>CM066737.1:76789145-78001020 GCA_033961575.1 Aselliscus stoliczkanus
TGGTTAAGAGTTGGTTTAGAGGGCCAGCCGAGTGGCGCATTGGTTAAGTGCTGGTTTGGGGATGTCAGCGGCCCCGGTTCGGATCCCACATGAGGGCCAGTGACACTGCCCTCTACAGCTAACAACAGCTCCACCTGGAGCTGGGCTGTGCGAGCCTGGGTGATGGTGTGGACTGCAGCCCCTGCTGCAGTGGGCTGCCATAGGCTACAATGAGTGGCCCACAGCCAGCGTGAGCGGCTGGCAGCCAAGCGTGAGCTGTCAATAGCCACGGTGAGCGACATCCAGAGGCCAGCGACAGATCTGCCTCATCCAGGAAGAGCGCAATGATGATACCAACATGGGCCAGTGAAGCAACATCCTCCGCAACTAAACTGAAGAACAAAAAGACAGCAACTTGTCTGTTCCCCTTCCCCGATTCCCCAACGCTGTTCCCCTCCCCCAATTCCCCAATAAAATCTTTAAAAAAAAAAAGAGTTGGTTTAGAGTGCGTGCTCTGAGCAACAGGGCCATTGGTTGAATTCCCACATGGGCCAGTGAACGCTGTGCCCTAGCTGAGCTGTCACTGAGCTGCCAACAGGTGGCAGGATGGTTCAGCTGAGGTAACAACAAGATTGACTGTTCAATGGTGGGCTATGCCCACCCACAACTAAAGACTGAACTTGACACCTTGAGCTGAGCTGCTGCCCGGATGGCTCAGTGGATAGGGTGTGCACTCTTAACAACAAGGCTTCTGGTTCAACTCCTGCATGGGATGGTGGCTATGCCCACCCACAACTAAGATTGAACACAGCACCTTGAGCTTAGAGGCCACGAGCTGCCCACGGGAAGCCAGAAGGTGACTGGAGCCCTCTACAACAAAGACTGAAGAACAACTTGGCTGGTCCCCTCCTCCAATTCCCCAACACTGTTCCCCTCCCCCAATTCCCCAATAAAATCTTTTTAAAAAAAAGAAATAAACAAATAAAAATAAAAATAATCAAAAACACTCTCAATCATGGAACAGAATAGAGAGCCCAGAAATAAACCCATGCACATACTCTATGACAACGGTACCAAGAATAAACAATGGCAACAGGATACTCTCTTTAATAAATGTTTTTTAAAAAACTGGATATCCACACACAAAAGAACGAAGCTGAATCCTTACCACACACTATACACAAAAATCAACTCAGAATTAATTAAAGAGTTAAACGTGAAACCGTAAGCCATAAAAATCGTAGAAGAAAAATAAGGGAAGAGATTCTGGACACTGGCCTTAGCAATAATTTCTTGGGTGACACCAAATGTATAGGCAACAAAAGCAAAAATAGACAAGTGAGATTAAGTCAAACTAAAAAGCTTCTGGGCTGGATGAGTGGTGCGTTGGTTAGCAGTTGGCTTGGGACTCCAGCTCTGAGCATCAGGGTCCTGATTCAGATCCCACATTAGGGTGAGAGACGCTGCACCTTCTACAGCTAAGATGGTAAACAACAGCTACACCTGGAGCTGGGCTGCCGGGAGTCGCCGGTGACAGCGTAGGCTGCAGACTCTGTTGCAGTGGGCTGCCATGAGCTACCTTGAGTTGCTGGCAGCCAGCATGAGCAGCTGGCAGCTGGCATGAGCTTTCGTGAGCTGCCATGAACCACTGTGAGCAGCTGTCCAATGACTGGTGACCAATTGCCTCAGCGGGGAAGAGCACTATGATCACAATACCAACATGGGCCAGTGAAGCGACATCCTACGCAACTAGACTGAAGAACAAAAAAAGGACAGCAACTTGTCTGTTCCCCTTCCCCAATTCCCCAATGCTGTTGCCCTCCCCCAATTCCCCAATAAAATCTTTAAAAACAAAACAAAACAAAAAAATCCTAAATAGCTTCTGCACAGCAAGGGAAATAATCAACAAAATTAAAAGGCAACAAAAACTGGGAGAAAACATTTGCAAATCAATATCTGATAAAGAATTAATATACAAATTATATATAAAACTTTTTTAGCTCAATAACAGACAAATAAAAATAAATAAATAACCAGATTAAAAAATAGCTAAAGAAACTAAACAGATCTTTCTCCAAATAAGACATACAAATGTCCATCAAGTATATGAAAAGTTGGTCAATATCACTAATCATTAGAAAAATTCAAATCAAAACCTTAGTGAGGTATCATGTTACACCTGTTAGGATAGCTATTATCAGTAAAATAAAAGATAACAAATGTTGAAGAGGGTGTGGAGAAAAGGGAGCCTTTGTACACTGTGGATGGAAATGTAAATTGGTGCAGCACTATGGAAAATAATACGGGTCTTCCTCAAAAGACTAAAAATAGAACTACCATTAGATCCAGCAATCTCACCTCTGGGTATACGAGGTCGGATATTAAGTTCATGAACTCATCCTAGAAAAAGTGCTACATACCTCATTGCTGAATATAACTACAGTCACCTTCAAAGTGCACCCCTTCAGAACCTATGCACTCCACACCAGTGCGTAGTCCACCCTTCAAAGCAATTTTGGAACTCTTTTTCTGGAATGGCCATCAGAGCTGTCATTGTATTACTCTTGATGTCCTGAATGTCATCAAAATGTCTTCTTTTCAATAGTTCCTTTATCTTTGGGTAAAGAAAGAAGTCATTGGGGGGGGCAGGTCAGTTGAGTAGGGAGGGTGTTCCAATATAGTTATTTGTTTACTGGCTAAAAACTTCCTCACAGACAGTGCTGTGTGAGCTGGTGCGTTGTCATGATACAAGAGCCACCAATTTTTGGCAAAAAGTTCAGGTCATCTAGCTTTTTCACATTGCCTTTTCAGCTTTTCCAAATAATAAACTTGGTTAACTGTCTGTCCAGTTGGTACAAATTCATAATTAATAATCCCTCTCATATCAAGAAAAGATTAGCAACATTGTTGCAACAAGCTCACAAACTTAATTGTCCAACCTCGTATATCTGAAGAATATTAAATCACTATCTGGAAGAGATATCTACCCTCCCACGTTCATTACAGCATTATTCACCATACCTAATACATGGAAGCAACATAAATGTCCATTAAAAAAATTCTGGGTTGGCCGAGTGGCACATTGGTTAAGAGCTGGTTTTGGGATGCCAGCGGCCTTGTTTCGGATCCCACATATGAGGACCAGTGACATTGCCCTCTACAGCTAACAACAACTCCACCTGGAGCTGTGCTGTGCGAGCCCTGGCTATGGTATAGGCTGCAGCCCCTGCTGCAGTGGGCTGCAATAAGCTACAGTGAGTGGCCGGCAGCCAGTGTGAGCTGCCAATAGCCCCGGTGAGTGACCATCCAGAGACTGGCGACTGATCTGCCTCATCTGGGAAGAGTGCAATGACGATACCAACATGGGCCAGTGAAGCAACGTCCTCCGCAACTAGACTGAAGAACAAAAAGACAGCAACTTGTCTGTTCCTCTTCCCCTATTCCCCAACACTGTTCCCCTCCCGCAATGTGCCAATTAAAAAAAAAATCTAAAAAAAAAATCATGCCATTTGCCACAGCATGAATGAACCAGGAGGACATTATGTTAAGTGAAATAAACCAGACACAGAAGGACAAATACTGCATGATACCATGTCTTTGATTAATCTACATAGTTATACTCATAGAAACAGAAGGTGGAATTGTGGTTGCCACGGATGAGGGGAGGGGAAACATGGTGGTATTAGTCAAAGTGTACAAAGTTTTAGTTACACCAGATGAGTAAATCCTAGAGATCTATTGCACAGTACAGTGTCTATAGTGAACAATACTGTATTGTTAATTGAAGGAGGAGCAAGATGACAGAGTAGGTAAATGCTGTGCTTGCCACCTCCCATGACCATATTAAAATTACAACTAAATTATACAACAATCAACCAGAAGAACCATATGGGGACCAGCTAAACAGAAGTCCTATAACTAAGGATGAAAAGAAGAGGCCACTTGGAGACTGGTAGGAAGGGCAGAGGACGAAAATGGGTGGCCCCTAACTGCCCCTGCATGGGGCAGTAAAGAATTAGGAGGGCTATCTCGGCTGCACAGGTCCCCTTTGAAAGGTGAGGGGCCCCAGCCACACACCAGTCTCTTCATCCCAGGGTTCCAGGGCCAGGAAGCAGAGTTCCCATGAAATCTGACTGCAAAAATCAGTGGAGTGTCTGTCCATCAGGATGAGATGGAAAGCTGCTGGAAAACCAGATATCCTCTCAAAGGGCCCACACACAGACTCATAAGCATTCACCTTGGGCTCCAGTGGAAGGACAGTAACTCAGGAATTGCCAGAGATATATAGGAAAAGACTGAGTTGTAAAACCAAGGGATAGAGGAACCATTGCCATTTTCCTTGTATACAACCTTCTTTCTATGCAGCCTACAGCAACCTTCTTTCTATGCAGCTCAACCATCTTTCTTGTGTTGAGCCCTTCACCCCCATGGCCAAATCTGAATCTGCATTGGTCTGCTGAACACTGCTTGCTCCACCCTAGTGACTCCCTGGGACATTGGCCCCCCTCCCCAACTCATGAACTCTCAGAGGCATTTTCAGTGGCAACAAGCCCCACCCCATGAAGAGCAGAAGGCTCTTTCAGCAGCAATCTACAGGCCTCGGCTCACATGCCTCCAGAGATACTTTTGGTGATGGGCTAACAACCTCAGCCTGAGTGGCACTCTTTCTTGCTTAAATCTCAAGGGTCTGCAGGCCCAAGGGGAGCAGCAACTGGCCCCTTTCTGCTCTGAGACTTTTGTGAGTGGCCCCAAATTCAGCAGTGGTGTCAAACCTGAATCTGCATTACCCTGGTAAATACCAGTTGCCCTAGCAGACTCACTGGGACCCCCAACTCACATACTGTCCAAACTGCTTTCACTGAATGAGCCTTATGGGTAGCCTGCAGGTGGTCTCAGGCTTTGGAGTGCCTGGGACCTTTTGCTGAGCTACCCCAGTACTAGTGGCAGCCAGCATTGGTTCACAGTGTGGCCTCTCCCAAGCATCTCCAGGTCAAGCACACACAGTGACCAACCACAGATAGCTTTGTAGCTATTACCAGGTAGCCCTGAATGAGTCACAGGCAGTAGCAAACCTTGGCCTGCATGGGAGTCCCTCCCAAGGGACCCCAGAACGAACATATTTGAAAGCTGGTTTCAGAACAAAACACAGCACTACCTAAGAAGCCCCACAAGCAGCATACCCAAAGGGTAGTCTCAACAGGTACATGAGCCAGCTGGGGTGAATCCCATTCTATGGGGTCAGCTCCCACACAGCAGATCATACCACTTTGGGTATAGCCAATTGCACAGGAAATCAACCTGAGAGCCAATCTAACCCACTGACATGCCAACAGCGGTAAAGTCTCAACTACAGCAGGATGGCACACACAATTCACACAAGGGACACTCTTAGAGAATCTGGCACAGGTGACCAAAGAGACTGTGCCACTTGGCCACACCAGACGCCTATTATATAAGGCCATCCTGCCTTATATAAGATTTAGCAAATCCAGCTAATGTTTAGAAATGAATACAGAGAGGCAGCCAAAACGAAGAAACAAAAAACATATCCAAAATCAAAGAAGAGACAATTGCAGAAAAAGAACTAAATGAAATGGAGGTCAGTAACCTACCAGATAAAAAGTTAAAAACAAGTGAAAATAAAGGACATGTTTATATGTACACTAATGTATTTTTCAAATTTAGTCAAAGTCAATATACCAAATTTATTCAGTTGTGAAGGAATGCTTTGCTTAATGGTTCAAAAGGTCTACCTAGAGAGTGGAAAACAGTACAGTTGTTAAAAATGATTATTGTTTGAATTAGACCTCAAAACTTATATTAAAATATTAATTTATTGGGATGCCCGAGTAGCGCCTTGGTTAAGAGTTGGCTTGGGGGCCGTCCTAGTGGTGCATAGGTTAGAAGCTGGCTTGGGATGCCAGCGGCCCGGTTCAGGTCCCACATATGAGGGCCAGTGACACTGCCCTCTACAGCTAAAATGGTGAACAACAGCTCCACCTGGAGCTGGGCTGCTGTGAGTCCCTGGGACGGCATAGCTGCAGCCCCTGCTGCATTGGGCTGCCATAGGCTACAGTGAGTGGATGGCAGCAAGCATGACCTGCCAACAGCCATGGTGAGCAGCCGTCCAGAGGCCAGTGACCGATCTGCCTCACCCGGGAAGAGCACAGTGATAATACCAACATGGGCCAGTGTAGCAACGTCCTCCACAACTAGACTCAAAAACAAAAAGACAGCAACTTGTCTCTTCCCCTTCCCCGGTTCCCCAACGCTGTTCCCCTCCCCCAATTCCCCAATAAAATCTTTAAAAAAAAAGACAAAGAGGGACATTACTTAATGATAAAGGGATAAAACCAACAAGAGTATATAATCCTTGTAAACATTTATGCACCCAGCATTGGAGCACCTTCTAAATATATAAAGCAGATATTGGCTGATATAGAGATCGGTAGGAATACAATCATAGCAAGGGACTTTAACATCCCATTGTCACCAATGGAGAGATCTTCCAGACAGAAAATCAACAAGGAAACAATAGCCTTAAATGACGCACAGGACCAGACAGATTTAATTGATATTTTAGAGCATTTCACCCCAAAGCAGCAGAATATACATTCCTTTCAAGATAGACAACATATTAGGCCACAAAACAAGTGTCAATAAATTTAAGAAGATTGAAGTCATATCAAGTATCTTCTTTGACCACTTCATGGACAGTGTAGAGGCCTGACCTCTGTACTGTACATCTGAAGCTGCCGCTGAATAATATTATATGTCAACTATAATTTAATACATTTATAGTCATGGGACATGGAGTATAGTGTGGGAATGGAGTCAATGGAATTGTAATAATATGTATGATATAGGGGGTGGGCAGGCATTGGATGGGGTACGGAGGATGTCACCTTGTAAGGAGTGAAAAGGATAACTATTGCATTGTTTTGTACATCTGAAACTAATAATAAAAAAAAGTAAAACAAAACAAAACAAAAGTGTCTTCTCTGAGCATCAACTCTAATTCAAAAATAAATAAATATAAAAACAAAAACAATACTGTATTGTAGTCTTAAAAAATTGCTAAGAGGGTAAATCTTAGTATAATGTCCCCTTGATTTATCCATGTTGTTGCAAAAGACAGAATTTCCTTTTTTTTAAGGTGAATCATATTCCATTGAATGTATATATCACATTTTATTTATTCATTCATCTTTTGATGGAAATTAGTTCACAAAATATAGAATTTTAGGTTGGAGGTATATAACAGGTTTATGGCATAGATTGTGGTGATGGTTTTACAGGTGTGTATTTTCTGCAAACTCATCAAGTTGTATACATTAATTATGTACAGCTTTTTTATGTCCAATTAAACACACCTTGATCAACAGGATATGATGGACATTTATAGATCATGCAACCAAACAACAGTAGCATATATATTATTTCAAGTGTCCATGGAAAACATATCAAAATAAAACACATCCTAAACAATTAAACAAACCTCAATAAATTTAAAAAAAAGAAATCATACAGCATATGTCCCTGACCACAATTGAACCAAAGTCTAAGTCAATAACAGAAAGATAACAGGAATATCTACAAATGCTTGGAAGTTATTCAACACGTCTCTAAATAATCCAAAAGTCAAAGAGGAAATCCGAAAGGAAATTTAAAAAATACCCTGGACTTTCAGTTTCTACTAAGGCATGTAAGGAGCTTGGCATTGTCAGTTTTTCCTAACAACAAGCAAAAAGCTGAACAAAATGAAGAATCAATAATTTTTCTTAGATTCCCCAGGTAAATGAGATCATAAGTTAAACTACTATCCCCAAAATTGGAGAAATAGGCAGGCGAATACATTAAAAAAAATCACAATTTACTTGGGCAGAATCTCAGTAGGAATATGGACTGAGGTGGGAAAACCTAAACTGTAGTTCACAAATTGCTGGAGGCTAAGTGTGGATAAGTGTGAGAGTTAAAAATTCCAGGATGCCCAGTTATAGGGGGGCTGTCACACTTTTGTGAGTTTTACCTCCAGAGATGGAATATTATTCAACAGTAGAAAGAAATGCACATCAAGTCATGAAAAGATATGGAAGAACCTTAAATGCATATTGCTAAATGAAAGAAGACAATCTGAGAAGGCTACATACTGTATGATTCCAAGTATGCGACATTCTGGAAAAGGCAAAAAACTAGAGGAAACAATAATAAGATCGGTGATTTTTAGGGACTTGTGGGGAGTGAGGGAAAGATGAATGGGTAGAACACAGGGGATTTTTAGGGAAGTGAAACTACTATTCTGTATGATACTGTAATAGAGGATACATATTATTATATATTTGCCAAAACCTATACAATGTACAACACAAAGAGCCCTAATGTAAACTCTGGACTTTCTTAATACTCTATCAGTACTAGCTCATCAATTGTAACAAATGCCCCTCATTAATTTTAGAAAAATACTAAAAACAGAGTAAATTGGCTGGGAGGGGAAGGTATTTGGTAACTCTGTGTTTTCACCCAACTTTTTTTCTATAAACCTAAAACTGGTCAAAAATAAACTATCAATTTTTCAAAAATTAATGTATTCAGAGAACAGACTGGTGGTTGTCAGATGCAGGGGGTGGCATGTGGGAGACATGGGTGAATGGGGTCAAAATGTAAAAAAAGACAGAAATTGAAAGGTTGAAGAAAAATAAGTGGGTTCCTTGAAAAGATCAGTGAAATTAACAAACATCTATCAAGACTGGCAAAGGATAAAAGAGGGAAGACACAAATTACTAATATCAGGAATGAACCAGGAAATATAATTATAGACTATACTTACAAACATTAAAAGGATAATAAGAGAATACTATAAACAACTCTACATGCACAAATTTGACAATTTAAATAAAATGGATCAATTCCTCGAAAAGTGCACACCAGCACAACTCATCCAATATGAAATAGATTACTTGCATTTATCATTAAAACCTCCTCCCAAAAGAAATCTACAAGCATTCAAAACCTATAGCTAACATAATACTTAATAGTGAAAAATAGAATGCTTTTCCCCTGAGATCAGGAACAAAACAAGATGTCTACTCTAGCCACCTTTATTTAATATAGTACTAGAAGTTCCAGCCAGTACAGTAATGCAAGGAAAGGAAATAAAAGATATATATGATTGGCTGTGTAGAAAATCCTAAGGAATCTATAAAAATACTCCTACAACTAATAAGTGAATTCAACAATGAATCTAGATACAAGATCAACGTACAAAAATTAATTGTGCTCTATATAGTAAAAATGGACACATTGAAACTGAAATTAAAGGTATGATACTATTGCAATCACTCAAAAAATCAAATACTTAAGAGTAAATCTTAACAATACATAGTACAGGACTTGTATGCTGAAAACTACAAAACAATGATGAAAGAAATCACAGAAGTTCTAAACAATGGGAAGACATTCTGTGTTCATGGATGGAAGACTCAACATAGCAAAAATATAAATTCCCTCTAAATTGATACACAGGTTTGTCAAAATTCCTATAAAAGTCCCAGCACACTTTTTGGTGATGTAGACAAGATAATTCTAAAATTCGTATGAAAAGGAAATATGCTAGCATAGCTAAAACAATTGTGGAAAAAATAAAATAAAGTCGAATAAATCTATCTACCCAATTTCAAGACTTATTTTATAGCTAGAGTAATCATGACTCTGTGGTGCTGAGAGGCCCATAGACATATAGATCAGTGGAACAGAATGGAGAACCTAAAAATAGCCCTGCACAAATATGGCCAGCTTAGTTGATTTTTGTTTGTTTGTTTGTTTGTTTGTTTTGAGGGCAGTATCACTGGCCCTTATATGTGGGACTGAACCGGGGCCGCTGGCTTCCCAGGCCAGCGCTTAACCACCGCGCCGATCGGCCAGCCCCAGCTTAGTTGATTTTTGACAAAGATGCAAAAACAATTCAGTGAGGGAAGTTTATTTTAAGAAATGGTATGGGAACAATTAGATATTGATAGGAATACATAAATGAACCTTGACCTAACTCTCACACCTTATATAAAAAATGAACTCGGGTCGGCCGAGTGGCGCGGTGATTAAGTGCTGGTTTGGGAAGCCAGCAGCCCCGGTTCAGGTCCCACATATGAGGGACAGTGACACTGCCCTCAAAAAAAAAAAAAAAAAAAAAAAGAACCCAAACTACATCATAAATTTAAATGTAAAACAAACAAACAAACAAAAACATAAAACGTTGAGAAGGTAGCATAAGGGAAAATCTTTGGGACTTAGGCCTTGGCGGAAGAATTCTTTAAAATGACACTAAAAACACAGTCCCTAAAAGAACAAAGCCATAACTTGGTCTTCATTAAAATTTTAAAAATTTGTGCTGCCAAAGACCAAGATGATGAAAATACAAGCTACAGGCCGGGAAAGAAATGTTTGCAAACCACATAGTTGATAAATAACTCGCATCTAATATGTATAAAAAACTTCGAAAGCTCAACATTAAAAAAAATTACTCAATTAGAAAATAGCCAAAAGACATGAAGAAACTTTTCACTAAACGGATATACAGATGGTAAATAAGCACATGAGGGCTGGCCGAGTGGCACGGTGGTTAAGCGCTGGCTTGGGAAGCCAGTGGCCCTGGTTCGGGTCCCACTTATGAGGGCCAGTGACACTGCCCTCAAAAACCAAACAAACAAACAAAAAAAATAAGCACATGAAAAGATTTTGAATATCACTAGCCAGGAAATCAAATTAAGAACTTGATCTATTATATCACTACATGCCCCAATGAGAACAGCTAAAACAAATGCTGACAAGAATGCCAAAAAACTGCATCTCTCATACATTGCTGGAAGGAATGTAAAATGCTACAGGTCATCTGGAAACAATTTGGCAGTTTTTTATAAAGCTAAACATAATTACCATTATGACCCAGCAATTGCATTTTTGGGTATTTATCCTAGACAAATGAAAATTTATATCCGCACAAGACTATTCAAAACTTATATCCGCACAATACTGTTCAAAACTTATATCCGCCCAAACTTATATCCGCCCATGACTGTTCATACAAGCTTTATATGTAGTAGCCCAAAATTGGAAACAACCCAAGTGTCCTTCAATGAGTGAATGGTTAAAACAACATTGGCAATAAAATGGGGGAAAAAATGGTACATAAGTATCATGGAATACTATTTAACAATAATAATAAAAAAAAATGGACTATTGATACATGCAACTTGAATAAATCTCCAGGACATTATGCTGAGTGTAAAGGAGTCAATTTCAAAAAGTCACATGCTATATGACTCCATTTATATAACATTCTCAAAATTACACAATTATAGAGGTGGAAAACAGATTAGTGGTTGCCACATGTTGGTAATGGTGGGAAGGAGGGCAAGAAGAATGGTATGATAAAGGAACATGGTAGTGTATACATATTTTGTACAATGTCATTTCCCTGTTTTCATTATTGTGCTATAATTATGTAATAGGAAAATTGGAGGAAACTGAGTGAAGAAAACCCTATCTTTGCAAATTCCTGTGACACTAAATTTATTTTAATATGAAAAGTTTTAAGAATTGGTTATAAACCAAATAAAATGAAATTTTAAAATGCTTGAAATACCCAGATAACCATTATGACACCAAACAAAGTTAATAGAAGGCACATTTTCATCTAGGAAGAGCAAGACGGGAAATGGGATATGAATTTTAATTACAGCTGTATGCCTGGTCCCTTCAGGAAAAGAACCAATCTGTGTACCTT
Source organism: Aselliscus stoliczkanus (assembly GCA_033961575.1). Lineage (NCBI taxonomy): Eukaryota > Metazoa > Chordata > Mammalia > Chiroptera > Hipposideridae > Aselliscus > Aselliscus stoliczkanus. The sequence goes on from CM066737.1 coordinate 76,800,904, forward strand.
TTAAAAGATTTAGTGGGGGCCGGCTGAGTGGCGTGGAGGTTAAGCACTGGTTTGGGAAGCCAGTGGCCCCAGTTCAGATCCCACATGTGAGGGCCAGTGACACTGCCCTCAGAAAAAAAAAATTAGTGGATTATTTTCTTCAGAAAACAAACAGAAACAAAAAAAACTTTTCTACAGTGGATTACATGTTGTTTGAAAGTCTGAATATTTAGATAAATATCATCTTTCTGCTAATAAGATATGTAAAAATGAAGACATAATTATTTTATTTTTGCTTATTGAGTAATAATAAAATTTCATTATTCTAGGTACTTATTTATTCTTTTTTAATCAAATTTTACGCAGCATCCCTTCATGATTTTAATAGCCAAAACTGCTAAGGTTCTGTTTACAAAACTTCCTCTTGTATTTCTCTTATAAAGACTTGGATTGGGAATCGAAGAAGGAAATATCGTTTAATGGGGATTGAAGTTCCACCTCCAAGGGGAGGCCCTGCTGATTTTTCTGAGCAGCCAGAGTCTGCTTCTTTGTCTGCACTCATACCAGGAGAAGAAGCTGGTCCTGAAGCAGGAGAGGATAATGACAGAAATGATGAAGTATCCATCTGTTTGTCTGAAGGAAGCTCTCAAGGTATTTTATATGCTGAACATCCTAATAATAGCTTTTACAAACTCGATGCATTTTTACTTGCTTTACAGCTTACTGGACTTCAAATATAAAGTCCTCAAAACATTTGGTCAAACATTTGAAAAGAAATAGATTTATTTTTATTCTGTTTTTCAATACTATATATTTAAAGTGTACACATGAAGTTTTGATGTACATATACATAGTAAAATGATGACTACAGTCAAGCTAATTGACATATCCTCTTCTCACATAGTTACCTTTCTTGTGTGTGGTAAGAACACCTGAAATCTACTCACTTAGCAAATTTTCAGGATTCAGTATATTATTAACTATAATCATCATGCCCAGTACATTAAACACTTATTCATCCTATGTAATTGCAACTTTATACCCTTTGACGAATATCACCCCATTTTCACCACCTTTCCACCCTGTAAACTACCAGTCTACTCTATCCCGCTTCTGTGTTTTTGAGCTTTTAAAAGTCTACATATAAGTGAGATCATGCAATACTCTTATTTCTGTGGCTGGCTTATTTCAATCAGTATAATGTCCCCCAAGTTCATCCATGTTGTTACAAATGGCAGAATCTCCCTTTTAAGGCTGAATATATATATATATATATATATATATATATATATATATATATATATATATATATATATATCACAATTTGTTTATCCATTCTTCTATCAACAGCCACTTAAGTTGTTTTCCATATCTTGGTTATTGTAAATAATGCTTCAATGAACATGGGAGTGTAGATACCTTTTTGAGGTACTGACTTAATTTTTTTGGGTATATACACAGAAGAGGGATTGCTGGATCATATGGTAGTTCTATTTTTAATGTTTTGAGGAACCTCCATACCGTTTTTCATAATGGCTGTACCAATTTACATTCCACCAACTGTGTACAAGGTTTCCCTTTTTTCCATGTCCTCATCAACACTTATTTTCTTATCTTTTTTATTTTTTAGTGATTCCAACTAAACAGTCTCCCACATTAAATCACCACAACAAAGAACATTCAATCTACTACAATAATAATCTCCCGCTTTTAGAAATGTTGGTTATTAAACAATCCATACATTATAATTAAGTACCTGATTGTTTTTGTTTTATTGGAATTCTAGTCAATTTGGATTAGAGCATTATAAATGCATTGCAATGAAAGAAACTATGGTGTAATGTGACAAACACCACACTAGTAGTCAGGTAACCTGGTTGCAAGTCCTATATTTTCCACTAGCTGATAATGTGACTTCAGGCAAAGTATTTAATTCACTGGTCTTTAGTTTCCTCACCTTCAAAATAAATGAATTATTTTACATCATCTTTATAATATTTTTCAGTGTTTCCCTAAATGAGAATTCAAATATAACCATTTGTCCATGAGAAGTATTTTTTTTAAAGAGTGTTTATTGGGAAATTGGAGGAGGGGAACAGTGTTGGGGAAATGGGGGAGGGGACCAGCCAAGTTGTTCTTCAATCTTCATTGTGGAGGGCGCCAGTCGCCATCTGGCTTCCCATCGGCAGCTCGTGGCCTCTAAGTTCAAGGTGTTTTGTTCAATCTTAGTTGCAGGTGGGCATAGCCACCATCCCATGCAGGAGTTGAACCAGCAGCCTTGTTAAGAGTGCACGCTGTATCCACTGAGCCATCCAGGTGGCAGCTCAGCTCAAGGTGCCAAGCTCAGTCTTAGTTGCAGGTGGGCGTAGCCCACCATTGAACAGGCAATCTTGTTGTTACCCAGCTGAGCCATCCTGCCACCTGTTGGCAGCTCAGCAACAGGTCAGCTCGGGCGCAGCATCACTGGCCCCTGTGGGAATTGAACCAGTAGCTCTGTTGCTCAGAGCTCACAATCTAAGCCAACTTTTAACCAACTGAGCCACTCAGCTGGTCCCATGAGAAGTATTTTTCATTTGAGTTCAAGCATTTGTCAGTTCTCTTCTGACACCTTTTTTAATGAACACTTATATTGAGGTTTAATTTACATATCAGAAAATTCATCCATTGTAAATGTAGAATTAGGTCATTTTAGTAAATTTAATAGAGTTGCACAACTATCTCCATCACTAAAATTAAATTTTAGAGTATTTCATGACTTCAAAAAATTTTCTTGAGCCTATTGGCAGTCAATCCCCACTCCCACCTTAAAATCCATATGACTGATCTGATTTCCAACTATATAAATTTGTCTTTGCTGGGAACGTTACATAAATGGAATCATATAATATATTGTCTTTTATATATGTGATAAAGATATATTTTATTGATCAGGATATTAATACTATATTTTCCAATTTATTTTTAGCCTTTTAAATTTGCTTATGGAGTTTTCTGATGTCAGAACTTTTTTCTGTAATTTTTATGTTGTCAAGCATGCCAGTCCTTTCCTTTATGATGTCTAACTTTGGCGTCATAATTATAAAGTCCTTCCTTGTACTATAATTATGTAAACATAACCCTACATTTGCTTCTTGTGTCCTTATGGTTTCATTTTTTACAACTTGATATTTATTCCAACTCGAACTTATTTTGCTTTAAGATATGTGAGGAAAATACCAAATTTTACTTTTCCAAATTGTTAACCAATTGCCCCTCACTATTTGTTAAATAATCCAGCATTTTTCCAGTGAGTTTAAGTAGTGTAGTGTGTATCTCATAAAAGTGGACACTTTGGTGAACATTGCTCAAGCAGTAGTTTGCTGGAATCAGAAGCATCTAGATGCTGATAGTAACCACTTTCAGTGCCTCTTGTAATTGTCAAATGTGACTTCTAGTCATCTTTTGTTATAGATATATAGTTATAGGTATATTGAGTATTACAATTTTAATACCATTTCCTTTCTTAAAATGTGTATACTTTTTTTGGCACCCTCTGCACATATATATGCATATATATATATATATATATATATATATACACACACAAATATATATATATATACATATATGTATATATACACACTTTTTTGTGTATATATACATATATAAATACACATGCACATTCATATATGCTTACATACACATGTCGTGGGACAAATTCTGGTTTTCCTATTATGTTACATTGTTTATAACTGTGACTTTATAAAATATGTAAATATCTGGTAGGACTCTCATTGTTCTTCTCAGCTCTTATAGCACATTGATTCTTCTACATGAACTTTAGAATTGCTTTCCCCAGTCCCCCTCCCCAAAATTCATTTAACATTTTTATTGGCACTGCATTAAATAGATAGTATAATGTGTGAAGAAAAATTCAGTTTTGCATGTGTTGAGTTTTAGGTGATTGCAGGACATCCACATGGAGCTATCCAACAGGCCCTTCAATGATGTGGGTCTGAAACTTGGACAGGGTTTAACACACAAGATGAAATTTTGGAGTCACCTACATTGAGGCCAACATATGTCTAGCCATAGAAATAGAAGATTTAGTTAAGTGAGAAAATGGAAAACAAGAAAGGGAGATAGACAAGGACTTTGTGTTGAGAAATATGTAGACTTAGGGGCTGAAGGAGAAAATGGAGCCACTGAAAGAACATTCAGATACAGGAGAATTAGGATAGTATGTTATTATTAAAACAAAGGAAAGAGAGGTTTCAGAAGGAACAGGAATAATTATGTCAATGGTCTCATAGAATTTCTACCATAGAGTAGAAATTTCTCCCATATGAAGCATCTAAAATGATCAAAAGTATGTAAGTGGAAAATAGAATTGTGATACCAAGTGATGGGGGCAGAGGGATATGTGGGGTTGTTGTTCAGGGGGTATAAAGTCACATTTACACAAGAGGAGTTAAGTTTCAAAGATCTGCTGAGCAGCATATTGCCTACAGTTAGCAATAAGGGATTGTATACTTAAAAATTTGTTAAGAGGTCAAATCATGTTAAGTGTTCTTAACACCAAAAAAGGGACACAAGAAATCTTTTGGAGGTGATTGATATGTTTATTACCTGGATTGTGGTTATAGCAACATGAGTGTATACATATTCCTAAAGTCACCAAATTGTATACATTAATTATGTGCAGTTTATGTATACCAATTGTACCTGAATAAAGTGGGAAAAATAAAATGAAATTTTAAACACAATGAGAACCCATTGAATTGGGTGTTTAAGGGGTTCTTTGAGAAAGCGATTACATACCTTCTGCAAGACACATTATATTAAAATGTCAAAAGTTGGGCCGGCCGAGTGGCGCATTGGTTAAGAGCTGGGTTTGGGGGCCGGCCGAGTGGCGTGGTGGTTAAGTGCTGGCTTGGGAACCCAGCGGCCCCAGTTCGGTCCCACATATAAGGGCCAGTGACACTGCCCTCAAAAACAAAAACAAACGAAAAAGCGATTACATAAGGGAGGGAGGCAACCCGATTACAGTAGTTTGAATAATGAAAGGGATATAAAACCTGTTAGTATTGAGAGGGTCATGGGTTTTCTTTCTCATTTCCAACATTTGTTATTGATATTGATGAAGATCATAACAGAGAATCTGGCGTACAGGAAACTCTGAAGCATGAAAAAAGGAGAAGCTACTGCATCATTTCCAAGCCTCTTGTTTCTAGTCTAGTTGATCCATGAAACCATTAATGTCTAATATTAGTCTTTACTAAATTGTATGTGCCTGGGAATGAGTAAATATTTTCAGTGATTTATGAATAGATCTTTAGAGAATGATGATGGGCAGCTATTCAAGGGATAGTGGGGAAGTAGGGATTTGTGTTTTTCTGTGGGTGGGTGGGGAGCTGTGAAGAAGTATTCTGATAAAAGGAAATTATGTAAATCTCTAAAGGGAGTTTCATTCCCCAACTCCCACTTCCTCACCTAAAAGTGAATTTTTAAAAATAAGTAGTTAATGGGAAAAAGTCGTTAATTTTAAGGTTGCTAACGGACCACTGCTCCTACACTGGCATCCTTTTTCATTTAATAGCGTATTCTCTAGACAGCTGGTATAGTAATCAAGACCTAATGAGAAAAAGGAGGAGAGAATTTAATTCATGAATCAAAAAACACTTGATGGGGAGTGAGATTGCCTAGAATTCCTCTTGGTGGCTTATTTTTCCCAATTGCATGGGAGTCTTTTCATTCTCATCAGAAACTTCACCAGAAAAGCATAAAAGAATTTTCAAGTACTGAAAAGAGCCTATTTTGGTACTGTTTTATACTAGCTCTGTCCTATTCACTTCCTTATTCTGCTGGTAGGGAATAGTAATCTGAATGATTTAACTGTGTGATCCTTTTGTGATGATTAACTGAATTGTATTATCTAGCCTAGACTAATATCATACCTTCAAAATGTGCTAATCATATTCTCTTCCAGTTATGAAAATGTAGTTAAATGTTTATTTACTTTGAGATTTCCATTACTTACATCTTAGAGATACAGAGATAAAATAATCAGAGTAGCTGCCCATACTATTTCAAAAACCTAACAACTTGAAATTCAAGGTCCCTTATAATATGGCTGTTGATTCAACAGGGTTAGTCTTTTAAATGTCCAAGAAGGAAAAAATGTCTCACCCAAAAGTGCTGTTGATCTTTCAGCAGTTTAAATTCCATTCTTTTGCTTTTGAGAACGCAAGTACTTTCCTGATACAGAGCTTCTGACGTATGTCTAACTTCCACCTTCTACCTCCTACCTTCACTTCTCCCATCTCCTTTTCCTATTTCTGTGTGGAACTGAAGAGAAAGGAGATGTGGTTGGTATTGATTTAAAAAAAGAAGAAAAGAAAGGAGGGCCGGCCGAGTGGCCGCGGTGGTTAAGCGCTGGCTTGGGATGCCAGTGGCCCCGATTCGGGTCCCACATATGAGGGCCAGTGACACTGCCCTCAAAAAAAAAAAAAAGAAAGGAAAAGCTATCTGGCTTTACCCCTTACCCAAGTTCAAACTCTAGCAAAGTAATAGATGACTCAGCTCTTTAATTTCCAGTTCTGTGTCTACCAAAATATACTTATGGTTGAGCAATTTTAAAGATTTTTACTACTCTGGGAAGCAAATTGTTTAAATAAGGGAACTATTAACATCCATAATGTTAAATTTCATAACAAAGCCTCTTTTCACCTGTATCTATTATGTGGGTGTGTGCATGAAAGGTAATTCTACATACAGCTACTTAGTGTGAGTCTATGGCCACCACAGAGTCCTCTCTAGAGTTTTCACTGATTAAAAATTCCACTTATTTGTTTATTTTCCAGTTAGCAGAGATGCTTTTCTTGAGGAATACCAGACACACTGACAGTGTTTAGCTTTCAAACTTACACTAATGTGGAAGCTATGTGTAAGCAAAAAACAAAACAAAACATGCCTTATTTAGCTGTATCACCTCACACTTTTTTATTTTAGAAATTCTCAAAAGTTTTTATTTATATCTTATAAAATAATTAACTATGCATAGGTATGTTGCCAGTAATGCAGAACTATGTACAAAGTTATGAGCAAGTGAAAATGGAAATATAAGACAAGCTATAAAGAATGATACCAGTAATGATCTTGTTGATAAGTAATGTCACCCCTATTCTGAGAGTACCAGTACTGATACCAGATCTGAAACTAAACCTGATGACAATTTTCCCTCCCTTCATGTTATTTAGTAGCTGATTACATAGAACTTGAAATGCCTGTGATTTAAAATGTCTAAATAACAAATAGATAATAATTTCTTCTGTCTAGGAACTGTTTTTTTATTTAAAGAATGAAATTGAATTTATTGTGCACTTTGCATTAAAATTCTGGTAACATTTCCCTGGACATCTTAATTTCTAATTCTTTGTGTACTCGTATGTGAGCTCCTGGATCAGCTATGTTTTCCACCTAGTCATCTCGAATGTTCACACAGGGCAAACCTATATGTTTTTCCAAGATAAGGAATCATTTGGAAAAATCTATAGAGGGCTGATAAATATTTTTGTTCTGCTTTCTGTGGTGAAATAAAATGTCGGCTACCAATGAGCTGTAAACTTCCACTAGTATTTATGCAAATAATCTCCGTGAGGTGCTGTGCAGAAAGAACAGAGAGAAACATTGCTGCCCTGTTTTTCTAAGGAGTAGAAGTAGGGATAATCCAAAATAAGATTATCTTGTAAATACCCTATGCTGTGAACTAGCCACTTCCCTTAGTTCAGCACAGAGAGCTTCTTAGTAGACTGGTTCCTCTGAATTAATTTTTCTTTCTTTTATTTCTCATTTTTAGTATATTAAATTTTGATCATAAAATAAATACATGTTCATTATAGAAATATTGGAAATACAATGAACAATTTGGAAATAATCTTACCTCTCAGTGACAACCATTCTTAAAATGGGGGTGGAGGAATATTTTTGCTAGTGTTTTTCTTTGCATATACACAGATGTGTGTGTGTGTGTGTGTGTGTGCATGTGCGCACATGCGCACACATGCATGCATTCACATATGTATGTCTTTTTACAAAATTGGAAATATACTATATTTATAGCCTTATATCCTGTATTTGAAATTTATTTGATCGTTTTTCTCTTATGACAATGAGAAATGCATGTTCATTGTAAAAATATTTAAATACAAATAAGCAAATGGAAGAAAATAATTATCAAAATAAGTAAAATTAGACAAAAAGAAGAAAAATAAAAAGTGCCTGTAATTCCATCCAGAAATAATAATGGCAATGTTTTGATGTAAATAGTGTCAGTCTTTTTTTTTCTTCTTCATGAATATGTACACTTTTTTCTTTTACAAAATTAAGATCACAGTGTATCTGCATAATAGGTTTTGTCACTTTAATTTTTTTTCACCTTCCAATATATCATTAATATTTTCTTTATTATCAGTTATTCTTCTACTTCATTTTTAGTAGCTTCATAGAATTTATTGTAGGGATAGGTCCTAAATGATTTCCCCAATCTTCCATTGTTAAGCATATAGATTTCTTCCATTTTTTAAAATTATAAACAGCACAGTGGTGACCATCCTTGTACCTATCCACACTTATTTCCTTAGCACACATTTTTAGAAGTAGAATTGCTCATTATAGCATATATGGAGTCATTTTTCCATTTGTGTCTTTTTACAAAAGAGAATTTATTTAAATGATCTTGAAGAAAGCATTCTCAATAAAATTTTGAGGAATGAAAAAGGAAATCATGGCCTTTTTTTCTGTAGAAGAGTCCAATGAAGTGGTTCCAAATGAAGCAAGCACTCATAAGGAAGAGGACCACCATGCAGTATCCACAGATAATGTGGTATGTACATTTTGAAATTCTTTCCTCATTACATAATGGATTTCAAGGGTATTTTTCTAGTTGGCGACAATATTTGAGATGTCAGAATAAAGTCTTGCTCCACTACACAAATTAAAACAGAGCTGTTACAAATGAAATTATATATCTTCAAGGGTTTAATAAATGAAATTTAAAGTGCTATCATTTGAACCTCAGTTTTTTTTTTTATTTAGGAGCTTTGCAAATACAAAAACCTAATGCTTACTACACACATGACATTTTATACATAACAAGTTATTTTTCATCAATACATTTAACAAAGAGCAGATTTCTTCTCATTTGACAGATGAAAAGAATTAAAACAGTTTAACCTGAAGTCATGAAGGAAACCTTTGTTAGTTCTAGAACTTGTATCCAAGGATACCTTACTCCAAGGTCTTTGTTGAGACCATACCTATCTAATATACTGTGTTTGGAACCTTTTCTTCTTTCTAGTTAAATTGGACTCTGTTAGTTATCTTAAAAATTACAGAAATGGAGGAAATACAATATTAAGCAATTGCATAGCAGGCAAAGCAGACTATGTGTGGATTAAAATGAGTTTTGTGAAAATATAAACATTACTGGTAAATAGAGTTGTCCTCTAAGCAGCTGTTTTAGAAGCATCTTGTTTATATTCTGACTCTATCAAGTAATACAGAAATCAAGATGCTATTAAAGTCAGACATAAATGGAAATGTCATTGTGCTTTCATTTTTGATTTTTAAAAAACAAATTGGGAAATTTGGGGGGGGAACAGTGTTGGGGAATTGGGGAGGGAGACCACCAGCCAAGTTGTTGTTCTTCAATCTTAGTTGTAGAGGGCTCATGGCCTCTAAGCTTCAGCAGCTCATGGCCTCTAAGCTCAAGGTTCTGTGTTACAATATTAGTTGTGGGTGGGCGTAGCCACCATCCCATGCGTCATCGAACCAGCAGCCTTGTTGTTAAGAGCACATGCTCTATCCATTGAGCCATCTGAGCAGCAGGTCAGCTCAAGGTGTTGAGTTCAGTCTTAGTTGCAGGCAGGCATAGCCCACCATCAAACAGGCAGTCTTGTTAGGAGCATGTGCTCTCACCAGCTGAGCCATTCTGCCACTTGGTGGCAGCTCAGCGACAGCTCAGCTCTGGCACAGTATCACTGGCCCACGTGGGAATCGAACCCACGGCCCTGTTGCTCAGAACTTGCGTTCTTAAGCTAACTCTTAACCAACTGAGCCACTCAGCCAGGCCAAGTTTTTTCTTTTGAAGAACTGTTTTGTGGTTGATTGCAACCTTTAAAAAATTGTCCCTATAATGGATTTTTCTGTTACAAAAGGGATATAACTTCAAGATTTACCTTGGTTTTCATTACAAACACAATTTATCAGACACTATAATCCTGCCAAATCGCATTAATAAAAGTTGAGCACAGTATAACTATTGCACTTTGTTGTACACCTGAAGCTAATTAAAATAAAAAATAAAAAAAAGTTGAGCACATAAAATACAGTTTTGTTATTTTTTGGGAAACATCAACAATGCCACAGGTGGCAGGATAGCTCAGCTAAAAAAAAAAATATATATATATATATTAACAATGTATAACAGTGTTTTTTTCCACATGCAGAATATATTGGGTTGTACGAAAAGTCATGACATATTTTTTCTATGTTTTTCATTGCAAAAATGCATCATCCATAGTTTAGGATTGCATTTTATTGACTTCAGCCCTGATTCAAGTTGACATTTGACCCTTCTAACACTAAATTCAATGGGCGCATAGGAAAACAAGCTTTTATTTTGAGGCAAAGTCATGTTTTCACTATATAGCTAGTAGCAATTGTTTTCCACAAGTATTAATTGTGCTAATATTCTTAAGCCCTACAAAGTAATAATCTTTCCCGCTCTAAATTTGAGTTACAATATACAAATTATATATGATTATTTACAAATTGGAACCTCTTTCCCCCTAAAGACATGTTCATTTTTAGCCCGAATTTCTCTGCACTGGATCTCCCCTGCAGTAAACATTTGATGATAATAAATGAAGTCATGGCATAGGATGACTCACAGTCACTTAGGCACTTAATTTTTCAAGAACAATTGATTTTTAGAGACAAAACCCCAAACTTTCAAAGGTTGATCTGCTCTGCCTATAACTTTTGAGAGTCCCCAGTTTTTCATAGATAACAAGTCACAAAGACATATAAGACATATTTATATGCACAAATCTATACAGTGGCCTTTGGTGCTTTCTTCCCTACATTACTTAGCTCCTTTTCCCCAGAACCAATCCAAATATATAAAGAATCTAAAAAACAAAAGTATCACATCTGAGGTCTGGTAAGAGTTGACATGATTAAGCCCTAAATTTATAGTGATTATAATAGAAAATAAAACATTAGTTTCATCTCCAGGCAGCAGTGAAAAGCAATTTCATTGCAGCTATCCTCCTGACTCAGAAGCCTGCAGGTCACAAACGCTGTTATGGTGTGGTATCCTCATAGGAAATATATCAAATATGATCATTCCAAGTTTGTTTGCTACTTTTTTTTGTGTGTGGTTTTTTTTTTGTTTTTTTGAGGACAGTGTCACTGGCCCTCATATGTGGAACTGAACCGAGGCCGCTGGCTTCCGAAGCCAGCGCTTAACCAACGTGCCACTCGGCTGGCCCCTGTTTGCTACTTTTTTTTTTCTTTGTTACAGATTATATTCTTATTTATTTATTTATTTATTTATTTATTTATTTATTTTTAATTAGCTTCAGGTGTACAACAAAGTGCAATAGTTATACTTTTTACCCCTCAAAGTGACAACCCCCCTCCCCCAATTCTCCCCTCCCACTCCTCCCCCCCATATCATACTATCTATTACAATTCCTTTGACTCCCTTCCACCATATAATCCACATCCTGTGACTGTCTATATATTCAATTACAGTTGGCATACAATAATATACAACATCAATTTCAGGTATACAGTGCAGTGATCAAGCCTCTACTGTTTGCTACTTTTAATCACCATATATATTTCTGGGTAGGAGGCTTGATTTCAAATTCTGTGTAGGACATATGGCTATTAGTGTGCTTGTTCTGAAAAGACTGCCTAGTGACTAATTCTAGCTTAGCTTTTCTCTTTTTAAAATTTTCTTTTCGGGGGCCAGCCAAGTGTCGCATTTGTTAAGAGCTGGTTTGGGGACGCCAGAGGCCCCTGTTCGGATCCCACATATGAGGGCCAGTGACATTGCCCTCTACAGCTAACAACAGCTTCACCTGGAGCTGGGTTGTGTGAGCCCCGGTGACGGAGTATGCTGCAGCCCCTGCTGCAGTGGGCTGCCATAGGCTACAGTGAGTGGCTGGCAGCCAACACGAGCTGCTAATAGCCACGGTGAGCGACCATCCAGAGGCCGGCGACCGATCTGCCTCATCCGGGAAAAGCGCAATGACGATACCAACAGTGAAGCAACATCCTCCGCAACTAGACTGAAGAACAAAAAGACAGCAACTTGTCTGTTCCCCTTCCCCAATTCTCCAATAAAATCTTTAAAATAAAATAAAATAAAATAAAAATTTCTTTTTGGTTGGCAGGGTTTAAATATTAAAAAGTTTTTTTTTCCTTAACTTTATTTTTAATGTGCAACAGAAAAATTTAAAGTTTAATTTGTCTTTTGGTTTTGCTTTAAAAAAAATAATAACTTGGCCTGGTCGAGTTGGTTAAGAGTTAGCTTAAGAACACAAGCTTTGAACAACAGGGCCGCCGGTTGGATTCCCACACTGACCAGTGATGCTGCGCCAAGCTGAGCTGCCAACAGGTGGCAGGATGGATCACCTAGTGAGAGCCCATGCTCCTAACAAAAAGACTGCCTGTTCGATGGTGGGCACCTTGAGTTGAGCTGCTGCCCGGATGGTTCAGTGGATAGAGTGCACACTCTTAACAACAAGTCTGCGGGTTCAACTCCCACATGGAATGGGGGCTATGCCCACCTGCAACTAAGACTGAACTCGGCACCTTGAGCTGAGCTGCTTCCTGGATGGCTCAGTGGATAGAGCATGCGCTCTTAACAACAAGGCTGCTGGTTCAACTCCTGCATGGGATGGTGGCTACACCCACCTGGAACTGAGATCATAACACAGCACCTTGAGCTTAGAGGCCACAAGCTGCAGACAGGCATCCAGACAGTGACTGGCGCCCTCCACAACTAAGATTGAAGAACAACAACTTGGCTGGTCTCCCTCTTCAATTCCCCAACACTGTTCCCCTTCCCCAATTCCCCAATTTAAAAAAAAAAAAACAACTTTCCATGATCAGAGAACTTGCCTTGCCCCTGTGGTTGGAGCTTATTGGTCATTCCATCACTGCTAAGTTATTTTGTTTATTCTTTTTACAAATATTTAATTAGTACCTTCTGTGTGCAAGATACTGTACAAACTATGCGGTACCTTAACTTTAAAGCTAAGGGCAATTTAGCCTCTCTTCCTTTTTATTGTCAAGTGAAGGAAACAGGTCAACATGCTATTTTGATCATTACATCATACATGTCTGCTTTTAATTGTCTCACTAATGGAGTACAGTAAATAAGTGAATTTAAAAAATGTATTTGAGGGCCAGCCGAGAGGCTCAGTTGGTAAAGAGCTCGCTCAAGAGTACGAGCTGAGCTCTGAGCAACACCAGTTCAACGCCCAGCCTGAGCTGAGCATCCGCTAAGCTGCCAACAGGTAGCAGGATGGCTCAGCTAAAATAAATAAATAAATAAATTAATTAATTAATTTAAAAATGTATTTGACTTTGGAATAGATGTAATATGTGACATTTTACACTAGAAGTTGCAAAGAGATATATGGAGACTTAAAAAAGAAAGACCTTATAACCAATTAGGTATGGTTACCATTACATACATAGCCTTACAGGAAAGCCTGTCACTGGAGGGCCTTACTTAAGCAGAATTTGCATGCCTATGTTTTCAGGGACATTGGGAAAGTTTTTTTTCTTCTATTTTGAATAGTATTACAGTAATTTTCTATTTACTAAGTATTCATCAATTAAACGTAAAAGGACTTGACTCAGACACACACTGGGGGTAACACTGAGGAACCAGTCAGTTATCAGAGTTTATTCTGATAACCTAGACTGGATAATCCCATCACTAAAACTAAACATTGAATGTATATTCTCTATACATTGTTGAGTAGTGATGATGATTAGGTATATATTTACAAAAACTTCTCTACCTGTGTTACAGAAAATAGAAATTATTGATGATGAAGAAAGTGACATGATAAGTAATTCTGAAGTAGAACAAGTGAATTCTCTCTTGGATTATAAGGTAACAGTAATTTCAAATTGTGAATTCTAAAACTCATAGACACAGACAACACTTTAATGGTTACCAGAGGGTAAAGAGGTGGGAGAATTTGTACAAGAGGGAAATCAAATATACGGTGATAGAAGAACTGACTCTGGGTAGTGGGCACACAATGTGATATACAGATAATGTGTTATAGAATTGCACACCTGAAACCTATGTAATTTTACTAACCATTGTCAGCCCAATAAACTTTAAAACAGGGATTGATTAAGAAAAACTATTAAATTTACAGTACTTATGTACTGGTTTATTTCACTGCCATTTGGTAAGTAAAACATCCTGGGGCTCCACGTTGCTTTCCTCAGCAACTTGGATATTAGTAAGGGTGCCAGAAATTTTAATTAATTCTGGCTTGTTCAGTGGTTATGGTTATGAGAATAAAGGTTGCTGAGTGGGAGTAGGTATTCATGATGTACAAGGTGCAGCAGTGGATAGCGGTGGTTAATGTGAAATTTATGTTTTTGTTTGCTTGTTTGTTTGTTTTTGCCAATGTTCATTTTTAAATGGTGGTAAAGGGGGAATTTTTTCCAGACTTTTTCTTCGCTAATTTTATATTGAATTGCAACTTCTCAGGACCATTTTTTGTCTTTTCTAATTTTTTTTTAAAATTTAAGTATAGTTGGTATACAGCATTATATTGATCATATTAGTTTCAAGTGTGCAATATAGTGGTTAACATTTTTATATCCTATAATGTGCTCACCCCACTAATTCCAGCAATCATCTTTCACTGTGCAAACTGATCACAATATTTTTTATTACATTCCCCTTTACCTTATCACCCATCTCCCCAACCCCTCCATTTTGTTAACCATACCTTTGTTCTCTGTTTCTATAAGTCTGTTTTTGTTTTGTTTTGTTTGTTCATTTTTTTTTAATTCCACCTATAAGTGAAACCATATGTTATATTGAAGACCATTTTTTTAAACATAATAGTATACCTCTTTTAGAAGTTTGAAAACAATCTCTAAAACAAATACCGAATCAATATGAATAGAAATGACCTTTTCTTTTTTAAAAATTTTCAATCATATATTTTATTTATTTTTATTTATTTATTTATTTTAATTAAAGTTTATTGGGGTGCCAATTGTTAGTAACATTACATATATTTCAAGTGTACAATTCTGTAATACATCATCCGTTTTTTTTCATTGTTTATTTCAATAGTACATTTATTTACTGGTCTCTGCGTTCTTATAACCAGAACTCAGGATCATTTTTTTAAATTAGTTTCAGGTGTACAACACAATGCAATAGTTATACTCTTTACCTCTCGAAGTGACAACCCCCCTCCCCCAGTTGCCCACCCCAGTCCCACCACATATCATACATATCTATTACAATTCCTTTGACTCACTTCCACAGTATACTCCACATCCCATGACTATCTATATATTCAGTTACAGGTGGCATACAATATTATACAACATCAGCTTCAGGTATACAGTGCAGTGATCTAGCCTCTACTCCATCTAAAATGTTTACAACATTATTATACTCCCTGAACTGTGTTTCATATCCCTGTGGCAATATTGTAGTTGTCTATTTATGCTGTCTAATCCCTTCCCCTTCCCCTTATCCCCACCCCCCTCCCAACTAACAACCCTCAGTATTTCCTCTATATATATGAGTCTGTTTACTTTGATTGTTCATTCAGTTTTTCAGATTCCACATATAAGTGAGATCATATGGTACTTGTCTTTCTCCAACTGACTTATTTCACTTAACATAATAGTCTCTTCACAACATTTTCAATTACATTCCCAGAACTGCCCCCATATCCCTGCACAACATTGTAGTCACTCACCTACGCTGTCCAAAACCTTCCCGCTCTCCCTCATCCCCACCTCCTCCCAGCCATCAACCATCAGTTTTTCCTTTATATCTGCTTGATATGACTTCAATCATCTTAAATTTACTGAGATTTGTTTTGTGGCCTACCATGGTCTGTCTTGGAAAATGTCCCATGTGTACTTGAGAAGAACGTATATTCTGTTCTTTCAGGGTAAAATGCTCTAAAAATATCAAGGAAGTCCAGCTGGTCTAAAATGTCATTTAAGGCCCCTCTTTCTGTGTTGATTTTCTGTCTAAAGGATCTGTCCATTGGTGACAATGGTGTTGAAGTCCCCTACTATGATAGTGTTACTGTTCATCTCTGTCCTTATGTCTGTCAAAATCTGTTATATGTAATTAGGAGCTCCTATGTTAGGTGCATAGGTGTTTATTAGGGTTATAGTGCCCTTCTTTGTATTTTATTGTAGTCATTTTAAAGTCTATTTGTCCAAAATAAGTATTGGCACTCCAGCTTTTTTTTTTCTCATTTCCATTTGCATGAAATATCTTATTCCATCTGTAAACAGCATATACATGGGTCCTATTTTCTTATCCACTCAGCCTCTCTCTGTCTTTTGATTGGAGCATTTAGCTCATTCACATTTAAAATGATTATTGATAGGTGCATATGTATTGCCATTTTGTGATTTATATTCCTGGTCTTCCTGGGTTAGCTTGTTTACCCCTTCCTTTTGTTTAAAAAAGCCCTTTTAACATTTCTTGTAATGCTGGCTTGGTGGTAATGAATTCCTTAAGCTTATTCTTTTCTGAGAAGCTCTTTATTTCTCCTTCAATTTTAAGTGATAGCCGTGCTGGGTAGAGCAATCTTGGTTGTAGGCCTTTATTTTGTGTCATTTTGAATATCTCTTGCCACTCCTTCTGGGCTGCAGAGTTTCTGCAGACAAGTCAGCTGTTAGTCTAACAGGAGTTCCTTTGTATGTAGCCTGCTGTCTTTCTCTTGCTGCTTTTAGGATTCTGTCTCTGTCTTTAACCTTTGCCATTTTAACTATGATGTGTATTGGTGTGGACATGTTTGGGTTCAGCTTGTTTGGAACCCTCTGCACTTCCTGGGCATGTATGTTGAATTCCTTCACCAGGGTAGGGAAGTTTACAGTCATTATTTTTTCAAATACATTCTCGACCCCTTGCTTCTTCTCTTCTCCTTCTGGTATTCCTATGAGTCGAGGGTGGTCACACTTCACCTTGTCCCATAGGGCTGTTAAACTATTTTCATTGTTTTTTATTCTTTCATCTTTTTATTGAGCCAACTGGGTGATTTCTGCTATTTTGTTTTCCAAATTGTTGATCCGCTCCTCTACTTCATCTACTCTACTGGTGATTCCTTTGTGTGTGTTCTTCATTTCAGTTATTGTATTCTTTAGTTCTAACTGGTTGTTTTTTTATTATTTCTCTATCCTACCTTATGTCCTCACTAAGTTTGTTAAACATTCTTATCATCATTGTTCTAAACTCTGTCTCTGAAAGTTTGGATCCCTCTGTTTCATTTGGTTCCATTTCTAGAGGTTTCTTCTGATCATTTACTTGTGACCTGTTTCTTTGTTTCCCCATTCTGGCTGTCGCTCTGTGATTGCTTTGATGTATTAGATAGATCACCAGGAGAACCCTGGCTGGATCACGCAGGCACACAGCTCATGGCCCAACACTCCCAGGAAAACTCCCAGTCTCAGCCTGTCCCAATCATCTGCTCGCAGATCAGGCCGAGCAGCCGGACAACCAATCACCAGCCTGGCAACTCGGCAAGCACAGTGCGGAGAGCGGGGGCCTGAGCCGGCTTGCACACTCCCGCATCTCAGTGAGCAGCCTGTTGGAGCCAGAGCATGCCCACCAGGTGTTTCCCTGGCAACGCAGCACAAGCCATGCTGAAGGTGGGGATCCGAGGCAGCTCACGCACTCCTGGGTCTCAGTGAGCAGCCTGTTGGAGCTGGAGGGCACCTGCCCAGCATTTCCCTGGCAATGCAGTATAAGCCAGCCGGAGAGTGGGGATCCAAGGCCGCATGCGCGTTTGCACCAATTCCACCAGTCCAATGAGGTCCCGGACCTGATCCTCTGTGGGAGAGCCCAACCCTGACAAAATGGCGCCCTCCTTGCACCACTCACGTGCGGACTCCATAGCAGGGGAACTATAGTTCAAAAACCTCCAGCCTTTGCACCAAAGGTGCTCAGTTCAGTCCGTCCCCGCAGGCTCCTGGGCCTGGCTCACACAGCCACTCCCTCCACCAGTAACCAGGTAAGTGCTCACCGGCGAGCAAGCCCGTGCGCCGGCCCCACTGATTCTTTAGCCGCTCTTAGCCTCACCACGCTGAGCAAAGAGAGTCCTCACTAATTTACTGCCAGCTATCTTGGAACTCCTCTTCCCGGCAAAGGAACTCTGGGCTGGTGAGCTTGGTGTGCGGCTGGAGGGTCTCTCCCCCAACCAGAGAATCCTCCCCACAGCTGGGGCTTCCATCACGGGGTTCGCCCTGTCTGGTCTCCGCCTGTCCTACCAGACCCGACGTGGCCTCCTCTTTAAGTTCTTTGTTTAGTGGTTCTGTTCATCTAGTGTTCCGGGGACCTCCAGGGTTGAATGCTGTATAATTTGTTTGTAATTTTGGTGTGATCTTTGGAGATAGTTAGCACAGCGTCTGTCTATTCCACAATTTTACCGGAAGTCCTCTACATCATCCTTTTCTTAATGGCACTTGTTACTAAACTGAAAAGCTTACTTTGACATCATGTCATGCATAATTTTGTTTTTATTAAATCTTGACATAAGTTATAAGTCTATATGTTCATATGTTTTCTGCATAGATGTGTAATTGTTTTACCTTTGTTAATCAGTATCCTATCTTAGAAGGTACATTTGGGGTCTTCTGAAGTTTAGGCACACATTCTTCCCATACAAAAAAGTTCTTTTCTTGGAGCTTCATAAGAATTCAAAACAGAGACTATAATTGGAAGTTATTCAATAGATTCTATTTTCCAAATGTTCATAACATATCAGACTTTAAAATATTGAATGTTGTAAACACAGAAGGAAATTTTCTTTTGAAATTTATTTTTGTGTGTCAAAGAGCACAATATAATTCTGTATTTACACTGTATTTCCAACTAATAAAATTATAAAGTTTTTCATTCTGAAGTACAAGAAATCATTCTAATCTCCCCTACATGTAGGGGAGATCATATATTTCTAAATGCCTAGTTCAGGATTAAAGTGGTTCTACAAGCCACCACTTGGCACAGACTATGGAAACTACAGACAAGAAGGCTGTATTGCACAGCTGTTAAGTGTGCTCCACTTAGCACTCAAACAGTTCAGATAGGGTTGGGCCCAGAACTCTGAGATTTCTTTCTAGGACCTTTTTGCTCTGGTGTTCTAGCTGACTAGAGAAGGTTTGAAGTGGAAGACCAGGGCAGAGCAGAAAGTCCAGTCCAGAAATGTTAAGTAACATTATCATTGAACCCTAACAGACATTTAATGATCCAGCATTTTCCACTGCTATGGAACAAGAGGTCCTACACTACCCTATTAGGGATGTCTTTTATAATACATCAGCATCCTGCATAAACTTCTTTTAACTCAAAAATCAGCACCTCTATATAAAATATATATTTTATAAGCATTTTTTTTTAATTATTGGGGAATTGGGGGAATGGAACAGCACTGGGAAATCGGGGAAGGGAAACAGACAAGTTGCTATCCTTTTGTTCTTCAGTCTAGTTGTGGAGAACGTTGCTTCACTGGCCCATGTTGGTATTATCATTGCGCTCTTCCGGGGTGAGGCAGTTGCTCACTGGCCATTGGATGGGCACTCATGGTGGCTCAAGGCAGCCCCCGAAAGTGCAAGCCAGATGCCAGCCAACCCCACTGCAGCCTATGCCATTGCAGGCGACTCGTGGCAGGCCAGCTCCAGGTCGAGCTGTTGCTCACCATCTTAGCTGTAGAGGGCGCAGTGTCAGTGGCCCTCATGTGGGATCCTAACCCGAGCCCTGCTGCTAGAGCTGGTGTCCCAAGCCAACTCTTAACCAGCGTGCCACCTGGCTAGCCCATATTTTATAAGCATTATTAAAAATATTTCAGTTCACCTCATCTGTGAATTTTGTTACCTTAATTCTAAAGTAAGGGTAAGTGAAACCTCATATAGCAGTTTACATTGCTGATTTCAAGATATTGATTTAAAACAGCCTTATCAGTTTGGAAATTTAATCTTTTTTTCAGAGAACATTTTTGTAGTCTATTTGCATACACATGTTAGTATTCCTTGCTTTGGGATCAAAATCAGTTTGTTGGTTTCTTAAGCATATTCATCATAAGCTTCTTGAAGGCAGAGACTTTTCTTACTTATCTATGTGTTATCTGTGCCTAGCACATAGATGTTGAGAAACTAGTTCCTGAGTGAGTGAATACATTAAAGTATTATTGGAAATACTTTTAATACCATTGTGCAAGTACTTATTTAAAATCAGTTAAGAAACTGGATCATTATAACTTTTTCCCCCCACGCCAAATTAAACAGTATCCCATTATTCTTGGAATTCATTGTAACAAAATAAAAGAATGTTTCTGATGTGCATTTGATAATTGTTACTATACAACCAGCAATGTTCAGTTTGGGCATAGTGAAGTTTCTGATAGAGATATATTCCTAGAAATCCATATTGCTAGGAGTTCTAACTAACCCAAAATGCTTATGAGACAAATTGGTGACCTTAGTCCTTGAGGCATGAGTAACCAATATGTCATAAAATAATACCTCCGGCGTGATAGCCATTAGTAGTCTGCTTAGAAATCAAAGCTCTTGTCCCATAAAGCCTCGAATGTTCTCTACAATCAACTTGGAAAAGACTTGACAAAGCTTATTGGGAATGTAAGGAAGACTTTAACAAGAAAAATGAGCTAGATCTTGTCTTCTGAAATTCAGTGACTCATGTTACCTTACTAGGTTCCCCTCACAAACACTATTTACTTAGGGAAATCTCTAAAGTACACATAAATTACTGTCTGTAATCTAGGAAGTGTTTAATAGGTTTGCAAAAAGCAAATCTGAGAAGAAAATGTCTGCAATATTAAATTATCTTAAAGCTGTTTAGGTTTGTCAACATTGCATAAATATTGAGGAAGAGGAATATTTGCATGAGAAATTAGAGATCTGCATACCAAAAGATGCCTCTTGACTTTTGCAAATGTGAATTAATGTTTTTAAAATATTTTTTAATGGACTGTGAGTGCATCTCAAAAGGACTATGCATTCAAAGGAGACACTAAAACAATGATGATAGATATCTCCCCTATTTAAGAAGATTTCCTGGTCAGCACTTTACTAACACTATTGTTCTAACAATGAATGAATACTAAAACAAAAATTAGAATTAGCCAAATGTATTATGGCAAGAGCATGTTGAAATTTTTTTTTTTAAGATTTTTTTAGGGAGACCATTTCATGGATGGAGTAGAGGCTTTGATCACTGCACTGTACACCTGAAGCTGATGTTGTATAATATTGTATACCAACTGTAATTGAATATATAGATACTCACGGGATGTGGATTATACTGTGGAAGGGAGTCAGAGGAAGTGTAGTAGATATATATGATATGTGGGGGAGGAGTGGGGTGGCAAATTGGGGGAGGGGGTTGTCACTTTGAGGGGCAAAAAGTATAACTATTGCAAGGTGTTGTACACCTGAAACTAATTAAAATAAATAAATAAATTTAAAAAATAAAAAGATTTTTATTGGGTAATTGGGGGAGGGGAACAGCATTGGGGAACCGGGGAAGGGGAACAGACAAGTTGCTGTCCTTTTGTTCTTCAATCTAGTTGTGGAGGACGTTGTTTCACTGGCCCATGTTGGTATTATCATTGCGCTCTTCCCGGATGAGGCAGATCAGTCACTGGCCTCTGGACCGCCGCTCACGGTGGTTGTTGGCAGCTCACTCCAGCTGCCGGCCGCTCACGTTGGCTGCTGGCCACTCTCTGTAGCTTATGGCAGTCCACTGCAGGGGCTGCAGCCTACACCATCGCTGGGACTCACGCAGCCCAGCTCCAGGTGGAGCTGTTGTTTACCATCTTATCTGTAGTCGGCAGTGTCACTGGCCCATGTGGGATCTGAACCAGGGCCCTGCTATTCAGAGCTGTCGTCCCAATCCAGCTCTTAACCAACGCACCACTCAGCAAGCCCAAGCATGTTGAATTTTATTATGCTTACTTGTTTCTTAGATTACTGTAGAGTGCCTTTGGATAAGGAATTTAGCTTGAATCATCATTTGCTGATGATTCACTTGATATTAAGGGGTCTGAAAATGAAGCAATTTTATTACATAAAAAGTTCTATACTGAGCTGATAAAATAGTTGATGCAGTAAACATGTTCATAGATTGAATGTGATCAATACAACTGTATCCTTTCAACTGAAACAACAAAAATGCCCATAGAATTAACTAATTTTAATGTCTTTTATAAAACTTTTTAAACAAATACTGTTGAAGGTCCTGCTGTGCTCTTTAAGACTAATTCTTCAGATGCAAAGAATATTCAAAGCTTATTTTCATGTCTTTGGCACAGGGTTAGGGTCATAATTAATTTTTTATATTTAATCAGGTTTTTTTGATATATAATGTACACAATAAAATTTACCTCTTTATATAGTTAGATGAGTTTTGACAAGCGAACACAGTTGTGTAACCATGACCACAATCTGTTTATTTATCTGTTGATTGGTCACTGGTATTGTTTCTAGTTTTTGGCTATTATCAATAAAGTATCTATGAATATTCATGCATGTCTTTTTGTAAACATGTGTTTTTATTTCCCTTGGGTAAATACCTGAGTAGGATTGCCGAGCCAGATGACAAAAAATTTTATGTTTAATTTTATAAGAAACTGCTGACACGTTTTTTGAAGTGGAAGTACCATTTTACACTCCCCCCAGCAATGTATGAGATTTCTAATTGGTCCACATTCCCACCAGCACTTATTTGCTATTGTCAGTCTCTTTAACTTTAGCCATTGTAGTATGTTAGTAGTAGCATCTCATTGTGATTTTAATTTGCATTTCCTTAATGACAGATGCATTAAACATTTTAATGTGTTCATTGTATCTTCTTTGATAAAGTATGTGTTCCAATATTTTACCTGCTTTTTATTCTGTTTCTGGTCTTATGATTGCACTGTAAGAGTTCTTTATGTGTTCTGAATGCAAGTCCTCATCAAATATGAGTCACAAATATTTTCTCCCAATATGTAGCTTGTATTTTTATTTTCTTAACAGTATCTATTTTTCTTTTTTAGATTTTTTTATTGGGGAATTGGGAAAGGGGAACAGTGTTGGGGAATTGGGAAGGGAAACAACCAAGTTGTTGTCCCTCAATCTTAGCTGTGGAGGGCGCAGCAAGCTCAGCTCCAAGTCCAATTGCCATCCAGCCGCCCATCAGCAGCTCAGGGCAGCTCAGCTCAAGGTGCCTTGTTCAATTTTAGGTTGTGGGTGGGCGCAGGCCACCATCCCATGTGGGAGTCGAACCTGCAACCTTGTTAGGAGCACATGCTCTCACCAGCTGAGCCATTTTGCCATCTGTTGACAGCTCAGCAGCAACTCAGCTTGGGCTCAGCTCACTGGCTCATGTGGGAATTGAACCGGCGACTCTGTTGCTCAGAGCTCAAGCTCTTAACCAACTGAGTCACTCTGCCAGCCCTTAACAGTATCTTTTGAAAACCAAAGTTTTTTTTCTTAACCTTGATGAAGCCTTTCTTTTAAGTTTCATGCTTTTTGTGTCCTCTTGAAGAATCTTTGCCAAACCCAAGGACACCAAGATTTCTCCTCTGTTTTCCTCTAGAAGCTTTATAGTTTTAGGTTTTACATTTAGGTCCATGATCCATTTCTCATTAAATTTTGTATATGATGTGAGGTAAGGGTTTATGTCTTTTTTAAAATATAGATTTTATATATTCATCCTTTTGCCAATATCACACTTTCTTGATTTCTTGTTGTTTGTTTTTTTTTTGAGGGCAGTGTCACTGATCCTCATATGTGGAACCCGAACGGGGCTTCTGGCTTCCCAAGCCAGTGTTCAACCACCATGCCACTCAGCTGACCCCCCCCCTTGATTTCTTTAATACTGTAGCTTTAGTAGTAAATGTATTCAGAGCACTTTTATGGCCATTATCTTGTTTGAGCTTTATAACACTCAAAGCTAGACTTATCAAAGATTACTAGTATTATATCCTCTTTACTGATGAGTAAACAGAGTTGCAGAGAAGTCAATTGGCTTGCACAAGTTTACACAGTTTTCAGTAGTCTTGGCACTAAAATACTCTCAAATCTTAGTCTACCATTTTGGTTTTGGGGGTTTGTTTGTTTGTTTGTTTTCTACACAACTAGCAAAAATAGTGAAGAGAGACTGGGTCTAAAATTAGTAGTATACAGTGGTATATTTGGAAATATTTTCTGAATAACAGATTTCAACGTAAAGGCAAGGGGCTGCTTTGCAAACTAAGTCTTAGTAATTATTAATTAGACAGTCTTAGTAATAATTTCAGTCTCTCCTTGGAACATAATAATAATCTTTTTAGTTCTCAGTATTAGGGCCGGCCAAGTGGCACTGTGGTTAAGCATTGGCTTGGGAAGCCAGCGGCCCCAGTTCGGTCCCACATGTGAGGGCCAGTGACACTGCCCTCAAATAAATAAATAAATAAATAAATAAATAAATAAATAAATAAACCAGAATTACTGCATTTGCAATTGCTCTTTACTTGAGGTTAAACCCAATCCAAATGCTAATTAGGTATAATATCGGAGGAGTCTTTCCAAGAAGGGAAATGTTTCTTGATTTCTCTCTTACTGCAATTTATTTGATAGGGTTTTTGACCTTGCAAATTGTTTTCTGTTGGTGATTTGCTTAAAAGTCACCCTTTGAGTAGCAGGATAATTTCCTTCTGTGCTTTACATTTCTTTATGCTAAAATTTTTATCTTCTTTATTGTCCCCCTAATTGATTGCTTTTTTAGAATTTTATTGTGCATCAGCCATGTACATTCTTAGGTTTGTATAAGGTAATTATATTGTTTGGTGTTTTTTCTTTCAGAGTGAAGAAGTCAGATTCTTTGAAAATGAGCTGGAAATTCAAAAGCAAAAATACTTTAAACTTCAGGCATTTGTTAGAAGCTTGATACTAGCTATGAAAGCTGACAATAAGGAACAACAGCAGGTAGGTGCCAGAAGAGAGTAGTAAACTGTAATGTATCATCTTGAAAAACAGCATGTCACACTTGGTATTTTCATATATATATATATATATATATATATATATATATATATATATATATATATATATATATATGGTTTTGTTTTGTTTTATTTTCATATTCATTCCGGCTTGTCATCAAGGAAGGATTTGTGATTTATGAGCTCTTTCAGCATAGTTTTCTTGATAATACATATTCAGATTTTGTGTGATACTTTAGTAGAACATCAAAATAACTGATTCCATATTTGCCTTAAATAGGGATTTTTTAAAAATTAATTTTAAAGAAATTCTCAAAATGTTTGTAGAGACAGCTACCTTAACTATAGAGGCACATATTTGGGGACCTTTCATGAATGAAAGAGGTGAGGCATTTGCCTCTCTTCTGGGTTTCAGTTACCTTCTAGCCCTTACTAGAGTTTACAAATGTTCAAATACCTTCTATTTCATGATATGTAGCTCATCACTAAAAATATGGAATTACTCTGGAAATTCTTTGTAACCACAGTTCATCATTTACTTTTCTCAAGTTAACCAAAGTATTTGATTCATCTACCCCAAAGATGAAATGTAATATCTTTTGTTTGTCACTATGGATTTTTGTTTACAAATTCTTCTCAAATTATATTTTCTGTCTCATTTTATATGAAATTTGTGTAATAATGTGTTAAGCTTGTTAAAAAGAATTATAGAATTATAATAAATATTCCATTCAATACTAAATGATTCCAAATTTGCCTCTGAGTTGTATACTGCTATGTTGATTCCTTGTCAGAAAAGTTGAACATGCATAGTACATCACATGGGTAACCATTTATTTAGAAACAGGCTCAGAGATTTTTATTCAGTAAGGAATCTCAAAAGCACAAAATCCGCCCCTTATGTCGAAGCAAGGCTGCACATACCATCCCATACATCTCCAGGGAAAAAGATTAGAGTCTTAGCATCTCACAGTTCTCCTTTTTTTTAAAAAAAAAAAGTGAAAAATTCTCTGTATGTTTAACCGAAGTACTGAACCACAAAATTTAAACTAAAATAATTTACTCATGAGGCACAAGCCAGCATGTACATTATGTGTCCAGTTTCATTAATTTTTCTCCCCCATGTCAAACACACACAGACATCCCAAGACAGTAGTTTTCAGTTACTTTTGCCAGCTTTATTTAAGCCTATTGCTTTATTATGTGAGTTATGCATACTCCATGATATATTGAAACTATATTGTTTTTTTGGAACCTAAACTAAAGATTTTATAGAATAAGGTGGTGGTCTTGAACGTGGTCCTAAAGCTACTGTACATTTTAAATAAATACAAAAAAATACAAAGTTCGGTCCAACTATAGGAATACCTTGCAGTATGGTCCTGATCCCAAAAGTCATAACATGGTTTTGAATCAGAGTTATGTGGCTAGCTAAATAACAGTTGTCTATGTCTCTTGACATCTAGAAATAACATACAGATTGCATTTTATTTTCTAATTCTAACTTTACCCTTGGCTTGATGCCTTCCCTAAGACCACTAACAAATAAGAAAAGTGACTACTATACATATTACTTTCCTCCTTCTCTTATACTTTTCTTCTGATAAAGACTAACCAACTAAGATATGGACAAAAGGTTGGCTGAGGAAAAGGGAAAGTTATACAAAAATTGTTCTGAAAGTCATAGCCTATATAATTAACACCCAAATAGAAACTACTGATTTTCGTAGTTGATATTGGGTATAATGGATCTCAAAACATGGTCTTAAAATACAGAAGACACAAAAGTTATTCAGATGATATCTTTAATTACTGATTTAACCCTATAAAATACTTAGAGGTTTATTTCTAGAAGGAATTAATTTTTATTCTACCTAATAAAAGAGAACTATTATATCATTGGTTTCTCATTTTAAAAAAATATCATAGGGGCCGGCCGAGTGGCTCAGTTGGTTAAGAGCTCGCTCAAGAGTGCGAGCTGAGCTCTGAGCAACAGCTGTTCGAGGCCAGCCCGAGCTGAGTTGCCGTTGAGCTGCCAACAGGTGGCAGGATGGCTCAGCTGAAAAAAAAAAATTGTATTACATAAAAAAAATATAAGTGTTTTTCCATTAATCTTAATTTGGGTAAATTGAGTGAGATGAGTGGTCCATAGAATATTTTGCCCCAATAAAACAGTCCAGGCTTTAAAAATATATGATACTGCCTGACTGAAATATTGTATTACCCAAAGATTTTTGTTTAATCATAGCCATTTTAAGATAAGAATAATGTTGCCAGCCCTGTACTAAGTCATTACTTATGATCTTTCTTCCCCTGATAATTCACTATGTGATCCTAACCAGGTCAATTGCCTTTCTTGAACTTCAATTTCTCCACTTTGCAGGGAAGGTAAGAATGATTAACATTATGGAACTTGGCATTCACACCTAGGGCCTAAAGTAAGTGTTATAGAGACTAATGATATATTTTGGAAATGCTTTAATCTCTTGGGAAGAGTGGTAGTATATCAGGCACTGAAGACAGATTGATGAAGAACTTGTAGTAAAGAAAGTTAATTGTGTTAGTATCTAAGAAAAAGGCAGTTCTAGCAATTGGCATACTCCAAAGATTTGTTCAGTATGCAATTGTTGCAATCCAGTGAGATACTGAAAAGCATTTTTTAAGTGGACCTTATGCATTATTAGTTCCCTATACTGCCTCAGATACTAAAGTTTTCCTATTTCATACTATATTTTTCTAGTCAACTACATGAAATACAATGACAAAGAAATAAATAATAGTGTTTCTTTGATATCAAAGTCTCCCCACCAGAATTTAGAATGTCATTTAGTCTGTTCATCCACTTGACTTTTCAATACTCTAAGCACATATTTAATGAATGTTCACTGGAACATTTTGCCTTCTCTAATATAGTTTCTTCAGAGCTACAAAGTGAATTTATTTCTCATAAGCTATGATCAGCAAATGTCAGAAAAGGCTTTGTTTCACCTGGACTGCTTTAATGGTAAACAATTCTTCTAGAAGAAAATGTCATTGTGTCCTATTACTGCAGCCTAGCACCTTAAAAAGCATGTGGGACATATAGGTAACTGCTTTGTAAATGCACTCAATTTCAGCAAGAAATTCATGAACTATTTAATAGTATAAAATAAATAACAACTCTTCTTTCAGAAGGAGTTAGTCTTTCCTTATGCAGCTTGACAAAAAGGGGAAAGTTTCTAATCTTGCCTCTCTGCTATAAGAAAAAAAAAAGTATGTGATTTATAGCTGCCACTTCTTTTAATAAAGAGAATAGGAGAATACTGTCTTATTTCAACAGTGGATTTCATATGTTCTCCAGTATGCCCTGTCTTTCTGTTCCTTAATTAGGTACTGGCAAGCTTGCATTTGTTTCTGTTCCCTTGGTCCTTGTTTACCACTGCACCCAAAGCCCACACTACAAGTAATGATGTCTAAAAATTGCCCAGATAGACTACATTATTTTTAGTATTGGTAGCATCAAATTATTCTCAATTTCTTATGGTCAAGTGGGCATCAGCACTGTCAACCACATAAAACTTGAGTAATCATTTATTTGTCTAATATGGATGCATATTCTGCAACTCCCACTGAAACAATTACATGTGGCAAAGCTTACTTAGTTCATAGCTCTTGCTTATCTTAATTACTTCAGTAGAGAAATGAGCAGCCTTCTAGGTACATCATTGCACAATTAGATTCACTGGTTCAGCTGTGCCCTGGTGAGTGCTTGGCCATCTGTAGATATATGGGCATAGCCTGGCCTGAGAAAAGAAAAAAAATCTTTTGGTCTTTTCAAGTTGTTAATGTTTAGTCTAAAGTAAAATAGCTGAACTTTTTTCTTAGCTGCTAAGTTCTTTTCCCCACTGAAATACAAAATAACCTTTTGTGAAATGTGTTTTTCTCTAAAAGACAACATAATTAGGCAGGAATATTTTAATAAGGAATATAATTTTAAAGCCCTTTAGCAGTGATCAGTGAACACTCAAAACTAGTATGGAAATCACTTATCTCAAACATGTCAAAGCACTTGGTGCAGAATATTTGTTCATTTCTCTACTGATTTTCCTTTTGCCTGGGGTTCCACTCTACATAATCCACACTCTCAAAATCTAGTATTTTGTTACTTCCTTAATAGTGTATAAAGAATTTTTCTCAGGTAAGATATTGTATAAGGTCCGCAAAGAAAAAGAATGCTCCTTTCTCTAAATCTGTAAGAATAAATCAACACAAAAGGACCACAACTATTAACATAAAATTGGAAAAAATATATCCACATACTAATTTTTAAAAATTGCTTTTTCTGACTCAGGCACTGCTGTCAGATTTACCTCCTGAATTAGAAGAGATGGATTTCAATCATGCCTCGCCAGAGCCTGATGATACCTCATTCAGTGTGTCTTCTTTATCAGAGAAAAATGCCTCAGACAGTTTGTGATTGGGGGCGGGGGGTATATGATATAGCCTTTTGGAGGCCTAACAGGTATGCATTTCAAGATAACTGCATTCTGTTGCCCCAAAATGCTTCAGTTGGAAAAACATTGTTGAAACCACATATTCTGTGAAGGATGGACAAGATATAATGGCTACAGTGCAAAAAATATATGTAAAAGCATTGTTTGAGAGCATTTTCCAAACTGATACACTGATGGAATGCTGGGAAAATAATTGTATTTAATTTTGAGCAGCTTAGCTATGAAATGCATAATGTCTAATTTCTGAAAAATTTTTGTTTGGTTTTATAGAAGAATCTTAGTTTTAATAATAGTTTTGACAAACACACAAAAATAAATGTATAACATTGTTTATCAAGTTACTGAAGCTTAATTATTGTTTTTGTAGCCATTACATCTTCTTTCTTTCTCTCTCCTTCTCCTAACATACACTTTTACTCAGGAAAGTGGACTAAAAATTGAAAACAAAACTTTAAAAATGATTTAACCTGGATGAGTCTTGGGATTTATTTTTCAACCCCTATAAAAATTTGACTTAAGCTAATTATTGAAAAGTTGAAATGATTGCTAGTATATAATTGTAAATTGTTGGTATTCTTCCATTATCTAATCCAAATGTTTGAAGGGAGGGGGGAAACACTCTGGAAAAATAATTCACCAACATAAAGTCAAATAAGTTATTAAGTGTACATAAAGAAAATATTGTAAAAGATCAGTCTTAATGGAAATTCTTCATTGCTGCAAATGACAAATATTGAAAAGATTCACATTCTATTAGTAAATTTGTGTAACTGCATTAGATGAAATGTTGCACAAATATTACAAGTTTATCAGCATCTTCATGATATTTCTTTTCAGTTCTTACATTTTATGAAACAGGAAGTCAAGGTAAGCCATTGAGATTTTTTTTAATCTAGTCACTCAGCTTTGCCACAAAATTTACCTCATTTCCATGTGAAGCTTGTACAGAGCCATCAGCCAAGGATAACATCCAAAAAGAGTTATACTACTTTAGTTATAAATCACAGTCCTCTGGATTTCCTGGATACTATTCTATGAGTACTCTCCAAAAATGTGCATACTACCCAGTTGTTCTATTAGCAGGTACCAGATGGCAACACACTGTAGACAATTCTTTACAGACCTTCCCTTCCAGGGTACCAGATGGCATTACCAAGATCTATAGAAGGAAAAATGCCAGTTGCTCCCTGAGTAGCCAGTGTCATATATTTGTGAGTTGTTAAGTATGAAATTGTGTCACATGGTTAAATTACTATCTATATATAAAAGATTAATGAAGTAACTTAGATGGCTCTTTTGGCCATCAAGTTTCTATATCAGATGTTTTTGTAATTTGTAAGTTAAACCAATGTCTTTCATTTTGTCAGCTATTTGTTTGATTTAATATTGCTGCCATCCTACCGCTCTGGTTCTTTTAGAAATATTTCAGTGGTTAGGTATGCTCCCTTTTATCTGACATCCATATGGTTCATTGCAAACAATGTTTAGTACTCCATGCTGACAAGTCAAATTCCATTCAGAGAGTAAGTAGACTGCTAAGTAACAGAACCTCAGATATTAAAATTAAATTTATTAGTTACACCAATTCATCCATGAGATAAAGAGTCCCTACTATATACAGCAAATATAGAAATCATTTCTTAAGGTAGCACGAACAAATTCCAGGCCTTCAAGAGTCTCTACTAAGATCTCCATCCAAGTCATTGAGTATATCTTTAAACTCCAATTTCTTCTGCTTCCATTTAAGCCCCTTCTTAGTTGGTTCTTGTTACAAAAAGTAAGGATAGACAATTCTCTCCTACATCTTTCAACTCGATGGATTTTATTTGTCACACCTGAAAAATTAGTCACTAAATCAAATAATTTTCATTGACCTCTTGCTATATGGACATTGGATTTTTATTCTTCAGCAAGCCATTAATTCAAAACAAATTATCTTTTCTTTCAGAGATATTAATAAAAATTATTTAATTAAAAAGTTTAATAGGGGGCTGGCCAAGTGGTGCATTGGTTAAGAGCTGGTTTGGGATGCCAGCGGCCCCAGTTCGGATCCCACATATGAGGGTCAGTGACACTGCCCTCTACAGCTAACAACACCTCTACCTGGAGCTGGGCTGCGAGCCCCGGCAATGGTGTAGGCTGCAGCCCCTGCTGCAGTGGGCTGCCATAGGCTATAGTGAGTGGCCGGCAGCCAGCATGAGCAGCTAGCTGGCAGCCAGCACGAGCTGCCAATAGCCATGGTGAGCGACCATCCAGAGGCCACCGACCGATCTAGCTCATCCAGGAAGAGCGCAATGATGATACCAACATGGGCTAGTGAAGCAACGTCCTCTGCAACTAGACTGAAGAACAAAAAGACAGCAACTTGTCTGTTCCCCTTCCCCGATTCCCCAACGCTGTTCCCCTCCGCTAATTCCCCAATAAAATCTTTAAAAAAAAAAAAAGTTCAATAGGGCCGACCAAGTGGCTCAGATGGTTAAGAGCTCACTCAAGAGTGCGTGGTGAGATCTGAGCAACAGCAGTTCAATGCCCAGCCCAAGTTGAGTTGCTGCTGAGCTGCCAACAGGTAGCAGGATGGCTCAGCTAAAAAATAAAAAATAAAAAAATAAAAATTTTTTAATAGATTTAAGGATTCTGCTAGATGTGATTCCTAGAAGGAATCCTAGTCTACAATTTTGAAAGAAAGCATAGATGATTTCCATTAAAATACAAACTGCATAAATCATAACAAATACACTTAAGAATCCTTTTGTCTTGACATTTGTGTTTCAGCACCAGAATTATTTCTCTTACTGGGATAGGAATTAAAACATTTCTAAAATGAAATGTGCTTGTTCTATAGCAGGAACTAAAACAAATAGCTGTATCCAGCATAAAAAATCATAATTGGCAGGATGAAAAAGATGCCAAGGTGAAGTATATTAAAAATTTACTATGAAGAAAATATATTTTTTCACACATATAGATTAAAATTTGTTTTGAGACATTTTAAAGCAGGAAAAATATCAGTTTATGAATCCTTTTGTGAACATCTTCATGACTGGGGGTAGAAAAACCACTAGTTTTTTTTTCTGTAGGGCTTTGACACAATATTAAAACAGACTACACTATCTGAATCATGTCTCACAAAGACAGATGCCAATGTGAAAATGTTTTTTATTCTCTTTCAACTATGCTTCAACGTCTGCTTTCAGCTTAGGCTAGCCAACCAGTTTATAAGCAGGAAATAATGTATGTAAGAGGATTTACCTTCCCAAATATGTATTAAGATACAAACAAATAAGAAACTAAAGGTACCTTCCTAATTTCAGCCAACCTAAAATTATTCACAAGAAAATGAGAACTGCAGTTATCCTGGAGAATAAGAAAATTAACATATGCAAGGAAAAACTAAAAGAAAATTGGCCTATTCATGGAACCAGGGAATGTTTTGTTGTAAGGTCAGTTATAACAGCAGGACTTTTGTACTACCATTACAATCATGTGATAGAAATGTTTGTTATTGTTGAAGAAGAGTACATCACATCCTGTGTTCTGTATACTACCAAAACTTCAAAAGGCCTCCAAGAGGCCATTTCTCCAAAGACCGCAACATCTATTTTATGGCACTTTCATAGTCAGCAATCTGTAAATTAGTAGGCAAATACATAAGTTGTATATTTAAAGGAATTCTAGAGTCTAAGATTGACTTTATTGCCGTTTTTGGGGGAAGGGGGCATTTAGCCAGTTTCCAACAAATAGTTTCTTCATCTTAGCCTGATAGTTTATGATCATTTGGAGACATTCTGAAAACTTTAACTGCTGCCCTTCTTTCACATTGTAGTGATGGTATACCAGGAATAATGTCTATTTGAAAAAATATATGAGATTTTCATTCAGATCCTAAAAATGCCAAATTCTGACAGATTAGCCTTTTAAGGGAGTTATATATAAGAACCATAGTATCTAAATGACGAGAAATTCACTTACCTTTGAAGTTGATGTTATCCTTGGCAGACAGCATTGTAGCATGCTCTTCACCAAGCTACACTCTGATGATGATATAATGGTCGACATACCATTGCCCAAAACAAACCTTTATTAATAGCAGATTTTCTAAAGGATAAAAAAGAATAAAGTGATATTTTCATGGAAATATGATTATGATTGTTCCATTAAAGTGTATACTAAGTATATATTGTTCCACATTGAGATTTTATTTTACATTAACTTGTTAAGTAACTAATTTTAGCAATCTTGCATTCTATTTTACTGGTACTACCTCTGAAACATACTATCACCTTAAAACCATATCAGACTGTAATGTGAAGTTTTGTAGGGTTTTTATTTAAACTTTTATAGAGGCAATAAATTATTTCCAACTAATAGAATCTATTTCTTTATTTAATGTTTATTTTTCTAAGTATTTGTTTTATAAGCACTGTTCCCACTTTTAAAGATGTTTTTCCTCACAAAAATAAGGTTCTGATAAAAAGACAAAAATTCAGAGAATAGTTAAGGTATTGGGGGTCAGAAAAGGAGAACATGGAGTGCTCAAGTGGAAATTTGGTTGATTTCTAAGCTTATTTGTATATTATCCTTAATAGACTTTATTTAACAAAGAATTACTCTAACACCAATGGAATAGAGTGAATAAACAATAGATTTGTCTATGATAGTATATTTAAGTGGTAAAACCGGCAAGTAAATCACCACAATATAAACAAAGAATGCTATTTTTACAAGAGATTTTTTTTTAAATGTTTGGTTTTATAAATCAGTAACTGCATGATTTTATTTTTTTATTTATTTATTTTTGAGGGCAGTGTCACTGGCCCTCATATGCGGGACCCAAACCGGGGTCGCTGGCTCCCCAAGCCAGCGCTTAACCACCACGCCACTTGGCCGGCCCAGAGATTGGTTTTTTTTAAGTGGCAGTATGACAACTATCTTTTGGCTTTCTTTGACACCAGTTGAACATGCTTTTAATTTGGGTGAAGTATGCCCATGGTTTTTTTGTCAAAGTTATACCAATTAAAACTCTTCATATTACCTAACTAATAGGGGAGGGCAAGAGGTGAGTTTCAAATAGCACATCAGCAGTTTTCCTTCCCAGGTGATAAATTTTTGAGAATGTTGCATGGAGAGATTCATATACAAACATTGCACTTCAAATGACCCAAGTCTTTCTCAGATCTGTAAAAACATTAACTTAAAAGGGTGAAATCCTTTGGTTTCATAAAAATGAATAGGAATCATTACAAATCTATTTAAAGGACAAGTCGATGTATGAGTACGTCCATAAGATTGAAAGATGTTTTCACATCCTTTCAGGCTATATTTTTATACACTTCTTGTCTATGTCATATTATAAAAGCAATACATGTTCACTATGGACATTTTAGAAAATGTAGATAATATAAAGGAAAACAAAACCATGTGTAATCCCACCACCCAATAATAATCATTGTTAACATTTTAGTATATTTCATTCCAGTCATTTCTTGTATATGTTTACTCAATATATGTAATATTGAGTAAAACTGGAATTGCACTGAATATGCAGATGTGTCCTGCTTTTTCCCTTAATGTTTTGAGACCATCTTCTTATTTAAGCATTTATCACCATGGTAATTTACTCTCAATTACATTTAGAACTAAAGGAAATTTTTTTTTAATTTACAAGAAGAAAGCAAATCTTCTAATGATGAAAATATATTTGTTCTAGAGGATTAACAAGTAACTGCTTTACATAAAAACTATATTTCTTACCCTATGTTAAAATAAATGATACTACTTATTTACCTTCCCAGTAATAATGTTGCTATACTTTGGCTACAAGTTACAAGATAGTTCTCCTTAATGCTTTTACCCAAGAAATGTTTTTATCACCTATACCAGTAAACTATTCTGAACTTTAAAAATAAAACAAAAATAGTTTTTACATATGAAAGGTCTCATATTGGGTACACCAATATGCCCTTGTATTAATAATTTTTTTTGAAATAAGTCAGAACACAGTTTCAATTTTTTCTAAAGAGTAAGACTTTATTTTTATTATAGTATTCTATTTTAGGCAGTTTGGAAGTTTGGGAAATTTTGCCAATTCTAGAGTTTGCTGTGAAATAATAATAAATATATATATTTACATTTTATGATGTAATATAATGTATGCCAAGGCTATTATAATCAAGTACCTCCTTTGCGATCTAGGCCATATGAATCTCTAATCTTTCCCAGTACCAAGATCACTCTGTAGTTAAAAATTAGATCTTTAGGGAGACTTATTAATTTTTTTTCAAGCTGTTAGGAAACCATTCAATGCACTGTTTCAATAATGTTGGAACTGCTATCAATAATGCTTGTTATCTTTAATTGGATAGAGCACAGTTCTGCTACTCAGGTCACAGGTTTGATCTCCATTCAGTAGAGTCAGTTTAAATAAGGGAAAATAAAACCTCTGCCACAGGACCACCACGTACCTGTATTTCTAATCTTGTTTTGCAATCTGTCAATAGTCACAGAGGACTCGGGGGAAGATGTGGGTGAATACAGTCAACTTTATTATATGTTGCTTAAATGTTATAAACTAATGGGTTCTGGGGATGTTCTCCTTTCCATTCCCATTCACTCTCCAATCCTCTGTTAGAAGCTTATTAGTCTTAATTTATTGGGGATAATTTGCTGTAAAATATAAGCATCCCTGACAAAGATGGGTTTGAGAGCAATGAGGTATTCTTACCATAGTGCCATTTGGTTAATCAGCTGAGTTCTTTACAACATTGGGTGAAGAGCAGGGCACTGAAAGAAACATAGTTGGGAAGGTGGGCATTGAAAACTGGAGAGGGGTAAATATAGAACCTCTAAAGTCTTGAGGAAGCATCGTGATCGAGGGCACTAAGTGACTTCAGGTGGGCAGGAGAAAGGGAATTCTAGACTCTAAAATCTATAAGGTTAAATGGATGTATACTAGTATAGTGCAAGGGTTAGTATAGAATATTGTAGGAACTAAGTCTTGGAATCAAATCTCAGTTTTAACACTTACCGGCTATATGATTTGGACAAGATATTTGAACTCTTTGTTAAAGTTTCTTTGAAAACTATGAACAATGACAGAACCTATCTCAAATTCTTGTTGTGAGAAATATGATAATCTGTCATAAAGTGCTTAGCACAGTGCCTAACACACGGTGAGTGCACAATAAATGTTAGCCAATGCTATTATTATTACTTACAGAAAAGGAGATTGAAGGAATTCAAGGATAATTTCCACCTACTAACTTTTTTCTGGGCCAAAAATGGCTCAAAGCAAGCATCTAAGAGAATTGAAACACAGCTCAAAACAATTTCACAATTTCACCTACACTTAGTATCTTACTGGCTGTATTGTCACATTCACAGCACAGTTTTATTGGCAGTGCCCTCAGTGAACTTTTTACTGCCTTAGAGAGCTGATAGTCCTTTCTCTCTAGCAAAGAGCTGCCATGAGACCTGGGGTGAAACATACTCATTTTCTTGCATTGAAAAAAAAAAATGCTGAGGGCCAGACGAGTGGCGCGGTGGTTAAGCGCTGGCTTGGGAAGCCAGCGGCCCCGTTTTGGTCCCACATATGAGGGCCAGTGACACTGCCCTCAAAAAAAAAGAAAAAAAATGCCAATGTCATATAACATATTTCATCCCCTTTTCTTTTTTATACTTAAAATATTTTTTAATTAAATTTATTGGGGTGCCATTGGTTAATAAAATTATATAGGTTTCAAGTGTACAATTGTAATACATAATCTCTATATTGCATTGTGTTAACCACCCAGAGTCAGTTCTCCTACCTTTACTATATATTTGAATCCACTTTTATTGATCCATTATCTGTATGTATACAATTTTATGATCTTGTT
This sequence comes from Aselliscus stoliczkanus, assembly GCA_033961575.1. Lineage (NCBI taxonomy): Eukaryota > Metazoa > Chordata > Mammalia > Chiroptera > Hipposideridae > Aselliscus > Aselliscus stoliczkanus. The sequence goes on from CM066737.1 coordinate 76,838,527, forward strand.
ATCAACCAAACTCATTGTGGAAAAAACATATTTCTTTAAACATTTATTTGAATGTCTATCAACCATCGGTCTCAAGCTAAATATGTGTGTGCATGCAGGTGAAATTGTGACACCGATCTTGGAAATTATCTGCAGAAATATTGTATTAGTTGCTTTATTTTGGCGTGTCTTTAGTTTCTATCTCAAGGGAATCAAGGAACTAATTATTGATACATGCAACAACTTGGGTGCACCTCAAAGACATTATACTAAGGAAAAAAAAGAAAGAAACACACAAAAAGCTATATACTTCATCATTCTATTTATATCAAATTCTGGGAAAGGCAAAGGTATAGGAACAGAAATCATATCAGTGGTTGCCAGGGTTTGGTTTTGGGGCAGGGGATAGACTGCAAGCTAGCATAAGGAAACTTTTGGGGGCAATAGGAAAAGAAAGTGAATTCTAGGCAATAATTACTGGTTCTAGAATCCATAAACTAACCTATTTTGTTCAAGCACGGGTTATTTATCATTTGAAACTGCATCATGCTTTTCTAACTGTATGTTTTATATATACATGCAGCTTTCCTTCCGTCTATTCATGGGCACATGTTTTGCTTTCTAAGAGTTATTCTTCCTAATCATATGCCATTTGAAAATACCTATTTCATGCCTGTATCAAGGATTGCAAAACCTTTATCTTCATTGTCAGAGGAAAGGGCTGTTTACCTTAGCTAAGGCTGTTTACTACATGCAAGGCTACATTTCTAAATCTAATAATATAGAGCCTGGATAAATTAGATAAAGATTTCAGTATATTGATTTTTTACATGATCTCATAAATTTTTGTATTCATTTTCCACTTTCAAAACATTAGCACACATTTTTTTTTCTAATTAAATTTATTGGGAATGAATTGGTTAGTAAAATTATATAGGTTTCAACTGTACAATTCTGTAATACATCATCTATATATTGTATTGTGTGTTCACCACCCCGAGTCAGTTCTCCTTCCATCACCATATATTTTTGACTCCCATTTGATCTTCACCCACTCCTTTCCCCCCTTACCCTCTGGTAACCACTGAATTGTTGTCTGTGTCTATGAGTTTCTGTTTATTTGTTTGTTTGTCTCATTCCTTTGTTGTCTTCAGTTTTATATCCCACATATGAGTAACGTCATATGGTTCTTGACTTTTTCTATCTGACTTATTTTACTGATAATCTCAAGATCCATCGATGTTGTCGCAAATGACAGTATTTCATCTTTTCCTATGGCCAAGTAATATTCCATTGTATATATGTGCCTCTTCTTTACCCAATCATCTATCAAAGGATACTTTGGTTGTTTCCATGTCTTAGCCAACATGAATAATGCTGCAATGAACAAGGGGTATATGTATTATATCTTTACAGATAAATGTTTTCAAATTTTGGGGGTAGATACCCAAAAGAGGGATTGCTGGGTCATATGGTAATTCTATTCTTAATTTTTGGAGGATATGCCATACTGTTTTCCATACTAGCTTTACCAATTTACATTCCCACCAGCAGTATATGAGGATTCTTTTTTCTCCACAACCTCTCCAACACTTGTTATTACTTATCTTGTTGATGATATCCGTTCTAATAGGTGTGAGGTGATATCTCATTGTGGTTTCGATTTGCATTTCCCAAATAGCTAATGAAATTGAGCATTGTTTCATATATCTGATGGCCATTTGTAGGTATTATTGGAAGAAGTTTCTGTTCATGTCCTCTGCCCATTTTTTAATTGGATTGTTTCTTTTGTTGTTGAGTTGTACAAGTTATTTATACATTTTGAATGTTAGCTTCTTATTGGAGGTGTTGTTCGCAAATATCTTCTCCCATTCAATTGGTTGACTCTGTGTTTTGTTGATGGTTCGTTTTGCCATGCAGAAGCTTTTTACTTTGCTATAGTCCTATTCATTTATTTTTCTTTTACTTTCCTTGCCTTTGAGGTAAAATTCATAAAATCCTCTCTGAACCCAAGGTCTATAAATTTAGTACATGTTTGGGCCGGCCGAGTGGCGCGGTGGTTAAGCGCTGGGTTGGGAAGCCAGCGGCCCCAGTTCGGGTCCCACATATGAAGGCCAGTGACACTGCCCTCAAAAAAAGAAAAGAAAATAATTTAGTACATGTTTGTGTGTTGCATAGGGAATCCTTTATTGAATTAAAGCTGTTGAATTTGTTGTAAATTCAAGGGGCGACATCAAGGAGCAACCCTCATGCCACCATGTTTCTGATGTCACTCTCTGCATCAGTGCACATTTTAACTGGAAAAAAACTGTAACAACAATAAAAAATGTAAGACTTAAAAAGCAAGAGACCTCAGGTTCACTCAGATAAAATACATTGAACCATTCAGATACAAATGCTTGCTGGAAACCAGAAAGGGGGAAAAAAAGACCTGCGGTACATGAATTTAGAAAACCCCAGAACCAAAACATTATTGAAGTAAAAATATAATAAAACTACTTATCCAGTAATTAATGTTTCTCCTCATCTTAATTAGAAACTCATAATATTTTAGGCTTCTATTCTTCCCTCCTTCCTTTTTCTTTTGATTTTTTCTAGTACAAACATTTTTATTTGAAGGGCTGAAAATCATGTGATGAAAAGTTCCTGGATCCTAAAACCTATTCTCAGTCTCTCCTTTCTCCAATAAGATAGGATGTAGTGAAGAAGGAGCACTTGCTGTACGATTTTGCTCAAACTGTAAATTCTTTAAGCTCACTTTCTTCATCTAGGAAATAGAAATAATAATACCTGCTCTGATTGCCTCTCAGTATTTGTGAGAATCAAATTAACTGGTTTTAAAAGCACTTTACAATTTACAAGGCACTACAGAAATGCAGAAGATTAACACCAATTATTAGAGTACTTATTGATTGTCTATTCAATACTATATAGGCTCTGGGAGACACACAGAAAGGGGTATTTTCCCTTGCTTTCAGGAGCTTGGTATACTTTGAAAAAATTGGCTTAAACAGATGAAATATAATACACAAGACAGCATATAATTGAGTGTCAAATGTCATGTGTGGTTGCTAAGAGGTTGCTGGAGAGTTGCTTGGAGGCGACCTAAACAAGGGGTAAGTGTCAAAAGAAGTCTGTGTAAATGAGTAAGTTTGAGTTGATTGGATCCAGCGAAGTATTCATCCCTGAAGGGCCACCAAGAAATGATGTGGGGGAAAATATGTGATTTGTTTTCACAGGTTTAAAAATATCTCCCAAATATATTCCTAGCTTTCCTAAATGCATTCTCCATTGCATATATATTACCGAAGAACCTATTTAATTCCCACTTGAATATGTTTATAGTTTCTGTATGCATTTATATAATTAATATTTATTGAATTCATATTATGTCCAAGCATTGTGCTGGGTGCTAGCTAGGACCTGTGGCCTCTTGGAACAAGTTAAATTAATTTAATCTCCTCTGCATAGATTCATTCAAGGTTAGGGCTGAGGACCTTAGAGTTTCTCTGGATCAAATTTTTCATTGTATAGAGAAAGAAAATGGTGTTCACAGAGATGGCATCAATTATTGACAATCTCATCAATGATAAAGGGTGAAGCCAGAACTAGACACTAAGTATCCTCTCACCCAGGTCAGTGTATTTTCCATTACACTAAACTATAGGATAGTACCTTATTTTACTGATTCTAAAATTACCTCTTTAAAGCAATGGTTCTCAAACTTAAAATGCATAAGAATCATGGGGAAGGAGGTTGTTTAAAATACAAGTTCTTGGGCCTCATTGCCTGAGATTCTGAAAACCTGCAAGTTGGGTTTTTGCCTTTTTGCTTCTTTTTAAACCCTGTGATTTACCCAAGTGATTGTGATGTAAGTGGTCTTCAGACCACACTAAGGAAATTTTATATTAAAGTTTCAAGTAATAACTATACATAGTTTAATTTCTCTCTTGTTTCATTATTTCACTGATCTCTATCAGTCTTTGTTTTTGCTAATATAAAAAGGCTACACTTTAAGTTCTTTTCCTACATTGAAGACTTCCATACCATTAAACATTTAGTTCATTCATCATAGAGTAAGAAGTGAATGCCCTTTACCCTTACTACAATGTCAATAGTCTCACTGAGTTTGTTGCTTATGAATTAATACCCGTCTTGGGTTTTCAGAAAATTAGGAAGAATTCTCTATTGGAGCAAAGCATCTGGTGACTAGCACAGATCCTACAACCATGTCTTCATGACAGTAGATATCGGCCTCTAAGAAAATGTAGGCCTCTAAGACTACATTAAAATTCTAATGTAATGCACACACACAACAACAATCCATAAACAGGAGTGGTACTGATGGATCAGATGCTAACACAGTAAGTTTTAGTGGGTGGGATAACTATGTATAAAAATATCATTGATGTCTATATTTAACTATCTACCTATCTATCATCTATCTATCTATCTATCTATCTATCTATCTATCTATCTATCTATCATGATCTATCTATCTATATAACTATCTCCCTCTGTCTCCTAGCTTTTTTACCTCCTTTTCTCATAAACCTAGAAGCATCAAAAGGCATGACCTATCGCTGACTACTCACTTTATCTTAAGCACATCTTTTCAGTTTGCTGTACTATGAAGCCAATTTGTGGCCCATCTGATTGATTTGGCTCGGGAAAAGGCCCCTGATAAGTTTCCAGCCTAAGCCTGTTCTCCAACCAGTTTTACACTACTCTCAGCACTAGGTTTTTAAAACCCTGTTAATGACACAGTTACACCTTTCTTTCTCATTTACCATTGCTTCTCATGTTATTTTTCATTTAGTGACCTAATGTGGGGTATGGGATTATTGGTGTGATGGAGTTTAGATATTCTTGAGTCTTTATAACACTCCAAATTCTAGCAATATCAGAGAAGTATTTTAGGACTGGACATTGTTGGACCACTTTTATCATGAGAAGAGTGACTTGCGCAAAGTCCAAGAGTTAGATGAGAACTCAAAATCAAATCAAACATCCAGTCTTAAGGTTGGAGGTTTTTTAGTCTTTCACCAGTACCTAATTTAAAAACTGTGGTGACCATAAATCTAATTTTGAGAATGAATATGTCACTCTATATACAATAGTCACTCAAAATACTTTTTTGATGGTAATACATTGTTCTAAAAATACTAAAACTATGGACAAAATCCACTGGGTCAATTTTGGGATAGAGCCTCAGATTTAAAAGACACCTTAAACAGTTTCAGATCAACTTTTTTCCCCCTTTTTAAATTAAAGTTTATTGGGGTGACAGTTGTTAGCAAAGTTACACGGATTTCAGGTGTATAATTCTATAATACGTCATCCATGTATCACATTGTGTGTTTACCACACAGAGTCAGTTCTCTTTTCATCATCATATATTTGATCCCCTTTACCCTCATCTACCACCTCCCTCCCCTTTACCCTGTGTAACCACTATTGTCTGTGTCTATGAGTTTTGTTTCTTCATTTGTTTTTCTTGTTCTTTTGTTGTTTTCAGTTTTATATATGCGTGTGAGTGAAATCATATGGTTCTCGATGTTTTCTGTCTGACTTATTTCTCTTAGCATTATAATCTCAAGATCCATCCATGTTGTCGCAAATAGCACTATTTCATCCTTTCTTATGGCAGAATAGTATTCTCTTGTGTATATATATACCACAACTTCTTTATCCAATCATTTATCGAATGACATTTTGGTTGTTTCCATGTGTTGGCCACCTTAAATAAAGCTGCAATGAACATCGGAGCACATATATCTCAGAACAACTTTTAAGCCAACAAAGAAATCCCTTCAAATATCACTGACATATAGTCTTTCAGCTTCTAGTTGAATACTTCTAGTGATGGGGAGATCACTTCTGAAGAAGGCAATTTATTCTATTGTGACATCCCTTAAATATTCTAAAGAACTAAATTCTGAAAGACGTAATGTGGAGTGTCAGAAGATGGTGGCTGTGAGAAGGGGTCCCTGAGATCTCCCCTAGAAATTTCCGCAATTTGAAATTCTGTAACTCTTCAAAGGGACGTCTATTCATCACACAGAGCAACTGAGAGTCTCACACAGCAACTGCTGGAAGGTGGGCAGACCGGGCAAGTTGGGGAAGAAGGAGGCGACACACGTGAGGTGTAGCCCACACCCACGGCTGCAGAGGCACCGAGCTTCAGAGAGCAGATCGGTGAGTGTTTCCACTGCTCACTCCCTGTGCCCTGTGGCCCACCTAGAATACAGCCCTGTGGACCGCCTAGAGCACAGCAAGAGAGAGTTGGTTTGCAGTCTGAGAAAGAAGCCTCAGGCCGGGGGGAGTGGGGGAGGAGCCACAGGACACGAGCGTGCAGAGGTACGAGGTACACCTGTGGCTGTGGAATCCCAGGTCCTCAGGAAACAGGGTGGAGACCGAGGCAGTGACAGGGCAAGATCAATCCCTGCACCCACCAAGTCCCGCCAAGAAGGCAGCAGGAGCACCGCGGCACGCAGACTCTGAAGCAGAAGCCTGAAACAGGGCGAGCAGGGAAAGACGGAAAAGTGGCCTAAGAAGGTGGTGGCCCGAGAAGACGGTGGCAGGGAGACGCAGCGTGCACCGGGCAGAGACGCAGGTCCCCCGGGGACAGAGCAGGGAGCTGAGCTGCTGCTGGGTGCGCGCAGTCCCCTAAACTCCAGCAGTGCCTCCGGGAGCACAGCAGGAGCACCACGCACATGCAGGCTCTGAGGCAGAAGCTTGAAACGGGGCGAATAGTGGAGAGGAAAAGTGGGGCCGGGACATGCAGCACGCCCCAGGCGGAGACGCAGGTCCACAGGAGACAGACCGGAGATCTGACCCACTGCACAGTCCCCTTAAACGCTGGCAGTCCCTCTGGGAGAACAGCAGGAGCTCTGCTAGAGCCTATGAGGCAAAATCCTTAACTCAAAACAGCAGTGGGACTGTGGGGTTTTTTTTTCCTCCTCTCTTGGACAGAAAGCAAAAAAACAACTACAGAAATAAGAACCCACCCCAACTCTACCTCAGAAACCTTGGCCCCTGCCAAACCAGTCTTCAACTGACCCCTGAATGGAACAGTAGAATCAGATTACAGAGGAATTCCTACACACAAGCAGTCAAGAATTTCCGCCCCAGAAGAGGCTGCAAAAAGTAAGACTACCTACCCCGCCCCCACCTTTCCTGCAAGGCTTGGGAGGCAGGGCAGGTTCAGCTGCTGAGGCCTCCTGTCTCAGATCCTTGGCAGCTGGCTTTTGGCTGCGTGGAGCTCTTAACACCCTCCACAGCCATCAGCGGAAAGAGTGCCCAAAGACACTCATTGAGCTGTCCTGGTGAACAGCCTGCCTTGGGACAGAAGAAAGCAGAAACAGCAGTGACTTTGTAAAAACTACCAATCACATGTCACAACCACACTCATGCACAGCAAACCTCCAGTGCCAGGATCACACTAGGCATCAGGTGGCCAACTCTGTTCCCACAAGATGCAGAGCAATTTTTGTGCAACAGAGGATAACCTGGAGAGAGTTTGGTGGACTTCAGCCAAGACCAGCTCTGGTTCTTCTTTTTTGTCCCTTTTATTGGTTGCTTGTATTGGTTGTTTTTGGTTTTTATTTCTATTTCATTATTATCATTTTCTAGTTTTTAATATAGGCATATATATGGGTGTATATAGGTGAATATATGTCCATATATAGGTGTGTAGACAAATATATATGATGTCTTTCTTTTCTTTTTCTTTCTTTCCCACCCTCACTTTCTCCTTTCTTTTGTTCAATCTTCTCACTGCTCTACTTATCCCCCTCTCCTTTTTTCTGCAAAATCTTTTTCTGTTTCTTTTTCTTTTTTTTTGGTATTGCTATTTGGTTTCTCATGTTTATTCTATTTTTTATTTTATTTTGTTTCCTCTTTTGTTCTTTTTTTGTGGTTGTTGTTTTATTTTTGTTTGTTTTCTTCTTTTGTATGTTTGATATTCCTGTACAAGTTGACTGTAGGTTGTTGGTTGTCTTTTTTTACATGTGAGAGCATTTGGTTTCCTTTGGTGGCTGCGGTCGTTCTACTTCTTGATCTGTTTTACTCTAAAATTGCTCTGCAGCTGGGCCCACCCAAAGAGACACAAGAATCACCATACTGAGAGGCAAACTTTATATGGAGTCAATCCCACCAACTGACAAGCCAAAAGTGATCAAAACTAAACTTCAACAGGTGAAGACACACAGCACAAGAAACACCTCAGATATACACACACAAGACAATAGGAAGACTGAGTAATTCAAATATAAAGGAAACAAACTGTATAAGTTCACTGAGAAAAGACTGAGCGACCTAGGGGATCTATCTGTCATATCGAAGCAAGCACAAAGTATAAGCCAGAATGGGAGGACAAAGAAACACAACCCAAATAAAAGAACAGAAGAAACCTTCTGAATCACTGGAACTAGAGGAAATGAGACAAACAACCTATCGGAGACAGAGTTCAGAACACTGATGATGAAAATGTTCAAGGAAATTAATGAGAATATAAAGAAGGATAGAGAAATCATAAAAAGCAACCAGCTAGAACTTAAGAACACAATTACTGAATTAAATAACAAACACGATGGAATTACTAGCAGAATCAATGAAGCAGAGTATCGAATCAGTGACTTAGAAGACAAGATAGCAGAGATCATCCAAGTGGAACAACAAAAAGAAAAAAGAATGAAAAACATTGAAAATACTTTAAAAGAGCTGGGGGACAACATCAAACAAAACAACTAAAGGATCATTGGAATATCAGGAGAAAAGAGGGAGCAAGGGATTGAGAACATCTTTGAAGTTATCATTTCTAAAAATTTCCCTAACCTGGCAAAGGACATTGATCAAAAAGTAGAACCACCACAGGAAGTGCAGAGAGTTCCAACCAAGATGATCCCAAACAGGCCCAAACCAAGGCACATTATAATGAAAATGGCAAGGGTTAAGGAAAAAGACAGAACCCTAAAAGCAGCAAAAGGAAAGGCAGCAAGTTACTCACAAGGGAAACACCATAAGATTACCAGCCAACTATTATACAGAAACCTTACAGGCCAGAAGGGAGTGGTAGGAGGTTTTCAAAGTGATGAAAAATAAAGGCCTACAACCCAGATTGCTGTATCCAGCAAGGTTATCATTTAAAATTGAAGGAGAGGGCCGGCCGAGTGGTACAGTGGTTAAGTGCTGGTTTGGGAAGCCAGCAGCCCCGGTTCAGGTCCCATATATGAGGGCCAGTAACATTGCCCTCAGAAAAAAAAATTGAAGGAGAGATAAAGAGCTTCCCAGAAAAGAATAAGCTAAGGGAATTCATTACCACAAAGCCAGCTTTGCAGGAAATGTTAAAAGGCCTTCTTTAAGCAGAAGAGAAAAACAACCTAACGAAGACTAGGAACACAAATAACAAAATGGCAATGACTCCCCACCTACCAATAATCACATTAAATGTAAATGGATTAAATGCTCCAATCAAAAGACATAGGGTGGCTGAATGGATGAGAAAGCAAGACCCTGGAATATGTGGCATACATACATCAAAAGACACATTAGGCTGAAAGTAAAGGGATACAGTAAAATATTTCATGAAAATGGACCTGAGAAAAAAGCTGGAGTAGCAATACTTATATCAGATAAAAGGGACTTTAAATTGAAGAATATAATAAAGGACAAAGAAGGACACTTCATAATAATACAGGGATCGATCCAACAAGAGGACATAACCCTAGTAAACATCTATGAACCTAACATAGGAACTCCTAAATACATAAAACAGATACTGTCAGACATAAAGACAGAGATCAACAGTAACACAATCATAGTATGGGACATCAACACCCCACTGTCACCAATGCACAGATCCTCCAGACAGAAAATCAATGCAGAAACAGTGACAAATGACACATTAGACTAGCTGGATTTAACTGATATTTTCAGAGCATTTCACCCTAAAGCTGCAGAATATATATTTTTCTCCAGTGCACATGGAGCATTTTCCAAAATAGACCACATGTTTGGCCACAAAACAAGTCCCAAAAAATTGAAGTATATTGAAATCATTTCAAGTGTCTTCTGTGACCACTAATGCTATGAAACTAGAAATCAGTTATAAAAAGAAATCCGGAAAGCTGACAAATAAATGGAGGCTAAATAACATGCTACTAAATAGCAAGTGGGTCACAAATGAGATCAAGGAGGAAATCAAAAGATACCTCGAGACAAACAAAAATGAAAACACCACGACCCAAAATCTCTGGGATGCACTGAAAGCAGTCCTAGGAGGGAAGTTCATAACACTGCAGGCCTACCTAAAGAAGGAAGAACAAACTCAAATCAACAAGATATCCTTACACCTCAGGGAACTGGAAAAAGAACAGCAAAATAAGCCCAAGGGGAGTACAAGAGAGGAGATAATAAAGACCAGAGCAGAAATAAATGATGCACAGAACAGAAAAACAATACAAAAGATCAACAAAACCAAGAGCTGGTTTTTGAGAAGATAAACAAAATTGACAAACTTTTAGCCAGGTTCAACAACAACAACAAAAAAGAGGGGCTCGATGAGTGGTACTGTGCTTAAGCGCTGGCTTGGGAAGCCAGTGGCCCCAGTTCAGGTCCCACATATGAAGGCCAGTGACACTGCCCTCAAAAAAAAAAAAAGATTCTCTTTGGGCAAGCTGAGTGGTGCGGTGGTTAAGCCCTGGCTTAGGAAGCCAGTGGCTCCAGTTCGGGTCCCACATATGCCCTCAAAAAAAAAAAAAAAAAAAAGAGAGAGGACTAAAGTAGCAAAATAAGGAATGATAGAGGTGAAACGACTACAGACATCACAGAAATACAAAAAAATTTCAGAGCAACAGTATGCCAAAAAATTTGACAATCTGGAAGAAATTGATAATTTTCTAGAAGCATACAACCTTCCAAAGCTAACTCAAGAAGAAACGAAAAATCTAAATAGACTTATTACTATTAGGAAAACTGAATCAGTAATCGACAGCTCCCAAAAAATAAAAGCCCTGGACGAGCTTCACAACTGAATTTTGTCAAATATTCAAAAATGAACTATCACCTATTCTTCTCCAACTGTTGCAAAAAATCAAGAAAGAGGGAAGGCTCCCAAATTCCCTCTATGAAGTCACCATCGCCCTGATTCCAAAACCAGATAAAGACAGCACAAAAAAGGAAAACTACAGGCCAATACCCCTGATAAACATACATGCAAAAATCCTCAATAAAATATTAGCAAACAGAATTAGCAATATATTAAGATGATCATACATCATGATCAAGTGGGTTTCATCCCTAGTACGCAAGGCTGGTTCAACATCCGTAAACCAATTAATGTGATACACCACATCAACAAAATGAAGAACAAAAATCACATGGTCATATCAATAGATGCAGAAAAAGCATTTGACAAAATCCAGCAAACATATATGTTAAAAACCCTTAGCAAAGTGGGAATACAGGGATTATATCTCAACATAATAAAGGCCATATATGATAAACCTACTGCGAACATAATACTCAATGGGGAAAAGCTAAAACCATTCCCCTTAAGATCAGGAACAAGACAAGGCTGTCCACTTTCTCCTCTTTTATTCAGCATAGTTCTGGAAGTTCTAGCCACAGCAATCAGACAAGAAATAGTAATAAAAGGCATCCAAATTGGCAAGGAAGAAGTAAAATTGTCATTATATGCAGATGATATGATACTGTATATAGAGAACCCCAAAGACTCCATCAAAAAACTATTGGAACTGATAGATGAATTCAGTAAAGTAGCAGGATATAAAATCAATGTTCTGAAATCAGTTACATTTGCATATACCAATAATAAACTAACGGAAGGAGAAATTAAGAAAACTGTCCCATTTACAATGGCTTCAAGGACTATAAAATACCTAGGAATAAATTTAACCAAAGAAGTAAAAGATCTCTACTCGGAAAATTATAAGACACTGAAGAAAGAAATCAAAGAAGATACAAGAAATGAACACACCTACCATGCTCATGGACAGGAAGAATTAATATACTTAAAATGTCCATACTGCCTAAAGCAATATATAGATTCAATGCAATTCCTACCAAACTGCCAAGGGCATTTTAACAGAAATGGAAAATATAATCCTAAAATTTATATGGAACCATAAAAGACCCCAAAGCCTCAGCAATATGGGAAATAAGAACAAAGTAGGGGGCTATCACATTACCAGACATCAAAACATATTACAAGGCTACAGTTATCAAAATAGTATGATAGTGGCATAAAAACAGGCACAAAGATCAGTGGAACAGAACAGAGACCCCAGAAATAGATCCATGCATATACAGACAGTTAATCTATGACAAGGGAAGCAAGAATTTAAACTGGGGTAAAGGTAGACTATTTAATAAATGGTGCTGGGAAAATTAGACTGATACATGCAAAAAAGTGCAGCTGGACCACCTCCTTACGCCATATACAAGAACAAATTCAAAATGGGTTAAAGACTGAAATGTAAGACCTGAAACCGTAAAACTTCTAGAAGAAAGTATAGGGAGTAAATTTGCAGACATTACCCTGAGCAATATTTTTACTGATACACCCCCTTGGGCAAGAGAAGTAAAAGAAAAAATGAACATATGGGATTATATCAAACTTAAAAGTTTTTTCACAACAAAGGGAACCATCAATAAAACAAAAAGGAAGCCTACTGAAGGGGAGAATATATTTGTCAATGATATATCTGATAAGGGGTTAATATCCAAAATTTATAAAACACTCATGCAACTCAATACCCAAAAAACAAACAACCCAATTAAAAAATGGGCAGAGGATATGAGGAGACATTCCTCTAAAGAGGGCATACAGATGGCCAACAGGCATATGAGAAAATGTTCAATCCCACTGATCATTAGGGAAACACAAATAAAAACCATAATGAGATACCACCTCACTCCAGTCAGAATGGCTATCATCAACAAATCAACAAACAACAAGTGCTGGCGGGGCTGTGGAGAAAAGGGGACCCTGCTGCACTGTTGGTGGGATTGCACATTGGTGCAGCCACTATGGAAGGTATCTCAAAAAACTGGAAATGGAACTACTTTATGACCCAGCAATTCTACTCCTAGGCATTTATCCTGAAAAACCCAAGACACTAATTCGAAAAAATATATGCACCCCTATGTTCACTGCAGTGCTATTTACAATAGCCAAGACTTGGAAACTATCGAAATGCCCTGCGGTAGACGACTGGATTAAGAAACTGTGGTACATTTACACAATGGAGTATTACGTAGCTATAAAGAAGAAATAACTCATACCATTTGGAACGATATGGATGGACCTAGAGATCATTATGCTAAGTGAAATAAGTCAGTCAGAGAAAGACAAATACCATATGATCTTACTTATATTTGGAATCTAAAGAACTGAATAAATGGGCAATGTTAACAAAAAGTCTTAGAGACACAAAAGAAAAACTGATGAGGGTTTGATGGGACGGGGATGGGCATGATTGAGAAGGGGAAAGGACGAAACAACATAAACTGATAACTACAATACTACCACAGGGATAGAAGAAACATTTTAGTGAATATAATCAATAATGCTGTAAATATTTTTCTTAGGGGACCAGATGGACTCATGTCTTGTTAGGGAGACCACTTCATGGATGGTGTAGTGGCCTTACCACTGCACTGTACATCTGAAGCTGCTGCTGATTAATATTAGATGTTGACTATCATTTAACACATATATAATCATGGGATGTGGAGTATAGTGTGGGGATAGAGTCAATGGAATTGTGATAAATCTGTATGATATCGGGTTTGGAGGGCAGTGGAGGGGGAGGGAGAGTCACTTTGTAAGGTGAGAAAAAGATAACTATTGCATTGTTTTGTACATCTGTAACTAATAATAATAAAAAATAAAGAAAAATAAAGAAATAAATTCTGACTTCCTCTATCTTTATCTGTGATCCGAAATTTGCCCTCTTTAGTGATAACAGAGCAATTTTCCCTTCTGTATGTGAAATCCCTGTAAATAGTTGAAAGAATAAATATGGCCTTTCTCTCCACTCACACCTCACATTTTCATGCCTAACAAGCATTTTTCCAAGTCAGACAGCTCCAGTTCTATCCAACAATTCCACATTGAATTTCATAACCAGACCTTAAACCAGCCTGGTACTCTCCTTTAGAGTAATATCTGCAATTGTTGCACCTAGAAGGAAATCCTATTCCAGATGCAATATAACCAGTCAACAGTGAAGTAGAGCTACTAATGATGTTGCTCTGGACTTTGATACAATTAAAGCCTGAGCTGCACATTAGAAAAGCTAAAATATTCAAACCATAATATAAATACCCTCACATTTTTTTACTTTGTTCAAATTGGCATCCTATTGAAATTTAGAGATCTATGCAGCTTATAGCCTGTTTAGGAATGATCAAATATAGACACTTACTCCCCTTACAAATCTCTAAATTACTGGGCAAAGAAATCTTCTTCTTCTTCAATTCATCAGAACAAGTCTTTAAAAAAAAAAAAAAAGAAAGCCTTCTTTTCTTAGGAGACTTTATATATGTCTTCCTCTTTGTCTATGCTATGAAGCAACCTGTCATTGATTCCAACTGTACTTGAACTTCCTGCATAGTTGCAGAAAGATTAATATAAAATAAACCATTTTATACAGTTTAAAAGTACCTTTAAAAAGATGGAGGTGGGCCGGCCAAGTGGCACGGTGGTTAAGCGCTGGGTTGGGAAGCCCAGTTCGGGTTCCACATATGAGGGCCAGTGACACTGCCCTAAAAAAAAAAAAAAAAAAAAAAGGAGGTTTTGGGCCGGCCGAGTGGCGCATCAGTTAAGAGCTGGTTTTGGGATGCCAGCGGCCCCGGTCCGGATCCCACATATGAGGGCCAGTGACACTGCCCTCTACAGCTAACAACAGCTCCACCTGGAGCTGGGCTGTACAAGCCCCAGCGACGGTGTAGGCTGCAGCCCCTGCTGCAGGGGGCTGCCATGGGCTGCCGTGGGCTGCAGTGAGTGGCCGGCAGCCAGCGTGAGCGGCTGGCAGCCAGCGCAGGCTGCCAATGGCTGCAGTGAGCGACCATCCAGAGCCCAGCGACCGATCTGCCTCATCCGGGAGAAGTGCAATGACATTGCCAATGTGGGCCGGTGGAGCGGCGTCCTCCACAGCTGGACTGTGGAGCAAGGGGACAGCAACTTGTCTGGTCCCCTTCCCCGATTCCCCAACGCTGTTCCCCTCCCCCAATTCTCCGATAAAATCTTTAAAAAAAAAAAAGATGGAGTTTTCGGGCCGGCCAAGTGGCGCATTGGTTAAGTGCTGGCTTGGGACACCAGCGGCCCTGGTTCGGATACCACACATGAGGGCCAGTGACACTGCCCTCTACAGCTAAGATGGTGAACAACAGCTCCACCTGGAGCTGCACTGCTGTGAGTCCCTGGGACAGCATAGCTGCAGTCCCTGCTGCAGTGTAATGCCATAGGCTACAGTGAGTGGCCACAGCCAGTGTAAACAGCTGGCAGCTGGTGTGAGCTGTCAAGAGCCGCTGTGAGCAGCCGTCCAGAGGCCGGTGGGCAATCTGCCTCACCTGGGAAGAGCACAATGATGATACCAACATGGGTCAGTGAAACAACGTCCTCCACAACTAGACTTAGGAACAAAAGGACAGCAACTTGTCTGTTCCCCTTCCCCGGTTACCCAAAGCTGTTCCCCTCCTCCAATTCCCCAATAAAATCTTTAAAAAAAAATGGAGGTTTTAAGAATATTACTATATAGATTATGTATTAAGATTATGTGTTATAGAATTGTACACTTGAAACCTATATGGTTTTGTTGACCATTGTCACCCCCAATACATTAAAAAAAGAATATGAATACGAGACTAATTTTCAATGTTTTAGTTATGCAATCCAAACCAGAAGATTAAAAAAATGCTAGTTAAGAAGAAAAGTAAACTGTAAGACGTAATTAGTTGTTATCAGAGCTGTTTCTAGAAGAATATGAGCTACCTCTAAGGGACAGCAATAATAGTGGGGGAAATGATGGTACATGTTGTTCAGTTTGTAAACTGCAGCTAGGTACCCAAGTAACACATTAAATGGATGCTGAAATTCAACTTGTGCACCCCATTGCCAAGACTTGCAACCTGGGAATGGAAGGCAACCCAAAGTGACAGCCTTTTAAAATTCATCTGGCCAGAAAGGGCACTGTTTTGTAATTTACACAAAATCACTTTGATTGGGAACCCCTGAGCAACACTTATGGTTTACCCACTTGCCCTTCCTTAGACATTTATATTGTTGATGAAAAACATCCAGCTTAAGAGAAAATTTGAGCCAAACTGTCAACAATTGCCAGGAAGCAAAATCTCAATGGATTGAGAAAATGCTCCTCGAAATGGCAGTTTGCAGCTTATTTTATACATAAAATAACAGGAGGAAGGTTACATGAAATCCACTGGTGATAGATTAAGGGGGCGGGAGAAAGCAAAGTGGGGGAAATCTCTGAGATGGGATAAAAGTAAATTGGAGAGACAGGTACTTCTTTTACATAGGTGGGTGCAAGTTAGCTAACAGCTTTTTACAGCACATAGAGATGGTAATCAGGAGACAAGCATAATAATGAGGAATTTTGCAGTTTCCAGTTCTGGTCCGGGAAAAAGGATTAAGGATGTTATTTTAGGTACAAAAACAACAACAAACAGGCCCTCTGAAAAGGCACAGATTAACTTTATAAGGAAGCTGAAGATGTGACTTCTCGCCATGGCCCACTTAGTTAAAAAAATTGTGTGTGTGTGTGTGTCTGTGTGTGTGTGTGTGTGCACGCCATCTTATTTTCAATCTCCTGAGCTTGTCAGGTTTAACCTGTGGCCCCTTTTCCATCCACAATATTTAGATGAAATTAGCCCTTAAACAGAAAATAATATATAAATTTAGATTATTTCTGGGAGAGTTAAAGGTAGAAAGTTCTTCCCTTTGTTATAGGTAGTAGATCAGTGAAGGAATATTTATAAAGCATCTACAGTATACTAGGCATTGAGACACAACTATGAGCAAGACAGGCACTATCTTTAGCCTTATGGATAGTACTGTCTGTTCACTCTAGTGGGAAAGTTTATGGACTGGACTTAGGACCTTTTTTTCATTTAAGTAAAATCTAAGAGCATCATCGACTTTTCCCTACAGTCTGCCTATCTTAGTCACTTCCCAGTTCCTAGAGTGAGTTTCAGCCCTGCTACAAACAAACACACACACACTTCCTGAGGCCTGAAGTGATAATCCCCATAGGGACAGCTCTGTTACTTAAGAATGTTTTATACTCAAAGCAAAACTGATGTGTTCGATTGAAGATTACAGGAGTAAAAAATACAATGCAAAGCAGAATATGGCCCACCAAATATATTGCTATAAATAAGAAAGTTTTGTGGGGTTTTGTTAGTTTGTTAGTTGGTTGGTTAGCTGATTGGCTTTTGTTTTTTGTTTTGTTTTGTCTTTCACTTGATATGTCTCTTTTCTCCTTAGGATTTTACAATTCTTTGACATTTTTCATCAGCTTAACTTTAACCAATACAGATTGATTTTTCTGAATGTGGAGGCTAAAAGAAAAACAAATTCCCCTTTGTACTTAAAGAGCATTTAACAGTTTACCAAGGTTGTTCATATCCATTATTTCTTTGGATTCTTTTTAAAAAAACAAAAACAATACAAAAAAACCCTGAGGTAGTCAAGGCAGTCTTACTTTTTTTTTTCTATTTTCAGATGAGGAAACTGAAGCTCCCAAAGAACTAAATGATTTGCATTTAGTCATACAACTAATACATGATAGAAATTAAAATTAAACCCAGAATTCTCACTATATTTAATATTATTTTTATTGACCATCACTATGTCAATTAAAAACTAACAAAATACCTTATTACACATGTAAGAACAAATATAATGGATTTTCCTCATCAAAGGAAGATAGGTAAAAGAGATTTTTCATGATCAGACTACAAGATTCCTCCTAAGATTCTTGGACTTTCTTTTAAAAAAAAAGTGAAGGGCAGTGGTGGTGTATGAGGGTAAACAGAGTCAAATATATGGTGATGGAAGGAGAACTAACTCTGGGAGGTGAACACAATGTAATATATAGATGATGTATTACAGAATTGTACATTTGAAACCTGTGTAATTTTACTAACCATTGTCATCCCCGATAAATTTTAATTTAAGAAAGTGAGAAAGAAGGATTCAATTCAATGATTAATTATAGCTCCTCAAACCAACAGACTGTAAAAAGAACATTTGTCTGAAGGTAAGCCATTCAGTTGCTGGGAATTAAAAATAAATAAGTGTATTGTTAAGTGCTTAAACTTTTTTAAATGGCTCCATCTATAGGTTAATACATTTGTTTTTAGACCCATTCTAAAATTTGTATATACATATACTGAAAATAAATTTAAGTCACCTTGTTAGAAGTAAGCACAATACCCAAAGTACCTGACATAGTATCTGAAAATGAGTACATTGAGTACATACTCTGTATATGCTTGTTTAATGGATAGATAGATGCACTGATAGATGGAAGAATGGATAGATGGATAAAGATGGCAGACATCAAACACTTAATTTCACATAGGATTGGGTATACAAGGAGGAGACTATCTAAAGCAATTGATTTAGTTGGCATTTTCATTTCTTAAAAAATTTTAATTGGAAATGAAATAAAGCAACAACCATCATTCCCAAACATTTGACAGACAGGTGTGTGTGTGTGTGTGTGTGTGTGTGTGGGTGTGTATGTGTGTGTTTGTGTGTGTGTATGTGTAAATGAAGTGGAACTAAAATGAAGAAATGAAATTCTTATTATTAAGATCTGCAAAGAAAAATTCTCATTTTCACAAATATTCCAGTAAGAAAGTATCACTACTGTCCTTTAAATTGGGTGACCACCAAAGACTGACTCTAGTGACTTCCTACTCATATTTTTCTTCTGATCACTAGTCTTTTGGAAGACATTTGATCAAAATTTCATTTACATTTTCTTAGCCACAGTTTGATACTATTTGATTTTTACTGTTTTATGGAAATTAAAACAAGAAACAATAGAAGCAAATCTCTGGTCAGAGGCATTAAGACCAGACAACAAAAGGAAATTTCTTATTTCTGCTGTTCCCTGTTTTACTTCAGATATTTTATTGCTGGCAAAAACACAGATTCTCTAAATGTACCCAAACTGTTTTCTACAGGGCCAGGAAAGATCTTTGAACTAAACTGACCTCAAAGACTCTACCTTTTGTTATAATTGGATTTTAAACTGAAAAAGAAAAAAAACCAACACTGATAACAGCATGAACAAGTCAGGAAATAATGGGTGTAGGGTGAACTTGTAAGTCATCAAGTCTAACCCCTGCTTTCCAGCAGTATTGTACAAAACTTCTCTTTCTTTAGATGGAAATGATGTTTGGCTTAATTACGCTGGTATTCAAAGCCCTCCACAGTATGGACTCAACCATTTTCACTTCCTCTGCATCTTATGCTCCAGTTATATTGGACAATCTGGGTTCCCCAAGTGTACCTATACCTTCCTACCTTCTATGTATTTTCTCATGCTGCTACTTTTGCTTAGAATCTTTTCACCTCATCTCCACTTGCCCAAATTCTACCCACATTTCAAGATCCAAATCAAATGCCAACTTCATGAACTCTCATAGATTCTCACACAACTTTGCTCCTAACTCTATCATCTTTCTGTTCACATTCTGCTTTCTATTTCAGGTATCTTGCTTATAGTAGCAGCTCAATGAATATTTGTTGAATACTGTCTAAATCTCTATATTTTTACGAGGTATAGCCATTCATTCATTCAACAGCATTTACTGGGGATACAGCACCCAACATGAGAGACAGCATCTCTATCTTTTCAGAACTCTTATTGTAATGGAAGAGACAAAAAATAAAATATAATGTAGGGAGTGATAAAGTGTACAAATAAAGTTGGAAACTCCTTGAGAGCATAAAAGACCTCAGATTCATCTTTGTTTCACTACAATGCCAATAAATGTGTTGAACATTTTTAATGATTTCCATTTTAACCAAAAAAAGAATTGATAACAATACCTATCACTTTCATTGTATTTAGTAATTTCAAAGCATTTTTCAGCTTTTCTTATTTGGTCCTCACAACATCCTTGTAGAGAAGATATGATTGTTATTGTTCCCATTTCATTGATGAGGCATATAAGGCCCAGGAAGCTTCTTTGTACAACGTTAAAAAGTGGTTCCTGCTTATTCATTCATTAATTCATTCATTCATTCAAGAAATATGTATTGATAGCCTACTTTATGAGAAAGATATAAAGCTAAATACGACCTGTTCCTCAGGAGCTGATGATTAAAAAGGGGGAAAGGTGTAGAATTAACTATAACCCAAGGTAGTGTGACCTCAGTGCCCAAAGAAAGGTATCAAGGTGGCACTCTGATAGATCAGAGAAGGGAGGGTTTGCTTCTAGCCAGGAGAATCAGATAGTTTTACAAAGTAGTTGAATATTTAAACCAGGTCTGAATTTTCCCTCATTTATAATGGCAATGTGGAGATAATCCCTGATGAATTCCCACTGCCATTTTGTTTTGCACATTAAACAGGGTGTGACTATAAAGCAATAGGACTGATTTCCTCATGTGGCTCATAAACTGGCTCTGCTAGCAGCTCAAAAAGAGAAGCTCTTGCATTTTTAGAGCAAAGGCAGCATCACTAGAATAAAATGTGTAGCTTCTCAAAGTTATTAATTTGGAAGGAACACCAATTCCAATGCTTTACAGTGCTAACACCTCATTTTCAGATAAAGATTACTTCTGCTTAACAAGGGTGTTGTACCGTATGTAGTTGAATCATATACCAGGAGCTGAGAGGGTATACAATGATAACATCTTAGGTCTGTAATGCAGATCTGTATCCTATCACCTTAAAGAAAAAGATAGAGGGACCTGGGGGGCTGTATTGCTCTGACACAGATCCTTTGAAATTCCTGAGATCTCCTCCTGAGTAAGATAAAGCTGTATTTGGAAAGACAGAAGACCAATATAATAACATTTAGACTGAGACTGCATAAGTATAAATGTGAGAATACAAGATGAAGAATTTTTAATGAGCTACACCTCCTTCTTAGACTGCAGTAGTTTAGAGAAATAAAATAGCTTTGCACAGATCATGTGAATAAGCAAAATGTTACAATGAAGTCATATTTTAAAGATTGAAATACAGTATTTTAGAAATGTATGTAGAGATTTGAACCTTGAAAGTACTAATTAAAATGACTCTGGGAGCATATAGTATGACATCTCATTAAAATGATTTTGCATATAATTACGGATAAAGTACATTTTTAAAAAGCTGATCATTCTTCCTAGAATATTTTTTCTAATTGTGGTAAAAAGACACGTAATATAAAATTTACCACCTTAACAATTTTAAAGTGTACAATTCAGTAAAATGTTAACTATATTCACATTGTTGTGTAACAGATCTCTAGAATTTTTCATTTTGTAAAAGGGAAACTCTACCCATTGAACAACTCCCCATTTCTCCCTCCCCACAACCTCTAGAAACCATTCTACTTTCTGTTTTGATGATTTTGACTACTCTCGATATCTCATTTAAGTGGACTCATTGAGTATTTGTCTTTTTGTGACTGCATTATTTCACTCAGCATAATATCCTCAAGGGTCATACACGTCGTAGCATGGGACAGGATTTCTTTCTTTTTAAAGGCTGAATAATATTCCATTCTATATTTATACCACATTTTCTTCATTCATTCATCTGTCAATGGCCATTTGAGCTGCTTCCTCTTCTTGACTTGTAAATAAGGCTGCAATGAACATAAGTGATTAAATATCTCTTTGAGGAGTGGCCAGTTAGCTCAGTTGGTTAGAAGCAGTATTAATAACACCAA
This sequence comes from Aselliscus stoliczkanus, assembly GCA_033961575.1. Classification (NCBI taxonomy): domain Eukaryota; kingdom Metazoa; phylum Chordata; class Mammalia; order Chiroptera; family Hipposideridae; genus Aselliscus; species Aselliscus stoliczkanus. Next base: position 76,860,454 of record CM066737.1, read on the forward strand.
GGTTGCCAGTTCGAACCCCACATGGGCCACTGAGCTGCGCCCTCCATTACTAGATTGTAACAGCTACTTGACTTGGAGCTGACAGGTCCTGGAAAAACACACTGTTCCCCAATTTTTTAAAAAAATCTCTTTAAGATTCTACTTTCAATTCTTTTGGATATGGACCCAGAAGTGGGATTGCTAGATCATATGCCAACTCTATTTTTAATTATTTAAGGACACTCCATACCCTTTTCCATAGTGGCTGCACCATTTTATATTTGTACCAGCAGTGCACAGGGATTCACATTTCACATTTCTCCATAACCTCATTAAAACATATTTTATTTTATAATGGTCTTCCTAATGGGTGTGTGTGAAGTGATATCTCATTGTGAATTTGATTTGCATTTCTCTAATTATTAATTTTGAACATATTTTCATATGCTTGTTGGCCATTTGTGTATGTTCTTTGAAGAAATGTCTGTTCCTTTGGCCATTTTTAAATTCAATTATTTGGTTTTTTGTTGTTGTTGAGTTGTAAATGTTCTTTATATATTCTGGATATTAACCCCTTATATCAGGGGTTGGCAAACTGCAGCTCTCGAGCCACATGTACCTCTTTGGGTATGTTCTGTCTCCAAAGTTTGCTGGCCCCTAGAAGAGCCAATCCTGTCCCTCACAACAATTTAAAAATTATTTGAGAGCAATATATATATTTTTACATAATCACCATTATGTGAATAATATCCTTTATAATTTTTATAAATGAAACTATCTATGATAATTTTATTTTCATTCTCAATTTTACTTCAGAGCCACATGTATTTACCCAAAGAGCTGCATGTGGCTCGCTAGCCGCAGTTTGCTGAACTGCGGCTCTTACATCTCAAAAGTTTGCCGACCCCTGCCTTATATGATATAATGATTTTCAATTATTTTCTCCTATTTCATAGGTTGCATTTTCACTCTGTTGATTGTTTGCCTTGCTGTGCAGAAGTTTTTAAGTTCCATGTAGTCCCATTTGTCTTTTTATTATTGCTGTTGTTGTTGTTAGTAGTAGAGTAGTAGTAGTAGTATTTTTGTTGTCTGTTCTTTTGATGTAATATCTAATAAATGATTGCCAAAGCCAAAGTCTAAAAGTATTTTCCTTATGTTTTCTTTCAGGAGTTTCATAGTTTTAGGTTTTGCATTTAGGTCTTTTTGAGTTAATTTTGTATATGTTGTAAGATAAACTTTATTCTTTTGTATGTGGATATCCAGTTTCCCGAACTCCATTTGGGATGACAAGGTTGTCCTTTCTTCATTGTGTATTCTTGATGCTCTTGTCAAAGATTAATTGACCATATACACAAGGGTTTATTTCTGGGCTCTCTATTCTGTTGTATTGTTCTATATATCTGTCTTAATGCCAGAACCACAGGGCTTTGATTACTGTAGCTTTGTAATATATTTTGAAATCAGGAAGTGTGAAGCCCCCATCTTTTTTTTTTTTTTCAAAACTGTTTGGCAATTTGGGTACTTTCAGATTTCATGAGAATTTTAGGATTTTTTTTCCTATTTCAGCAAAGAAAAAAATATTTTTTATTTTGTTTTGTTTTTGAGGTCAGTGTCACTGGCCCTTGTATGTGGGACGTGAACCGGGGCCACTGGCTTCCCAAGCCAGTGCTCAACCACCAAGCCACTCGGCCGGCCCGGCAAAGAAAAATTTTATTGGGATTTTGCTAAGGATTGCATTAAATCTGTGGATCACTTTAGGTAGTATGAACTGGAATATTATTTGAAAAGAGATTTATGCATCTATGAGTCTTATTTCTGATTTGTTTGTCCATTTAGTTTGTTCTTTAGATTCTATGTATAACTGAAATCTCATATTTTTCTTTCTCTGTCTGACTTATTTAACTTAGCATAATTACCTCCAGGTCTATCTATGTTGTCAGAAATGGTAAGATTTCGTTCATTTTATGGCCAAGTAACATTTCATTGTATATATGTACCACTTATTCTTTATCCACTCATCTATTGATGGACACATGGTAGGAGAGTTGGAGGGCTAGGTAAAAAAGGTGAAGGAATTAAAATGTACAAATTGGCACTTACAAAATTGTCATGGGGATGTAAAATACAGCATAGGGAATGTAGTTGATAATATTGTAATAACTATGTATGCTGCTAGGTGGGTACTAGACTTGTCAGGGGTATTATTTTTTAAATTACATAAATGTTTAACCACTATAATGTACACCTGAAACTAATATAATATTGAATGTAAACGGTAATTGAAAAATAAAAATAAAAAAACGAGAATAAAAATAATAAAAAGAGATTTCTATAGTACTTAATAATAGATAAATGGTATACACAGTTGGTAAGATGAAATACTGTTATATATTTTAGTAACCTCATTTTATATATGAAAAATGTGACAGGTAAGAGGTAGATTTGACTATATTTGAAGGAGCAAGAAATAATTCTGAGGGCCAACCGAGTGACGTGGTGGTTAATCTCTGGCTTGGGAAGACAGTGGCCCCTGTTCAGTCCCACATATGAGGGCCAGTGACACTGCCCTCAAAAAAAAAAAAAAAAAGAATTCTGCCTTCTAGCTCTTCAGAGAACTGTACCACACTATCCCAATCTTCTCTTTTTCCAGTTTTTTTTTCACTTAAGTATTTTTTTTCTTTTTTTTTATTAGTTTCAGGTGTACAACACAATGCAATAGTTATACTCTTTACCCCTCAAAGTGACAACCCCCCTCCCCCAGTTCACCACCCCACACCCCCCCATATCATACATATCTATCACAACTTCCCTGACTCCCCTCCACAGTATACTCCACATCCTGTGACTATCCACATATTCAACTACAGTTGGCATACAATATTATACAAAATCAGCTTCAGGTGTACAATGCAGTGATCAAGCCTCTGCTCCATCCATGAAGTGGTCTCCCTAACAACACATGTGACTATCTGACACGCCACAAAATTTTTACATTATTATATTCCCCGAACTGTGTTTCATATCCCTGTGGCAATATTGTAGTTGTCGATTTATGCTGTCTAATTCCTTCCCCTTCCCTCCCATCCCCACCCCCCTCTGAACTAGCAACCCTCAGTTTTTCCTCTACATCTACGAGTCTGTTTATTTTGATCGTTCACTCAGCTCTTCAGACTACACACACAAGTGAGATCACATGGTACCTATCCTTCTCTGACTGACTTATTTCACTTAACATAATAGTCTCTTCACAACATTATCAATTACATTCCCAGAATTGCCCCCATATCCCTGCAGCAATATTGTAGTCACCCATCTACACTATCCAGAACCTTCTTCCTCTCCCTCATCCCTACTCCCTCCCAGCCAGCAACCATCAGTTTTTCCTTTACATCTGCTTGATATGACTTCAATCTTCTTAAATTTACTGAGACTTCTTTTGTGGCCTAACATGGTCTATCTTGGAAAATGTCCCATGTGTACTTGAGAAGAATGGATATTCTGGTTTTTCAGGGTGAAATGCTCTAAAAATACCGATGAAGTCCAGCTGGTCTAAAGTATCATTTAAGGCCCCTCTTTCTGTGTTGATTTTCTCTCTAAAGGGTCTGTAAATTGGTGACAATGGTGTTGAAGTCCCCTACTATGATAGTGTTACTGTTGATCTCTGTCTTTATGTCTGTCAAAATCTGTTATATGTAATTAGGAGTTCCTATGTTGGGTGCGTAGATGTTTATTAGGGTTATAGTGCCCTTCTTTGTCTTTTATTGTAGTCATTTTAAAGTCTATTTTGTCCAAAATAAGTATTGGTACTCCAGCTTTTTTTTTCTCATTTCCATTTGCATGAAATATCTATTCCATCTGTAAACAGCATATACATGTGTTCTGTTTTCTTATCCACTCAGCCTTTCTCTGTTTTTTGATTAGAGCAATTAGCCCATTCACATTTAAAATGATTATTGATAGGTGCATATGTATTGCCATTTTGTTATTTGTATTCCTGGTCTCCCTGGATTAGCTTGTTTATCCATTTTTTTGTTTAAAAAAGCCCTTTTAATATTTCTTGCAATGCTGGCTTGGTGGTAATGAATTCCTTAAGCTTATTCTTTTCTGAGAAGCTCTTTATTTCCCCTTCAATTTTAAGTGATAGCCGTGCTCAGTAGAGCAATCTTGGTTGTAGGCCTTTATTTTGTGTCACTTTGAATATCTCCTACCAGCCTGGCAACTCTGCAAGCGCAGTGCAGAGAGCCGGGGACCTGAGGAGGCTTGAGCACTCCCACATCTCAGTGAGTAGCCTGTTGGAGCCAGAGCGTGCCCACCAGGCGTTTCACTCGCAACGCAGTATAAGCCGGGCGGAGGGTGGGGATCCAAGGCCGCATTTGCGCACACGCACTTGTGCGCCAATTCACCAGACCAATGAGGTCCCCGACCTGACCCTCTGTGGGAGGGCTCAAGCCTGACAAAATGGTGCCCTCCTCACATCACTGGCGTGCAGGCTCAACACCAGGGGAATAATAGTCAAAAAACCTCCAGCCTTTGCACCAAAGGTGCTCAGTTCAGTCCATCCCCGCAGGCTCCTGGGTCTGGCTCACAGAACTACTCCCTCCACCAGGAACCAGGTAAGTGTTCACCAGTGAGCAAGCCCGTGTGCCGGCCCCACTAATTCTCTAGCCGCTCTTAGCCTCACCATGCTGAGCAGAGAGAGTCCTCCCTAATTTACTGCCAGCTATCTTGGAACTCCTCTTCCCGGCAAAGGAACTCTGGGATGGTGAGCTTGGTGTGCAGCCGGAGGGTCTCTCCCCCAACCAGAGAAGCCTCCCCACAGCTGGGGCTTCCCTCACGGGGTTCGCCCTCTCTCATCTCCGTCCGTCCTACCAGACCCGATGTAGCCTCCTCTTTAAGTTCTTTGTTTAGTGGTTCTGTTCATCTAGTTTTCCGGGGACCTCCAGGGTTGAATGCTGTAGAATTTGTTTGTAATTTTGGTGTGATCCTGGGAGGTAGTTAGCACAGCGCCTGTCTATTCCGCCATTTTACCAGAAGTCTTATATGTCCTTTTTTATGCTTGCAATCTCTTTGTTGAATTTCTCACTAAGTTCTTTGAATATCCTTATAACCATTGTTTTGAACTCTGTCTCGTAGGTTCCTGCTTGCTTCCATTTTGTTTAGTTATTTTTCTGGATTTTTCTTCCATTCTTTCATTTGAGACGTATTTCTTTGTTTTCTCATTTTGGCTGCCTCTTTTTGTTTCTATGTATCAGGTAGATCTGCTATGTCCTCTGGTCTTGGCTGTGTGGCCTTATGTAGTAGGTGCCCTGTGGGACTCAGTGGCACATTCTCTCTGCTCACACACTTTGGGTGCTCCAGGAGTGTCTCTTGTGTTTGTTGTGTGTGCCCTCCTGTTATAGTTGTGACTTGATTGCTATTCGCATGTCAGTGGGTTGGATTGACCCTCAGGCTGATTGGCTGCGGGGTTTGGCCACATCCACAGCTTACAGGTTGCTGTGTGTGGGGTTACCCCACTGAATGGAATTCACCCTAGTGACTTCCAGTGCCTATTGAGACAGCCTTTTTTGTGATCCACTTATGAGGCTAATTGGGTGGTGCTCTGCTGTGGTCTGAAGCCAACCTCCAAGTATGTTGGTTCTGGGGCCTTTTTGGTCAGGCTCTGGTGTAGGCCCAGGTCAGACACTGCCTGTGGCTGGCCAGGGAATACTTGGTAAAGGCTACAAAGTGATCTGCCATTGTTCAGTGTCTCTGCTAACCATGGAGGTGCGTCGAACAGGCCACACTGTGAACCAAGGATGTCTGGCACCAGTACGGGGCCTAGGGTAGCTCCACAAAATGCCAGGACACCCCGAGGCCTGCTGCTATCAGCCAACTCCCTTAAGGTTCAGCCACTGATAAAGCTTCATGCAGTACAGAAGTTGGGTGAGTACACAAGTCAGGGAGTCACTAGAGCAGGAAGAGTTGTGGTCACCAGGTTAATGTAAATGCTAGTTTGGTGCCAGTGCTGAGCCTGAAGCACTCATCAAAAGTCTCAGAACACACTGAGGACAGTTGCTGCCTGCCTGGGGTCTGTCAGACTCTGATAGTTTCCCCAGGAAGAGTGCAATGAAGGTTGGGCTAGCTGCTTTTGGAGAAAGTGCCTCTGACATTGGGGAAGTTGGGTGGGGTGGGTCCCAGTGGGTCAGCAGGGTGGAACTGCAGAGCTCACCAGAGAAATCAGAGTCAGATTTGGCCATGTGGGGGCAAACTCAACACAAGAAAGATGGTGCCCACCTGCCAGCCACACAGGAACAGGACCTCCTTACAGGGAAATAACAACTGTCCTTTAGCCCTCAACATGAAGCAACACTGTCCCCCATATTTCTTCGATACTCCCCGAGTTATTGCCCTTTCGTTGGAGCGCAAGGTGAGTGTCTTGTAGTGAAAGAGTCTGTGCATGGGCCCTTTAAGAGGTTGCCTGTGTTTCCTGCCATCTTCTGCTCCACCAGGGTGGTCAGAATTCCTACTGTTTTTCACAGGCAAATGATGTAGTAGCTCCTCTTCCTAGCACCAGTATTCTGGGCTGAGGAGGCCAGTGTGGAGCTGGGCCCTCTCGCCCCTATGTGGGGAACCTCCATGGCTGAGATATGCCTCCCAGTTTTCAACTGTCACACAAAGGTTTGGGGTTAGCTGCGTCTCTGTCCCTTCCACGAGTTTCAACATAGCTTCTTCTTTATATCCTTAGTTATAAAACTTCTGTTTAGGCAGACTTCAACCTGTTTCTCCAGGTTTATTATTCTATAATTTAGTTGTAACTTTAAGTTGTTCATGAAGGAAGCAGACACAGTGTTTATCTACTTTGCCATGTGGGATCTCCTCATCATTTTTTTCTCTCTTTCTAGTCTTTAAGCAATAGGAAATTATTAAAGATTTTTCTCTGTAGCTTCATTAAGAATATAATGTACAGGAATTCCAGTCAGGAGTGTGAAACCATGAATAGGCTAGCTCTAAGCCTGTTTGTGTGAACTATGTTAGAATTCCATTTATATATTAACCACCAGTTGCTGCAATAGTATGATCTCAGGGGATAAAGCTGAGTTGGAAGTGACCATATTGAGAATTTGATGATTAAACTGACATGGCAGTTTAAATACACAGCAGATATTGAAAAATACAAACATAAAATACAATTTGAAATCATATTTAGATGCTGATATGATTTTGGGTTTTTTTTGTTTGTTTGTTTGTTTTTTGAGGGCAGTGTCACTGGCCTTCATATGTGGGACTGAACCGGGGCTGCTGGCTTCTGAAGCCAGCGCTTAACCACCGTGCCACTTGGCCGGCCCGATCTTGTATTTTTTAAATGAAGAGTATTAAGGCTTCTCAGAGGTTATATGGCTTACTCAAGGTTATGTATAAAATGGAAAACATGCTTGGAATAAAATTGAAAGTTCCTAGGGCCGGCTGAGTGGCACGGTGGTTAAGCGCTGGCTTGGGAAGCCAGCAGCCCCAGTTCGGGTCCCACATATGAGGGCCAGTGACACTGCCCTTAAAAAAAAAAGGAAAGTTCCTAATCACCTGAAGTATATAACAGATATTAATCCTCTAAAAGATAATTTTTTTTCTCTACCTATAATGAAATATTTTGTCTACAAGTTGCCCACTAGAAAGATACCCTGAAGATATTGAGGCTTAACCTACCTCATGTCAAAATAACCAATCAATTCTGTCATTTAGATGAAAAGAGTCTGTCAAACTAGTTGCTTGTGTGACTCAATTGATCTATTGGCTATGGCAAAGCAGCCAGTATGAAAGCCCTATGTACCTGAAGCCTTTAAAAAGACCAGCAAGGACCTGCCGAGTGGTGCGGTGGTAAGAGCTGGCTTGGGATGCCAGCAGCCCCAGTTCCAATCCCACATATGAGGGCCAGTGACACTGACTTCAAAAAAAAAAAAAAAACGGCCAGCAAGATGATAGTGAGTGATTGATCGCTGTTCTGTTTTTGGAAACCTAGAGTCTTCCATCCCATTCATCTCAAGTACTGAGTAATGCTTGATTTGTAAAACGAAAGAGATGTTACTGTTGTTCTCCTTAATCAGTTTTCTTATCTGCATTCACTACAAGGGGACAGCACAGTAATACATATGTACTCACACTGTTTCTAAAGAACTCATAAACATTCAAGATCGTGTCTCTTAGATCTCTTTATATGCTTTCACTTCATGGGTGTGTAAAATTTCTATTTACACTTGAGCTAGCTGTGAAAAGGACAAGCACATTTCCAGAAAAACTTTCAGCCTGACCTTTAGTGCAAAGTTGGTTTCACATTCTGAGAAATTCTTAGAAAATTGAATTTTCTTTGAAAATAAGATTGGAGTGTGGTTGGGATGGACAGGCTCAAAGAAGGTCCAAGAAGAGTCTATTTTTCATGCCTAGACTTCTAGTAGTGGCTTTTGAACTACTTATCTACTGCTAAGGAAAGGTGAAAAACACAACTAACCATCACAGGCTTAGCTTTCTCATTGCTGACTATTCTCCTTATGAAAAGAAATTTGTACTCCATTTTTATTTCTGTACCCTCATAATGATTGTATGGTGTATAAAGTTAGTATTATTGTGTTAAACTAAAAACCTTGGTTTGGATTTCCATTGGGTACAAACCACCCCTGATAAATCTAGGGTTCATTTTGCTTCTTCCCTCACTCTTGCCTCTCCTCTGGCTTTCCTCTCTTGCTTATTTTACTACTAAATTTACTATCAACCTCAAATGCTTGCAATGGCCTGGACAGGAAGTGTGAACCTCATCAACCCATTTTACTGGATTTTAGCCATAGGTGCATTTGAAAGAGGTAGCCATGGAAACTCATACAACTCCTTGGGATTTGGGAACTGACTGGAAATTCTATTTATCACCAGCTCCTTTTCCTCGCTGTACCTTCTACCTCCCGCCTTCATAATACACCATCCCCTAAAACCAGCATCTCCAACAAATAGACTACCTGACTTATCAAATTTAAGCTTGATACTGTCACCATGTGACCATTCTATGATGTGTGGGAGAGCTTATTAATTGCTGTATCAAGCAACAGATAACTTGGAATAGGTTTCAAGTGTCCCGAGATATTAATTTTTCCTTCAGCACTTGGGGTGGCCATGAAGAGCCTGTGGTAGCGGGATGCCCTGAGCCAGGGTTACAGCTGACCACTTGCAACCTCATCTGTTTATTCCAGTATGCTATACAGAGTATTATCATTTTTCTATGTGTGCTATGATGTGTAAAACCTTGCAAAGCACTGCCTATAGTAAAGAGATTGTCATAATAGAAAGGATTCCTCTCAGGGACTTGTATTGTCAGTAGTCTACTCAACCCAGTCAGCCAGCATAACACTTGATGAAGCCATTATTATTTCTTATTAGATAAAGGTTGTAATCACTGCTATGTAGGATGACACATTTACTGGGCCTGAAACCATGCCATAACATTTATTTTCCAGGAACATATTAAGAAATGTTAGTTAGCTAGCATGCCCGACAGGCTATCTTGGTGAAAGCATTTATGTATGTCTTTGCCTCCCCATTAAATATGATATGGTGCAGCCTGAGCCTTTGGGAAACATACTGATTTGTATAAAGCCATTGTTGCCTTTGTAGTTACAGCAAATCATTGCCCCAAACTGGGTTAGCTTTAATGAGATATAAATTTGTCACAATTGGCCTGCCTTTTTATTGAATTCAACTCAACAAGCAATTCATAAAGCATCTTCTCTGTAGATGGTGAAACCGGATGCTCTGGGAAATAAATACATAAATAAGACATAGTCTCTGTCTTCGGGGTACTTTTGGTTTGATAGGGAGATAAAGACAAAGACACCAACAATAAGAATACTAAGCAGAGTAAGAGAAGTATCATGGAAGAGTATCATGGAGACTCAAAGAAGGAGACTATCATGTTGTTTAGGAGGAATTATGAGAGACTTCATGAGAAATATGGAGATTAAGAAAGACATTGAAAAACTAAATGAATTCTAACTGACAGAGATAAAAAGTGATGGGAGACAGTGCTTTCCAAAGAGAAGGTGTAGCACAAACAAAGAACTAAAGCATGTGCAACATTAGGGAGTCAATTTTGCCTAAATGGAAGTTATACTTGAGGAAGAATGGGAAGACAAGATTGGAGTGGTAGTACTAACTTTCTATGGAAAATATTTTGTGCAATAAGATGCTACAGGACTCAGAAAAGGAAGTGGATTTTTACTGAAATATTTAAATTTTAGAGGATTTTTTTTTTAGCTACCTACTTTACTTGCAGTAATGCGATGATCCATAGACAGGCATTCACCCAAGTAACTTTGTGAATCAAAACTTTGACAGACTACCCTCCACCCGCATCTCTGCCCCTAACACATTCAAGGAGCTTCAAGTAGGTGGTCAACATCCTTCCCTGAGTGGCAATGCTAAAGTTTTAGTGCTATAAAGCCTTTAGCAGGAATTAGTGAAAATGTATTACAGAAGAAGATCTGGATGGACAAAGAGAAAGATCTGTTAAGTTTGGAAGGAGGCACCAAAAATTGGTTTGCAAATTTCTCAATATTGTCATAATTTACTTGAATTAATACTGGTAAATATTATACCCATAAAGTCCAGTGTACTATATTATCAATTAGTTATTTTTTAAGTATTAAATGGCCACTCTGAATAGAATATTAGTGTTATAAATGACTTTTTAAGATGATCCATTCAAGAGATAACAAAATGTGAGACTTGTTTTAATCTATGAGTTTTCCATGAGAAATATGACAAGCTGAATTGTTCATAAAGCCCAAATTAATTAATTTCAAAAACTATTTTCCCTAAACTATGCTCTTATTCATCTTATTAATTTTTGTTAAAATATTGGGTTGTCAGAAAAGTCATGATGCATTTTTGCAATGAAAAACATAGAAAAAATATGTCATGACTTTTCTGACAACCCAATAACTTTTATGTTTTGAATTAATAACGATGATAATAATAGCAGTAACATAAATTAATGTTTAATACATTCCAGGTACTGTTCTAAACACTTTACATAAATTAATTCATTTAATCTTCACAACACTATAAAGTAAGTAGCATTTTGTTCCCAATTTAGGAATGATACATGGTAGAGTATTTTTTATTTTCTTATTTGATTAATTAAAGTATAGTTGGCATACAATACTATATCAGTTTCAGGTGTACAACATAGTGATTTGACATTTGTAATTCTTATGAAGTACTCACCACATTAAGTCCACTAAGCACCTGTCACTGTGCAAAGTTACCACATTATTATTATTTTTATTTTAATTAGTTTCAAGTGTACAACACACTGCAATAGTTATACTTTTTACCCCTCAAAGTGACAACCCCCTCCCCCCTACTCCCCCCCATATAATACTATCTATTTTAATTCCTTTGACTCCCTTGTACCGTATAATCCACATCCCGTGACTATCTATATATTCAATTACAGTTGGCATACAATATTATACAACATAAATTTCAGGTATACAGTGCAGTGATCAAGCCTCTACTCCATCCATGAAGTGGTCTCCCTAACAAAACATGTGACCATTTGACACCCCACAAAATTTTTACCACATCATTATATTCCCCAAACAGTCTTTCATATCCCTGTGACAATACTGTAGTTACCTATTTATGCTGTCTAATCCCTTCCCCTTCTCCCTCATCCCCACCCCGCTCCCAACTAGCAATGCTGTTTTTCCTCTATATCTACGAGACTGTTTCTGTTTCCTTTGCTCATTCATTCAGTTTTTCAGATTCCACATCCCTCATACTCACACTTGAGCTTTGGCTTCCTCTACTGTTTTATCTATTAACATGTTTCCATCTGCTTCCATATTCAAAAAATGTATTGAAGTCTCAAATCTATGAAAGACTAGACTTCCTTCCCAATTCCTTCAGTAATATAAAATTATTTCTTTTTGCACTTTGACATTCATTTTAGTAAAATCTCTAGCAAGGAGGTTAGCACACTCATATGTTCAATCATTTTGCACCAGACACATTCCCATCCCAGGATGTTGTTTTTTTTGTTTTTTATGTTTTTGTTTTATTTATTTTTTTATGAGTTTCAGGTGTACAACACAATGCAATAGTTATACTCTTTACCCCCCAAAGTGCCAGCCCCCCCTCCCAGTTCACCACCCCACTCCCCCTCCCCATATCATACATATCCATTACAATTCCTTTGAGCCCCTTCTACAGTATACTCCACATACCGTGAATATCTATATATTCAGTTACAGTTGGCATACAATATTATGCAACATCAGCTTCAGGTGTACAGTGCAGTGATCAAGCCTCTACTCCATCCATGAAGTGGTCTCCCTAACAACACATGTGACTATCTGACATGCCACAAAATTTTTACAACATTATTATATTCCCCGAACTGTGTTTCATATCCCTGTGGCAATATTGCAGTTGTCTATTTACGTTGTCTAATCCCTTCCCCTTCCCCCTTATCCCACCCCGCTCCGAACTAGCAACCTTCAGTTTTTCCTCTATATCTATGAGTCTGTTTACATTGATTGTTCATTCAGTTTTTCAGATTCCACATATAAGTGAGATCATATGGTACTTGTCTTTCTCCGACTGACTTATTTCACTTAACGTAATAGTCTCTTCACAATATTATCAATTACATTCCCAGAACTGCCCCCATATCCCTGCAGCAACATTGTAGTCACCCACCTACATTGTCCAAAACATTCCTCCTCTCCCTCATCCCCAATCCCTCCCAGCCTCCAACCATCAGATTTTCCTTTATATCTGCTTGATATGACTTCAATCTTCTTAAATTTACTGAGACTTGTTTTGTGGCCTAATGTGTTCTATCTTGGAAAACGTCCCATGTGTACTTGAGAAGAATGTACACTCTGTTTTTTCAGGGTGAAATGCTCCAAAAATATCAACGAAGTCCAGCTGGTCTAAAGTGTCATTTAAGGCCCCTCTTTCTGTGTTGATTTTCTGTCTGAAGGGTCTGTCCACTGGTGACAATGGGGTGCTGAAGTCCCCTACTATGATAATGTTACTGTTGATGACTGTCAAAGTCTGTTACATGTAATTAGGAGCTCCTATGTTGGGTGCATAGATGTTTACTAGGGCTATAGTGCCCTTCTTTGTCTTTTATTGTAGTCATTCTAAAGTCTATTTTGTCCAAAACAAGCATTGGTACTCCAGCTCTTTTTTTCTCATTTCCATGTGCATGAAATATCTTATTCCATCTGTAAACAGCATATACATGTGTCCTATTTTCTTATCCACTCAGCCACTCTCTGTCTTTTTTTTCTTTTTTTTATTAGTTTCAGGTGTACAACACAATGCAATAGTTTTACTCTTTACTCCCCAAAGTGAAAATCCCCCTCCCTCATTTCACCACACCACTCCCCCCCCCATATCATACATATCTATCACAACTCCCCTGACTCCCGTCCACAGTATACTCCACATCCCATGACCATCCACATATTCAGTTACAGTTGGCATACAATACTTTACAACACCAGCTTCAGGTGTACAGTGCAGTGATCAAGCCTCTACTCCATCCATGAAATGGTCTCCCTAACAAGACATGTGTCTATCTGACATGCCACAAAATTTTTACAACATTATTTTATTCCCCGAACTGTGTTTCATATCCCTGTGGCAATATTGTAGTTGTCGATTTATGCTGTCTAATCCCTTCCCCTCCCCCCACATCCCCACCCCCCTCCCAACTAGCAACCCTCAGTTTTTCCTCTACATCTATGAGTCTGTATTTTGATTGTTCACTCAGCTCTTCAGACTCCACACACAAGTGAGATCACATGGTACTTATCCTTCTCTGACTGACTTATTTCATGCAACATAATAGTCTCTTCACAACATTATCAAATACATTCCCAGAACTGCCACCATATCCCTGCACAACATCGTAGTCCCACCTACACTGTCCAAAACTTTCCCCCTCTCCCTCTTCCCTACTCCCTCCCAGCCAGTAACCATCAGTTTTCCCTTTATATCTGCTCGATATGACTTCAATCTTCTTAAATTTACTGAGACTTCTTTTGTGGCCTAACATGGTCTATCTTGGAAAATGTCCCATGTGTACTTGAGAAGAATGCACACTCTGTTTTTTCGGGGTGAAATGCTCCAAAAATATCAACGAAGTCCAGCTGGTCTAAAGTATCATTTAAGGCCCCTCTTTCTGTGTTGATTTTCTGTCTAAACGGTCTGTCCATTAGTGACAATGGTGTTGAAGTCCCCTACTATGATAGTGTTACTGTTGATCTCTGCCTTTGTGTCTGTCAAGATCTGTTATATGTAATTAGGAGTTCCTATGTTGGGTGCATAGATGTTTATTAGGGTTATAGTGCCCTTCTTTTTCTTTTATTGTAGTCATTTTAAAGTCTATTTTGTCCAAAATAAGTATTGGTACTCCAGCTTTTTTTTTTCTCATTTCCATTTGCATGAAATATCTTATTCCATCTGTAAACAGCATATACATAGGTCCTATTTTCTTATCCACTCAGCCACTCTCTGTCTTTTGATTGGAGCATTTAGCCCATACACATATAAAATGATTATTGATAGGAGCATATGTATTGCCATTATGTTGTTTGTATTCCTGATCTCCCTGGGTTAGCTTGTTTACCCCTTTCTTTTGTTTAAAAAAGCCCCTTTTAACATTTCTTTCAATGCTGGCTTGGTGGTAATGAATTCCTTAAGCTTGTTCTTTTCTGAGAAGCTCTTTATTTCTTCTTCAATTTTAAGTGATAGCAATGCTGGGTAGAGCAATCTTGGTTGTAGGCCTTTATTTTGTGTCACTTTAAGTATCTCCTGCCACTCTTTTCTGGACTGCAGAGTTTCTGTAGACAAGTAAGCTGTTAGAATAACAGGAGTTCCTTTGTATGTAACCTGCTGTCTTTCTCTTGCAGCCTCTAGGATTCTGTCTCTGTCTTGAACCTTTGCCATTTTAACTATGATGGGTCTTGTTGTGGACCTGTTTGGGTTTAGCTTGTTTGGAACCCTCTGCACTTCCTGGGCATGTTTGTTGAATTCCTTCACCAGGGTAGGGAAGTTTTCAGTCTTTATTTTTTCAAATACATCCTTGACCCCTTGCTTCTTCTCTTCTCCTTCTGATATTCCTATGATTCCATGGTTGTGTTTCACCTTGCCCCATAGGGCTCTTACACTGTTTTCATTGTTTTTATTCTTTGGTGTTTTTGTTGTGCCAACTGGTTGATTTCTGCTATTTTATCTTCCAAATCGCTGATCCACTCCTCTGCTTCATCTACTTTACTGGTGATTCCTTCGAGTTTGTTCTTCATTTCAGTTATTGTATTCTTTAGTTCTAACTGGTTGTTTTTTATGGTTTCCCTATTCTTCTTTATGTCCTCACTAAATTCCTTGAACATTTTTATCATCAGTGTTCTAAACTCTGTCTCTGAAAGGTTGGATCCTTGTTTCATTTAGTTCCATTTCTAGAGGTTTCTTCTGATCTTTTACTTGTGACATATTTCTTTGTTTCCCCATTGTGGTTGTTGCTCTGGGATTGCTTTGATGTATTAGATGGATCACCAGGAGAGCCCTGGCTGGATCATGTAGGCACACAGCTCATGGCCCAACACTCCCAGGAAAACTCCCAGTCTCAGCCTGTCCCAATCAGCCGCTCACAGATCAGGCCGAGCAGCCCGACAACCAATCACCAGCCTGGCAATTCTGCAAGCACAGTGCAGAGAGGTGGGACCCGAGGCGACTTGCACAGTCCTGTGTATCAGTGAGCAGCCTGTTGGAGCCGGAGCATGCCCACCAGGCGTTTCCCTGGCAACGCAGCACAAGCCGTGTGGAGGGTGGGGATCCGAGGTGGCTCACGCACTCCCGGATCTCAGTGAGCAGTCTGTTGGAGCCGGAGGGCACCCACCCAGCATTTCCCTGGCAACGCATTATAAGCCAGGCGGAGGTTGGGGATCCAAGGCCGCATGTGCGCACACACGCACACATGCACTTCTGCGCCAATTCCACTAGACCAATGAGGTCTCGGACCTGATCCAAAGTGGGCAGGCCCAAGCCCGACAACATGGCGCCCACCCGACACCACTCGCGTGCAGGTTCCACACTACGGGAACAACAATCCAAAAACCTCCAGCCTTTGCACCAAAGGTGCTCAGTTCAGTCCGTCCCCGCAGGCTCCCGTGTCCGGCTCACACAGCTACTCCATCTACCAGTAAGCAGGTAAGTGCTCACCGGCGAGCAAGCCCAGGTGCCAGCCCCACTGATTCTCCAGCCGCTCTCAGCCTCACCGAGCTGAGCAAAGAGAGTCCTCACTAATTTACTGCCAGCAATCGTGGAACTCCTCTCCCAACAAAGGAACTCTGGGCTGTTGAGCTTGGTATGTGGCCGGAGGGTCTTTCCCCCAACCGGAGAAGCCTCTCCACAGCTGGGACCTCCCTCACGGGGTTCGCCCTATCTTGTCTCCGCCCGTCCTACCAGACCCGATGTGGCCTCCTCTTTAAGTTCTTTGTTTAGTGGTTCTGTTTATCTAGTGTTCTGGGGACCTCCAGGGTTGAATGCTGTATAATATGTTTGTAATTTTGGTATGATCCTGGGAGGTAGTTAGCACAGCGTCTGTCTATTCCACCATTTTACCAGAATTCCACTCACATTTTATTGACTACATTCACCCTCACCTTTTTTACCCATCCCCTCTGGCAACCATGAGTTTGTTCTTTGTTTCTATGAGCCTATTTTGTTGTTGGTGTTGTTATTATTTTCTTTGTTCATTTATTTTGACTTTTTCAAAATTCCACATATAACTCAAATCATGTGGTATTTGTCTTTCTTTGCCTCACTAATTTCACTTACCACTATACCATGTTGTCATGAATGGCAGGATTTAATACTTTGTTATTTCTAAGTAATATTCTATTGTGTGTGTATATGTATATGTACCATATCTTTATTATCCATTTATCTATCGATGGACACCTAGGTTATTTCGTCCATATCTTGGCTAATGTAAATATTGCTGCAAAGAATATAGGAGTTCATATGTCTTTTCTTTTTTTATTAAAGTTTATTGGAATGACAATGGTTAGTAAAGTTACATAGGTTTCAGGTGTACAATTCTGTAATACATTATCTTTATATCACATTGTGTATTCACCACCCAGAGTCAGTTCTCCTTCCATCACCATATATTTGATCCCATTTACCCTCACTACCATTCCCTCCCCCCTTACCCTCTGGTAAACACTAAACTATTGTCTGTGTCTATGAGTGCTTGTTTATTTGTTTGTCTTGTTCTGTTGTTTTCAGTTTCATATCCTACATATCAGTGAAATCATATTGCTCTTGACTTCTGTCTAACTTATTTCACTTAGCATAATAGTCTCTAGATCCATCCATGTTGTTGCAAATGGCACTATTTATCATTTCAAATTTCTGTGGTTATTTTTTTTTCCCTTTGGATAAATACCAAGAAGCGGAACTACTGGGTCGTATGGTAGTTCTATTTTTAGTTTTGGGGGAATCTCCATACTGTTTTCTACAGTGGCTGACCAATTTGCAGTTCCACCTACAGTGCACAAGGCTTCCCTTTTGTCCACCTCCATGCCAACACTTGTTATTTGCTGCCTTTTTTATAATAAGCTGGTGTGAGGTGTTATCTCATTGTGGTTTTGATTTGCATTTCCCTAATTATTGGTGATGTTGAGCATCTTTTCATATGTCTGTTGGCCATATGTATATATTATTTGGAGAAATGTCTCTTGATGTTTTCTGCCCAATTTTTGTTCAGATTGTTTATTTTTTATTAAGTTACATGCATTCTTTATATATTCTGGATATCTACCCCTTATCGGATATATCATTTGAAAATATATTTTCTCATTCAGTAGATTGTCTTTCCATTTTGTTGATCGTTTACTTCACTGTGCAGAAGCTTTTCAGTTTGATATAGTCCCATTTGTTTATTTTTGTTTTTGTTTTCCTTGCTCAAGGGGACACATCAAAAAATATATTACTAAGACTGATGTCATATAGTTTCCTATCTATGTTTTGTTCTAGGAGTTGTATGGTTGAAGGCCTTACATTTAAGACTTCAATCCGTTTTGAGTGTATTTTTCTGTATGGCATAAGAGAGTAGTCCAGTTTCATTTTTTCCATGTATCTGTCCAGTTTTCCAAACATCATTTATTGAAGAGACTATCATTTTTCCATTCTGTATTCTGGACTCCTTTGTCATGATTTAATTGGCCATAAAAGCAAGGATTAATTTCTAGGATCTCTATTCTATTCCATTGATCTATGCATCTGTTCTTATACCAGAACCTCACTGTTTTGATTATTATAGCTTTGTAGTGTAGTTTGAAATCAGGGGCCATGATACCTCGAACTTGGTTCTTTTTTCTCAAGATTGCTTTACTATTTATGGTATTTCGTGATTACATATAAATTTTAGGATTATTTATTATAGTTATAAGGAAAATGCTATTGGTACTTCAATAAGGATTGTATTGAATCTGTAGATTGCTTTGGGTAGTTTCATCATTTTAAAAATATTAATTCTTCCCATCCATGGGCATGATATTATTATTCCATCTACTTGTGTCCTTTTCAATTTCTTTCTTCAGTGTGGGAAGCCGACAGCCTCTCAGTGTCTGACAAGGCCACATTGCCCTGCTCAGCACTGGATATTAGGGGTGCTGCCTTATGGTGGGTCATGTAATATCTCCTGCCTCTATGAACCCATGTGCCTTTCCTTCTATACGAGACAATATACTCACTGCATTTGTGACAAGTTCCTGTGGTACCCTGATGATAGCTGGCTGTGTAAGCCAATGACAGGGCAAGATTTCCTAAAGAAAAGGAAACTCCCTAAAGCAGGCTACAGCCTGAGGGGACCCCTGAACTGAAATATTGGGGACTCAAGCCCCTTGGAAACTGAGGCACAGACCTCTGACAACTGAGGCCAAAAAAAAAAAACCTGCCTGTTAGAAGCTGATGCATTTACCTAAGGGCCCTGCTGTGAATAGTCTCCTTGAAGATTAAAGGTCTTCAGGCCATGAGAGTTCTGGTAAGAGTCAGCTCACTGACCATGGAGTGTGTTAATCAATTACCTTGTGTGAATTCCTTTGCCTAGTGCCTTGTTGCAGCAACAGATACTGAAGCTTTGACTGAGAAACAGATGCAGCCCTCTGTAGGATAAGAGAGGTGTGAGACCCCTTTTGATTACTAGGTATTGTATTTACATAGGAATAGATTTTAGATGCTTTTACCCTAAACACAGCCACTCCTAGTCTTTTAGTATAGCTCAAGTATACGTCCTGTGAGTTTCATGATTGTGTTTAGCTGCTAGGATTTAGGATAATTTCTAGATAGTCAAGATAGCTATAGTAAACATTCTTTAGGCAATATGTAAAAATATGTCAATCCTTAACATAAGATAGCCATGACAAACATTCTTTAGGTGATATACAGAAACTAAGTCTGGGCTTCATGGTAATTATCATAATAAAGACAAGATAATCCTTTAACAGAAGAGTAAATCACAGTACACCCTGGAGAGAGCAATTACAAGGGGAGAAAAGACTCTGTAAATTCTGGGAACTAGAAACCACCAAACTCATTTGAAATCCTTTGTGATTGAGGTAATGTTAAAGAGTCCCTATAAAGCGGACATTAAAGTATGACACTCCTGAGAAACTCTTTTCGGGTGTCTCCGCTCTCTTTCTTTCTTTCTCTCTCTCTCTTCTTTCTTTTCCTCGCTGACTCCATCCCACCCGAGGGAATCCCTGGACTCCACGGAGGCTGGACCCCCGCACTTCAGTGTTTTACAGTTTTCAGAGTAGAGGTCTTTCACCTCCTTGTTTAAATTTATTATTAAGTGTTATTTTTGATGCAATTATGAGATTGTTTTCTTAATTTCTCCTTCTGATCATTCATTATTAGTGTATAGAAACAGAACCAATTTTTGTATATTTTTTTTTGTTTCCTGATACTTTACTGAATTTATTTATTAATCCTATTAATTTTTGGTAGATTCTTTAGGGTTTTCTTTTTTTTTTTTTTTTTAAGATTTTATTTGGGAATTGGGGGAGGGGGATAGCGTTGGGGAACCAGGGAAGGGAACAGACAAGTTGCTGTCCTTTTGTTCTTCAGTCTAGGTGTGGAGGACATTGTTTCACTGGCCCATGTTGGTATCATCATTGCGCTCTTCATGGGTGACGGAGATCAGTCGCCAGTCTCTGGATGGCCGCTCATAGCAGCTCTTGGCAGCTCACACCTGCTGCCTCACGCTGGCTGCCAGCCACTCACTGTAGCCTACGGCAGCCCACTGCAGGACGGGCTGCAGCTATGCCATCCCTGGGATCCAAACCGGGGTCGCTGGCATACCAAGCCAGCTCTTAACCAATGCACTACTCGGCTGGCCCTTTAGTGTTTTCTATATATAGTATCATGTCATCTGCAAATACCAACAGTTTTACATTTTCCTTTCCAATTTGGATAATTTTTATTTCTTTTTCTCATCTAGTGTCTGTGGCTACTACTTTGAATGCTGTATTAAATAAGAGTGGGCATGCTTATCATGTCACTGATCTTAGAGGAAAAGCTTTCCATTTTTTCTACCAATGAGTCTGATGTTAGCTGTGGGGTTGTCATATATAAACAGCCTTTATCATTTTGAGGTAACTTTTTCTATACCCACTTTTTTGAGAGTTTTTATTGTAAGTCGGTATTAAATTATGTCAATTGCTTTTTCTGCATCTATTGAGACGATGATATGATTTTTATCCTTGGATTTGTTGATAGGTGTATCACACTAATATTTTTGCAAATATTGAGCAATCTTTGCATCCCTGGTATAATATTCCACTTGATCATTTTGGTTTGCTAATATTTTGTTGAGAAGTTTTGTATCTCTGTTCATCATGGATATTGAACTGAAATTCTCTTTAATTAGTAATGTCTTTGTCTGGTTTTGGTATCAGGGTGATGATGGCCTCATAGAATGAGTTTGAAAATATTCCTTCCTCTTCAATTTTTTGGAATAGTTTGAGAAGGCTAGGTATCACTTCTTCTTTAAATGTTTGGTAGAATTCAACTGTAGTGTTGGCTGTAATCTCTCCTCTTTCATTTCTGATTTTATTTATTTTGGGTGTCTCTTTTTCTTTTCCATGATGAGTCAAGCTAGAGGTTTGTCAGTTTTATTATCCTTTCAAAGAACCAGCTATTAGTTTCATTAATCTGCCACTTGATAGCCTGGCTATATTGTTTATTTCTGCTCTGATCTTTATAATTTCCTCCCTTCTACTTACTTTGGGTATTGTTTGGTCTTTTTCTAGTTCTTGTAGGTGTAAAGTGAGATTGTTTATTTGGGATTTTTCCTGTTTCTTGAGGTAGGCCTATATGGTGATGACTTCTCTTTTAGAACTGCTTTCTCTGCGTCCCATAAATTTTATTATTTATTTATTTATTTATTTATTTATTTATTTATTTATTTATTGAGGTCAGTGTCACTGGCCCTCATATGGGGGACCCAAACTGGGGCCACTGGCTTCCCAAGCCAATGCTTAACCACCACGCCACTCAGCCGGCCCTGCATCCCATAAATTTTAGAAAGCTGTGTTTTAAATTTTGTCTCAAGGAAATTTTTGACTTTACTGTAGATTTCCTCTTTGATCCATTCATTGTTCAGTAGTATGTTGTTTAACCTCCACATATTTGTATTTTTTCTCATTTTCTTCCTGTAGTTAATTTCTACTTTTATGCTGTTGTAGTTGGAAAATATGCTTGATATAATTTCAATGTTCTTGAATTCATTGAGGCTTGTTTTGTGGACTAATATGTGTTCCATCCTTGAAAATGTTCCACGTACACTTGAGAAAAATATCTATTCTGCAATTTGGGAATAAAATTTTCTATAAATTTCTATTAAGTTGAACTGGTCTAATGTGAAGTTTAAGGCCATTATTTTCTTATTAATTTTCAGTCTGGATGATCTATCCATTGAGATAAGTGAGGTATTAAAACCTCCAACTATTATTGTATTATTGTTAATTTCTGCCTTTATATCCATTAAAATTTGCTTTATATACTTAGGTGCTCCTATGTTAGATGCATAGATATTTACAATTATAATTCCTTTTTTTTTTTGAGGGCAGTGTCACTGGCCCTCATATGTGGGACCCGAACTGGAGCTGCTGGCTTCCCAAACCAGCGCTTAACCACTGCGCCACTCGGCCGGCCCGATATTTACAATTATTATATCTTCTTCTTGGATTGTCACTTTGTTATTAGGTAATGTACTTCTTTGTATCTTTTTATATTTTTTTGTTTTAAAGTCTATTTTGTCTGATATGAGTATTTCTACCCCGCTTTCTTTTTTTTAAAGATTTTATTGGGGAATTGGGGAAGGAAGACAGCCAAGTTATTTTCCTTCAGTCTTAGTTGTGGAAGGCGCAGCTAGCTCAGCTCCAAGTCCAGTCGCCATCCGGCTGGCTGTGGGCAGCTCAGAGCAGCTCAGCTCAAGGTCTCATGTTCAATCTGAGTTGCAGGTAGGCGTAGCCCACCATCCCACGTGGGAGTCAAAACGGCAAACTTGTTAGGAGCACGTGCTCTCACCAGCTGAGCCACCCTGCAACCTGTTGGAAGCTCAGCAGCAGCTCAGCAGCTGCTCAGCTGAGACACAGCTCACTGGCCCATGTGGGAATTGAACCGGCAACGCTGTTGCTCAGAGTTCGCACTCTTAACCAAATGAGCCACTGGACTGGTCCTTACCCCAGCTTTCTTTTTGTTTCTATTTGCATGGAATATCTGTTTTCATCCCTTCCTATGCAGTCTGTGTGTCTTTTGATCTAAAGTGAGTCTCCTGGAGGCAGCATATCCATGAGTCTTGTTTTTTTATCCACTTGTTTATTATATATTTGTGTTTACCAGTGAGATATTTTTCTTTCCTATATTTTCTTATTTCTGGTTATGGCTTTTTCTTTTCTCCTTAAAGAAGACCATTTAACTTTTCTTTTAATGGCAGTTTACTGGCGATGAACTCCTTTACTTTTTGCTTGCCTAGGATAATCTTTATTTCTCTTTCAATTCTGAGTGATAACCTTGATGGGTATATTATTCTTTGTTGTAGGTTCCTTTCTTTCATCACTTCATTATTTTCTGTGTCCCTTTTCTGGTCTGAAGAGTTTCTGCTGAGAAATCAGCTGCTAACTTCATTAAGCTTCCATTACATGTGACTTGTTCTTTCCCTCTTGCTGCCATAAACATCATCTCTTTATCTTTAACTTTTGCCTTTTTATTACAATATGTCTTGGTGTGGAGCTCCTTGGGTTCATCTCTGTGCTTCCTGGACCTGGATGTCTGTCTCCTTCTCCAGATTAGGAAAGTGTTCATCCATTATGTCTTCAAATGTACTTTCTACCCCTTTCTCTCTCACTCTCCTCTTTCTGAAACCCCTATAATGTGAATGTTATAACACATGAGGTTGTCCTAGAGATACCTTATAATACCCTTATTAAAAAAATTTTTTGACAGAGATCAACAGTAACACTCTCATAATAGGGGACTTCAAACACCCCGCTGTCACCAATGGACAGATCCTCCAGGCAGAATAAATGACACATTAGACCAGCTGGATTTAACTGATATATTCAGAGCATTTCACACCAAAGCTACAGAATATACATTCTTCTCAAGTGCACATGGAACATTTTCTAAGATAGACCACATGTTTGGCCACAAAACAAGTCTCCATAAATTTAAGATGATTGAAATCATTTCAAATGTCTTTTCTGACAACAAAGCTATGAAACTAAAAATCAATTATAAGAAGAAATCCGGGAAGCTGACAAATAAATGGAGGCTAAACAACATGCTACTAAATAGTGAGTGGGTCACAAATGAGATCAAGGAGGAAATCAAAAGATACCTTGAGACAAACAAAAATGAAAACATCATGACACAAAATCTCTGGAATGGAGTGAAAGCAGTCCTAAGAGGGAAGTTCATAGCACTGCAAGCCTACCTAAAGGAGGAAGAAAAATCTCAAATCACCAGGTTATCCATATATCTAAGGACAGCAAAAAATGCCAAAGAATAGCAAAGAAAGCCAAAGGGGACTACAAGGAAGGAGATAATAAAAACTACAGCGGAATTAAACAATATAGAGATCAGAAAAACAATATAAAAGATGAACGAAACCAAGAGCTGTTTTTTTAAGAAGATAAAATTGACAAACCTCTAGCCAGGCTCATCAAAACAAAAGAGAGAGAGGACTCAACTTAGTAAAATCAGGAAGGAAAGAGGGGAAATGACTACAGACATCACAGAAATACAAAAAATTCTAAGAAATTACTGTGAGCAACTATATGCCAACAAATTTGACAATCTGGAAGAAATGGATAATTTTCTAGAAGCATGCAACCTTCCAAAACTAACTTGAGAAGAAACGGAAAATCTAAATAGTCTGATTACTACGAAGGAAATTGAATCAGTAATCCACAAGCTCCCAAGATACAAAAGCCCTAGACCAGACAGCTGCACAAGTGAATTTTATCAAACATTCAAAAGAGAACTATCACCTATTCTTCTCAAACTATTACAAAAAAATCCAGAAGGAGGGAAGGCTCCTAAATTCTTTTTATGAAGCCACTATCACCCTGATTTCAAAACCAGATAAAGACAGCACAAAAAAGGAAAACTATAGGCCAATATCCCTGATGAATATAGCTGCAAAAATTCTCAATAAAATATTAGCAAACAGAATTCAGCAATATATTAAGAAGATCATAAATCGTCATCAAGTGGGTTTCATCCCTACTATGCAAGGCTGGTTCTACATCCGTAAATCAATTAATGTGATACACCACATTAACAAAATGAAGAATAAAAATCATATGGTCATATCAATAGATGCAGACAAAGCATTTGACAAAATCCAACAGCCATTTATGTTAAAAACCCTTAGCAAAGTGGGTATACAGTTATCATATCTCAATATAATAAAAGCCATATATGATAAATCTACAGCGAACATCATACTCAATGGGGAAAAGCTGAAACCATTCTCCTGAAGATCAGGAACAAGACAAGGCTGTCCACTTTCTCCTCTTTTATTCAACATAGTTCTGGAAGTTCTAGCCACAGCAATCAGACAAGAAAAAGAAATAAAAGGCATCCAAATTGGCAAGGAAGAAGTAAAATTGTCATTATATGCAGATGACATGATACTGTATATAGAGAACCCCAAAGACTCCATCAAAAAACTATTGGAACTGATAGACGAATTCAGTAAAGTAGCAGGATATAAAATCAATGTTCAGAAATCAGTGGCATTTGCATATACAAATAATAAACTAACAGAAGGAGAAATTAAGAAAACTGTCCCATTTACAATTGCTTCAGGAACTATAAAATACCTAGGAATAAATTTAACCAAAGAAGAAAAGATCTGTACTCAGAAAATGAGAAGACACTGAAGAAAGAAATCAAAGAAGATACAAATAAATGGAAACACCTACCATGTTTATGGATAGGAATAATTAATATAGTTAAAATGTCCATACTGCCTAAAGCAATATATAAATTCAATGTAATTCCTATCAAATTACCAAGGGCATTTTTCACAGAAATAGAAAATATAATCCTAAAATTTATATGGAACCATAAAAGACCCCGAATAGCCTCGGCAATCCTGAGAAATAAGAACAAAGTCGAGGGTATCATGCTATCAGACATCAAAACAAACTACAAGGCTACAGTAATCAAAACAGTATGGTACTGGCATAAAAACAGGCACATAGATCAGTGGAACAGAACAGAGAGCCCAGAAATAAATCCAGGCATGTACGGACAGTTAATCTATGACAATGGAAGCAATAATTTATACTGGGGTAAAGATAGTCTATTTAATAAATGGTGCTGGGAAAATTGGACTGACACATGCAAAAAAATTAAACTGGACCACCTCCTTACGCCATATACAAGATAAATTCAAAATGGATTAAAGACTTAAATGTAAGACCTGAAACTATAAAACTCCCAGAAGAAAATATAGGGAGTAAATTTGCAGACATTACTCTGAGCAATATTTTTACTGATACATCCCCAAGGGTAAGGGAAGTAAAAGAAAAAATAAACATATGGGATTACATCAAACTTAAAAGTTTTTTCACATCAAAGGATACCATCAATAAAACAAAAAGAAAACCTCCTGAATGGGAGAATATATTTGTCAACGATATATCTGATAAGGGGTTAATATCCAAAATTTATGAAACACTCATGCAACTTAACACCAAAAAAACAAACAACCCAATTGAAAAATGGGCAGAGGAAATGAAGAGACATTTTCTCTAAAGAGGACATATAGAAGGCCAACAGGCATATGAAAAAATGTTCAACCTCACTGATCATTAGGGAAATGCAAATAAAAACTAGAATGAGATACTACCTTACTCTTGTCAGAATGGCTATCACCAATAAATCAACAAACAACAAGTGCTGGCAGGGCTGTGGGGAAAAGGGAACCCTGCTGCACAGTTGGTGGGATTGTAGATTGGTGCAGCCACTATGGAAGTCAGTATGGAGGTGTCTCAAAAAACTGGAAATAGAACTACCTTTTGACCCAGCAATTCCACTCTTAGGCATTAATCCTGAAAAAATCCAAGACATTAATTCAAAAAAATATATGCTCCCCTATGTTCATTGCAGCGCTATTTACAATAGCCAAGACTTGGAAACAATCGAAATGCCCATCGGTAGTTGACTGGATTAAGAAACTGTGGTACATTTACACAATGGAATATTATGCAGCTATAAAGAAGAAATAAATCGTACCATTTGCAACAACAAGGATGGATCTAGAGAACATTATGTTAAGTGAAATATGTCAGTCAGAGAAAGACAAATACCATATGATCTCACTTGTATGTGGAATCTAAAGAACTGAATAAAGGTGCAATGTAAACAGAAATAGTCAGAGACACAAAGAAAAAACTGATGAGGGCTAGATGGAATTGGGATGGGAGAAGGGAAAGGGACGAGGCAACATACACTGATAACTACAGTACTACTGCAGAAACAGAAGAGACAGTTTAGGGAATATAATCAATAAGTTTGTAAATATTTTTTTTTAGGGGAATAGACGGATGCATGTCCTTTTAGGGAGACCACTTCATGGATGGTGTAGTGGCCTTACCACTGCACTGTACATCTAAAGCTGCCACTGAACAATATTATATGTCAACTATAATTTAACACATATATAGTCATGGGATGTGAAATATAGTGCAGGGATGGAGTCAATGGAGTCAATGGAATTGTAATATATATGTATGATATCGGGGGTGGGGGGACAGGAGAGGGGAGGGTGTAGTCACTTTGTAAGAGGTGGAAAAAAATAACTATTGCATTGTTTTGTACAGCTGTAACTAATAATTATAATAATAAAAAAATAATAAAACAAATAAAACAAATTTTTCTTTTTGCTGTTGTGATTGGGTGATTTCCACTATTCTGTCTTGCAACTCATTAATCCATTCTTCTGTATTAACTAATCTGCTGTCAATTCTTTCTAATGTATTTTCATTCTAGTTATGGTATTCTTCATCTCTGATTGGTCCTTTATTGTATTTTGTAACTTTGTTGAAATTCTCTCTGAGTTGCTCTGTTCTACTCTCCAGTTTGTTGAGCATCCTTATGACTGTTTCTTTGAATTCTGTATCAGGCAAATCATTTATCTCCTTTTCATTAGAACTTTCCTCTGGGTTTTTTTCCTGTTCCCTCATTTGGAGAATATTCTTCTGAATCCTCATTTTGTTTGACTTTCAGTGTTTTTTCTATGAATTGGATGAAATAGCTATCTCTCCCAATCTTGAAATTTAGACTTTGTGTAAACTGTGTGCCCAATGGTTTGGGCAGGCTAATTGTAGTCAGAGAGGGCATGTGCACTTCCTGGTGTGGTGCTTGGCCAGAAAGAGTGGGTTAAAGACAGGGTTGAGTAGCCTTGAATATGTGCTTGTGCAGTAGCTCCCTCTTGTTCTGGCTGTCCAAGGCTAAAACAAGGTTAGGGTGGGAGCAGCCTGATATGTGTGAGCTTCCTTGCCCTTCTGATCTGGTTGGGGCTGCCTGCTCTGTGTGCAACAGAACCCATTGCTTTGTCTATTCCCTGTGCTGTATATAATTGGGGATTCCTTGAGTGTGCAAGCAGCAGCACCCTACTAGTTTCACAATTTTTCTAGAGGGGGAAGACTTCCAAGTGCACGCATCGTAGCACTTTGTTAGTTCTGCACTTCCTCTGGGTGGGGCAACCCTACAATGCTCATGTAGTAGTGTTCCACCAGTTCTACACTCTCTCTGGGTGGGGCAGCCCTGCATGTGCTTGAAGCAGCAACCCCAAAGTTCTTGAGTCAAAATAACTCATCAGCCTTTGGAATTCCCTACTCCAAAAGAGACTCTCTGCCCAGAGCTTTAACCTTCAAGACACTATGGAAGACACATATTTTTAATCTAGCTTTGGCCTGAGCCTGGTGTATTGAGAGACTTCGTTGGAGTACAATGTCCTCAGCTTTCTCAGCACCTACATACTTCATATACACAGTCTGGTATTTTTTTTTTAATTTTTCAATTTCAGTTACTATTCAATATTAGTTTCAGGTGTACTGCATAGTGGTTTGACATTTATATAACTTACAAAGTGATGCCCTTGTTAAATTGCACCCACCTGACACCATGTATATTTATTACAATGTTATTGACTATATTCTCTAAATTGTACTTTATGTCCTCATGACTATTTTGGAACTGCCAATTTGTACTTGTTATTCCCTTCACCTTTTTCACCCAGTCTTCTATGCCCCTTCTTATCTGGCAACCATCAGTTTATTCTCTGTATCTATGAGTTTGCTTCTGTCTTGCTTATTCATTTATTTTGTTGTTTTAGCTCCCACATATAAGTAAAATCATATGGTGTCTGTCCTCTGTCCAACCTATTTCACTTACCTAAATATTCCCCAGGCCTATCCATGTTGTCGCAACATGGATTTTTCTTTTAATGCCAAGCAATACTCCATTGCATATATGTACCAAATCTTCTTTATCCATTCATTGGAGCATTTAATCCATTTACATTTAAAGTAATTATTGATAAGTATGTACAATAGTTGTCATTTTACTCATTCTTTTCAGATTGTTTTTGTAGTTCTCTATTCCTTTCATCTGGTAGATTGCTTCCATTTTGCTTAGTACTTTTTCTGCCATTTTGTCCTGTTCTTTCATTTTGACATGTTTCTTTGTCTCCTCATTTTTGCTGTCTCCCTGTATTTGATTCTATGTATTAGGTAGATCCACAACATCTCCCAGTATTGGCAGAGTGGACTTATGTAGTAGGTGTCCTACAGGGCCCAATGGCTCAATCTCCTTGTTCACTTGAGCTGGGTGCTCTAGAGGTATCCCTTGTGTAGGTGTGTGTGCTTTCCTATTGTAGTTGACCTTTGATTGCTGTTGGCACATAAGTGACTGGGATTGACTCTCAAGCTGATTGGTAATGAGGACTGGTCATGACGATATAAGATAAGCTGTTATGTGGGGGCTGACCCCATAGAGTGGGATATGTTTTAGAGGGGCTCTGGTGCCTGCAAAATCCACCCTTTGGGTATGCCATTTGTGGAGCTAATTGAGTTGTTCTCTGGTGTGGTCTGAAACCAGCCACCAGGTGTGTTGCTTTGGGATCTCTTCAGAGAAGCTCTGGTGCAGGCGAAGTTCAGCTGCTCCCTGTGCCTGGCCCAGAGCCACCTGGTAGAAGCTACAAAGTGATCTGTGGCTGGCATCTGCCTTTACTGGGCTTGGAAGCACGTGGGAGTGGTTTTGCTGTAAACGATGAGTACTTGCCACTATTGCCAGGCTTGGGGCAACTCAGCAAGAGGTGCATGGCATGCTGAGATCATCTGCTGCTGGTTTTGGGTTTATAGACCTTTCAGAGATTTTACTAGAGTCCACAGCATGGGCTCCAGCCAGCAGCTTGTGTGAATTAGCCTCTGAAAGAGGCTCAGGCTGGGTGCATGAATTTGGTGGGGTGGGGTGTCAGAGAATCAGCAAGGTGGGGTGTGGTGTCAGAGAGTCACAAAGGCAAAAGAGGTGTTAACCTGGTTAATGGAGACTCAGTCTTGGCGCCTTCCTGTATCTGCCAGCTATCTGGGTGGAGGGCTCAATAAAGGAACAATGGCACCTGTATGCAGTTTAGTCCAGGAAAGCACTGCACCTTCAGCCCTTGCCCTTAAGCCAGACAATGAAGTTCCTCCCTGTATGTTGCTGGCACTTTTTGAGCTGCTGCCCCAGCATTAGAACACAGGGCAAGTGAATCCATCAGCGAGTAATTCCATAGCAGGCCTTTTAAGAGGATGCCTGGGACTCCAGCAGCCTTCCATCTCACCTGTACAGAATCCTCACTGATTTTTATAGCCAGATGTTGTGGGGACTCCTCTATCTGGCACTGGTGCTACAGGCTGACAATCGCAGTGTGGGAATGGGACTCCTTGTTCCTCAGGTGGTACCTCCACAGCCAAGATATTCCTCCTATTTCTTAACTGCCACATGTGAGTGTGGGACCAGTCTCTTTTGCATCACCACCCCTCTTACCAGTCTTGATGTGGATTCTTCTCTATATCCTTAGCTATAGGAGTTCTGTTTAGCTAGTCTTCAGGTGTTTCTCTGGTGTGATTTTTCTATAATTTAGTTGTAATTTTTTTTTGAGGGAAGTGTCACTGGCCCTCATGTGTGGGACTCGAACCGGGCTCACTGGCTTCCCAAGCCAGCGCTTAACCACCGTGCCACTCGGCCAGCCCAATTTAGTTGTAATTTTAAATTGGTGATGGGAGGAAGCAAGCACAGCATTTTCTTACACCACCATCTTGACCGGAAGTCCCATTTATTTCTGAGTTGGAGGAAAGTCAGAAAAACTTTGTCATCTGTTTAATTTTACTGCACTCAAGATCCCACCTGCTTCCTAAAATTGCTTCCCTGGGTTATGCTTTTTTTCTTTCAGTGAAGAATTAAAGATAATTTCCTTTTGGAGAATGTCATGCTGCCCCTGGAGATAATTTGCATCCCCAGGGCTGAGAAGTTCAACTCTATGACTTTGAACCTATTATAGAACAGTGAACTACAATGAATAACATATTGACTGTGGTGCCATTTAATTTGTTTGAAGTAATTTTCAATTTCTGATTTACCATTTCAAAAACAGTTTAGTAGCCAATATATAAAACATAAAATCCAATTCTTATAATAACATCTGAATTATAAAGACTTTTTCTCTCTCAGAACCATCTACAAAGCAGTTTCATGAGATAAAGATTAAAAGTCACAAATCTCATGACTGTTCTCATTATATAATTCTCAGATGGTGCCCATCCATAAAGGCAGCTAATTAACAACATCCAGAGTGGGGTGGATTTGAACAAGCTAATAATAAATGCTACATTGGAAGTTAGTTTAGATGTCTAGGGGAGATGGCAGGGAGGTATGTGTATGGGGACAATGGGGAGAATTTAAGAAAAACCCTAATTATTAATTTAAGAAATTAGTAATTCTCACTAAATCCAGCTACATATTAGAAATTCATCTTGATATGTTTGTGCTGTACATTATTAACTCATTAGGGCTACACCCATGAAATATAGAATAGGAAACTGGCTGTAGCATCATCCAGATGGCTCTCTACTATACTGGGCCAGTTACCCATAAGGTGAAATAGGTGACCGACTCCCTCCCATGATGTGAAGAACAATAAAAAGCATCTAATCTCAAAAGTGTCACCCCTTCCTTAGCTTGCCACTCCTTTTGTTAAAGGATTAAAGGCCCTTGTTAGAATATAAATGTTATCTGAAATGAGGGAACTTATTACACAATCATCAGTCTCAACCATCTCAGTTTGTCCTTCCTTTAGCAGGGTCCTCAAAATCAAATAGATGACAAGGTTGTCCTGACTTTCTCCTAAATCAGAAATAAATGTAAGTGTATAAATGGCATAGAGGATAGGCAAATTCTGATGATGGGAGAAGAAAAAACAGACAGTCATTGTAAGTAGGAAGAGAATATTGAAAACAAGAGTATTTTTCCCAGGCATTTCTGCCAATGGGGAAGAACTGAAATAGGCAGCATGGAAAATTTGGAGATGATCTGCAAAAAAGATAAAAGAAAGGTATCATAAGACTTTGAATTTCACCTCCCTCACCCTGTCTCCAATTTACCTACATACTGATTTTGGAGATACATGCATATCAGCCTAGAAGGAAGGACTTCCTGATTCTCTGGCTGTGATCCTGATCATAACAGCAGCTGTTCCTAAATGAGAGAGTTACAGAGTTAGCTGCTTTTTTCCCTTCTTTAATAACTGATTAACAATGAAAACCTCAGTGTTTCTTCTGCTGAGCAGCCACAGTCTGTTCCCATTCCCATCTTCTCTTTGTACTTTGTGCTTTTTCTAATTGTTATTCATGGCCAGCCGTGTTACTTGGGATTAAATTTATATGGATTTAACCTTGGCTTTAGGCATGGCAGGGGTTAGTTCCACTGTAATCTGAATCTTGAGGTCTACCTGCAAGCTGCTTAGAATTCCAAAAAGGTCTCTAAGCCTCTGGTTGACCCTGCAGGCCTAGTGAGCAGTGAGATGAGAAGATGTCTAAGACCCCATTGCCTCTCTCTCAAAATTGCCCATTGTGGAAAGCCAACAGGCTCTCAGTGTCTGACAAGGCCACATTGCCCTGCTCAGCACTGGATATTAGGAGTGCTGCCTTATGGTAGGTCATGTAATATCTCCTGCCTCTATGAACCCATGTGCCTTTCCTCCTATGGGAGACAATACACTCACTGCATTTGTGACAAGTTCCTGTGGTACCCTGATGATAGCTGGTTGTGTAAGCCAATGATGGGGCAAGATTTCCTAAAAAGGAAACTCCCTAAGCCAGGCTACAGCTCGAGGGGACCCCTGAACTGAGATATTGGGGACTGAAGCCCCTTGGAAACTGAGGAACAGACCTCTGGCAACTTAGGCCAAAAAGCCTGGCTGTGAAAAACCGACAGCCTGCCTGTGAGAAGCTGATGCACTTGCCTCCTTGAAGAAAAGTCTTCAGGCCATGACAGTTCTGGTAAGAGGCAGCTCACTGACCATGGGGTATGTTAATCAACAACCTTGTGTGAATTCCTTTGCTTAGTGTCTTGTTGCAGCAACAGATACAGAAGCTTTGACTGAGAAACAGATGCAGCCCTCCACAGGATAGGAGAGGTGTGAGGCCCCCTTTTGATTGCTAGGTATTGTATTTA
The DNA here is from genome assembly GCA_033961575.1 of Aselliscus stoliczkanus. Lineage (NCBI taxonomy): Eukaryota > Metazoa > Chordata > Mammalia > Chiroptera > Hipposideridae > Aselliscus > Aselliscus stoliczkanus. Next base: position 76,893,769 of record CM066737.1, read on the forward strand.
CATAGGAATAGATTTTAGATGCTTTTACCCTAAACACAGCCACTCCTAGTCTTTTAGTATAGCTCAAGCACATGCCCTGTGAGTTTCATGATTGTGTTTAGCTGCTAGGATTTAGGATAATTTCTAGATAGTCAAGATAGCTATAGTAAACATTCTTTAGGCAATATGTAAAAATATGTCAATCCTTAACATAAGATAGTCATGATTAACATTCTTTAGGTGATATACAGAAACTAAGTCTGGGTTTCATAGTAATTATCATAATAAAGACAAGATAATCCTTTAACAGAAGAGTAAGTCACAGTACACCCTGCAGAGAGCAATTGCAGGCGAGGTAAGATTGAAAATCCTCGGAAATAGAAACCACCAGACTCATGTGCAAGAGTCCCTATAAAACGGACATGTTATTATATTAAAGTGTGACACTCCTGCAAAACTCTTTCGAGTGTCTCCACTCTCTTTCTTTCTTTCTCTCTCTCTTCCTTTTTTTCCTCGCCGACTCCATCCCACCCGAGGGAATCCCTGGTCCTCGCGGAGGGCCGGCCCCCCACAGCGCATGCTATACGCATAAATGTTGCCTACATCAGTGCAAATCAGAGAGTGATATATTGCAGATAATAGGGAGGCTTTTACAACAAGGAGAAAATATTCAGAGATGGACCTTCAGAGCAGACACTGTCTTTTGCATGGGTAAGGAGTAGAAAGTATTAATTCCCAGCCTCTGACCTAATTCTCTCACTCTCCGTCTCTAGTGCCCCAGCCTGGCTTCATGCCTTCCAAGGACATTAGTATTTCCGCAGATGCATTTTTAGAACGCAAAAATCACCTCTTCAAAAAGGAATGCACAAGATTCTGAGGGAAGGGTGGGTGGGATGGTTATAAAAGCTATACCTGAAGTGATACAAGTGATAGGATAATTTGGGTTTCTGTTGATTGTTTTGTTTCAGACTAAGGAACGATTAATCAACCAATTACAGCAGATGAAATGAACATACAGGTGGGTTTACATGAGAATAAATTTTCAACCCAAAATTAGCGAATAGCTGGCTACTTGCTTGCTGTCAGACAGTTCCTTAAAACTCTGTCTCTCTGCCCATCTTCAATATAAAGCTTTAAAATAAAGATAGGAGGGGCACAGTGAAAGGACAGAATTGCAGTATGATTAGATTCTGGGGATGATAGGAATCTTGAGAAGCCAGTGTGAAGATTCTTGTATCTGCATGGTAATATGTCAGGCTGACATCACAATGCTTATTTAATATGTTCACATTATTAGAGTAGATAGAGTAAAAAATTGGTTGATCCTGGTCTTACTGTTGCCACTAACTCTTTGAGCCTTAGAAGGACCTCCTCATTTTCCCCAGCACCAAAATGTGGTAGCTGGATAAGAAAATCTCTATGGCATTTTCCAAAGCTGGTGTTTTGTGTTTACGAGCCTGAAATTTTCATAAGCAACCATTTAAGTCTTTAACCCATTTTGAGTTTATTTTTGTATGTGATGTAAGAAAGTGGTCAAGTTGGTTTTTTTTTTGTCATGTTGTTGTCTAGTTTTTCTAACACCATTTATTGAAGACTTTTCCCCATTGTGTATTTTTGCCTCCTTTGTTGTAAATTTCATTTATTATATAAACATAAGTTCATTTTTGGACTCTCTATTCTGTTCCCTTGATCTATGTATGTTTTTATGCCAGTGCCATACTGTTGTGATTAATATAGCATTGTAGTATAGTTTGAAATCAGAGAGTGAGGTCTCCGACTTCAATTTCATTTACTTCTGCTCTGGTCTTTATTATTTTCTTCTTTTTACTAACTTTGGGCTTTATTTGTTCTTTTTCTAATTTCTTTATGTGTAGTTAGATTATTTGAGATTTTTCTTATTACTTGAGGTAGGCCTGTATTACTATAAACTTCCCCTTTAGAAAGGTTTTTGCTGTGTCCCATAGATTTTGTAATATTCTTTCCATTTTCATGTGTTTCAAGGTATTTTTTAATTTCCTCTTTGTTTTCTTTACTTACCCATTGGTTGCTTAGTAGCATGTTGTTCAGCCTCCACGTGTATTTTTTTTTTCAGTTTTCTTCTTATAATTGATTTTCAGTTTCATACTATTGTGGTCAGAAAATATATTTTTTTAAAGATTTCATTGGGGTAATTGGGGGGAAAATGGCTGCTGTGAGGCAGGCTCCCTGAATTCTCCCCTGGAAATAGCCACAATTTGAACTGCTGTAACTCTGCAAAACAACCTCTATGCATCACACAGAGCAGTTAAGATCTCACAAAATGATTGCTGGAAGGTGGGCAGACTGGTCGAGTGGGGAAAGAGGGAATTGAGATGCATGGATGCGCAGCCCGCACTCACGGCTGCTGAGACACAAGGCTTCAGGGAGCAGATCGGTGAGTGTTCCTGCTGCTCGCTCCCTGTGCTTTGTGGCCTCCCTAGAGTGCAGCGAGACAGTTTGCAGTTTGAGGCAGAAGCCTTGGGCAGGGAGAGTGGGGGAAAAGAGAGAGGAGACATGCCTGCAGAGGTATGATCCACACTCATGGCTGTGAAGCAGCGGGACCCCAGGAGACAGGGCAGAGAGTGTAGCAGTGGCAGGGCGGGATCAATCTCTGCACCCACTGGGTCCAGCCGAGAGGGCAACAGGAGTTCTGTGGCGCACAGACTCTGAGGCAGAAGCCTCAAACCCGGTGAGCGGTGAGCGTGGGAAGAGGGAAACCAGACTCGTGGAGACGCAGCCTGCACCTGCAGCTATGGAGACGCGGGACCCCAGGAGGCAGAGCAGAAAGCGTAGCAGTGGCAGGATGGGCACAGTCCCTGTGCCCCCTCAGTCCCTCTGGGAACACAGCAGGAGCTTGGCTGGTGCGTCTGAGGCAGAAAGCCTCAGCTCAAAACAGCAGTGGGACGTTTTTTTTGTTTTTCTGTGTGTGTTTTTCTTTTTCTTTCTCAGACAGAAAGAAAAAAAACTGCATAAATTAGAACCCACCCCCACCCTCCCTCAGAAACCTTGGCCCCTGCCATGCCAGAGTCTTAAGCTGACCCCTGAATGGAGGAGTAGGTCAGATTACAGAAGTATTCCTACCCTAAGGGGTCGAGAATCTTTGCCCGAGAATCTTTGCCCGAGAAGAGGCTGCAAAGTGTGAGACTACTCCCCCACCCCCTCAAGTGGCTTTTAGCAGTGCTAAAATCTCACATCGCCACAGCCTCCAGCAGAAAGAGTGCCCAAAGACCCACGTCGAGCCTTCTGGTTGTGCAGTACTCAGCATGCCTTGGGGCAGACGAGAGCAGAAATGGCACTGACTTTGTAAAAACTACCAAACACACCTCATAGCCCAACTCATCTACAACAGACCTCCATTGCCAAGGTCAGTCTATGCGTCAGGTGGCTGACTCTGGCCCCACAGACACAGAGGAGTTTTTGTACTGCAGAGGACAACCTGGAGAGAGCTTGGTGGCCTTCAGCCAAGACTGGCACTGGTTTTTGTTTGTTTGTTGTTGGTTTTTTTGACTGCTTGTTTTGGTTGTTTTTGTTTTTTTCTATATCATTATTATCATTTTTAGCTTTTAATATATATATCTATACATATGTAAATATATACGTCCATATATATGGGTGTGCAGATATATAAACATTTTTTTCTCTCTTTATTTCCTTCTTTCTTTTCCACCCTAACTCTTTCCCTTCTTCATTCTTTTCACTACTCTCCTTTTCCTCCTTCTTTCCATTTTTCAACAAATTTCTTTTTTTGGGGGTATTGCTATTTTGTTTATTGGGTTTATTCTATTTTTTATTTTATTCTATTTTATTTTGTTTTCTTTTTTGCTCTTTGTTTTTTTATTGTTGTTGTTTTGTTTTTGTTTGTTTTCATCTTTTGTACATTTGATATTTCTGTACAAGTTGAGTATAGGTTGTTGGTTGTTTTTTTTTTTTACATGTGAGAGCATCTGGTTTCCTTTAGTGGCTGTTGTGGTTGTGCTTGTTGATCTGTTTTGCTCTAAAATCGCTCTGCAGCAGGTCCCAGGCAAAGAGACACAAGAATCATCATACCCAGAGGCCAGCTTTAGATAAAACCAGAGCATTTCCAAGTTTGTCCTATAAGAGTCACACCAAAAGGGAAATCACTACAGGCACAAGAGCCCAAAGGGGACAAGCCTCATCAGAGGGATCAATCCTCACACAGAAGCTCATAAACTGTGGACCTCATAACAGTTAATAAGCTCATAAACAGTTAATCCTCACAGCTAATCAGCCTGGGAGTCAATCCCACCTATTGACAAGCCAAAAGCAATCAAAGCTCAGCTTCAACAGGAGAAGACATATAACACAAGGAACACCTCTGCTACATACTCTTGGGGAATAGGGAGACTGAGTAATTAAAATATAAACACACAACACTTAAGTCCACACAGAAAAGACCAAGAGACCTAGGGGATCTACCTGTTAAATCAGAGCAAGCACAAAGAGTAGCCAGAATGGGGAAATAAAGAAACACATCAAAAATAAAAGAACAGGGGCCAGCCAAGTGGCTCAGTTGGTTAAGAGCTTGCTCAAGAGTTTGAGCAGAGCTCTGAGTAACAGCAGTTCGATGCCAGTCCAAGCTGAGCTGCCACTGAACTGTGAACAGGTGGCAGGATGGCTGAGCTTAAAAAGAGAGAAAAAAAGAAATTCACCTTTTGAGCCAGCCGAGTGGCACGGTGGTTAAGAGCTGGCTTGGGATACCAGCGGCCCTGGTTTGCATCCCATATATGAGGGCCAGTGACACTGCCCTCAAAAAAATAAATAAATAAAATTAAAAAAAGTAAATAAAAGAACAGAAGAAACCTCCTGAATCAGTGGAACTAGAGAAAATAGAGGTAAACAACCTATCGGAGACAGAGTTCAGAACACTGATGATTAGAATGTCCAAGGAAATTAATGAGAATATAAAGAAGGATAGAGATTATGAAAAGCAACCAGCTAGAACTAAAGAACACAATACATGGGCTGGCCGAGTGGCACGTTGATTAAGAGCTGGCTTAGGATGCCAGCAGCTCCAGCTGGGATCCCACATACAAGGATGAGTGACACTGCCCTCTACAGCTAAGATGGTGAGCAACAGCTCTACCTAGAGCTGGGCTGCTGTGAGTCCGTGGGACGGCATAGCAGCAGCCCCTGCTGCAGGGGGCTGCCATAGGCTACAGTGAGAGGCCGTGGAGTCGCCATGAGCGGCCATCCAGAGGCTGCCGACCCATCTGCCTCACCCCAGAAGAGCATAATGATGATACCAACATGAGCCAGTGAAGCAATGTCCTCCACACTAGACTGAAAAACAAAGGGACAGCAACTTGTCCGTTCCCCTTCCCTGGTTCCCCAACGCTGTTCCCCTCCCCCAAAATCTTAAAAAAAAAAAAAAAGGAATCAGGCTTTAGAGTGTGACAGGGCTGAGTTTAAAAAAAAAAAGGCAATAGCCTGAATCCGGGCGGGCAGGGGACAAAAGAATACTCGCGCATGGAGACACAGCAGCATGCCAGGCAGAGACACAGGTCCCCGAGAGACAAAGCGAGGATCTGAGCTGCGCAGCAGGGTGCACGCAGTCCCCTAAACCCCAGCAGCCCCTTTGGGAGAACAGCAGGAAATCTGCTGGACCGTATGAGGCAAAGGCCTTAGCTCAAAACAGTGTTGGGACTGTGCCTTTTTTTTCTCTCTATTTTTCTCCTCTCTTGAACAGAAAGCGAAAAAAAAAAAAAAAAAAAGAAAAATACAGAAATAAGAACCCACCCAGCCCCACAAACTTTGAACCCCACCAAGCCAGAGTCTTAAACTGACCCCTGAATGGAGCAGTAAGGGCAGACTACAGAGGTTTTCCTACCTGCAGGGGGTCGAGAATTTCCGCCCCAGAAGAGGCTGCAGAGTGAGACTACCTACCCCGCCCCCACCTTTCCTGCAAGGCTTGGGAGGCAGGGCAGGTTCAGCTGCTAAGGCTCTAATTAACAGACTCCTGGCAGGCAGCTGTCTTTTGGCAGTGAGGAACTCTTTCAATCTCCACAGCTGTCAACAGAAAGGGTGCCCAAAGACATTCATTGAGCCTTTGGGGGCGCAGTCTGCCTTGGGACAGGAGAAAGCAAAACGGCGGTGACTTCGTAAAAACTACCAATCACACGTCACAACCACACTCAAGTACAGCAAACCTGCAGTGCCAGGATCATGCTAGGCGTCAGGTGGCCTACTCTGTTCCCACAAGACACACAGGAATTCTTGTACAGCAGAGGACAAACTGAAGAGAGCTTGTTGGACGTTAGCCAAGACCGGCACGGGTTTTGTATTTTTTTCCCCTTTATTGGATGATTATCTAGGTTGTTTTTGGTTTTTATTTCTATTTCATTATTATCATTTTCTAGTTTTAATATAGGCATATATATGGGTGTATATAGGTGAATATATGTCCATATATATGGGTGTGTAGACAAATATATATATATATATATATTTTCATTTTCTTTCTTTTCCTTTTTTTCCCACCCTAACCTTCTCCCTTCTTTTATTCATTCTTCTCACTGCAATACTTTTCCTCCTTTCCTTTTTTCTGCAAATTTTATTTTATTTATTTTATTTTAATTTTTCCTTTTACAATTTTTTATTTTTATTTTTATTTTTTGGTATAGCTATTCAGTTTCTCGTGTTTATTCTATTTTTTATTTTATGATATTATATTTTATTTTGTTTCCTCTTCTGTTCTTTTTGTGTGTGTGGTTGTTGTTTTGTTTCTCTTTGTTTTCTATTTTCGTATGTTTGATATTTCTGTAAAGTCGACTGTAGGTTGATGGTTGTTGTTTTTTTATGAGACTGACGCACTACCTACTGTGCCAAAGAGACATCTGATGGTTGGTTTTTTGAAAATGTGAGAGCATTCGGTTTCCTTTGGTGGCTGTGGTGGTTGTTCTTGTTGATCTGTTTTGCTCTAAAATCACTCTGCTGCTGGGCCCAAACAAAGAGACACAAGAATCATCATACCTGGAGGCCAACTTTAGATAATACCGACAATTTCTGGGTTTGACATACAAGAGTCACACCAAAAAGTAAGTTGCTACCGGTACTAGGGCCTCATCAGAGGGGTCAACCCTCTCACAGAAGCTCATAAACTGCATAAACTGCTGATCCTCACAGCTAATCAGTCTGGGAGTCAATACCACCTACCGACAAGCCAAAAGTAATCAAAGCTATGACTTCAACAGGTGAGGACACACAACACAAAGAACACCTCAGATAAATACATGCACAGGAAAATAAGGGGACTGAGTGAATCAGTGACTTAGAAGACAAGAGAGCAGAGATCACCCAAGTGGAACACCAAAAAGAAAAAAGAATGGTAAACATTGAAAATAGTATAAGAGAGCTGGGAGACAACATCAAACAAAATAACTACCGTATCATTGGAATACCAGAAGGAAAAGAGAGGGAGTAAGGGATTGAGAACATATTTGAAGTAATAAGCTCTGAAAACTTCCCTAACCTGGCAATGGACATTGAAATACAAGCCCAGGAAGTGCAGAGAGTTCCAACCAGGATGATCCCAAACAGGCCCACACCAAGACACATTATAGTGAAAATGGCAAGGGTTAAGGACAAAGACAGAATACTTAAAGCAGCAAGGGAAAGGCAGCAAGTTACAAGGGCACCCCTGTAAGATTATCAGCCGACTCTTCTACAGAAACTTTGCAGGCCAGATGGGAGTGGCAGGAAGTTTTCAAAGTGATGAAAAATAAAGGCCTACAACCCAGATTGCTGTATCCAGCAAGGTTATCATTTAAAATTGAAGGAGAGATAAAGAGCTTCCCAGAAAAGAACAAGTTAAGGGAATTCATTACCACCAAGCCAGCTTGGCAGGAAATATTAAAAGGGCTTCTTTAAGCAGAAGAGAAAAACAACCTAACTAAGGAAGACAAGGAACACAAATAACAAAATGGCAATAAATATGCACCTATCAATAATCATATTAAATGTAAATGGAGTAAATGCTCCGATCAAAAGACATAGGGTGGCTGAATGAATAAGAAAGCAAGACCCTGGCATATGCTGTATACAAGAGACACACCTCAGATCAAAAGACACATACAGGCTGAAAGTAAAGAGATGGAGTAAAGTATTTCATACAAATGGAACTGAGAAAAAAAATTGGAGTAGCGATACTTATATCACATACAATGGACTTTAAATTGAAAAATATAATAAACGACAAAGAAGGACACTTCATAATAACAAAGGGATCGATCCAACAAGAGGACATAACCCTAGTAAACATCTATGCACCTAACATAGGAGCTCTTAAATATATAAAACAGATATTGTCAGACATAAAAACGGAGATCAACAGTAACACTATCATAGAAAGGCATTTCAACACCCCGCTGTCACCAATGGACAGATCCTCCAGACAGAAAATCAATGCAGAAACAGTGACCTTACATGACACATTAGACCAGCTGGATTTAACAGAAATTTTCAGAGCATTTCATCCCAAAGCTACAGAATATACATTCTTCCCAAGTGCACACGGAACATTTTCTGAGGTAGACCACATGTTAGGCCACAAAACAAGTCTCCATAAATTTAAGTAGATTGAAATCATTTCAAGTGTCTTCTCTGACCAAAATACTATGAAACTAGAAATCAATTATAAGAACCCCGGAAAGCTGTCAAATAAATAGAGGCTAAATAAAATGCTACTAAATAGCAAGTGGGTCACAAATGAGATCAAGGAGGAAATCAAAAGATACCTCGAGACAAACGAAAATGAAAACACCATGAACCAAAATCTCTGGGATGGGGGAGACAAACGAAAATGAAAACACCGTGAACCAAAATCTCTGGGATGCTGCAAAAGCAGTCCTAAAAGGGAAGTTTATAGCAGTGCAGGCCTACCTAAAGAAGGAAGAAAAATCTCAAATCAACAGGTTACCCTTACACCTCAGAGAACTGGAACAGCAAAAGAAGTCCAAGGGGAGTACAAGAAAGGAGATAATAAAAACCAGAACGGAAATAAAAGATATAGAGAACAGAAAAACAATACAAAAGATCAATGAAACCAAGAGCTGGTGTTTTGAGAAGATAAACAAAATTGACAAGCCTCTAGCCAGGATCATCAGAAAAAAAGAGAGAGAGGACTCAAATTAGTAAAATCAGGAAGGAAAGAGGGGATATGACTACAGACATCACAGAAATACAAAAAATTATAAGAAATTACTATGAGCAACTATATACCAACAAATTTGACAATCTGGAAGAAATGGATAATTCTCTAGAAGCATACAATCTTCCAAAGATAAATGAAGAAGAAATGGAAAATCTAAAAACCTGATTACTACCAAGGAAATTGTATCAGTAATTGACAAGCTCCCCCCCCCCCAAAGAAAAAGCCCAAGACCAGAGGGCTTCACAAGTGAATTTTATCAAACATTCAAAAAAGAACTATCACCTATTCTTCTCAAACTGTTCCAAAAAATCCAGAAGGAGGGAAGGCTCCCAAATTCTTTTTATGAAGCCACTGTCATCCTGATTCCAAAACAAGATTAAAGACAACAGAAAAAAGGAAAACTACAGGCCAATATCCCAGATGAATATAGATGCAAAAATCCTCAATAAATTATTAGCAAAGAGAATTCAGCAATATATTAAGAAGATCATACATCATGATGAAGGGGGTTTCATCCCTAGTATGGAAGGCTGGTTCAACATCCGTAAATCAATTAATGTGATACACCACATCAACAAAATGAAGAATAAAAATCACATGGTCATATCAATAGATGCAGAAAAAGCATTTGACAAAATCCAACAGCCATTTATGTTAAAAACCCTTAGCATAATGGGAATACAGGGAAAATATCTCAACATAATAAAGGCCATATATGATAAACCTACAGCAAACATCATACTCAATGGGGAAAAGCTAAAACCATTCCCCTGAAGATCAGGAAAAAGACAAGGTGGTCCACTTTCTCCTCTTTTATTCACCATACTTCTGGAAGTTCCAGCCACAACAATCAGACAAGAAAAAGAAATAAAAGACATACAAATTGGCAAGGAAGAGGTAAAATTGTCATTATATGCAGATGACATGATATTGTATATAGAGAACCCCAAAGACTCTATCAAAAAACTACTGGAACTGATAGACGAATTTAGTAAAATAGCAGGATATAAAATCAATGTTCAGAAATCAGTGGCATTTGCATATACCAATAATAAATGAACAGAAGGAGAAATTAAGAAAAATCTCCCATTTACACTTGCTTCAAGAACTATAAAATACCTAGGAATAAATTCAACCAAAGAAGTAAAAGATCTGTACTCAGAAAATTATAAGACACTGAAGAAAGAAATCAAAGAAGATACAAATAAATGGAAACACCTACCATGCTCATGGATAGAATTAATATAGTTAAAATATCCATACTGCCTAAAGCAATATATAGAGTCAATGCAATTCCTATCAAACTACCCAGGGCATTTTTCACAGAAATAGAAAATATAATCCTAAAATTTATATGGAACCATAAAAGATCCCGAATGACCTTGGCAATCCTGAGAAATAAGAACAAAGTCGGGGGATCACGCTGCCAAACATCAAAACATAGTAAGGCTACAGTAATCAAAGCAGTATTGTATTGGCATAAAAACAGGCACAGAGATCAATGGAACAGAACAGAAAGCCCAGAAATAAATCCAGGCATTTACAGACAGTAAATCTGTGACAAGGGAAGCAAGAATTTACATTGGAGTAAAGATAGTCTATTAAATAAATGGTGCTGGGAAAATTGGACTGACACATGCAAAAAATGAAACTGGACCACCTCTTTACACCATATACAGGAACAAATTCAAAATGGATTACAGACTTAAATGTAAGACCTGAAAATATAAAACTCTTAAAAGAAAATATAGGGAGTACATTTGCAGATGTTACCCGGAACAATATGTTTACTGATTCATCCCTTCGGGCAAGGGAAGTAAAAGAAAAAAATGAACATACGGGATTATATCAGACTTAAAAGTTTTTTCACAACAAAGGAAACCATCAATAAAACAAAAAGGAAGCCTACTGATTGGGAGAATATATTCGCCAACGATATATCTGATAAGGGGTTAATATCCAAAATTTATAAAACACTCATGCAACTCAACACCAAAAAAACAAACAACCCAATTAGAAAATGGGCAGAAGATATGAAGATACATTTCTCTAAATAGGACATACAGAAGGCCAACTGGCATTTCAAAAAATGTTTAACCTCACTGGTCATTAGGGAAATGCAAATAAAAACCACAACGAGATATCACCTCACTCCGTTCAGAATGGCTATCATCAATAAATCATCAAACAACAAGTGCTGTCGGGGCTATGGGGAAAAGGGGACCCTGCTGCACTGTTGTTGGGATTGCAGTTTGGTGCAGCCACTATGGCAGTCAGTATGGAGGTATCTCAAAAAACTGGAAATCGAACTACCTTTTGACCCAGCAATTCCACCCCTAGGTATTTATCCCGAAAAACCCAAGACACTGATTCAAAAAAATATATGCACCCCTATATTCATTGCAGCGCTCTTTACAATAGCCAGGACTTGGAAACAACCGAAATGTCCATCGGTAGATGACTGGATTAAGAAACTGTGGTACATTTATACAATGGCATATTACTCCGCTATAAAGAAGAATGAAATCGTACTATTTGCAATGATATGGATGGACCTAGAGACTATTATGTTAAGTGAAATACATCAGTCAGAGAAAGACAAATACGGTATGATCTCACTTATATCTGGAATCTGAAAAACTGAATGAATGAGCAAAGTAAACAGAAACTGTCTTATAGATATAGAGGAAAAACAGGATTGCTAGTTGGGAGCGGGGTGTGGATGAGGGTGAAGGGGAAGGGATTAGACAGCAAAAATAGGCAACTACAATATTGCCACAGGGATATGAAAGACAGTTTGGGGAATATAATTAATAATGTTGTAAATATTTTGTGGCATGTCAGATAGTCACATGTCTTGTTAGGGAGACCATTTCATGGATGGAGTAGAGGCTTGATCACTGCACTGTACGCCTGAAGCTGAGGTTGTATTATATTGTATACCAACTTTAATTGAATATATAGATAGTCACGTGATGTGGATTATACTGTGGAAGGGACTCAGAGGAAGTGTAACATATATATGATATGAGGGAGAGGTGTGGGGTGGTGAATTGGGGGAGTAGTTTGTCACTTTGAGGGGTAAAAAGTATAACTATTGCACTGTGTTGTACACCTGAAGCTAAATAAAAATTAAAAAATAAAATAAATAAATAAATAAATAAATAAATAAAATAAAATAAAATAAAAATTTTTAAAAAAAAGTTTTTTCACAACAAAGGAAACCATTAATAAACCAAAAAGGAAGCCTACTGAATGGGAGAATATATTTGTCAACAATACATCTGATAAGGGGTTAATATCTAAAATTTGTAAAACAGTCATGTAACTCAACACCAAAAAAACCAACAACCCAATTAAAAAATGGGCAGAGGATATGAAGAGACATTTCTCTAAAGAGGACATACGGATGGACCACAGGCTTATGAAAAAATATTCAGCCTCACTGATTATTAGGGAAATGGAAATAAAAATGACAAAGAGATACCACCTTACCCTTGTCAGAATGGCTATCATCAGTAAATCAACAAACAAATGCTGACGAGGCTGTGGGGTAAAGGGAACCCTGGTGCACTGTTGGTGAGATTGCAGATTGGTGCAGCCACTATGGAAGTCAGTATGGAGGTATCTCAAAAAACTGGAAATGGAACTATTTTATGACCCAGCAATTCCACTCCTAGGATTTATCCTGAAAAACTCAAGACACTAATTTGAAGAAATATATGCACCCCTATGTGCATTGCAGCACTATTTACAATAGCCAAGACTTGTAAACAACCTAAATGCCCATCAGTAGATGACTGGATTAACAAACTGTGGTACATTTGTACAACGCAGCTATAAAGAAGAAAGAAATTGTACCATTTACAATGAAATGGATGGACCTAGATAACATCATGCTAAGTGAAATGTCAGTCAGAGAAAGATAAATCCCATATGATCTTACTTATATGTGGAATCTAAAGAGTTGTATAAATGAGCAATGTAAACCGAAATAGTCTTAGAGAGGAAAAACTGATGATTGCTAGATGGGACGGGGCGGGCATGAGGGAGAAGGGGAAGGGATGATGAGGCAACATAAATTGATAACTACAATATTGCCCGATGGAAAATACAGTTTGGGAAATATAATCAATAATGTTATAATTATTTTTTAGGGGACCAGATGGACTCATGTCTTGTTATGGAGACCACTTCATAGATGGTGTGGAGTCCTGACCTCTGCACTGTACATCTGAAGCTGCCATTGAATAATATTTTATGTCAACTATAATTTAGTACATATATAGTCATGGGATATGGAGTATGGTGTGGGAATGAAGTCAATGGAATTGTAATAGGTATGTATTATATCGCTGGTGAGGGGGTAGTGGATGTGGGAGGGGTATTGTCACTTTGTAATGGGTGGAAAGGATAATTATTGCATTGTTTTGTACACCTGAAACTAATTTAAAATAAAAAAAGATTTTATTGGGGATTTGGGGGAGGGGAACAGACAACTTTTTGTCCTTCAATCTTAGTTGTGGAGGGCACAGCAAACTCAGCTCCAAATCCAGTCACACCGCTCAGCTCATGGTGCTGTGTTCAATTAGTTGCGGGTTGGCGTAGCCACCATCCCATGCAGGAGTCAAACTGGCAGCCTTGTTAAGATTGGGTACTCTATCCTCTGAACCCCCTGGGTGCAGCTCAGCTCAAGGTGCCCAGTTCAGTCTTTAGTTGCGGACGGGTGTAGCCCACCATCTCCAACAGAAAACCCTGTTGTTAGGATCACCTGCTCTCACCAGCTAAGCCATCCTACCACCTGTTAGCAGCTCAGTGGCAGTTCAGCTCAGGCGCAGCTCACTGGCCCATGTGGGAATTGAACCACCGACTCTATTGCTCAGAGCTCGCACTCTTGAGCAAGCCTTTAACCAACTGAGCCACTCGGCCGGCCCCCAGAAAATATTTTTGATACGGTTTCACTCTTAAATTTTTTGAGACTTGTTTTGTGAACTCACATGTGATACATCCTGAAAATACTCATGTGCACTTGTAAAGAATGTGTGGTCTGTTTTTTAGATGGAATGTTCTGTATACATCTGTTAAATCCATCTAATCTAATATGTCACTTAAGGCCAATGTTTCCTTGTTGATTCTGGCTGGATGATCTATCCATTGATGTAAGTGGGGTATTTAAGTTCCCTACTATTATTGTATTACTGCCAATCTCCATTTATGTCTGTTAATATTTGTGTTATGTATTTAGGTGCTCCTATGTTAGGTGCATAGATGTTTACAAGTGTTACATCCTCTTGTTGGATTGATCCCCTTTATCATTATGTCATACACTTGTCTCTTGTTAGAGTTTTTGTTTTTTGTTGTTGTTGTTTTAAATTTTATATTTTATTTACCTAAATACAAATAATCCAGTGTTTTTGCTTTGAAGTCTATTTTGTCTAAATATTACTACCCCAAACTTCTTTTCATTTCTGTTTGCATGGAATATCTTTTTCCATCCCTTCACTTTCAGTCTGTGTGTTTTCAGATCTGAAGTGAGTCTTGTAGGCAGCATATGTGTGGGTCCTTCTTTTTGTTTGTTTGCTTTGTTTCAATCCATTCACCCACCCTATGTCTTTTGAATGGAGCACTCAGTCCATTTACATTTAAAGTAATTATTGATATGTATGTACTTATTGTCATTTTTAATTTCATACTGGCTTTATAAGTGGTTGGTCTATCTTTACTATATGTTTGCCTTTAGTAATGAGATCTTTCTCTTTCATATATTATCTTATTTCTAGTTTTGAGGGTTTTTATCCGCTTAAAGAATTCCCTTTAACATTTAGTGGTACAGAACTCTTTTAACTTTTGCTTGTCTGGAAAACTATCCTTCAATTCTGAATAACATTGCCAGGAAGAGTATTCTTGGTTGTAAGTTTTCTCTTTTCATCATGTTGCAAATATCATTGCATTCCCTTGTGGCCGGCAAACTTTATTCTGAGATATTAGCTGATAGCTTAATGGGGGTGGATGTGGGGTCCCCTTATACGTAACTAGTTGTTTTCTTTTGCTGCTTTTAAGATTCTCTTTATCTTTAACTTTTGACATTTTAATTGTAATATGTCTTGATGTGAGTCTCTTTGGGTTCATATTGTTTGGGAGCGTCTGTGCTTCCTATACTTAGATTTCTGTTTCTTTTGCCAGGTTAGGGAAATTTTCAGTCACAATTTCTTCAAATAGGTTTTATGTCCTTTTCTCTTTCTCTCCTCCTTCCAGGACCCGTATGATTAGAATGTTAGTACACTTGATGTTGCCCAGAGGCCTCTTGTGCTATCCTCATTCTTTTTAATTCTTTTTTCATTTTGCTTTCCCAATTGGGTGGTTTTTCACTATCCTGTCTCCCTGATTGCTGATCTATTCTTCTGCATCTTGTGATCTGCTATTGATTCCTTCTAGTGTATTTTTCATTTCAGTTGTTATATTCTTCAGTTCTGATTGGTTCTTTTTTACATTATTTATCTCTTTGTTGAAGTTCTCATTGAGTTGCTCCACTTTTCTGCAGAGTTTGATAAGCCTCAACTGTTACAGACACACTGCTGTGTGCTGGTGCTGACAGAGGCTGCCCACCAAGTGGTGAGGCAAGGCTGCTTCAGGGGATACCAATGCTGGCTGAGGCCTCCCTCAGAATGTAGCAGGGCAGGAGCCACTTTGGAGGGGTGCCAGCTCGGGTGGGTCCTCAAGCAAATGTCACCATAAGGTGAACAGTGTTAGCAAGGTTAATGAAGAGTGTTAGAAATGGTGCCTGCTAGTGTCAGACAAGATAGATGGAAGGAGAGTAAAGAAAGGAACAATAATGGCACCCACCAGCACTTCTGTCCCTGGAGAAAGTTCAAACAGATCCCTGCCCTTCCAGCACATACCCTAAAATTAACCAATATATCAACTTCACATATAATCCAGGTGCTTTTCAAACTGCTGCATCTGCATTGGGACTCAGAAATAGTGCAATGTTGCTTTCCTACAGCCTTTTTGTTCTCCCAGACTTAAATCCTGCTGGTTTTCAAAACCAGATGTTATGAGGCTTCTGTTCTTGGTGCAAGTCCTTCAGGCTGGGGCTCAGACTCTTCACTCATCAGGAAGGGGCGTTCCAGGTTGTGATATCCCTCCTGCTTGCAGGTCACCACATGGGCAATGTGGGGTAGGGTAGGTTCTGACTAGATTGAGTATCTTTCCCTTCTACCAATCTCAATGCGCTTTTCCTTATATCCTTAGTTGTAGAAAATCTGTTCTGCGAGCCTTTAGCTCATTCTCAAATATAACTGTTCTATATGTATCATATTTGTAGTTTTGGAGTCAATGAGAGGAGGTGAGCTCAGGATATTCCTACTCTGCCATCTTGAACCCAAAGCCAGGAGCCTTGATTTTGAATGCCAGCTTAGCTTGTTTGTAAAATATTTTTTCTTGAGGTTTGTCTGCTTGAGCCAACTTTTTATTTAAAAAAAAAAAATTTATTAGGGAATTGTGGGGGGAACAGCGTTGGGGAATTGGGGAAGGGGAACAGATAAGTTGCTGTCCTTTCGTTCTTTAGTCTAGTTGTGGAGAACACCGCTTCACTGGCCCATGTTGGTATTGTCATTGCACTCTTCCCGGGTGAAGCTATCGGTCGTTGGTCTCTGGATGGCTGCACACGGCAGCTCTTGGCAGCTCACGCTGGCTGCCAGCCACTCACTGTAGCTTATGGCAGCCCACTGCATCAGAGGCTGCAGCTTACACCGTCGCTGTTGACTCACAGCAGCCCAGCTCCAGGTGGAGCTGTTGTTCACCATCTTAGCTATAGAGGAAACCAGGTGGAGCTGTTGTTCACCACCTTAGCTATAGAGGACAGTGTCACTGGCCCTCATATATGGGATCCGAACTGGGGCCCTGCAGCTCAGAGCTGGCATTCCAAGCCAGCAGCTCTTAACCAACGTGCCACTCAGATGGCCCTGCTTGAGCCAACTTTTAAAGATAAATTTTATTATTAAAATTTATTGGAGTGACAATTGTTAGAAAACTTACATAGGTTTCAAATGTATAATTCTGTAATACGTCATCTATATATCACATTGTGTGTTCACCATCCAGAGTCAGTTCTCCTTTCATCACCATATATTTGACCACATTTACCCTCATCTGCCACCTCCCTCCCCCCTTACCCTCTGGTAACCACTAAACTATTGTCTATGTCTATGAGTTTTTATTTCTTTGTTTGTCTTGTTTCTTTGTTGCTTTCAGCTTTATATCCCACATATCAGTGAAATCATATGGTTCTCGACTTTTTCTGTGTGACTTTTTGCTTAGCATAATAACCTCAAGATCCATTCATTTTGTTACAAATGACACTGATTTTATTCTGTTCTATTTTCTTACCTAAGAATAGCCAGCTGATGTTCCAACTTTGAATTAGAGTTACCCAAAAAACAGGAAGCCCATTTTCTCTAAATAGCATCAAATTATGGGTTCACCTAGTACCATAACACATACCCAGTGAATATTCCAGAAGTGCTTTTTGTTACTGAAGCAGGTAGCTCTGAAGCCCTGACAGAATGAAAGCCCAAACTTCTGTTTATAATTTTTCTTTGGAGAATATGTTGAGGAGCTATTCTGTTCATCATTGTAGATATCGAGAACTAAATCAATTCTTTCCATGTAAAAATTGTCTAAAAGTAAAAAATGTTGACATTGCTTCAATATGATATTGGAACACTGGTGTGTGTTACTATGTAAAATTCAGCCTTGAATGAAGGCTACCAAATACATTCATCTCAGTGTAGATCCTGATTAAATACTGATAACTAGGACAGAAGAGAAAACAGAGCTTAGGCCAGGGTCATGACCCTTCCTGTTGGTAGACAGGGAGCTTAGAAATAAGGAGAATGGTGAAATAGAGAGCTTTTTACATGAGTCAGTTATCTCCCTGTGACTCCAAAGGGCAGAAAACAACCTACAGTTGCCTTCAAAGTGGTAAAGTGAAGAAAAGCATTCATTAAATGAAAAGAGAAGGAAGAATATAACTTTTTTCCTGTATATTCTGGCTGACCTCAGATCTACAAGCTGGGGATTCACACTCCAGGTAAGCTTACGCACTCTAAGTCAGATATGGTTAAAAACTGTGTCTATTTGGAACCCAGTGCACAGAGTCTTAACTGCTTAGGAACTAGAAAATGCTTGTGATAGACCCAGAACTAGATCCAGGTTTTGTAGGGCCTGAACTGTATATGATATGGCATGCCCTGTTTAAGAAAAATAATACAAATAATTTATTTTTGCAAATTTTACACCAGCATGTAACCAGGTGAACACATGTTTAGGCTAGCTCTCAGAACCTTGGAAGAAACCTGTGCAAGTAAGAGGCCCTGAAGCTTCAACTTTGCCAGCTTCCCAGTAAATCTGCCTCTGGATGGATCCATAACCTGGACTACAAGAACAACCTGACATGAGGCTCTAATAATAAATTTTCTAGCCTGATACAAGTCTATAGGTTTGATTGCTATAGTTGTAACCAGATCTCGAGATGCTGAGAAGAGACTGTATTGTTTCTGTTGGGATTTCAGGACCACTGAGTAACTTTTTTAAAAGTTGACTGCCCTATGGAAGCTGCTGCTCCAAAGCAATGATTTGGCAGATTTCCTATGGCAAAGGAGTAGTGGAGGAGTAAAAGGTGGATAAGTCAATGATATGGATATATTATATTTAAAAGTACACTAACAACTATAATTCTTTGTGGTTTGTGAGTTCATGGTATCAGCAACATGAAGATTTAACAAGGAAGGATTGCATCTCACAATTTTTTTTGCCATTAACAGGTAGGATTTATTTCTGAATTGCAAGGATAGATTAATATTAAGCATTATCAAAATAATTAATTACACTAAGAGGTAAATATAAAAATTATTAATATCTTAATAGATGAAAAGTCATAAAAGCAAAATTAAACATCCATTGCTGCTTGGAAAAAAATACTCTTAGTAAAATAAGGGAAGTGTTTAACAAGAAAATATATGTTAACCTAATTACTCCCAATATACTTAATGATGATATATTTAAGGCACTCCTAGTTTTAAAAATATTTTTAAACTACTGGCTTTTACAATAAGTAAAAACACATTGATTGCAAATTATATGACTGTCAATCTGGAAAATCCAAGAGGTTAAACTGAAAAAATGTAGAGCTGGTAAGAGTTCAGAATAGTGGGCCATTATAAAGTAAATACATAAAAATCAGTATCTTCTCTATACTGAAAGACTTAATCCAAGATTCCATTCATAGTTGGAACTGAAAATTTAACATATCTGTGCACCTCACAATTTTTGAACCTTAACTCTACTTGAATCATCTCTCTTTCTTCATATTGTTGAGTTTTGGTGTTCTTCTGAAACATTTGTCATTGCAAATTTGTTATAGCTTTTAGGAAAAATGCTAAAAGTTAGGGTATAAACTCCACTTGTTTTAACTGATTGTTAGCATTTTGCAATTATTCATAGCCCTTATTCTGGGTTGTCAGACAAGTTATGACATATTATTTTTTCTGTGTTTTTCGTTGCAAAAATGTGTCATGACTTTTCCGACAACCCAATAAAATAACAAGACAAGAACATTTTATTATACTTCACTTCAAGACTGCAAAGAACTTTGGGAAACAGAAATGACTAGATTTTCAATTAATTTCTGTGAGAGAATGGGTATTGCTCATATAATCAGATTCTGCCTGATTGGCAAATGCAAGCTGATAAACTTGTGATACTAGATAGTTCCATATATTTAAGAAACTAAAGGTTACAGTGTTTCATACAGGGAAATCTGGCATGAAATGTGTAACCAGACTATGTCCAAATATACTTAAGCTACCAAGCAGCACATCGTTTGTACCAGTGTTTCTCAAACTGAAAAATCACTTGGAATACTAGTGTAAACTACTGATTTAAGGGAACCACTGCTGAGATTCTGGTGTGGGAGATCTGGAGTGCAGCCCAAGAATTTTCCTTTTTACACATAGCTTAGGTGATTCTCATACATTGGTGCTTAAACAATAGTATAAGAAACACTAGCTAAGACTATTGACAACCCTAGAATTGGTATGTGGAAAGTTTGTTTGCCATAGGTAAGTAACATCCTCTCCATTGCTGCTAAACTTCTTTTTCTCACCAATACTGTAGTAAGGCAATATAAAATTGTGGTTGACTGCTAACGCTGGGATCAAAAAACCTGTGTGATCAGTGCTGCTGTGTAACCCTGAGCCTCACTTTCTTTGTAAGCAAATTGTAAAGAAAATATTATAATCATGCATTACTGAGGACTGCTGTGAAGATTAAACAAGCTAATACATATACAACAATTAGCATAGTGCCTTGCACAGGTAATCATGTTAGTTTGTTAGTTATTATTATAATTATTTAGAATTAATCTCTCTGGTAGGCTGATCACCATGTAGATGAGTGGCAGATCAAGGAAATCCCATATTGTCTTCCTGTGACCCTAGAAAGAGACTTAATAATTGTCCCACTACATGTAAAGGAGAAAATAGAGTTCACAATACATGGGACATTTGTTCATGTGATTCAAGCAGTCAAGATAGAGGTTGTCCTCCCAATCTTGTTTCCCTATACTAATCTTTTTCTAATCTTTTTCCTTTTCTTATGTTATCGATTAGACTTTCAAATTATATAAATATCTAACCACTATGCTGTATACCTGAAACTAAAATAAAACAATATCGAATACCAACTGTAATTGAAAAAGAAAATTAAGAATGTGAGTAAATGGGATGGACACTCTACTTTGAAAAAAAACATCTTACAATAAAATAGAAAGTCCAGAAATAGACTGAAACTACTTTACGTATATATAAGATTGTGGATAATGAGATCCAGGCTTCTCACTGTCAGAGGAAGAAGTTACAAATAGTAAAAAGAGGAGTGGTAGAATGAACCCAGTTGTGTTGAATTGGAATTAGAGGCAAAAGTCAGAGACATCAGCACGAATTGATGTTTGTTTAGTATATGTACTGGTGGATGGGTACAGAAATAATTATAGATATTTGTGCATATATAGTATATGGGATAGTATACATACATATACTTCCTATCTCAGTCCACAAAGAGAGCCTAAAGAAAGTAAACCTCAGTAACAATTAGTAACCAGAACTTGGTCACTAATTACCATTCTCCCACAAAAGGAACTAAGACTTCATGGAGAAATGCCTTATTATTGGCCTGAGGCAGGGAATATAAAAGATATTCCTGGAGCATATTGTTGTATCAGAAAGTAATGAAGTGCTCAAAAAGGAAGAAGACATGTGAAAGGGACAGAGAAGCCAGCTTGAGGTGATCCCAATAGCCAGAACTAGAACAATTTGAGCAACAGAATAATGATAGCATTGGATTATAACCCATTGAATAACATCAATATCCCACTGTCCTTACTTATCTAAATAAATGATTGAATAAATAAATAAGAAATAAGATACACTTTTCCTTCTAGAAGAATTTCAGCGAATACATGTAGAAGAAATGAGAGAAATAAAAAATCACCATTAAGCAAACATCACAGTAATAATTGCTGCAAGCAAGAATCATAAATGGATGTTAAAATCAGTAGGCAAAAATATGATGAGAACAGCATTTTGCATAATTTTAAAGTATTTCTCCCACAAGATATGTATTAATTACAAAGAGGAGAAATAGTAACTGTACAATTATAGAAATCTTTCAGACACCACTTTAACCAAATGATCAAGGTTAATATGACTGGTGATAAGACATATATATGATGAACTGAGAAGGATATGTCACCTCTGTGGTATTCATACAAAAATACTATATATAACCTCGGTTTAATCATGACCAGGTCAGAAAAGACAAGGAAAGACAGGAATTGTCACAGACTTGAGGAGACACAGAAAACATTACAACTAAATGGAATGTGGGATCCTGGAGAAGAAAAAGTATATTCCTTTGGAAACTGGTGGAATTCAAATAAGGTCCATAAATTAGCTAATAGTATTGTATCAATGTTAATTTCTTAGTTTCTCTAAACAAATATCTTCCATTCAATAGAAATCACAACCATTTACTTAGTTTTCTATGTATTTTTCATTCGAAATTCGGTAATTAAATAGATTTCTCCCCTCACATGGTATAACCATTTTCTAAAACAGATTAATTTAACAGGCAATTATTTTGAAGTACTGCTGATTGTAAACACTCAAGCTGGTAAAACTTAATCTAATAAACTGATCTGTCTCCAGTAGTATTTTTCTTGGATAGTGTACCAGAAATTGACAACTTTCACATTACTAAAAACTTATCACATAAATGTACCACCTCTAGGGTTTTGGTGTTATGTTAAAGCAGCAATAGTACTTTACACATAAACCAAGGTAATATTTCACAGTTAGAGGAATGTTTTATTGTGATTACGCTTTTTATTTTTATTTTTGTATTTTTATGTTATGAGGTTTACTAAAGAATGAATTGTTTATGTTTAAAGGAAAGAAATAGGTTGACTATCTACTTAAGTAAAGAGTATTTAGAAAGCAAATTTCTAATGTTCGAATGTCAGTCATCTCAGGCTGTGAAATATCTGCTGCAGAGTAGATCTTATTTACTGGCGTGGCCCAGGAGTATTATTGGCATCATTGCCTACTGGTGTCAGAAATCATGTTAAAAATGCTGGTAAAACCAATGTCGGTTTTTGTGGGAAACTGTCAATGCCAGCAATATGTAATCAGTGGTCTCTGAACATATTCAAAGTTGGTTCACGAAAAAATATATATACAATAGTGTAATGTTTTCTCAGGATTTAGAAACAAATGAGACTTAGAGAAAAATGTCGATAAGCTTTGCCATGCTTAAACCAAGTGTTCTGAATTAGTTACATACTAACGACTAGGGTGAATATTTACCTTAAATTAGTTAAATTAATAAATTGCCAAAAGTAAAGAAAGAAAACCTAAATGTATTACATTAGTTTTTGCAGGATAAGTCTCTCCCACATCCAAGAAAGGTACTAGTTGGTTAAAAGCTGTGGTCACCAATTGAACTAGTTAGAGTGCCCTTGGGACTACAATTGAGAAATCAGGAAAAATCTGTCTATCTCTTCTTTCTTACATTGTTATTCTCTTGGTGATTATCACATTTTCACTCCCCTCCCCCATTACTCACATGCCAGTTTTCAAGTGCCTTTTACATTATCTCTCTTTCCCCATATGAAGATGCCCTCGACCTGTTTCATGTTCCTGAGAATATGCTTGGCACGTGGTAGACACTATAAGTATGTATTGAATGAATGAACGACAGGTACTGGGGCCTTAGCACTTTAATACAGGAAGATGTTTTGGGAGAAATGGTGTTTTCTCACTATACCCTGAAGTCACACTGTACCCTGAAGAGAAAAGATCTTCCTTCTCTTCTTATTAGTACAGTTCCTAAAATTAGGAGAAACCTAACTGAATTTAAGTTCTCCTAATTTTATTTTGACTTTCAAATGGTTAGTTTCCTTTCAGATCACAGACTAGACCAGAGATACTTTTTGTGGAGGGAAAGCGCATTTTGTTGGTTTTGGTTCTTGGGTCAGATGCAAAATCAGACTTCTTTTGGAAGAGTGGTGACATGTTAACAGATATTGACATTTTTTCATAGTCTCAAAGTCCATTTGTTGGTATATCCATCCCACTGGCCTAGTTTATTGTTGTTCTAGCCTGAATCAGGACAGTGAAAGACTTCATTATACAAATCCATCTGACAAATATATGTCAGTTATAGCAGGAACTACAATTTCTAACTCTTGGGGAAGGCACACCTTGCTGTAATGACTAAAGCAATGAGAAAGAGGAAGGCAGACTTGGAGTGTCTAGGGAAATAGAAACTTGAAGGCAGTGACTCACACATCATAATAGAGGGGGGCATGTGAATACCATTGATACATTTTCTTCTGTTCAGAGCTCCATTTCAAGGTAAGCCATTTGAAAACAAATGAAATGATTGAATGTGAACCCCCTTGGATCTCAATGCACAAACAGTTCTCAAAATGGCAGCTGGTCCCTTTACAGGAGTTGGAAGAGAGAATCTTCATATTTTGATACTTTGAGTTAAATATTTGGCTGACCTCTGACAAAAATACAGTAATATCTTGGTTTGCAAGCATAATTCGTTCCAGAAGCAAACTACTCATATTGTAAGACATCACTCACCACGGTAAAATGTATTAGAAATGTTTGCTTGTCTTGTGGAACACTCACAAACCAAGTTACTCGCAATCCAAGATTTTACTGTATCAGGTGAGGAAATGTTATACTCAGGGCTCTTCCACTTCCTGTATGCAACCCCTAATGACTTCCTATTAGGCCTATCAATAGGCAGATGCCTGAGTGATATCATTTAAAAGGTTCTGGGTAGGTCCATTCTTTTTTTTTTTTGAGGGCAGTGTCACTGGCCCGCATATGTGGGACCAAACCGGGGCCGCTGGTTTCCAGGTCCATTCTTTTTAATGGGAATCATTGATACCTCTAAAGATGAAAAGAATTCTAATAACCTACCTGGAAATCAGAAACTTCATGAAAAGGAAGAAGAAGGATGTCTTACAGAACATAGAAATCCCAGGAAGAGTCTCACTTCAGGTAAGAGTGCCTGCCCAAATAACTGGTTTGAGGCCCGGGGATGTTCCCTCTCTCCTACATCTGATTTTACCTATTCAGTACTCCCTGATAGTGGTGCTTTTCCTTCTCAACATCCATCTTTACCTCAGAATTAGACAATCTAGAGATTAGAACTCCCCCTTACTTTTATTGCTACTCCTGCCTAGATTCTCCAGAGAATTCCAGTTTCATATATTCTGATTCATTTTGAAATAGTACCAAGGTCCATTTGGAATCCTTTTTTAAAAGAAAAAAAGATTTTATTGGGGAATTGGGGGAGGGAACAGCATTGAGGAATCAGGGGAGGGGAACAGACAAGCTGCTGTCCTTTTGTTCTTCAGTCTAGTTGTGGAGGACGTTGCTTCACTGGCCCATGTTGGTATTGTGATTATTGTGCTCTTCCTGGGTGAGGCAGATCTGTCAATGCCCATTGGATGGCCACTCACAGTGGCTCACGGCAGTTCACGGTGGCTGCCTGCCACTCACAGTAGATTAAGGCAGACTACTGCAGCCCCACTGCAGCCTATACTATTGCCCGTGAATCATGGCATTTCAGGTCCAGGTCGAGGTGTTGTTCACCATCTTAGCTGTAGAGGGCACAGCGTCACTGGCCCTCTATGTGGGATCCAGACCTGTGGGCCTCCTGCTCGTAGCTTGCACTCCCAAGCTAACTGACACCCCAGAAAATATTTGCATTATTAATTATGTTACCCGAACTCTTCCATATCCCTGTGGCAATATTGTAGTTACCTATTTATGCTGTCTAACCCCTTCCCCTTCTCCCTCATCCCCAACCCCCTTTCAACTAACAACCATCAGTTTTTCCTCTATATCTATGAGACTGTTTCTGTTTACTTTGCTCGTTAATTCAGTTTTTCAGATTCCACATATAAGTGAGAACATATGGTATTTGTCTTTTTCCAACTGACTTATTTCACTTAACATAATAGTCTCTAGGTCCATCCATATCACTGCAAATAGTATGATTTCATTCTTCTTTATAGCAGAGTAATACTCCATTGTATAAATGTACCACAGTATTTTAATCCAGTCATCTACCGATGGGCATTTAGGTTGTTTCCAAGACTTAGCTATTGTAAATAGTGCTGCAATAAACATAGGGGTGCATATATTTTTTCAAATTAGCATCTTGGATTCTTCTGGGGAGATACCCAAGAATGGAATTGCTGGGTCATACGGTAGATCCATTTCCATTTTTTTAAGATACCTCCATACTGATTTCCGTAATGGCTGCACCAATTTGCAGTCCCACCAACAGTGCACCAGGGTTCCCTTTTCTCCATACCCTCACCAGCACTTATTTGTTGATTGATTGATGATAGCCATTCTGACCGGAGTGAGGTGGTATTTCATTATGGTTTTTATTTGCATTTCTCTGATGATTAGTGAGGTTGAACATTTTTTCTTATGCCTGTTGGCCATCTGCACGTCCTCTTTAGAGAAATGCCTCTTCATATGCTCTGCACATTTTTTAATTGGGTTGTTTGTTTTTTTGGTGTTGAGTTGCATGAGTGTTTTATAAATTTTGGATATTAACCCCTTATCAGATATATCGTTGGCAAATATCTTCTCCCATTCAGTAGGCTGCCTTTTTGTTTTATTGATGATTTACTTTGCTGTGAAAAAACTTTTAAGTTTGATGTAATCCCATATGTTCATTTTTTCTTTTGTTTCCCTTGCCTGAGGGTATATATCAGTAAAAATATTACTCAGGTTAATTTCTGCAAACTTACTTAGGGGGCAGTATTTTTGATGTGTGAACCTGTTGCGGGAGTCTCAGTTCTTCTTGCCAATGCAGTGAAGAATCAAATGTCAGCAAGCTGATTAGTATGCAAGCAGGGTTTATTAGTAATACATTCTCAGGGAAGAGAATGGGCCTAGCCAAAGTGGGAGAGGCATAGGCTCCCAGTATTAGTGATATGTTCTAGGAGAAGAGAACGAGTTTAGCCAAGGTTGAAGAGGGAGAGGGAGAGGCAGAGAGAGAGAAAGAAACCTAGGCCCCTTGTCCTGAGGACTTACAGTTTGTTGGGTGGGGTGAGGGAGTTACATATTGATTTGGTGGGAAAGGTGTTGCATGCTCTTCCACAGGAGGGTGTGACCTACTAAGATGTGTGGAGGTCTGTTGACTCAGATCCTTATCTTGCTCCAGACCACCTCTTGGTCACCTGTTGTAAAAACAGATATGTGGCTGGAGATAGTTAATCAAAGGTATTTATGAGCTTTTTCTGTAGGCACTATGGACCCCCTCTCACTCCTCCTCCTTCTCCTACATTTTCTAACTCCCACCTAACAAACCCATGTCAGAAGTTCAGAAGTCCACACTCTCACCATGATGGCACACTGCTTCTGTGAGCAGGCAGGAGACTTGCTTTGCATCTATTGGGTTGTCGGAAAAGTCATGATGCATTTTTGCAACGAAAATCGTAGAAAAAATATGTCATGACTTTTTCAACAACCCAATAGGTTTTGCTTAGTAAATCACTGTGGTACCCTAGCCAAGTCACCTTGTCACTTTTAAAATGAGAGGATTGGGCTAAATGATTTCTTGTAATCTTTCAACTTTGAGAGTCTATGAGACTAATTAGCCAATCTGTATAGGCAATTGATCTTTGCCCTCCATGTTGAAATAGGATTGAAGGTTACTAAGCTTCTGCTTACTTCTTATGCACAGGGTGAAGGACATTCTATTTAAGTACCAATAAATATTAACACGCCTCTTTTTAGATAAGTTACTATAAGGGCAGGGGGAATTTTACTGCACATTATAAGTTGCAAATATGTATATGTATGTGTAATTTTTTGAGAATGATATTGATACCTCTTTCATGTAATGGCCAAAACACTTTTTTTCTAAATTTAATGGATCTTGGCAAATCATCAACAGACTGAAAATTTGTTAGCCATTTCTTTTCTTGACTGCCTGTCCAGGGAGAGACATTACTGCTCATCAATCCCGTTTTCTGAAAGAAAGTTGAAACTGCAAAAAATCTTTATTTTTTCTATTTATTCAGCCCTGTATACAGGCATGTAGACCCTGTGAGAATGCAGTTCCTTCACTTATTCAAAACTGATGTGTGATTTATTGGACTTTCACCAGCAGATAGAGCGGCTAACAAGTTTTATCTAGGTCTTTCCCTTGTCTCACACTCTCAATCAGAGTTCTGTTACAGTTAAGTACACTAGGAACTCAACTGAAAGCCCCAGATCATCCTGTGAAACAAAACACATCCTAGAATGTTAGCCCTGAAGGAGTTTCAATAGTTAGTCTATCCTTATCTTACCAAATGAGAAAACTGAGCTTCAGTGGGGTCATACAAAGAGTTATTGAAAAAGCTGAACTTCAGAACGTTTTCTCCCTCCACACCATCTTCTCATACCAAAATATCTTCTTGTGTCTGTACATTTTCCCAACACTTTCCTCCACCCTAAATGTTCAGTCTATAAATACTGGCTTCTAAGGAACCCATCTCATACCTCCTCCTCTAGTTTCTCCTGGCCCTCTCCACTCATTCCATGGTCAACCTTAAATGGAATCAGAATCCTAGAAGTACCCTATTCTCAGGGTTTTTCCCAATACCATCCTTTCCACAAAAAAAAAAAATCTGAACTTCTGGAATTTTATCCCATTCCCTCAAGGCCACACTCCAAGCAAACCTGCTAGAGCTAATCTGAGAAACTAATGAATGTTAATGTGTGAACTAGTTAATGTGTTACCTCTTCCAAGAATGATATTTGTATTTTAAAGGAGACTGTGAGACAAAGTGAACCAAGGAACTGGAGTGACTCTCCTGGGAATTTCAGACCAGGCTAGTGGGAGATAAGGTTCTGAGTGGGAACCCTTTAACCTCAAATCACAAAATAGAGACTATCATTGTATCACTGTACCATTGTTACCCAACTCTAAGGATTTGTCCAGCAATTTAGTATATAACTATGTGAAGGGAGTTAAATGTTTCTCTTAAAAAAATAAACAAACAGCTCTTTAAGGATGTTTAAAGGCAGGGACAACTTTGTAACCTTCTCTCAACTTCAAGAAGAAAGTCATTTGTATGGGGCACAAAGACTTTCAGTGGACCCTACTTCAGGTTAGACACAAAAACAAACAATTTTGTTTTCAAGCAACAAATTAGAGTTTTACTCAGAAAACCATTTACTTAGTTTTTTTCTTTCTCGTTTTCAGCTTTGTTCAATCTCCCAGGTTCTAGTCAATATTTTACATGGCTTACTATTGCCTTCTCTTCTTTTCTTATTCTGTCTTCTCTCTCTCTCTCTCTCTCTCTCTCTCTCTCTCTCTCTCTCTCTCTCTCTCTCTCTCTCTGTCTCTCTCTCTGTCTCTCTCTCTGTCTCTCTCTCTCTGTCTCTCTCTCTCTCTCTCTCTCTCTCTCTCTCTCTCTGTCTCTCTCTCTCTCCCCATCTCCTT
This sequence comes from Aselliscus stoliczkanus, assembly GCA_033961575.1. Classification (NCBI taxonomy): domain Eukaryota; kingdom Metazoa; phylum Chordata; class Mammalia; order Chiroptera; family Hipposideridae; genus Aselliscus; species Aselliscus stoliczkanus. The sequence goes on from CM066737.1 coordinate 76,923,029, forward strand.
CCCTGACTCATTTTTCATTTTCTATATTCTTTCTCACATTTTCCTTTTCATCTGGCTCTCTTTCTATTATTTCTCCCACCAACCTTGGCACAGAGTACAGAGAAACCCCTGAGGATTTGGCTTTTAAAGCCTCCAGAGAAATCTGACTTTTCAAAGAGAAAATTCTGACGCCTCCATTAAGGCAGTGCCACAGCCCTGCAGATACTAATACCTGCGCCCTATGTAATATCATTAATGTAATATCATTAATGTAAGAGTGATTTTTAAAATGTCAAATGTGTACATTGTCACTTTTCCCCCTCTGAGGATTCATTCCCATGTAATCTTAGGTTTAGTTTCAAGCCTACTATGTTCATCAATTGCTTTAAGTGTTCTTTTCTATAAACAGGGATTTGTTTTTCTTATACTGAGTGCTCTGATTACCTCCTCACCCACTCTCTTCCCACCCCAGCAAGTACTGTGTTCAAGGCACAATTATCCTGCTTCTTCCGCTATGTAACATATGCCTGAATGACTCTAAACTTGTTTCCATGATCCTCAAGCCTCAGTGACATTTGAATCAGCTGAGGAACTTGATAATGTGCAGATTCCCAGTTTTCATGTACCCAGAACATTCTTATTTAGCAGATTAGAATGGAACCTTGAAACATGCATTCCAGATAATTGGAATGAGGATGACCCCAGGTTACCGTTTTTGACATGTTGCTGAATGGATGAAGAGATACATCAATACATCAAGTACTTTGAAAGGCCTTATCCAGTGTCTAACGCTGACACTTTACCCAGGAGACTATTAGACAAGTGGTCTTACATGATATTTTGCTAAAAGATCCATATAACAAAATGAAATCATTATGCAGAACACCACCACATGTGTATGTACTTTGATATCACTCATATAGGTCAATGGGCAGAATTGTATCCTATATTCTCAGGCATGGAGATTCAATTGATGGAAGTATAAGAGACCTTATATATCTTCTAATCCAATAGGTTCATTTTATGTATAGAGGAATTATGGCCCTGAAGGGGAAATTGACTTGCCTAATGTAGTAAATAGCTGGCCTAGGACTTGAACTCAGGTCTGCTAATTCAAATTTTATCATTTGCCCTTCTGAAAACTGAGCTTTCCATATGTAAATCTTACCTTTTCCCTTACAGCTATGTCATTTCACTGACCTATGTAACTATAGAAGAACTCATTATTATTGGGTGTGTCCAGCCAGCATGGGATATAGTTAAGGAAGCAGAGAACCAGGAGAAAGATGAAGAGCTAGAACCATTTCAAACCATTGTACCACAGTGATCTCAGTGTGCTTTGAAACAACTGGACCTAGGCTCTACAAGATTGATTATGACTTGAGTATCAGGAGAATACAGTTTTACATTTAAAGACTTTAACACTTCCCCCTTCGGATTTAAACAAATTCTTGGAGTGATCAGAACTTCAGCAAAAATATATCCGGATAAGATGAAATCAATAACTACTAATGTAAACAATTTAGAGCAAAATAATTAGCCACTTTCTTATATTAAAATTAAGCACAAGAAATTGCTTCAGTAAACAAGTTGTACTAGATTACTTTTTAAAAGTTAAATAGGATAGAACAGTATTCCAGACCTGCATTTAATTAGGAAGTGGTGATAGTCTGAAGCAAATTTGGACATCAGCAGCCTAGCCATAAATCTTGCAGAGGTTATGACAAAAGTAAAGGTAAATAATTGCATTCTCTCAAGTTTCCGTATATCTTCTGGAATCTAAATTAGATTGATCATGCACTACTTTTGCTTAAGAAGGTCTTTGTTGTTGTTAAAGATTTTTAGCTCTGTATAATCCATGTGAAAATATATTAAATTATAGCAATTCGTTTCACTTTTAAACAGTCTTCGTCAGTACATATGACAAAGTACCCATCTCTCTGCTTAGTACTGTGGGGGCAAAGGAAAACTATAAAAATACTCACTCTTCCATATACTGATCTAGCATTTTATCATTTATAAAATTCTATAACAGCTACCATCTCATTTGACCCCCTCTTTCTCTCACCTCAAATTTATGAGTTAGGCAAAACAAGCATTATCCCATATTATAGACGTGAAAGTGAGATTATGAAAAGTGATGAAATTAGAGCCCCAAAATGTGTAGTAATTGTTTGTGACCCACAGCTATTTGAGTTTTCTTAGGGTTCTCAAGGTATCTTAAATACTTTTCCAGATACTAAAGATATAATCTCTCATGGTATGATTTCTGGCTAGTAGAAAAGACAAATGTTCCTGGGCCAGAAGCTGTCTTCAGCTCACTATACTTGGACCCAGGACCTAGCCTGGAACACCAACTGAGTCTCAGTGCCCTATGTCTTCCCACGCTAGCTCCAGTGCTACTCTTCTGCTGCCTTCCATCTGTTCATGGCCTCCTTGCAATATTCATTTAAGTACAGCTTGTTCTCTGTACCTTGTTTACTCCCTTTTCCTTTTTAATCAGTATTGCTTAGTCCTGTGCTTGTGATCCAATCCCTTAGGAAACTGCTCCTTGATAATGAATCTCTCTCTAAGGTGTTAATAAGTGATAATAAGTAAACTAATGCATTACCCTCCCAGGAAACATAATTTGCATTTTAACTCGGGTTTTTTAGAGAACTGTGCTTCATCCTGTTCACTTCGCCCCCTGGACAAAATCTTCAAAGGCTCCCTACTGAAGGTAATTAAAAAATAAATAAATTAATTTAAAAAAAATTAATTTCAAACTCTTCAATCCTGAGAATAAAGTTCCCCATGATCTGATCCCAATCTGCCCTTTCTATCCCAACTTTCCCAGAAACCTATCTCTTGTATCCAGCAAAATGCACTATTCTCTTTGCCCCAAATATTCACAATTCAAATGTTAACCTTTCCTCTCCATAAATCCTCTTCCCTAATCCCTTACCACAGCTTCACCTTTAACATTTAAACCATTATCAGCTAACCTTTAAAAGACTTTAGATTAGCTCTGGAAGGAAGTAGGGGAGGAATTGAAAAGGCAGCAAAAGGAAGAGTGCCTTCAGAATTAGGAAGATGGAAAGATTCCATACATAAGCTTTTGCCAACCTAGTACTTTTGCCAAGGATTGTACCTGGAAATGGATGTCTAGTAGTTACCAATTAGGCAGACTTGTTCTAGATTCAACCTAGCCTGAAAAAGTGGCCCGTGAGGTATGAGAGACTCAGGACTATCAAGAATATGTCCAGAAATAGTAAAATTGAGGATTTCAGAATGGAAGTGACATGTCCAGGATCATATACATGCAGCTAATAAAGTGGCAAAAATGGGATTTGTCTCAGTTCCTGCCATTGAAGCTCTCAACTGGAAGAACTTTGCATATAAGGATATGCCTTTTCTGTGTACCTAAGGCCTTTGCTCATGTTACCATCACCCCCACCCAGTTTTTGTCTCTGCCCAGAGTTAACCCTATGACCCTATATAAAACGCTCCTTGATTATTCTACTGATACCAGTTCTCTAAAACTGGCAGGTTTTCCTACCTTGCAGGCAGTAAGGTCTTCTCAGATTACTTCCCTGATTAAAAGTCAGTGCCACTTAAAATTTAAGCTTCTCATTTGTTGCTTTAGTGCACCTAAGCCTCCAGTAAATCAGATTTTTCATTTCTGTTCTTGTTTCTCAGGCCCTGGTGAATCTGTCAAGCTCTAGGGAATATCATACAATAATGAAGATTACTAGCTGACCTTAACTTTTTTTTTGTTGAGGGCAGTGTCACTGGTCCTCATATGTGGTACCCGAACTGGGGCCACTGGCTTCCCAAGCCAGCGCTTAACCACCGCGCCACTCGGCCAGCCCTTAATTTTTTTTTTAAATTAGTTTCAGCTGTACAACACAGTGCAATAGTTAACATTTTACCCCTCAAAGTGACAACCCCCCTCCCATATTTAGCCACCCACTGCTCCCCTCCATATCATATATATCTATTACACTTCCTCTGACTCCCTTCCACAGTATAATCCACATCCTGTGACTATCTATATATATGGTATTACAGTTGGTATACAATATTATACAACATCAGCTTTAGGTGTACAGTGCAGTGATCAAGCCTCTACGCCATCCATGAAATGGTCTTCCCAACAAGACATGTGACCATCTGACACCCCACAAAATATTTACATTATTAATTATATTCCCCAAACTGTCTTTCATATCCCTGTGGCAATATTGTAGTTGCCTATTTTTGCTGTCTAATCCCTTCCCCTTCTCCCTCATCCACACCCCCCTCCCAACTAACAACCCTGTTTTTCCTCTATATCTATGAGACAGTTTCTGTTTACTTTGCTCATTCATTCAGTTTTTCAGATTCCACATATGAGTGAGATCATATGATATTTGTCTTTCTCTGACTGACTTATTTCACTTAACATAATGCTCTCTAGGTCCACCCATATGGTTGCAAATGGTATGATTTCTTTCTTCTTTATAGCTGCGTAATACTCCATTGTGTAAATGTACCAGAGTTTCTTAATGCAGTCGAATACTGATGGGCATTTTGATTGTTTCCACGTCTTCGCTACTGTAAATAGCGCTGCAATGAACATAAGGGTGCATATATTTTTTCGAATTAGTGTCTTGGGTTTTTCAGGATAAATACCTAGGAGTGGAATTGTTGGGTCAAAAGGTAATTCCATTTCCATTTTTTTGAGATACCTCCATACTGATTTCCATAGTGGCTGCACCAATCTGCAATCACACCAACAGTGCACCAGAGTCCCCTTTTCTCCACATTCATTTGTTGATGACAGCCATTCTGACCGGAGTGAGTTGGTATCTCATTGTGGTTTTTATTTGCATTTCCCTAATGACCAGTGAGGTTGAACCTTTTTTCATATGCCAGTTGGCCATCGGTATGTCCTGTTTAGAGAAATGTCTCTTCATATCCTCTGCCCATTTTTTAATTGGGTTGTTTGTTTTTTTGGTGTTGACTTGCATGAGTGTTTTATAAATTTTGGATATTAACTCCATATCAGATATATCGTTGGCGAATATATTCTCCCATTCAGTAGACTTCCTTTTTGTATATTGATGGTTTCCTTTGTTGTGAAAAAACTTTTAATTTTGATATAATCCCATATGTTCATTTTTTCTTTTACTTCCCTTGCCCGTATGGAGGTACCAGTAAAGATATTGCTCAGGGTAATGTTTGCAAATTTGCTCCCTATATTTTCTACTAGGAGTTTTATTGTTTCAGGTCTTACATTTCAGACTTTAATCCATTTTGAATTTGTTCTTGTATATGGCATAAGGAAGTGATCCAGTGTCATTTTTTTGCACGTGTCAGTCCAATTTTCCCAGCACTATTTATTAAATAGTCTATCTTCACCCCAGTGTAAATTCTTCCTTCCATTGTCATAGATTAACTGTCTGTATATGCCTGGATTTATTTCTGTGCTCTCTGTTGTGTTACACTGATCTATGTGCCTGTTTTTATGCCAATACTGTACTGTTTTGATTACTGTGGCCTTGTAGTATGTTTTGATGTCTGGTAGCATGATCCCCCCGACTTTGTTCTTATTTCTCAGGATTACCGAGGCTATTCAGGGTCCTTTATGGTTCCATATGCATTTTAGGATTATACTTTCTATTTCTGTGAAAAATGCCCTTGGAAGTTTGATAGGAATTGCATTGAATCTATATATTGCTTTAGGCAGTATGGACATTTTAACTAAATTCTTCCGATCCATGACCATGGTAGGTGTTTCCATTTATTTGAATCTTCTTTGATTTCTCTCTTCAGTGTCTTATAATTTTCTGAATACAGATCTTGTACTTCTTTGGTTAAATTTATTCCTAGGTATTTTATAGTTCTTGAAGGAAGCGTAAATGGGACAGTTTTCTTAATTTCTCCTTCTGTTAGTTTATTATTGGAATATGCAAATGCCACTGATTTTGAACATTGATTTTGTATCCTGCTACCTTACTAAATTCGTCTATCAGCTCCAATCATTTTTTGATGGAGTCTTTGGGATTCTCTATATACAGTATCATGTCATCTGCATACAATGAGAATTTTACTTCTTCCTTGCCAATTTGAATGCCCTTTATTTCTTTTTCTTGCCTGATTGCTGTGGCTAGAACTTCCTGAGGGAGGGTGGGGGTGGGTTCTAATTTCTGTGGTTTTTTTTTTTTTTTTTGCTTTCTGTCGAAGAGAGGGCGAAAAACAAAGAAACAAGCAAAACAAACAAACAAACAAAATAATACTACAACATAAAAACCCCACAGTCCCAACACTGTTTTGAGCTAAGGCCTTCTTCAACTCATAGGTTCTGGAGGAGTTCCTGCTGCTCTCCCAAAGAGACTGCCAGGGTCTAGGGGGTTGCACGCACCCTGCAGTGGCTGAAATCTCTGGTCTGTCTCTGCTTGGGCGGGCTGCTTCTCCCCCCACGGAGTATTGTTTCTTCCCCTGCTCGTCTGGTTTCACGCTTCTGCCTCGGAGCCTGTGCACGCCGCGGTATTCCTGCTGCTCTCACAGAGGGACTGCTGGGGTTTAGGAGACTGCGCGCATCCTGCCGTGGCTCAGATCCCCGCTCCGTCTCTCTCAGGGACCTGCGTCTTCATCCGGCGCACTGCGTCTCCCCCTCCCCGCGAGTATTCTTTCTTCCCTTGCTTGACCGGTTCAGGCTTCTGCCTCAGCGACTGCGCGCTGAGGTGCTCTTGCTGTGCTCCGTGGGACCCAGTGGACGCAGAGACTGATCCCTGAATCGGGCGGGTGCAGGAATTGATCTTGCCTGTCACTGCCGGGCTCTGCACCCTGCTTTCTGGGGACCTTGGGAGCTCCTCGTCTCCTCTCTCTCTTCCCCCTCTCGCCCGGCCTGAGGATTCTACCTCAGGCTGCAGATCGTTGTGCTCTTGCTGTACTCTAGGTGTGCCGTGGGGCACAGGGAGTGAGCAGTGGGAACACTCACAATCTGTTCTCTGAAGCTTGGTGCCTCTTCAGCCGCAGGTGCGGGCTGCACCTCACGGGTCTTGCCCGCCTTCTTCCCCCACTTGCCTGGTCTGCGCACCTTCCAGCAATTGTTGAGTGAGAGTCTTAGTTTCTCTGTGTGATGAGTAGACGTCCCTTTGAAGAGTTACAGAAGTTCAAATTGTGGATATTTCCAGAGAAGAACTCACGGAGCTCTCCTCACAGCGGCCATCTTACCAGATCTCCATCTGTTTCTCAGTCCTTAACCTTTTTTTTTTTTCAGCTGAGCCATTTGGCAGCTCAATGGCAACTCAGCTCGGGCTGGCATCGAACCGCCGTTTCTCAGAGCTCAGCTTGCACTCTTAAGCGAGCTCTTAACCAACTGAGCCATTCGGCCGGCCCCTAGCTCTTAACTTTTAATAATACCTATCTTAACCTCTGTCTTTAAATATACCTCCTTCCTTTGCTTTTCAGATTGAGGATTAGTGACTAATAATCATATAACCATCAGTTTTGTATATGGAATTATGAATAATGAATGGCCAATTTAAGAACATATAGAATTAAAAGCAGTAAGATATTGGAGTTATGAATTATTAAGCTTTATGCTTCAATTTTAGACAATAACTATTGAATGCCTGCCCTGAAAGATGAGGAAAATTCACTTTTATATTTCATATACTTTCTTCCACCACTCTTTGATTTTTGTGCCACAATATGTTACATTTACATTCTATTCTATAACAATAACCCATCAGTTTGTTCCTAAATCTATGATTAAATGGAATAAATGTTCACTATCAGTCCTTTTTAAACAGCTTCTCCATTCTTCTTTCAGTTGGCCAGCCATTCATCACTCACTGTTTTCTTTGAATGAAATACTTTACCATTGAGTATCTACCCTCCAAAAAAATTTTCTTATGCTGGTTATATGTTCAGAATTCTTTCATGCTTTCAAATGTATGCCTGTTAAATTTACATTTGATTTAACATTTGCCTGGTATTGTTGCATTATGCTGTCTTTTAGAACATTATAGATATTTTTTTCTATGGTCTTTTAGCATTAGCTATATCTCTGGATATTTACTATATCAACAAGTTTTTTTTTTTTTTACTGTATTTTACCCTTGTGTATATTTCTTGCCTCCTGTGCCTTGTTGCCTTCTTTATCCTTGAAATTTTATAATGTGATCAAGCTATGACTTGGTTTCATTCAATATCTATATAGATTTGCCTCAAACACATAGTATAGTCTTTAGATTTGCAAATTAGTTCTTTCATTATTTCAGGGGATTTTTCTGCTGTTACATCTTCTAATGCTTTCTCTGTGCCATTGTAAAATAGAAGTTATTCTATTTCAGCATTATCCTTACTAGATTATCTTTGCAATCTATCTCTATTATTTTATAATTAGTTTAATTTCTCTGTTTTTATCCTATACATTCACTGTGACTATCCTAGAATTTTCCTCTATTTTATTAATTTGATTTTTAGCAATTCTGAGGTCCTTGCTCTTTATTTTAGTTCTTTAATTAGGTTTTTGGGGTCTTAGTTTGTTTCCTTAATTCTGTACAGATACCTGCTCAAATCCCTACATTCATTCGGGCCGGCCGAGTGGCGTGGTGGTTGAGCACTGGCTTAGGAAGCCAGCGGCCCCGGTTCGGGTCCCACATGTGAGGGCCAGTGACACTGCCCTCAAAAATAAATAAATAAATAAATAGATAAATAAATAAATAAAACTTCAAAAAAAATACCTACATTCAGTTCTTTTGAATATAATCCTAGGAGTGGAATTGCTAAGTCATATATCAACCAAGAACTTTATGCCCAGAAAAAAAACTATCCTTCAAAAATGAAGCAGAAATTAAGACATTCTGAGATAAACAAAGGCTAAAGGAGCTTGTTGCTAGTAGACTTCCCCTACAATAAATACTAAAGGAAGTTCTTTATGTTAAAGTGAAAGGAAACTATATGGTAACTCAAAGTCCAGTGAAGAAATAAGATCTCCAGTAAAGGTAACTACACATGTAAAAATAAAAACTAGTATAATTGTATTTTCGGTTTGTAACTCCTTTTTTGTTTTTTATATGATTTAAAAGACAAACACATAAAATAATTATAAATCTATGTTAAAGAGCACAGAAGGTATAAAGATTTAATTTGTGACAATAACAGTATAAAAGGAGGGACAAAACTGGAAAGGAGCAGAGTTAATATATGATTCTTGAGGCCAGTTTGGTGTTAATTTAAACTAGATTGTTATAATTTTAGGATATTAACTGTAATTGTCATGGCAACTACTAAGAAAATAACTAAAACATGCAGAAAAGAAAATGAAGAGGAATTCAAAATGGTATACTAGAAAAATCTTAACCAAAGGCAAAGGAAGGTAATTTTGGAAGCATTGAGGAACAGAAAACATAAGACATATATTAAGATAGCCCAAATGACAGAAATAAGTCATTCATTTTTAGTATTCCTTTAAGTATAAATGGATTAAACTCACCAATTAAAAGACAAATTAGCAGAATGGATTAAAAACATGATCCGTCTATATATTGCTTACAAGGTACTCATTTTATTTTATTTTTTTTTAGTTTTTAATTTTTTATTGAGATAACATTGTTTTATAATATTATATAAGTTTTAGCTATACATTATAATTTGACATCTGTATACACCACAGCATGTTCACCACCAAAAATCTATTTTCAACAAGGTACTCACTTTAGACCCAAAGATACAAGTAGGTTAAATGTGAAAGGGTAGAAAAAGATATTCCATGAAAATCAAATCCAAAGAGAGCTGAAGTAGCTATACTAATATCAGACAAAACTGACTTTAAATACAAAAAGTTACAAGAGACAAAGAAGGGTATTATATATTAATAAAAGTTTTGGTTCAGTACAGCCAGAAGATGTAACAATTATAAACATTTACTCATCTAATAACAGATTCAAAATATATGAAGTAAAAATTGACAGACTGGAAGGGAGAAATAAACAGTTCTACCAGAATAGTTGGAGACTTCAATACCATACTTTAAATAATGGATAGAATATTTAGACAAAAGATTAGTAAGGAAATAGAGGACTTGAACAACCCTATAATCCAACTAGATATAATAAACATACACAGAACACTCAATCCAACAATAGTAGACTGCACATTATTCTCAAGTGTAGATAGAACATTTTCCCTAGGCCATATGGTAAGCCACAAAAGGAGTCTTAATACATTTTAAAAGATTGAAATCATACAAAATATCTTTCATCAATAATGGGAAGAAGCCCAAATTGATAACAGAAGGAAAACTAAAATTCACAAATACATAGAAATTAAATAGTACATTCTTAAAAAACCAATGGGTCAAAGAAGAAATTATAAAATACTTTGAGATTAATTAAAATGAAAAAACAACATAACAAAACTCATGGGATGTAGCAAAACAGTGCTGAGTGGGACATTTACAGCTATAAATGCCTACATTAAAAATGAAGATATCAAATCAACTGTCTAACTTTATACTTTAAAGAACTTGGGGAAAAAAGAGCACAATAAACCTATATTCAACAAAATGAAGGAAATATTAAAGATTACAACAAAGATAAATTAAATAGAAAAAACAAGCTATTTGTAATCCAGTTATAAGGGAGGGAGGGGAAGTGCATTTTTGAGACTTACTCTATCATGACTGTATATACAATAATATCATTTAATCCAGGAAACAACTCTATGACACAGGTAATGTCATCAGTATCTTACAGAGGAAGGTTCTGAGACTTAAGAAGGTTAAATAATTTGCCCAAGATCACACAGTAAGTTGTCAAGCACTGGTTTAGACATAGGTATGTTTAAGTCAAAAGACCTTTCTTTAGGCTGGTCGCTATGATGACATACAATAGGGGATATATTGGAAATAGACACCAGAGAAAATTTATAAGATTTAAGAAATTACGGTACCAAGAGAGAGAGAAAATTCAAAATGTTTACCTAAAATAAAAGACCTTTCAAAGTGAGCGACAACAAGCATTTATTTGCGATCAACAAGAATATGTATTCTGGAATCATTGATTTAGGCAGAAGCCCAAATAATGCTCTGATTAGGAGACAAAGGCAATGGATACCTATGAGAAAAGGAAGGGGAACAATTACATCAATAGAAGAAAAACATTTCTATTGGTGCAAATAACATAACATAGTGATGCTAATTCTAAAGAATGCTTTTAATTTTTAGTCTGGTAGCCATCAGTCCAGTAGTCATAATATCTGCTTTCTTGTTATCTTTGCTAACAATTCTTTGGGACGGAATCATGCTTTAGGCCCAGTCCAAAAGCCATTTTGCCATTTTAATATTACAAAGGTTTGAGGTATAAGACATTTAAGGCAGTTCCTCTAGCATGGCAGCTCCAGTTCTATTTTTAAATGGCTCGCTTTATTTATTTATTTATTTAAAAGAAACTCACCCCCTCGTTTTTGACTTCAGCGTGAGTAAACTATGGTGTCAAAAATTGATATTGGGAAGTCAAGAGAAGATGGTTTAGGGAAAATTCATTCAGTTCAGAATATGTTGAGTTTGAGGGGTTCCAAAAGAACATCTAAGTGGAGTTTGTCTAGTACTTGAAAGTACTTCTAACAATGATCACCACTGTGTGCCAGATCCTTTATATATTTACATTCATTTACATAAGGTGAGAGATATAGATTTAGGATTCATTAGTCTGGAGGTGATGTTGAGAATGGAAAGGAAGGATCAGATACAAGAGAACTCACAAGGAAACAATCTATTAGATTTAATGTCTGAATTTGGAGAAGTCTCCAAATTCTCAGGCTTAGGTGCCTGGTAAACAATGTTGTTATTGACATTGACTAAGATAAATATAATACTTATATAATATTTGTACTTGTCCTTATAGGTGTCAAAGCACTTTACTCATTTTGTTGGGAACTGGCTTGGAACATAGGATGATGAATCTGGTTTGATGTTTGATGGGTTTGAAGTGGAGTCAAAATGTCAGTGTGGAAATGTGCAGGAGGCATCTGTGATATAGATTTGGAGTTAGTATAATAGGATAGGACTGCAGATATATATTTGGGAGTCATCCACATAGATGTGGACAGTTGTAACCACGTTAGTGAGCAAGTTCTTAAAGGAAGAGAATATAGAGGAAGAATTAACTCCCGGAATACCTCTTGGCCTCACCAGTGCTCCACACCTTTTGGTACATCAACCAAAGACATACATTTCTCTTCTGGAATATTACTCCCTGGTAGTAATTTGTTATTCATGACACTGAAAAATTGGCATATTTAAGGAAATAGTTGTACATAACTGAGCCCTTTAAATCATGAGAGGAAAAAAATAAAACTTCAGCTAAGTAAAATTACTCCTCAAAGTAGTTGATTCAATATTTTCCTCCTTGAAAGTCAAGGCTTGCTGAAGTCTCAGTAAATTCATAGGCTTTTTGTTACATTGTTATTGGTTAGTAATTTGTTCAGGACTGGTCTCCACTCTTGGAAGAGAGTGCTCATTCTCTTCCTGGCCAATATGTTAGATCTGAACTGAGAATCTACATGCTCCTCCCAGTTCTTCAGTTTCCTGATGGAAATGCTAGGTTCTTCTCTCCCTTTGACCTATGACTTAAAACCTATTGATGTTACACATTACTCCTTCTTTCTAACATCACTAAGAAAAGCATTGGCATGACGTGGCCCTTTCCATGTGATGAGGGAAAGAATCGATGAGAATTTTTAGCTCTTCTTTGCTATAATATTTCAGCTGCCACTGGAGATTTCAATATACCTTTCATATAAAACTCTTAAACTGTTAGTGCTAAACAGCACCTTCAAAATTAATCTATCCCACTTATTTTTATAAATGCAGAAACTAAGGCTTAATAAAATGTTGTAAAAGCAGCATTCCACACTGGTTAAAAGTGTGATCTTTTGGGCCGGCTGAGTGGCTCAGTTGGTTAAGAGCTCGCTCAAGAGTGTGAGCTGAGCTCTGAGCAATGGCAGTTCGATGCCAGCCCGAGCTGAGTTGCCTCACAGGATGGCTCAGCTAAAAAAAAAAAAAAGTGTGATTTTTGGAGTCAGATCCTGGTTTGAATCCTGGTACTGATATTTATTAGTTGCTTGGACTTCAATTCTAAAACCCTGCAGAGCCCTTTGGCTATGTACAACCTTGGGCAAATTTTCCAACTTCTCTGAGCTTAAGTTACCTAATCTATAAAGTGATGGTTATAATAGTTTCTATTTTGTAAGGATGTTGTAAAGATTAAATGGGATAGGGAATCTGATGTTCTTTGTTCATTGCTCGTGGCATAGCAAATGCATAATGCACATTGTTATTATTATTGTTGTTGTTATACTGGGGAAGGAGAGTTACTTGCCAAAAGATAAACAGAAATTAAATGACAAATCTGGAACTAAAATGCAAATCTCAACTCCTAGTTCAGTGCTTTTTCCTCCACACCAGGCTACCTCTCCATCAAGAGTTTCTTCAAGGAATATCCAAGTCCTCCCCAATACAACTGAATTATAGTGTTCCGTGTTATCATTATTACTTAGAACATTCTGAGTATAGACATTTCTTACCACATCATAGATAAAATACACAAGAAATATCCTTCAAATCTTCATAATTCACAATCAGAATAAAGAAAACACCAATAAGAAACTAGAAAAATACTGAATGAGATGATGCAAATTTTTTGCAACATTTGGATTTGATTTTTTTCTTTATTATAATTAATAGTTACAGATGTACAAAACTATGCAATAGTTATCTTTTTTACCCCTTACAAAGTGACAACCCCCTCAACCCTCCCCTGTCCTCCCACCTCCGATATCATACACATATATTACAATTCCATTGACTCCATTCCCACACTATATTCCATAAACCATGACTATGTATGTGTTAAAATTATACTCAACATCTAATATTATTCAGCGGCAGCTTCAGATGTACAGTGCAGTAGTCAGGCCACTACACGGTTGATGAAGTGGTCTCCTGGACAAGAAATAAGTCCATCCGGTCCCCTAAAAAAATATTTACAACATTATTGATTATATTCCCTAAACTGTTTCTTCTGTCTCTGCAGTAGTATTGTATTAAGTTTATGTTGCCTCATCCCTTCCCCTTCTCGCTCATGCCCACCTCTGTCCCATGTAGACCTCATCAGTTTTCCCTTTGTGTCTCTATGTCTATTTCTGTTTACTTTGCTTGTTTAGTCAGTTCCTTAGATTCCACATATAAGTGAGATCATATGGTATTTGTCTTTCTCTGACTGAATTATTTCACTTAACATAATGTTCTCTGTGTCCAACCTTATCATTGCAAATGGGACGATTTCTTTCTTCTTTATAGCTGCGTAATACTCCATTGTGTAAATGTACTAGAGTTTCTTAATCCAGTCGAATACCGATGGGCATTTCGATTGTTTCCACGTCTTGGCTATTGTAAATAGCGCTGCAATGAACATAAGGGTGCATACATTTCTTCGAATTAGTGTCTTGGATTTTTCAGGATAAATACCTAGGAGTGGAATTGCTGGGTCAAAAGGTAGTTCCATTTCCATGTTTTTGAGATACTTCCATACTGACTTCCATAGTGGCTGCACCAATCTGCAATCCCACCAACAGTGCAGCAGGGTCCCCTTTTCCCCACAGCCCCGGCACAAATGTTGTTTGTTGATTTATTGATGATAGCCATTCTGACTGGAGTGAGGTGGTATCTCATTACGGTTTTTATTTGCATGTCCCTAATGACCAGTGAGGTTGGACATTTTTTCATATGCCTGTTGGCCATCAGTATGTCCTCTTTAGAGAAATGTCTCTTCATATCCTCTGCCCATTTTTTAATTGGGTTGTTTGATTTTTTGGTGTTGAGTTACATGAGTGTTTTATAAATTTTGGATATTAACCCCTTATCAGATATGTCATTGGCAAATATATTCTCCCATTCAGTAGGCTTCCTTTTTGTTTTATTGATGGTTTCCTTTGTTGTGAAAAAACTTTTAGCTCTGATATAATCCCATATGTTCATTTTTTCTTTTACTTCCCTTGCCTGCATGGATGTATCAGTAAAAATATTGCTCCGGGTAATGCCTGTAAATGTACTCCCCATTTTTTCTTTTAGGAGTTTCATGGTTTTAGGTCTTACATTTCAGACTTTAATCCATTTTGAATTTGTGCTTGTATATGGCGTCAGGAGGTGGTCCAGTTTCATTTTGTGCACGTGTCAGTCCAGTTTTCCCAGCACTATTTATTGAATAGACTATCTTCACCCCAGTGTAATTTCTTCCTTCTATTGTCATAGATTAACTGTCCATAAATGCCTGGATTTATTTCTGTGCTCTCTGTTGTGTTACACTGATCTATTTGCCTGTTTTTATGCCAATACCATACTGTTTTGACTACTGTGCCCTTGTAGTATGTTTTGATGTCTGGTAGCGTGATCCCCCCGACTTTGTTCTTATTTCTCAGGATTACCAAGGCTATTCAGGGTACTTTATGGTTCCATATGCATTTTAGAATTATACTTTCTATTTCTGTGAAAAATGCCCTTGGAAGTTTGATAGGAATTGCATTGAATCTATATATTGCTTTAGGCAGTATGGACATTTTAACTATATTAATTCTTCCAATCCATGACCATGGTAGGTGTTTCCATTTATTTGAATCCTCTTTGATTTCTCTCTTCAGTGTCTTATAATTTTCTGAGTACAGATCTTTTACTTCTTTGGTTAAGTTTATTCCTAGGTATTTTACAGTTCCTGAAGCAAGTGTAAATGGGACAGTTTTCTTAATTTCTCCTTCTGTTAGTTTATTATTGGTATATGCAAATGCCACTGATTTTCAACATTGATTTTGTATCCTGCTACCTTACTGAATTCCTCTATGAGCTCCAATCATTTTTTGATGGAGTCTTTGGGATTCTCTATATACAGTATCATGTCATCTGCATACAATGACAATTTTACTTCTTCCTTGCCAATTTCGATGCCCCTTCATTTCTTTTTCTTGCCTGATTGCTGTGGCTAGAACTTCCAGAACTATGTTGAATAAAAGAGGAGAAAGTGGACAGCCTTTTCTTTTTCCTGATCTTCAGGGGAATGGTTTTAACTTTTCCCCATTGAGTATGATGTTAGCTGTAGGTTTATCATATATGGCCTTTATTATGTTGAGATATGATCCCTGTATTCCCATTTTGCTAAGGGTTTTTAACATAAATGACTGTTGGATTTTGTCAAATGCTTTTTCTGCATCTATTGATATGACCATATGATTTTTATTCTTCATTTTGTTGATGTGGTGTATCACATTAATTGATTTACGGATGTTGAACCAGCCTTGCGTACTAGGGATGAAACCCTCTTGATCATTAGGTATGATCTTCTTAATATATTGCTGAATTCTGTTTGCTAATATTTTATTGAGAATTTTTGCATCTATATTTATCAGGGATATTGGCCTGTAGTTTTTATTTTCCATGCTGTCTTTATCTGGTTTTGTAATCAGTGTGGTAGCGGCTTCATAAAAAGAAATTGGGAGTCTTCCCTCCTTCTGGATTTTTTTTGGAATAGTCTGAGAAGAATAGGTGCTAGTTCTTTTTTGAATGTTTGATAAAATTCACTTGTGAAGCCGTCTGGTCCAGGGCTTTTGTTTGTTGGGAGCTTGTCGATTACTGATTCAATTTCCTTGATAGTAATCAAGCTATTTAGATTTTCCATTTCCTCCTGAGTTAGCTTTGGAAGTTTGCATGCTTCTAGAAAATTATCCATTTCTTCCAGACTGTCAAATTTGTTGGCATACAGTTGCTCATAGTAATTTCTTAGAATTTTTTGTATTTCTGTGATATCTGTAGTCATTTCCCCTCTTTCGTTCCTCATTTTACTAATTTGAGTCCTCTCTACTTTGTTTTTTTTTGTGATGAGCCCGGCTAGAGGTTTGTCAGTTTTGTTTATCATCTCAAACAACCAGCTCTTGGTTTCATTGATCTTTTGTATTTTTTTTCTGTTGTCTATATCGTTTATTTCCCCTCTGGTCTTTATTATCTCCTTTCTTGTACTCCCCTTGGGCCACTTTTGCTGTTCTTTTTCCAGTTCCCTTAGGTGTAAGGATAACCTGTTGATTTGAGATTTTTCTTCCTCCTTTAGGTAGGCCTGCAGTGCTATGAACTTCCCTCTTAGGACTACTTTCGCTGCATCCCAGAGATTTTGGGTCGTGGTGTTTTCATTTTCGTTTGTCTTGAGGTATCGTTTGATTTCCTCCTTGATCTCGTTTATGACCCACTCGCTATTTAGTAGCATGTTATTTAGCTTCCATTTATTTGATGGCTTTCCGGGGTTCTTCTTATAATTGATTTCTAGTTTCATAGCATTGTGGTCAGAGAAGACACTTGAAATGATTTCAATCTTCTTAATTTTATGGAGACTTGTTTTGTAGCCTAACATATGGTCTACCCTAGAAAATGTTCCATGTGCACTTGAGAAGAATGTGTATTCTGTAGCTTTGGGGTGAAATGCTCTGAAAGTGTCTGTTAAATCCAGCTGGTCTAATATAACATTTAAGGTCACTGTTTCCGCATTGATTTTCTGTCTGGAGGATTTGTTCATTGGTGAGAGAGGGGTGTTGAAGTCCCCTACTATGATAGTGTTACTGTTGATCTCTGTCTTTATGTCTGACAATATCTGTTTTATATATTTAGGAGCTCCTATGTTAGGGGCATTGATGTTTACTAGGTTTATGTCCTCTTGCTGGATCGATCCCTTTATTATTATGAAGTGTCCTTCTTTGTCCTTTATTATATTCTTCAATCTAAAGTCCATTTGGTGTGATATAGGTATCGCTACTCCAGCGTTTTTCTCAGTTCCATTTGCATGAAATACTTTACTCCTTCACTTTACTTTCAGCCTGTATGTGTATTTTGATCTGAGGTGTGTCTCTTGTATACAGCATATGCCGGGGTCTTGCTCTCTTATCTATTAAGCCATGCTTTGTCTTTTTTTTTAATTAATTTTTTTTTGAGGGCAGTGTCACTGGCCCTCATATGTGGGACGAATGGGGGTCGCTGGTGTCCCAAGACAGCGCTTAACCACTGCGCCACTCGGTTGGCCAAAATCTCTCTCTTTTTTTTTTTTTTTTTAGCTGAGCCATCCTGCCACCTTTTGGCCGCTCAACGGCAACTCAGCTCGGGCTGGCATCGACCCGCCGTTGCTCAGAGCTCAGCTCACACTCTTGAGCGCACTCTTAACCAACTGAGCCACTTGGCCAGCCCTGCCACCCTATGTCTTTTGATTGGAGCATTTACGCCATTTGTGTTTTACGTGATTATTGATAGGTGCATATTTATTGACATTTTGTTATTTGTGTTCCTAGTCTTCCTTAGTTAGGTTGTTTTTCTCTTCTACTTAAAGAAGGCCTTTTAACATTTCCTGCCAAGCTGGCTTGGTGGTAATGAATTCCCTTAACTTGTTCTTTTCTGGGAAGCTCTTTATCTCTCCTTCAATTTTAAATGATAACCTTGCTGGATACAGCAATCCGGGTTGTAGGCCTTTATTTTTCATCACTTTGAAAACCTCCTGCCACTCCCTTCTGGCCTGCAGAGTTTCTGTAGAATAGTCAGCTGATCATCTTATGGGGGTGCCCTTGTAACTAACTTCCTGCCTTTTCCTTGCTGCTTTAAGGATTCTTTCTTTGTCCTTAACCCTTGCCATTTTCACTATAATGTGTCTTAGTGTGGGCCTGTTTGGGATCATCTTGGTTGGAACTCTCTGCACTTCCTGGGCTTGTATTTCAATGTCCTTTGCCAGGTTAGGGAAGTTTTCAGACATTATTACTTCAAATATGTTCTCAATCCCTTGCTCCCTCTCTTCTCCTTCTGCTCTTCCAATGATCCGCAGGTACTGTGTTTGATATTGTCCCCCAGCTCTCTTAAACTATTTTCAATGTTTTTCATTCTTTTTCCTCTTTGTTGTTCTGCTTGGATGTTCTCTGCTGCTGTCTTGTCTTCTATGCCACTGATTCGATTTTCTACTTCAACCAATCTGTTAGTCATTCCATCGAATTTGTTATTTAATTCAGTAGTTGCGTTCTTAAGTTCTAGCTGGTTGCTTTTCATGATTTCTCTATCCTTCTTTATATTTTCATTAATTTCCTTGAACATTCTAATAATCACTGTTATGAACTGTGTCTCCAATGGTTGTTTACCTCTCTTTCCTCTAGTTCCACTGATTCAGGAGGTTTCTCTGTTCTTTTATTTGGTTTGTATTTCTTTGTCTCTCCATTCCTGTTTACTCTTTGTGCTTGCTTCAACACAACAGATAGATACCCCAGGTCTCTCAGTATTTTCTGGGTGAATGTATATGGTGTGTATCCTTTATATTTGAATTACTCAATCTCCCTCTTCTCTTGTGCATGTAAATCTGAGATGTTCCTTGTGTTCTGTGTCTTCACCTGTTGACGTTTAGCTTTGATTACTTTTGGCCTTGACTCCCACACTGATTATCTCTGAGGATCAGCAGTGTCCACAGTTTATGAGCTGTTGTGTGAGGGTTGACCCCTCTGATGAGGCTTGGACCCTTTGGGCCCTTGCACCTATAGCAACTTCCTTTTGGGTGTGACTCCTGTATGTCAAACCCAGAAATGCTCTGTTTTTATCTAAAGTTGGCCTCTGGGTATGATGATTCTTGTGTCTCCAGTGCCGTCTTGACTAAAGTCCACCAAGCTCTCTTTAGGTTGTCCTCTGCTGTACAAATATTCCTCTGTGTCTTCTGGGAAGAAAACGGCCACCTGACGCCTAGTGTGATCCTGGCACTGCAGGTTTGCTGTACATGAGTGTCGTTGTGACATGTGATTTGTAGTTTTTTCAAAGTCACTGCCATTTCTGCTTTGGCCTGTCCCAAGATAGGCTGTGCACCCTGTAAGCTCAAAGAGTTTCTTTGGGCACCCTTTTCGTTGAAAGCCGTGGAGAATGAAAGAGCTCCTCACTGCCAAAGGCAGCTGCTAAGGGTCTGTTAATTAGTGCCTCAGCAGCTGAACCTGCCCTGCCTCCCAAGCCTTGCAGGAAAGGTGGGGGCGGGGTAGGTAGTCTCACTCTGCAGCCTCTTCTGGAGCGGAAATTCTCGAACCCCTATGGGTAGGAATACCTTTGTAGTCTGCCCCTACTGCTCCATTCCATGATCAGTTTAAGACTCTGGCTTGGTAGCGGCCAAGGTTTCTGAGGGAGGGTGGGGGTAGTCTTTTATTTCTGTTGTTGTGGGATTTTTTTTTTTTGCTTTCTGTTGAAGAGAGGAGGAAAAACAAACAAACAAGTCAAACAAACAAACAAAGAAAGTAATACAACAACAAAAACCCCACAGTCCCAACACTGTTCTGAGCTAAGGCCTTTTCCTCATATGCTCCAGGGGAATTCCTGCTGCTCTCCCAAAGAGATTGCCAGGGTTTAGGGGGCTGCATGCACCCTGCAGCGGCTCAAATCTCCTGTTTGTCTCCCGGGGACCTCCGTCTCTGCCTGGTGCATGCTGTGTCTCCCCCCAAAGGAGTATTCTTTCTTCCCCTGCTCATCTGGTTTCACACTTGTTCCTTGGAGCCTGTGCGCACCGCAGTATTCCTGCTGCTCTCCCGGAGGGACTGCCGGGGTTTAGGGGACTGCGTACACCCTGCTGCGGCTCAGATCCCCGCTCCATCTCTTCCGGACCTGCGTCTCCATCCGACGGGCTGTGTCTCCCCATCCCCGCGAGTATTCTTTTTTCCTTGCTTGCCTGGTTTCAGGTTTCTGCCTCAGCGTCTGAGCGCTGAGGTGCTCTTGCTGCGCCGTGGGACCTGGTGGACGTAGACTGTTCTCTGAACCGGGCGGGTGCAGGGATTGATCTTGCCCTGTTGCTGTCACGTCTGTACCCTGCTTTCTGGGGACCTGGGAGCCGTGGGTGCAGCTGCACGTCTCCCCTATCTCCTCCCACTCTCGCCCGGTCTGAGACTTCTTCCTTAGGTTGCAGATGGTTGTGTACTTGCTGTACTCTAGATGGGCCATGGAGTGCAGGGAGTGAGCATTGGGAACACTCACCAATCTGCTCTCTGAAGCTCTGTGCCTCTGCAGCCACGGTGCGGGCTGCACATCACAAGTCTTGCCGCCTTCTTCCCTCACTCGCCTGGTCTGCCTTCCTTCCAGCAATTGTTGTGTGAGACTCTTAGTTACTCTGTGTGATTAGTAGACATCCCTTTGAAGAGTTACAGAAGTTCAAATTGTGGATATTTCCCGGAGAGAACTCAGGGAACTCTTCTCACAGCAGCCATCTTACCTTTAATCTCTCCTCATATATTGAATCAACTACTTTGGAATGTAATTTTACAAAGCTGAAGTTTTATTTTTTTCTCTCACAATCTAAAGGGCTCAGTTATGTACAGCTATTTCTTTGGTTGTAATGGGGAAAACCATCTAAGATTCACTGATACCAGAAGGCACTGTAGGAAAGAGGAAGACAACCAATCAAAGGTAGGAAGGAGTCCAACCTTATTTGATTGGAAGATAACTATCCCTCACCTTGTTAATGTGTATATAAAAGCTTCTTCTTGCAAAAACAAATGACTAAGGGGGATAAAAAGGATATATCCATGGATTTCTAAAGTCAACAATTACTTCTCTAAACCCCCTTGATTTAATTCAATTTAAACTCATTTTCTAGTCCAGAATATTATAATTCCTCAATGTGCCCCATCCCATGAAGTAAAAGAAGATGCTGGGCAAATGTGCAGGCTGAAGTTAAGACAAAGGCTGGTTTTGGAGGAAAGCAGGGTCCAGAGGTTTAGAGGTCTGAAAGTTGTCAAGAGGATCAAAGATGTGCAGGGTGGGGATGGCCGATTGGCTCAGTTGGTTAGAGCGCAGTGCTCATAAGGTTTCTGGTTTGATCCCCACATGGACCACTGAGTTGCACCCTCCACAAGTAGATTGAAACAACTACTTGACTTGGATCTGATGGATCCTGGAAAAACACACTGTTCTCCAATAAAAAATTTAAAAAAACAAGATGTGCAGGGTCAATTAGCTGTAACCTGTGAGTAGCATCTCTTTGTTTCTGCTCGATTTTAACCTATTTGTTGAGTGTGATTGTACAGGTATAGATTGAAGCCAGAAGAAGTTAAGAAAGCTGTAGATGAATTCTGCTCTTATCAGAAAGCCAAGAAGAGAGTTGGTAGAATCACTTCTGTCTCTTTTTGCCTGGCCCATTCTCTGAAAGTGAAAATAGTAGTCGCTTAACAGTCTTCTCCTGTGTCTCAGTGCCAATCCTTGGGGCCTATCCATTTGCTGAGCCCACTTTTTTATTTCCCCAAGCTTACTGCCTTTTTTACACTCTAGTTCTTCCACTGGCTATTTTACTGTTTCTCCTATGTCTGTAAAAACTTCTTCCAATTTCTTGCCCTTTCCTTGGCTTGCTGGAATGTGTTGGCCTCACAAAGCTATTCCAATCACTTTCTCTAAAGTTGATTTTTTAAAAAAGATTTTATTGGAGAATTGGGAAAAGGAGCAGTGTTGGGGAATTGGGGAAGGGAACATTGGTTTTCCATTCCAAGACCAATCTCTGCTTTCAATCTAGTTGGGGATGGGGGCATAGCCCACCATCCCATGTGGGAGTTGAACTGGCAACCTTGTTGTTAAGAGCACGCACTCTTACCAGCTGAGCCACCTGTCCACCTGTTGGCAGCTCAGCGGCAGCTCAGCTCGGGCACAGCTGGCCCATCTGGGAATCCAACCAGTGACTCTGTTGCTCAGAGCTCACACCCTAACCACTGAGCATCCTAGCCGGTGCTCTAAAGTCATTTTAACCCTCAGTCAGGCACAATGCAAAAGTTACGAGTTTGGGCGCAATGGATCTACTAGATGTGTGTATGACATTTATTATTTAACTTGAAAATGAATGAAAATAACATGAAAGCATGCTTATAATTTATTCAGAATGAAATTTTAATTTTCGAAAAATAAAAACAATATGTTTATTACATAAATTCAGTATAAAAATCAACAGAAATTCAAAACAATCTGTGAGATCAGTTGCATCCGACTGAGGGTTAAATTTGGATCTTACAGGATGTCCTTCACCCAGAGTTCTTATGTAAATTCACAATACCAAGTTGAAAGGAAAGAGTGGACATAATCAAAATCAAATCCAGATTCTCCATGGATGTCAACAGAAAGGGTGCCCAAAGACAATCATTGAGCCTGCAGGGTCCACAGCTTGCCTTCGGACAGGCAAAACCAAAAATGGCAGTGGCTTTGTAAAAGCTACCAAACAGAAAACACAACCACATCCATTTACAGAAAAACTGCAGTGCCAGGATCACGCTAGGCGTCAGGTGGCTGTCTTTGTTCCCACAAGATGCAGAGGAATATTTGTACAGCAGAGGACAACCTGAAGAGAGCTTGGTGAACTTTAGCCAAGAAGGCACTGGAGACACAAGAATCATAATACCCAGAGGCCAACTTTAGATAAAACCAGAGCATTTCTGGGTTTGACATACAGGAGTCACACCCAAAGAGAAGTTGCTACAGGTGAAAGGGCCCAAAGCGTCCAAGCTTCATCAGAGGGATCAACTCTCACACAACAGCTCATAAACTGTGGACACTGCTGATCCTCAGAGATAATCAGTGTGGGAGTCAATCCCACCAACTGACAAGCCAAAAGTAATCAAAGATAAACTTCAACAGGCGAAGACACACAACACAAGGAACACCTCAGATATACATGCACAAGAGAATAGGGAGATTGAGTAATTCAAATATAAAGGACATTCACGGTATAAGTTTGCCCAGGAAAGACTGAGAGACCTAGGGGATCTATCTGTTATATTAAAGCAAGCACAAAGAGTAAACCAGAATGGGGAGACAAAGAAATACAATCTAAATAAAAGAACAGAAGAAACCTCCTGAATCAGTGGAAATAGAGGTAAACAACTTATCAGAGACAGAGTTCAGAACACTGATTATTAGAATGTTCAAGGAAATTAATGAAAATATAAAGAAGGATAGAGAAATCATGGAAAGCAACCAGCTAGAACTTAAGAATGCAATTACTGAATTAAATAACAAATTTGATGGAATGGCTAGCAGATTGGATGAAGCAGAAAACTGAATCAGTGACTTAGAGGACAAGACAGCAGAGATCACCCAAGCAAAACAACAAACAGAAAAAAGAATGGAAAACATTGAAAATAGTGTAAGAGAGGTAAGGGGCAATATCAAATGCAGTACTTACGGATCATTGGAATAGCAGAAGGAGAGGAGAGGGAGCAAGGGATTGAGAACATATTTGAAGTAATAATGTCTGAAAACTTCCCTAACCTGGCAAAGGACATTGAAATACAAGCCCAGGAAGTGCAGAGAGTTCCAACCAGAATGATCCCAAACAGGCCCACACCAAGACACATTATAGTGAAAATGGCAAGGGTTAAGGACAAAGACAGAATCCTTAAAGCAGCAAGGGAAAGGCAGCAAGTTAGTTACAAGGGCACCCCCATAAGATTATCAGCCAACTTTTCTACAGAAACTTTGCAGGCCAGAAGGGAGTGGCAGGAAGTTTTCAAAGTGATGAAAAATAAAGGCCTACAACCCGGATTGCTGTATCCAGCAAGGTTATCATTTAAAATTGAAGGAGAGATAAAGAGCTTCCCAGAAAAGAACAAGTTAAGGGAATTCATTACCACCAAGCCAGCTTGGCAGGAAATGTTAAAAGGCCTTCTTTAAGCAGAAGAGAAAAACAACCTAACTAAGGAAGAGTAGGAACACAAATAACAAAATGGCAATAAATACACACCTATCAATAATCACGTTAAATGTAAATGGAGTAAATGCTCCAATCTAAAGACATAGGGTGGCTGAATGGATAGGAAAGCAAGACCCTGGCATATGCTGTATACAAGAGACACACCTCAGATCAAAAGACACATACAGGCTGAAAGTAAAGGGATGGAGTTTCACGCAAATGGAATTGAGAGAAAAGCTGGAGTAGCGATACTTATATCCGATAAAATAGACTTTAAATTGAAGAATATAACAAAGGACAAAGAAGAACACTTCATAATAATAAAGGGATCGATCCAACAAGAGGGCATAACCCTAGGACACATCTATGCACCTAACATAGGCGCTCCTAAATATATAAAACAGATATTGTCAGACATAAAAACGGAGATCAACAGTAACACTATCATAGTAGGGGACTTCAACAGCCCACTGTCACCAATGAACAGATCCTCGCGACAAAAAATCAATGCGGAAACAGTGACCTTAAATGACACATTAGATCAGCTTCATTTAACAGAAATTTTCACCTCACTCCGGTCAGAATGGCTATCATCAATAAATCAACAAACAGCAAGTGCTGGCGGGACTATGGGGAAAAGGGGACCCTGCTGCACTATTGGTGGGATTGCAGATTGGTGCAGCCACTATGGAAGTCAAGTATGGAGGTATCTCAAAAAAATGGAAATGGAACTGCCTTTTGACCCAGCAATTCCACTCCTAGGTATTTATCCCGAAGAACCCAGGACACTAATTCAAAAAAATTTATGCGCCCTTATGTTCATTGCAGAGCTACTTACAATAGCCAAGACTTGGAAACAACTGAAATGCCCATCAGTAGATGACTGGATTAAGAAACTGTGGTACATTTGTACAATGGAGTATTACTCTGCTATAAAGAAGAGTGAAATCGTACCATTTTCAATGATATGGATGGACCTAGAGACTATTATGTTAAGTGAAATAAGTCAGTCAAAGAAAGACAAATACCATATGATCTCTCTTATATGTGGAGTCTGAAAAACTGAATGAATGTGCAAGGTAAACAGAAACAGTCTAATAGATATAGAAGAAAAACAGGGTTGCTAGTTGGCAGGGAGGTGGGGATGAGGGAGAAGGGGAAAGGATTAGACAGCATAAATTGGCAACTGCAATATTGCCACAGGGATATGAAAGACAGTTGGAGGAATATAATTAATAATGTTGTAAATATTTTGTGGGGTGTCAGATGGTCACATGTCTTGTTAGGGAGATCATTTAATGGATGGAGTAGAGACTTGATCACTGCCCTGTACACCTGAAGCTGATGTTGTATAATATTGTATACCAACTGTAATTGAATATACAGATAGTCACGGGATGTGGATTCTACTGTGGAAGGGAGTCAGAGCAAGTGTAATAGATATATATGATATGGGGGGGGAGGAGTGGGGTGGTGAATTGGGGGAGGGAGGTTGTCACTTTGAAGGGTAAAAAGTATAACTATTGCACTGTGTTGTACACCTGAAACTAATTAAAAATTTTAAAAAAATAATCTGAAATGATCTTTCATACTTTTGCATAAGGATTTGACTTAGCGTAAAAGGACATGCACAATTTTCCAAATTATATATATATATATATATATATATATATATATATATATATATATATATATTTCCCTAATTCTGTATTTCAGACACTAAATATTTCATTGTTAAAAGGAGGTTTTTGACTTCTCAACCTAATAGCTGTGGAAAGCATTATGTCATATTATTTATGGCCAGTTTCCTAAATTCTCTCATGTAAGTTTCTCTCCACATAAAGTTTTATCTTGAATGGCTACATTTTAAAAAGTAATTTAATAGTAGAACCTTTGAACATGTTAACTTTTTCTCAAAATAATTTTAGAAAAATTGTTTTAAAATATTATTTTATTTAAAATTAAACATTAATGCTCTTTGTTTTCATTTTTTACTGGAGCAAGAGACCTTGCTTCATCCTTGACTCTTGATTATCCTACTCAGTTTTACCTACTCCATGCTTACGATTTTTTAGTCCTCTCTTTTTTCTGCACTCCTGCTGCTTTAGTTTGAGCTTTAAACAGCGCTGACTTAGATGACTTAAGTATCTCTTAACTGGTCTCCCCAGCTTCCATTTTGTTGCCTTCATCCCATTCTCCTCATCAGTCTGAGTACCATATTTTACCATGTATAATGTGCACTCTTTTGCCCAAATTTGTGAAGGAAAAATAAGGATACCCATTATACATGGGTAGTACTAATTCCATAGAAAAGTTTTTAATTCTTCTATTTATGCTTATAAGTCAAACGTGTAACTCTAGAAATCAATAACGATATCTTTATGCAAAATAATACCCTGAATATGATATTGGTTTTGTTGAACTTTTGATAAACTTGCAACAACAAAGAGTTCTTGGCCTTCTATGATGCATACATATCCTAAATTTGTTACTGGTACATGAAATTTCTTGTACCTTATATCTGTTCTTGTGTTTTGTAATTATTTGTTACATAAAATTTCTTGTACCATAATATGTTAAAAAAATAAATGTTAAAATTCCTTTATAATTCAAAAAACAAGTACCCAAATGTAAACAAATAAAAATTTGAATTAAAATTTTTTTTAAAAACGAGCATGGTATTGGCATAAGAACAGACATATAGATCAATAGAAAAGAATAGAGAGCCCAGAAATAATTACATGCCTATATAGTCGTTTAATCTATGACAAAGGAAACAAGAATTTACATTGGGGTAAAGACAGTCTGTTCAATAAATGGTGCTGGGAAAACTGGACAGAAACTTGCAAAAAAAAATGAAACTGGACCACCTATTTACACCATATATAAGAATAAACTTAAAATGGGTTAAAAGCTTAAATGTAACACCTGAAAACTCTTAGAAGAAAGTGTAGGAAGCAAACTCTGAGATATTACAATTAATAATATTTTTACTGATATATCCCCTTGGGCAAGGAAAACAAAAGAAAAAGTAAACAAATGGGACTATATCAAACTAAAATGTTTTTTTCACAGTAAAGGAAACTGTGAGCAAAATGAAACGACAACCTACTGAATGGGAGAAGATATTTGCCAATCATACATCTGATAAGAGGTTAATATCCAAAATTTATTTAAATACTCATACAACTGAACCCCCAAAAAACAAAAAAAATCCAATTAAAATATGGGCAGAAGACCTGAATAGACATTTTTCCAAAGAGGACATACAGATGGCCAATGGACATATGAAAAGATGCTCAATGTCACTAATCATCAGAGAAATGCAAATACATACCACAATGAGATACCACCTCACTCCTGTAAGAATGGCTATCATCAATAAATAAATAAAAAAACAAGAAGTGTTGGCAAGGATGTACAGAAAAGGGAATGCTTGTGCATTGTTGGTGGGATTGCAAAATGGTGCAGCCACTATGGAAAACAGTATGTAGTCTCAAAAAATTAAAACTCATACTACCTTATGACCCAGCAATTTCACTCCTAGGTATTTATCCAAAGAAATCCAAAATTCTAATTTGAAAAAAATATATGCACCCCTATGTTTACTGCAGCGCTATGCACAACAGCCAAGACTTGGAAACAACTGAAATGCCCATCAATAGATGATTGGATAAAGAAATTGTGGTACATTTATATAATGGAGTTTTACTCTGCCAAGAAAAGAATGAAATCTTATGATTTGCAACAACGTGGATGGGCCTAGAGGATACTATGCTATGTGAAATGACTCAGACTGAGAAAGACAAACACCATATGATCTCACTTATATGTGGAATCTAAAGAACAGACTAAATGAACAAACAAAACAGAAATAGACTCATAGGTACAGAGAACAAAGTGATGGTTGCTAGATGTGAGAAGGTTTGTGGGGATGGGTGAGAAAAGTGAAGGGATTAGGAAGTACAAATTGTTAGCCACAAAATAGTCGTGGCAATGTGAAATACAGTATGGGTAATATAGTCAATAATGTTGTAAAAACTATGTATGATGTCTATGATGGGTACTAGGTTTATTAATTGGGAGAATCACTTCATAAATTATAGAAATGCCTAACCACTGCGCTGTACACCTGAAACTAACATAAAATAATATTGGATATGAAATTATATATATATATATATATATATATATATATATATATATATATATGAGAGAGAGAGAGAGAGAGAGAGAGAGAGAGACAGTCACGGGATGTAAATTGCAGCATAGGGAATATAGTCAATGGTATTGTAATAGCTATGTACGATGCCAGATGGATAATAGACCTTGGGGTTATTACTTTGTCAAGTGTTTAAATGTCTAATCATTATGTTATTTTGTACACCTGAAACTAATAATGAAATATAAAAATAATTATACTAACAAAGAATACCGAGGGTGACAAAAAAAAATGTATACAAGAGGACAGTTTGGTCAACGTTGCTCAAGCAGTAGTATGTCGTAATCAGAAGTGTCTGGACACTGATGGTAACCACTTTGAGCACCTCTTGTAATTGCAGAAGTTAAACATGACTTGTATTCATCTTTTGTCATCAGTATATATTGAGTATTACACTTTTCATACAGTTTTCCTTTCTTAAAATGTGTATACATTTTTTTTGGCACTCTCTGGATATATATGAGAAAATTCACTGCAATTAAAGATCTTGGAAAGTTTTGCCTGGCTGTTTTGGTTTGTAATTCATGATTCATTTGATCAAAACCACTTATTGAGTGGCTACTATGTGCCAGGCTCTGTGCTAAGCACAATACCAGTTACTACAAGAAAACTTCGTGTGGGTATTATTTTATTTTTTATTTATTTATTTTTTTTAGAGGGCAGTGTTACTGCCCTCATATGTGGGATCCGAACCGGGGCCGCTGGCATCCCAAGCCAGCTCTTAACCACCACACCACTCGGCCGGCCCAAGTGTGGGTATTATTTTAAATGGAGTCACTTGAGAACAGATTTAATTCTTTTCCTGTGATTCTCTTTATACATTTTAATCCAACATCCAGTTACCATTTCACATCTTCAGCCCGTGGCACAGTATTTTGATACCACCTGAGCCCTACTCTGCCAAATGATTTTCACGCATTCTCATTTCCATGGAGAACAGGAATGCTTATAGCTGTTTCATAAATGAGAAGCATGGTATATACCAGATATAGTCCCTGGACACCTATGATAGGGACCAGTTTTGCCATGGCAAGTCCTGCCAAGAGTTAATAACATTTTCCTTGCTGTTCTTGTTCCCTACGGCCATTGACATGTAGTGAGGAATAGACTTACTATAGCAAACCTCTTTCCTGGCCTACTATCCCAAGTCCTGAGTTATATTCTGAGACCAACTGGCCTGAACTTGGAATAAGCATGCAAGTAAATGAGCAAGAAGCAGTAGAAAGCATGAAGAGAAGGAGAGAGAAGTATTTTGCCTACAAGTGATCGAGGGCTGAATGAGTAGGGTTACCCTAATCTTCAAACCAGAAAGGCAATCTATATATTCTACTTAGGTAGAGCATTTGCCCCAAGATTTAGTTAGACCCAGTATAATACCCCAGAACCTTGTATCCTGCTTGAGCTTCAATTCTGAACCATTTTACAGCCCTACTTCCTTATATAGGGTCCTTGTTTTCCTATACTAGGTGAGGTGTTGCCTCAAAATTGTTACTCCCAGCCTAAGAATTTCAGACATATTATGGCTTCCATACTGTGGAAACCTATTTGAGCGTATCAGAGCTTAGGGCACTATTCTTGGCTCAGTTTGTGCCTGGTTTCCCCCTGTGTCTTATCTTTAGACTCTACTTCTGTCCATGCCAGTTAGGATGTCAAGTTACCAAATTCTGCTTGAATGTTAGGACCCTGCCTTGGTATGTGCTCTTGTGCCAAGCCTGGATCTGTAAGCATTAAACCCACTGCCTATTTTAACTCTGTCCATATCCTATTCCCTCTGTTTTAATATGACACCCGGGTCTCTGACCTTAGTTTTTCCCTTTGGATCCATTATACACTTGAGCCCCTTGTTCTGCAGGACTTGACTTCTCCCCTATTCTCCTCATGTTCCTTGTGAATGAGACTTGTTCTCCAGAGTATTCTGCCTAATGGCACAAAGACTTGTCTGTAGGAATTGAGGAACCCAGGTACAGGGTCTGGACAGCAGCCTCTTGATTTTGAGTCCAAGTCCTGCCCTCAGTTAGGAAGCTGACAATATTGATGTAACGCCTACATGGAGAGGGTTAAATCAGATATAGCCAAAAGTTTGGAAGTTATGACTTATGATTGGTGGGGATAAAGATTCCTGGAGTTCTGCCACTGTGAGGAGTGTATATATGGGTAGCACTGAATTAGAATCTTCACAGGTGGTAGAGAGAAGACAGACACTCAGAGTGACCAGCATAGGCTCAGGAGCAGAGAGCAGCAATCAGGTAAGATTTCTGATTGCTGTGATATATGGACTAGCCTGAGTTTTTCAGAGAGGGAGAGGAAGAGGGAGAGGGAGAGGGAGAGGGAGAGGGAGAGGGAGAGGGAGAGACAGAGACAGAGACAGAGACAGAGAGAATATTCTGGGCACTGAGAGCTTTTCAAGCAAGTTTCACTCAAATCAAAGAGTTCTCTGGAGCTGTAGATTGTTCCAGCTTTCTTTCTCCCCTGCCTCACACTTACCACATGGGTAGCTTGTGCCTGAAGAGCTGTTGGTGTTTTTATAGAAAGGTGGAGTTTTTTCCTGAGGAAGGCTGGACCTCTCTAGGAGAGGCTAGAGCTGATTAAGAATAATTACATTCAGCTGACTTCATTAAGGAGGAAGCTGGCAAGAGAAGGGAGGGTGAAAGCTACTGTTCCCAAGCCAGGTAAGACTGGAAGGGAGCAACCAGGGAGTTGGAATTCTGTACCCAAGCTGAGGAGACCTTGAGGGTGATACTACAAGGGTTGGCGTGAGATCTATTTGGACAATGATCCCTCACACTTGTGTAGCACTTTATGCTTTGCAAAGTGCTTCCACATCCATGATTTCATTGGGTTCTTCTAGCACCTCTGCGAGGTGGTTAGATCTGCTGTTAGAAATGAAGGAACTTGCTCAAGGTCACAGAACAAGTCAGTGACAGAGATGGACCTGAGAACCAGGGCTCCTGCTTCCCTGACCTGTGCCCTCCCACTGGAGCAGGCTGGACGCATATGGATGCATATGAAGGGCCAACTTCTCTGTGGTGAGTAGCTTTTCAAGAGTGTTCTTAGAACAGGCATGGAAGCCCCAGAATGAGGGACTAACTTGTCACTGGTTATTCCTGGGGACTGGGGCTCCTTTTTCTCAATACACTTAAAGTGTTTTCCAGAATTCAACTTTGCTTTCTTTAGCAGACATTCTCTTCCCTCTTTTCCAACAGATGATAGTTATTGCTTTCTTAAATAAGAAAAATGTCTATTTCTGCTGCTCAAGCTGATAACCTTGCCAAACTCATTGCTTTTTCTTCTTGCAGAGCACTAGAAATAAACAGGTGTTTCTTAAACCCCTTGTGAAGACCACTAGGCTATCTTCTATCCATGGCCAGCCATTCAAAGTGTAGTTGCTGTTTCTAGAGAAGTACACCAGTATTGGCATTTAGAATCTGAGTGACTCAGAGACTGAAGTGATAATCTCTCTTCAAATCATTATCTTCAAGCATTGTACTAGTTGTTAAGGTGAGCTGAAAATGGGCATTTTCTCTCCCCAAGAACTGTTCCTAGTATATGACAAGTGGGAATGATCCCCCTTGGACTGTAACTTTGAGGTACCCCTGTAGGCAGATGGAAAGTGAGGAAGGCATTTCATGAACTGGTACTAAAAGAACTGAAGTATAGGGCCAGCTGAGTGGCTCGTTGGTTGAGAGCCCTCTACAGCTAAGATGGCAAGCAACAGCTCGACCTGGAGCTGGGCTGCCATGAGTTGCCAGCGACGGTGTAGGTTGCAGTGGGACTGCAGCCGGCTGTCATAAGCTACCATGAGTGGCTGGCAGCTGGCGTGAGCCGCCATGAGCGGCCGTCCAATGGTCAGTGACTGACTGCCTCAGCTGGGAAGAGGGCAATGATCACAATACCAACATGGGCCAGTGAGGCAATGTCCTCCACGACAAGACTGAAAAACAAAAGGACAGCAACTTGTCTATTTCCCTTCCCCGATTCCCCAAAGCTGTTCCCTCCCCCAATTCCCCAAATTAAAAAAATAATAAAGAAAAATTAAAGAACTGAAGCATGTATATGCAAACACATAAACATCCCCTTCCTCCTTTGCAGCCACCCTCACCTGTTCCAAGGTACAGAAGCTGGGGTGGCTTTGTCCCTCCTCTGTCTTTCAGACATGCAACCTCAGGGTGACCTCTAAATGACTACTCTTCCACTCTCAGATGCCTTCTTATTCCCTGTAACCCATGTTGAGAGAGGGAGAACAAGATATGATTTCTCTAGGGCCCTCAATGTCTTAGGAATGAGTGTATTTTTAGGCAAGATATTGGGCACAGACGTACCTGGGCAGACTACCTACCCACTCTTCCTCCCACTTCTTAATTGTGATATAGCCCTCCTATCTAACCACAACTACAGAAATGGCTCAGCTTCTCTCCAAAATCAAGCAACTCCCTGGCTATAGAAGTCAATTTGGCAGCTGCCTTAACTTTGAATTCCTCTAGCTCCTGAGATATGTCACTGTTGTTTAAAATTAAATGAGAGCACTAAATTGTTGGGGGGTGGTAGAGGAGGGAAAAGAGGATCAAATATATGGTGATGGAAGGAGAACTGCCTCTGGGTGGTGAACACGATGCAATATATTATGTATTAATATATTATAGAAATGTACACTTGATTTTTTTCTTATTTTTATTTAAATATTAATTTTATTAATATTTTTAAAATTAGTTTCAGGTGTACAACACAGTGCAATAGTTATACTTTTTACCACTCCAAGTGACAACCCTCCTCCCTCAATCCGCCACCCCATTCCCCCCATATCATAAATATCTATTACAATTCCATTGATTCCATTCCCACACTATACTCCACATCCCATGACTATATATATATTCAATTGTAGTTGACATACAATATTATACAACATCAGCTTCAGGTGTACAGTGCAGCGATCAAGCCTCTACCCCATCCATGAAGCGGTCTCCCTAACAAGACATGTGATCATCTGACACCCTACAAAATGTTTATATTATTAATTATATTCCCTGAAATGTCTTTCATATCCCTGTATTTGTAGTTACTTATTTATGCTGTCTAATCCCTTCCCCTTGTCCCTTATCCCTATCCTCATCCCAACCAGCAACCATCAATTTTTCCTCTATATCTCTGAGACTATTTCTGTTTACTTTGCTCATTCATTCATTCAGTTTTTTAGATTCCACATATAAGTGAGATTATATGGTATTTGTCTTTCTTCGACTGACTTATTTCACTTAACACAGTAGTCTCTAGGTCCATCCATATCATTGCAAATTGTACCATTCTTCTTTATAGCTGAATAATATAAGCCATTGTATAAATGTACCACAGTTTCTTAATCCGGTCATCTACCAATGGGCATTTTGGTTGTTTCCAAGTCTTGGCTATTGTAAATAGCACTGCAATAAACATAGGGGTGCATATATTTTTTTGAATTAGCATCTAGGATTTCTCTGGATAGATACCCAAGAGTGGAATTGCTGGGTAATAAGGTAGTTCCATTTCCAGTTTTTGAGATACCTCCATACTGATTTCCATAATGGTTGCACCAATCTGCAGTCCCACCAACAGTGCACCAGGGTTCCCTTTTCTCCACAACCTCACCAGCACTTGTTGTTTGTTGATTTATTGATGATAGCCATTCTGACCAGAGTGAGGTGGTGTAGAAATGTACGCCTGAAACCTATGTAATTTTGCTAACCAATGTCACCCCAATAAATTTAATTTAAAAAAAATAACTGAATGACAGCATTTAAGCTGAAATAATACCTGAAAGAATAATGATAAATTCCAAAAATGCATCATGCATATAATCTGGTAGGGACACTCTGGAGAAATCTGATTTATATTACCCCACACAGGTCTCATGTTTCAATTATTAAAACACTAAGAGTGCTAATAATTGATGATTTAGATATTTGCCTTATCAAAATGAGAATAAATTGATCTTTATTTCAAGACCTTAAAACTTTTGAAAGTTGCTACTGGGTGTACATTCCTTTTTTCCAGTTAAGTCTCTTCTTTTTTTTTTATAAGGTTCTTCTTTAAGGATGGTTTTCTTCTGCCTTAGTTTCCATACAATTCATCAATGTCCTTCTTCAAATGTGCATCTCCCTCAAATATTTACACATTGGATATGTTATGGTATGATGCGCTCAGATATCTGTGTAAGAATTTGCTCTAGACACTGTACTATCTTAAATGACATTAACCTTGTTTTAAATTGCATTAGCTTTGTCTTTTTTGGTGGTGGTGTTTTCTACTTTTGGATTTTGTTTTTCAGCAAACACCTTTCACTACTGGCTTATTGTGCTTATGATCAACCAAAAAATTCCCAGTGACCACTTTTTGCATACTGTTAAGGCAAGTCTCCTTGTTAATCTTATAAACTGAATTAAGATACTTTATATTAATTACTTATTACATTTCATGGGTTAGATTTTACCCATCCTTCAGATTGACATCAGAATACTGTATTCTTCCTTCCAGTTTTGTCATCTGCCAATTTGAAAAAGCATTCTTCTATTTTAATTTGAGATCGTGATAGTAATGTGAATAAGATAGAAGAGCATTATAATATTCCACTGTTGTCAACAACAAATAAATTGATACATTGGTGGAATGGTTGGGTACCTAGCTATAAATCCTCCTGATACCTCAGGCCAGATTTTGTCTGTTCTAACAACAGGGAGATTATGTTTTGTTCAATTCAGATATGCTAGCTCTAAGGCAGTCATCTGATCTTTCAGATTATTCACACTAAAAAGAAAATGAGGTTAGTTTGGCCTGACTTGTTCTCCATGAATCTATTATAGCTTATTGAAGATGAAATGGTATCTGTCTTGCCAATTCAAGTTATCTGGATTTAACAAGGAAAAATTACATGCCTTCCCACCTCAGAGCACTTATGCTGTTCTGGCCAACCCCTGAAGTGGAACTCAAATTCCAATGCTTTAGAAGCAGCCATTTTTTTTTTTTTTTGAGGGCAGTGTCACTGGCCCTCATATGTGGGACTGAACCGGGGCGCCAAGCCAGCGCTTAACCACCGCACCACTCGGCCGGCCCGAGGCAGCCATTTTAAACACAATACTGACCCAGAAGTCAGTATGATAGATAGAAATAAAAGTTGGAAAACTGAGAGAATATAATCTTTGTCTGTTAGAAAAGAAGTGGAGATAAACAAGAGAAATATTAGTCTGCCACTTATTCTATACATTTTAAGTAGCCTTGTTTTTTTCTCTCTGAAGCTGGGTTAGAGACTGGGTGGGAATTTAAAGAATGTGTATTGATAGGATTGAAGCAGCCTTAAAAAACAAAGGACGTAAGGCAGCTATGGTCTAGTAAAAAGAGAGGTCAAAACTTGGACTCAAATCTGAGCTCTACAAAGTAAACAGAAACAGTCTCATAGATATAGAGGAAAAACAGGGTTGCTAGTTGGGAGGGGAATGGGGATGAGGGAGAAGGGGAAGGGATTAGACAGCAAAAATAGGAAACTACAATATTGCCACTGGGATATGAAAAACAGTTTGGGGAATATAATTAATAATGTTGTAAATATTTTGTGGGGTGTCAGATGGTCACATGTCTTGTTGGGAAGACCATTTCATGGATGGAGTAGAGGCTTGATCGCTGCACTGTACACCTAAAGCTGATGTTGTATAATATTGTATACCAACTGTAATTCAATATATATAGATAGTCACGGGATGTGGATTCTACTGTGGAAGGGAGTCAGAGGAAGTGTAATAGATATATATGATATGGGGGGGAGGAGTGGGGTGGCGAATTGGGGGAGGAGGGTTGTCACTTTGAGGGGTAAAAAGTATAACTAGTGTACTGTGTTGTACACCTGAAACTAATTAAAAATAAATAAATTTAAAAAAAGATAAATGGGCAAAGAAGAAAATTAAAAAGAAAGTAAATTAAACTAGTTTGAAACTTAATCAATGATGCAATTAAAACCTTAATAAATGCCAAAAAAAAAATCTGAGCTCTAGCAAACATTAGCTAAGTGACCTTGGGCAAGTCATTTAATCCTTTTGAGTCCTGGTTTCTGGTTTTTTTTTTTTGTTTTTATGTTTTTTCTCAGATGAATGGTGCTTCATGAAGTTGTTGTGAAGGTTAAAATTCTTCCTTTATAAAATATAAAAACAAAGAGAAACTGTGCTCAACAGGGACTCTCTTTCTGTTCTACAATATTTTTGAGGACTGCATTTTTTGGGAGTTTTAGCTCACTATTCTGTAAAGTTTCATTAGTGCAAGGTGCACACGTGAAACTGATTGAGTATATAGGCATCTCCCTGCCCTTTGAATTGATGCCAAACCTTAAAAGATAGAGAGCATTATTGATGATGAGCATTTTACTAATTTTTTACCTTAGAAATGCAAAGTATGATTTTTCTTATAACTTGAATAACTTAACATTAACTTGGGTTAGACAAATCTGTATTCTTTTTTTCAGTTTTGCAAATTAGAAGACAAACTATAGCTAAATAGTTTAGATAAGTGATCTCTAACATGGACTGTGCAAAACAATCTATTGGGGTGTGGGAAGAAAAATAATATAACTATTTTATAGTTATTTTTAACTCATCATTTTACATTTTCAAATTTCTGTATAAGTTTTATAATATATATAATTAGATTGATACATTAATGTAATTGACATACAAATTTTGGGAATACATATCCAAAATTTACTGACTGTGTGCACAAAATTAAGAGCGCACTGATTTGGAGGATGGTAGAAATAAGATCAGAAAACTTTGCTAGAAATTCATCATTCCTGAAATCAAATGCCTCCGTTTCCCCTATTATTCTAAAAATAAGTATATTATGGATGAAATGCCATTTTACTTTCCCACTGACCTACCTATTTCTATCAATTTTATGATTATTCTCTTAGTCACTCAAACTAGGAATTTGGGAATCATTCTTTGCCTTCTCTCATCCATCACATAAATTTAGTTGCCAAGTCTATTATTTCTGAAACATCTTGCATATCTGCCCCTCCCTTTCTAATTCTACTGCCACCACACTAATTCATGCTTTAAGTAGTTTTGTTTTTTTTAACCTGGGCTACAGCAATAGATTCCTAACCACCTCCTTTCTCCTGATGCAATTTAACCTACCTAGTTTTGTTTGTTTGTTTGCTTTGTATGTGTGCATGCCTTATCCTTACTATTTAGATTATGGGTAACTTAAAGGCAAACGGGCATAAGCAGTGTCTTTTATCTCTTCTTCTATGATGCCTTGCATATGGTAGGCACTCAAATGCTTCTAAGTGGATACAATTAGATTGGGATTTCTTTCTCTGTCTGGAACTGAGAGTTAAGTTTCAGGCCTTGGGGTTTGGAGCTCACATAAATCTTTCCAATTTTTACAGTCAAGTAAGGTTAGAGTTAATCTGGCAGACTAAAAAAAAAAACAAAACAGTCCTTCCTAAGTTCATATTCAGATATTTATTTGTTCTTGTTAGCTACTCAGAATCTCACTTTATCTGAGAAAAGCATTTTATGAAGAAAATAAGTATATTGTGGATGAAATGCCACTTCTTTTTCCTAAAACATGCTCACAGGGAAAGCATTCTTTCTCCCTGTCTTGGGAGTCAGAGTTGAATTCTGGGTTATATTTTATTACCAACTTCCTATGATTACCTGGATGAATTGTTACAAGTCATATAAACTTGCTATGTTTATAGAAATAGCCGGCCGAGTGGCTCAGTTGGTTAAGAGCTCGCTCAAGAGTGTGAGCTGAGCTCTGAGCAACAGCTGTTCGAGGCCAGCCTGAGCTGAGTTGCCGTTGAGCTGCCAACAGGTGGCAGGATGGCTCAGCTAAAAAAAAAAAAAAAAATCCCTCCCCTCTTTCTCCACCTTCCTCCAGCTACCTCATAGAGATGAAAGAAATGTGATCCAACATCTGACATGACAAGATTCTTAGAAGAAAAACTTCGAACAAATTCAGTGTAATGTGACAAAGTTGCCCTTGGGAAGAAAGGGGAACAAAAATAAGTTCTTACTGGCACATTCCTGTATAATTATGGGCTTGTGTTCTTAGCTTGTTCAAAGACCTTGCATCAAGCAGTCTTGATGCAAAGGACTTATTGAATGAATAGATAGTAATGCCTATATTCTTTCCTACTTATGATACAAATATGCCTATCCAGCCACCAGCTCTAGCATTTCCTTTTTGGTTCCCATGACAATTCCAGTCTACTTCTGTATGGTATTTAGAATACAAACCATGTTCTTTCTATAAATCTCTCCTGTTTTTATTTTAAGCACCAATTTGCTATCATATTATATATATATATATATATATATATATATATATATATATATATATATATATAAAATTCATTTCTAGCTGTGTGTTTTAAGCCCCAAAGGCTTCTTCCTTTTGTTTATCTCAGATCATTTCAGCACCAAAGAAACTGATCACTCAATGCTGATATTGGCATCAGTAGCTTCTCCTTGCTTCAGACTGATTATAGCCAACTCCTTTAGGTCTGCATGAAAAAGAGGCTGCTGTTATCACCATTTTTTTTTTGAGGGCAGTGTCACTGACCCTCATATGTGGGACCAAACCGGGGCCACTGGCTTCCCAAGCCAGCGCTTAACCACCGCGCCACTCGGCCAGCCCTGATATCATCATTGATTGCTCTGTTTCTTCCATGCCAAAGCAATCTGTTAAATCAGTGCAAAATTGATTTTTACAACTTAAATCTACAAGGATACAATTGGTTTCTAAGCTGCCACATCAATCACATATTTAAAAAATTCTGGGCCGGCCGAGAGGCACGGTGGTTAAGTGCTGGCTTGGGAAGCCAGTGGCCCCGGGTTGGTCCCACATGTGAGGGCCAGTGACACTGCCCTCAAAAAAAAAAAAAGTTATATTTAGGGCCGGCCGAGTGGCGTGGTGCTTAAGTGCTGGCCTGGGAAGCCAGCGGCCCCAGTTCGGGTCCCACATATGAAGGCCAGTGACACTGCCCTCAAAAAAAAAAATCCTTAGTGAGCCTGGGTGTAATTTATCAATGTGCCCACTCACAATATTAGATGATGTGTTCCCTCTATTTACATACATTTTTCCCCTGGAGGGCTACGTAATATGTGCAAAATAAAAAATGCAGGGAAGTATACTATATTGTGTAGGCTACTTCGTGTAGGTTACTTGTTATTAATCATCTCAGAGCAGTTACTAATTTCTAAGCAATACTCGACTGTTGAAAAAAATATGTTATTTTGGTTATTTCAAGCTGATAAAATCCCAGAGACATGTTCTTGACCAGCATCTAATATGACAGATTAAATTTTGTTGTAGGTCTCCTGCATTCAGTAGTTCCAGTTGAGTGAGGTATTATTCTCTGGAGTTATTAGGGCCTCTACAGTTACTTCAATTCCACACTTCTTTTTTAAGTTTATAATAGGCTACCACAGCTTTAACTCTCTAGAATGTACTCCACCACAGAATTATTAATAGCTTTGTTACAAAGATGAATTAACAAATTTCTAGGTTGTAGGTCCTTGCTTTTCATCACGTTGAAAATTTTGTGTCAATCCTTTCTGGACTGCAAAATTTCTGTTGATAAATCAGCTGACAATCTTACAGGCACTCCATTATAAGTTACTAGTTGCCTTTCTTTTGCTGCTTTTAAGATTCTTTCTCTGTCTTTAAGCTTTGCTATTTTAATTATGATGTGTCTTGAGTGGGCCTGTTTGGGTTTATCTTGTTTGGGACTTTCTATGCTTCCTGGACTTGTGTGTCTATTTCCTTCACCAGGTTAGGGAAGTTTTCAGTCAATATTTCTTGAAATAGGTTCTCAATCCCTTACTTTCTCTCTTCCCCTTGTAGTACCCATGTGACACAAATGTTGTTGTGCTTGATGTTGTCCCAGAGGTCTCTTAAAATATCCTCATTTTTTTTTGAGTCTTTTTTCTTTTTGCTGTTCTAATTGGGTGTTTTCTGCTACATTGCCTTCTAAATTGTTGATTGAATTCTTTGCTTCATCTAATCTCCTGGTGACTCCTTCTAGTGCATTCTTCATTTCAGCTATTGTATTCTTCATTTCTGACTGGTTCTCTTTTATGGTTTATATGGCCTTTTTTTTTCTTTTTTTTTTTTTTTTTAGCTAAGCCATCCTGCCACCTATTGGCAGCTCAACTGCAATTCAGCTCAGGCTGGCATCGAACCGCTGTTGCTCAGAGCTCAGCTCGAATTCTTGAGCGAGCTCTTAAACAACTGAGCCACTCGGCCTGCCCTATATGTCCTTTTTTATGCTTGCAATATCTTTGTTGAAGCTCTCACTAAGTTCTTTGAACATCCTTATAACCATTGTTTTGAACTCTGTCTCTGGTAGGTTCCTGCTTGCTTCCCTTTTGTTTAGTTCTCTTTCTGGATTTTTCTCCATTTCTTTCATTTGGGACATATTTCTTTGTTTCATTAATGTGACTGCCTCTCTGTGTTTGTGTCTGTGTATTAGGTAAATCTGCTATGTCTCCCAGTCTTAGCTGGGTGGCCTTATGCTGTCAGTAGGTGTCCTGTGGGGCCCAGTGGCAGTCTCCCTGGTTACCTAAGCTGGATATTCCAGGAGTGTCCCTCGATTGTGTGGTGTGTTTTCCTGTTGTAGTTGATTGTTATTGGCATATCAGTCTGTGGAATTGACCCTCAGGCTGACTGGCTGTGGGGTTTGGCCACGTCCACAGCTTATAGGCTGCTGTGTGGGAGGCTTACCCCACTGAGTGAGATTTGCCCCCATTGGGCTCTGGTGCCTGTTGAGGCCACACTTTGTGTGTGTTGCCTGTAGGGCTAGTTGGGTGTTGCTCTGCTGTAGTCTGAAGCCAACCTCCAAGTACCATATTTTGCCATGTATATTGCACTCCCGTGAATAATGTGCACCCATGTTTCTGGCCCAAACTTTCAGGGGAAAAAGAAACTTTCATTTTAATTCTTTAATTCAAATTTTTATTTGTTTACATTTAGGTACTTGTTTTTTGTATTATAAAGAAATGTTAGCATTTATTTTTTAACATATTATGGTACAAGAAATTTTATGTAACAAATAATTACAAAACACAAGCACAGATACAAGGTATAAGAAATTTTATATACCGGTAACAAATTCATGATATTTATGCATATTAAAAGCCCAAGAACTCTTTGTTATTGAGAGTTTAAGTTCAACAAAACCAATTATCATAGTCCAGGGTATCATTTTGTATACAGACATCATTATTTATTTCTAGAGTTACACTTTTAACCCATGAGCATACCTAAAAGAATTAAAAACATTTATGTTGGCACAGAATTGGTACTACCCATGTATAATGCGTATCCTTATTTTTCTCTCACATATTTGGGCAAAAAAGTGCACATCATACATGGCAAGATATGGTATGTTGGTTCTTGGGCCTCTTGGGAGGGGCTTTAGTTCAGGCCCAGGTCAGCCACTATCTGTAACTGGCCAAGGTCAACCAGTACAAGGCCAGAGTAATGCCACAAAAAGTCAGGACACCTGGAGGCCTGCTGCCCCCTGCTGGCTCTCTTAAGGTTCAGCTACCCATAAAGCCTCACGCAGTTAGGCCAGGTAAGTGAGAAAAGGTCTCAGCTAGTTACTACAGTGAGAAGAGTTGTGGTCACCAGGTTAATGCAAATCCTGGTTTCCTGCCAGTGCTGAGCCTGGAATGACTAACAAAAGTCTCAGCACACTGAGGCCAGTCACCACCAGCCGTGCACTAGGATAGTTTTCCATGATTGAGTGCAATGTGGAAGGGGGGCTGGCTGCTCCAGGAGGGGTAGGTAATTACAAATCATAGGGGAGTTTTGGGTGGAGAGGGGATGTTCCCCAAGCGGTTGCACTCTGAGGGACATGCAGGAATGCAGAAACCCAATGCCTGCCTCTAACTGCCTGCCTAGTTTTCCCCTTCAGAGACGTGATCCACATAAAATCTCTATGGGAAGATGAGGGACAGGAGGTCTCTTCTTCTGTACCTGCTTCCTGCTGGGCAGGGGCGTAGAGCTGTCCCTGCCTATTGGGGGTTCAAGGAACTCTCACCCTAGCTGATCTCAGAAGAGAGGAAGGGGTCTCGAGCTCCACCTGGAAGACCGTGCTGGCTTCTTTGGTTGTGACTGGCAATCTTGCTAGGGTATCCCCTGTATCCTCAAGGCCCCTGAATGAGGACAAAATTATAAATCTGTTAGTTCTTATGAAACTTGTGGCTATTCAGTCCATCCCTCAGGTGGCCTCAGTTGTCTGGACACAGAATGGGTTTGACATTTAGCTTACTGTCCTGGGGGATATTAGGAAGTCACAGGCTTTCAAATCCTATCTGAAGCAGGGGTAGGAGACTTCTATTGTTTAGGATTCAGAAACTGATTTACAAAACAATTAAGAAGCAAGGGGGGCACTTCCGGTAAAATGGCACAATAGACAGACGCTGTGCTAACTACTTCCTGGAATCACACCAAAATTACAAACAATTTATACAACATTCAACCCGGAGGTCCTGAGAACACTAGATGAACAGAACCACTAAATGAAGAGGAGGCCACGTCGGGTCTGGTAGAACAGGCAGAGATGAGAGAAGGCAAACCCCATGAGGGAAGTCCCAGCTGTGGGAAGTCTTCTCTGGTTGGGGGAGAGACCCTCCAGCTGCACACCAAGCTCACCAGCCCAGAGTTCCTTTGCCGGGAAGAGAAATTCTAAGATAATTGGCAGTAAATTAGTGAGGACTCTCTTTGCTCAGCTCAGTGAGGCTAAGAGCGGCTGGAGAATCAGTGGGGCTGGCTCCCGGGCTTGCTCACTGGTGAGCACTTACCTGGTTCCTGGTGGAGGGAGTGGCTGTGTAATCCGGACCCGGGAGCCTGCAGGCACGGACTGAACTGAGCACCCTTGGTGCAAAGGCTGGAGGTTTTTGGACTGTTGTTTCCATGGTGTGGAGCCTGCACGCGAGTGGTGTAGGGAGAGCGACATTTTGTCGGGCTTGGGCCCTCCCATGGAGGATCAGGTCCGAGACCTCATTGGTCTGGTGGAATTGGCACAGAAGTGCATGTGTGTGTGCGCACGCGCATGCGGCCTTGGATCCCCACCCTCTGCCAGGCTTATACTGCGTTGCCAGGGAAACGCTAGGCGGGTGCTCTCCGGCTCCAACAGGCTGCTCACTGAGACCCGGGAGTGCGCAAGACGCCTCGGGTCCCGGCTGTCCACACTGTGCTTGTAAAGTTGCCAGGCTGGTGATTGGTTGTCCGGCTGCTCGGCCTGATCTGCGAGCGGCTGATTGGGACAGGCTGAGACTGGGAGTTTTCCAGGGAATGTTGGGCCGTGAGCTGTGTGCCTGCATGATCCAGCCAGGGCTCTCCTGGTGATCTATCTAATACATCAAAGCAATCCCAGAGCGACAGCCAGAATGGGGAAACAAAGAAACATGTCACAAGTGAAAGAT
The DNA here is from genome assembly GCA_033961575.1 of Aselliscus stoliczkanus. NCBI lineage: Eukaryota > Metazoa > Chordata > Mammalia > Chiroptera > Hipposideridae > Aselliscus > Aselliscus stoliczkanus. Next base: position 76,967,410 of record CM066737.1, read on the forward strand.
CAGAAGAAACCTCTAGAAATGGAACCAAATGAAACAGAGGGATCCAACCTTTCAGAGACAGAGTTTAGAACACTGATGATAAGAATGTTTAAGGAACTTAGCGAGGACATAAAGAAGGATAGGGAAACCATAAAAAAACAACCTGTTAGAACTAAAGAATACAATAACTGAAATGAAGAACACACTCGAAGGAATCACCAGTAGAGTAGATGAAGCAGAGGAGAGGATCAGCGATTTGGAAGATAAAATAGCAGAAATCACCCAGTTGGCACAACAAAAAGACCAAAGAATAAAAAACAATGAAAATAGTTTAAGAGCCCTATGGGACAAGGTGAAATGCAACCACCCTTGAATTATAGGAATACCAGAAGGAGAAGAGAAAAAGCAAGGGGTTGAAAATGTATTTGAAAAAATAATGACTGAAAACTTCCCTACCCTGGTGAAGGAAATCAGCATACATGCCCAGGAAGTGCAGAGGGTTCCAAACAAGCTGAACCCAAACAGGTCCACACCAAGACACATCATAGTTAAAATGGCAAAGGTTAAAGACAGAGACAGAATCCTAGAGGCAGCAAGAGAAAGACAGCAGGTTACATACAAAGGAACTCCTGTTAGACTAACAGCTGACTTGTCTACAGAAACTCTTCAGGCCAGAAGGGAGTGGCAGGAGATATTCAAAGTGACACAAAATAAAGGCCTACAACCAAGATTGCTTTACCCAGCACGGCTATCACTTAAAATTGAAGGAGAAATAAAGAGCTTCTCAGAAAAGAATAAGCTTAAGGAATTCATTACCACCAAGCCAGCATTGCAAGAAATGTTAAAAGGGCTTTTTAAACAAAAGAAAGTGGTAAACAAGCTAACCCAGGGGGACCAGGAATACAAATAACAAAATGGCAATACAAATGCACCTATCAATAATCATTTTAAATGTGAATGGGCTAAATGCTGCAATCAAAAGACAGAGAATGGCTGAGTGGATAAGAAAATAGGACACATGTATATGCTGTTTACAGATGGAATAAGATATTTCATGCAAATGGAAATGAGAAAAAGAAAAAAGAAGCTGGAGTACCAATACTTATTTTGGACAAAATAGACTTTAAAATGACTACAAGAAAATACAAAGAAGGGCACTATAACCCTAATAAACATCTACGCACCCAACATAGGAACTCCTAATTACACATAACAGATTTTGACAGACATAAAGACGGAGATCAACAGTATCACTATCATAGTAGGGGACTTAAACACCATTGCCACCAATGGACAGACCCTTTAGACAGAAAATCAACACAGAAAGAGGGGCCTTAAATGATAATTTAGACCAGCTGGACTTTGTTGATATTTTTAGAGCATTTCACCCTGAAAAAACAGAATATACATTCTTCTCAAGTACACATGGGACATTTTCCAAGATAGACCATGTTAGGCCACAAAACAAGTCTCAGTCATTTTAAGAAGATTGAAGTCATATCAAGCAGATATAAAGGAAAAACTGATGGCTGTTGGCTGGGAGGGAGTGGGGAAGAGGGAGAGGGGGAAGGTTTTAGACAGTGTAGGTGGGACTACAATGTTGCTGCAGGGATATGGGTGCAGTTCTGGGAATGTAATTTATAATGTTGTGAAGAGACTATTATGTTGTGTGAAATAAGTCAGTCGGAGAAGGACAGGTACCATGTGATCTCACTTCTGTGTGGAGTCTGAAGAGCTGAGTGAATGACCAAAGTAAACAGACTCGTAGATGTAGAGGAAAACCTGAGGGTTTCTAGTTGGGAGAGGGTTGAGGATAGGGGGGAAGGGGAAGGGATTAGACACATAAATAGACAACTACAATATTGCCACAGGGATATGAAAGACAGTTTGGGGAATATAATAATGTAAAAATTTTGTGATGTGTCAGATAGTCACATGTCTTGTTAGGGAGACGACTTCATGGATGGAGTAGAGGCTTGATCACTGCACTGTACACCTGAAACTGATGGTGTATAGTATTGTATGCCAACTGTAACTGAATATGTGGATCGTCACGGGATGTGGAGTATACTGTGGAGGGGAGTCAGGGGAGTTGTGATAGATATGTATGATATGGGCGGGGGGAGTGTGGTGGCAAACTGGGGGATGGGGGTTTTCACTTTGGGGGGTAAAGAGTATAACTATTGCATTGTGTTGTACACCTGAAACTAACTTAAAAAAAATGAAGCGAGGGGGATCTTCAGTCCAAGATTCAAGATTCACAAACTGGTTAGAAGAGCAATCAAAGCCCAAGAGCTAAGAAACTAAAGAGCTAGGGAGGACACTTAACATTTTTATACTTAACATTTCTATAGGAAAGAAAACTTTAAAGTTTTTCGGTGGTGGGGGTTTGTGCTGCTCAGTTGGCAGATAACAGAAGGACAGTGTTCAATCTTCCTATTGTATCTTTCACTCGATTAGTATTTGTTCACAGGAAGTGACCAATTTGTTGATATATGTCTTGTCACCAGGCGTGTTACTTACTTTTTAGCTAGTTCCCCAGAGTTGTTTATGGGATAGAGAACTAGTCCCTGCTGCTTGTCTGCTGCTTCCTGGTGGCATTGAATCCCTGTTGTCAGAAGCCAGGGTGCTGCAGGGGAAGTTGCTGAGAAAAGTGGGCTCTCCATCCATATCCATGTATCTCTTTCTGGCTGTTTCCAGCAGTGCGGGGTCACTGGCATGCCGCAGCCCTTCGCTGCCCCTCCCCTGCTCTCAGCGGTGCCCAGGGAAAGCCCTCAGCCTGTCACTGGCCTTTCCATGCATGGCACTAGTGGGCTTCCAGGCCCTTCCCATTTGCCAACAGCAATCTGCACTTTGGCCAGCTTGACTCCCAGGTCCTGTTGTTGTGACCTTGAAGGTTTCCTGGGGCTCTTTTGGGGAATCCTATCCACAGATCTCCCTGGCAGTTCCCTCCTTTGCTCACGTGTTGAGTGTGGTAGAGCCATAGAAGCAGAACTTCTCTCACAGTGGCTCCGACCTCACCACATCCTACAGCTATCTCTGCAAGCACCTCAGCCATGGGTGGCACCTTTCTTGTTTGCCAGCACTGACAGAGAGATTTCCCCTTTCTTTCTATTCTGCTGTCGTTTCAGTGGGCTCAGTTGCCCCCTCCTGCAGTGTCGTGTCCCACACGACTGGGCTAGGTGTGTGTGGAGGGGGGATGGAGAAAGGTTAAGGAAAAGAGAGAGAGACACAAAATGGGAGAGAAAACAGTTTGGGTCCAGGGGACCCCAGCCTCGTGGACTGGAGCTGTACTAGCTTTTGTACTAGTAAAATCCTGCTAACTTGAAATATTGTTCTCTAAATGCCACCTTGTAGGTTATCATTGAGACATGATATATAACCAAGAACTGATGCCTGGAAATTTCTATCTCCATTTGCCAAAGCTACATTCTTAATTATTTGTTTTATGTAAGTTTCTTTAAATGTATCTATTGAGAGACAACTTTGGAACGACAGAGTGAGAAAAACTTGGAATCTGAAGGTCAGCTTTCATGTTCTGGCTCTATTGCTGTGACCTTGGACAAGCTACTTAGTCTATGAGAAACTAGTCTTAAATGGGTAGTTGTCATGACTTACAGAGATGCTGCTTGTGAAAGGTTTTGGAAACTGTGAAAATATTAGATAAAGTTTTGATAGTAAGCATAATAGCTACATCTGAATATTTCACTATGTCAGAGGGATTGTTTAATGGCCAAATTATTTGTCTTGGCCAAACATCATTGGTTTGTTGTTATAGTTCTTTCTCAGTGCATCTTATGGTGATAAGAAACAGCCACATAATTATTTTTTCAGCTTTGTTTGAGAGCTAATTGCTGGTGAACCAAATTGGCCTGAGGTCTTGCCTCTTGTTTAAAATGAACCCTTTGTTTCTCATGTGTCAGTTTCTCTTAATTTACTGGTGAATCTTGGGACCATTACTCTATTTTGGTCAAATACAATATAAGAATTGCCATACATATATATTTCTAATTTAAATGTGTGCCTCTTTTATTCTTTTTTTCTTTTTGTTGTTCCAGCTAGGTGATTTCTGCTATTTTGTCTTCTAATTCGCTGATCTGCTCCTCTGCTTCATCTATTCTACTGGTGATTCCTTTGAGTGTGTTCTACATTTCAGTTGTTGTATTCTTCACTTCTGGCTGGTTCTCTTTTATGGTTTATATGTTTTGTTTTTGTTTTTGTTTTTGTCTTAGCTGAGCCATCCTGCCACCTATTGGCAGCGCAACGGCAAGTCAGCTGGCATTAACCGCCGTTGCTCAGAGCTCAGCTCGCACTCTTGAGTGAACTCTTAACCAACTGAGCCACTCGGCCGGCTCTATGTGTCCTTTTTTATGCTTGCAATCTCTTTGTTGAAGCTCTCACTAAGTTCTTTGAACATCTTTGGGTTTAACTTAAAACTTTATACTACTGCTAAAAGGCTGAATAAAATTACCTCTGAAATTCTGAGCTGTTAGCTTGGGCTCACAAGAAAAATAAACTCTCAATTGGAATCTTATTTAATGGCAATCTACCCACCCCCGCAGTGCTCACTTAGCATAGCAGAGCAGAGAGCAAGCACTGAATATGGATTAAGTAGCTCAGGTTTTCTAATGATCTAACCCACTGTTAATAAAAATGTGTACCTTTTTATTACTGCCTTAAGTGATGAATAATGAAGTGCTTTATGTGCCTTTTTCTATGCCTTCATATCTAGTTACAGTAAACTGGGCTTTTAGGTACATTCAGAAACAAGGGATTCTGGTTTGTGGACTGCTTTATCCTTAGATTCTTTTGTTCTTGCTGCTTCACAAGTATGAGCCATTTGATTTTTCCTACAGCTCTAGAGGGTAGACTCCATTTGTAATTTGAGAAGACAAAGCTAGAGGAGCAAAATGGCAGCGTGAGGATTTAGTTTACAGAGTGTGAAGTATCAGGCACAGAGTGTGAAGTATCAGGCACAGTGCAGTTAAGTGGTTTTCTTCTATTCTGTAAGTAGAGGCAAGAAGGAAGGAGGTTGTGAGTGAACCAGATGCCCCTATTTTCACTCTAGTATTTCCTCTGGTGCCTCTCTGCTTCTCACCTCAGAGTCCAAGGACTATAGTCATGGAAACAATAAATAAAATTTAGAAACCAATTAAACATTATATCTACCACCAAAACAACTGTTCCTTCTAAAACCACAGCAGTCTCTGCCAGTCTGGATACCCAAAAAGCCAACTAAAATGAAAGTTTGGAATTCACCCATTGCCCAAATAGAGAAACTCTTGGAATACATGTTTGTGTAAGCACTGAGCTTATTGAGATAAAAGTTTGAGCCAGGCAATTTGTATATTGTCAAATCACAGCCTATACCAGATTTCTAATTTTTATTTTGAATCTAAGAGATCTGACCAATTGTGAGAATATTTCTTAAAGGGACACAAAAATATTTGCCCTCATGGCCATAATCTTCCCCAAGAATGTTGAATAGGTTCATTTTATTTTATTTTATTTTTGAGTTTGTTTTTTTTTTAATTAAAGTTTATTGGGGTGACAATGGCTAGAAAAGTTACATAGGTTTCAGGTGTACAATTCTGTAATACATCATCTATATATCACATTGTGTGTTCACCACCCAGAGTCAGTTCTCCTTCCATCACTATATATTTGTCCTCCCTTACCCTCATCTACCACCCTCCTCCACTTGATCAACTTAATTCCTTTTCTTTATCTTCACTCCCTCACTCTCTTTCCCTTCTACCCTCTTTCCAAGCTGTTTCACTTTGTAATATATTACTGGTAATGAGTTGCAGGATAATGCAATCTGAACTTGTTTTCTCCTAAGTATTTGAGTTCAAAACTCCTGTATCTAAGGGCCGGCCAAGTGGCGCGGTGGTTAACCGCTGGCTTTGGAAGCCAGCGGCCCCGGTTCGGTCCCACATGTGAGGGCCAGTGACACTGCCCTCAAAAAAAAAACAAACAAAAAAAACTCCTGTATCTAAAGAAATACTGTTGGGATCACTAATACAGAAAATCTTTCTAAGGAAAAAAAAAAGATATTTGGATTTAAATCAGTACATGCATGGGCCGGCTGAGTGGCACGGTGGTTAAGCGCTGGCTTGGGAAGCCAGCGGCCCCGGTTCGGTCCCACATGTACATGCATCAGTAAATTATTTCACATAGCCTGAGTTAGTATATAGTATTCAGTGGAGAACAACATTACTCATGTGTGCATTAGCATTTTTATTTTTACTGCAGCAATACGTCATTCGTTTTTCCGGGTGCTGAGAAATATTACTGCAAAATGCACTCCAGATTTCAGGTAAAAACCCAAGGCAGGCTTTTAAGAAGCAACTCATTTAAGAATGAATATCAGCTAAAAGTCAAGGGAAATATGTTTCATCATCTCTGCCTATTTGTTTTCTTTGTTTTTTTTGTTTGTTTGTTTGTTTGAGGGCAGTGTCACTGGCCCTCATATGTGGGACCGAACCAGGGCCGCTGGCTTCCTAAGCCAGTGCTTAACCACCGCGCCACTCGGCCGGCCCTATCTCTGCCTATTTGTTTACCCTCTCCCAAGAGAACTGATACCTTCTGCTTCTTCTGTGTGATTATTTATTACAAGTTTTGATGCAGTGCTTGTTTAGAAATTAGGCAGCTGGGTAGGAAGACTTCTAGCACCTCCGACTTCAATGATTCAGGAAAAACAAATGGCATTAGTTACAGCAGCTGCAAAGAATGATCATTTAGTCTCTGACAATGTAAACTGTGAATGAATGTAGGTGTGCATATGAGGGAGCAAAGAAACCTAGAGACAAAAAAGGAGATGGAGAACTAATAGTGATTCATGGCAAGTATACAAAGAAAAGTAATTTTAAAAGCAATAGGTGACAGTCTATAAAATAAGCCCATTTAATTCATCACTAAGGAGAAATTGTTGTGTTTAATGTTACCAAATATTTTTCCTTCAAAAACCCTGTTTGGATGATCTGGATGACTTTTCATTTTAGAATTTCGATGATTGGTGTTACATAAACCAAAGCTTAAGCTAAAAAATCCGAGGTGAGGTAATAAAAAATAAAGATAAATAAAAAACGTTTTCAGCCACCATTTGAGTTAGTAACATCAGGAAGAAAATGGATTTCCTTCACTTGAACAAAAAGAGCTTTCAGAATATTTTGTTTATGGGAAATACTCAAACATACTTTGAACTTTAGTGCTTTCAATTAAGCATATGAACAGTTCTCAAATGGATTTGGATTTATCCATGGTATTAACATTTTAAAATGTCATCTGTAACATGTATGTAAGTAAGTCACAAAGTGTAGCCTAATTTAATTAGTGTAGCGGGGAATGGATCTCTATAAGGGCTGTGCAGAGGCCTGGCTAGGCATATCCCCATTTGGCCTTTCCTTGCAATGCACAGCACTAATTGGGTATTGCAAGGAGTGTGAGATTGAAAGGGGCACTGAACTCAGAGTGTCCCTAAGCGCTAACCAACATTATTCTTTTACTGGTTTACTTATTCTTTCAATTTCTATTAAAAAAGAGCCTACTGCAGAGGCCTCTGGAGCACATATACATAATTAAGAACACAGGCCACTTTGTCCAGGCACTTAAGCACTTGCCAAGCAGGGAGAATCACAATATTAAAAGGGGGAAGAAATGGCCCCAGGCAACGTATGTTCACGTTGGTACCATAGTGGTATCTGTTATAAAACGCTATACCCAATGTAGATGCTCAGACAGGTATGATTATTTTGCTATGAGGTAACCATGGTCAAAGACCAGGAGAGGGGTGGGCAGACAGAGACTGACTTCAATCATGTGGCCAATGCTTTCATCAATTAATCTATAGATTCAAACCCCCATAAAATTATGGACACCGAGACTCAGTGGAGATTTTTGTTAAGTGAGCACATGGATGTGCTGAGAGGGTGAGAGTGTGAAAATTGTTTACAGGGCCTTCCCAGACCTTGCCCTATGTGTATCCTTTATCATAAACCAATAATATGTATTTTTTTAAAAAGGTGCGGAATGCTCTTATCACAGTCCTAATTTGCTGCCTCAGAGCAGAAACTCATTAGGCTTTTATCAACTATTAATATCTAAACATGGGTTATTTTCTCAGATCAGTTTCAATTGCCTAGCAAATCCTTGAGAGAAAAGAACACATTATAGATGAGAGTTGCTAGTGAAACACAGGAGGAGAAAGATCTAGAGCATAGACGGAGGATCCAGGTAAATAGGTTTGGGTAGGGAACTTGGGTAGGGAATTTGGGCAGTTGATGGTACAAAAGAAGGACAATGGGGGCCTAGGCATGCTAAGGGTGAAGGCTAGAAGAGAAGAGGGAGAGAAAGAAGACACAAGTACAAGCACAAAAAAGCTCCTCTCGGGCCAGCCCAGTGGCTCAGTTGTTTAAGAGCTCCCTTAAGAGTGTGAGCTGCGCTCTGAGCAACAGCGATTCAATGCCAGCCTGAGCTGAGTTGCCATTGAGCTGCCAACAGGTGGCAGGATGGCTCAACTAAAAAAAAAAAAAAAAAAAAAAAAAAAGCTCCTCTCCCTTTTTTATAACTTAGCTGAGAGCTGAGAACACTAGTCTAGTCTGATGTACTGTCTTCTCTCTGCGGCATCTATTTTTTTTAAACTTTGTTGGGTAGAGGATAGCCATGGTAGTGAAAGAAGCCATTTAGTAACCACAAGCCACCTCCTCTACCTTTCTAGTCCCTTTCTTTTCAGGTTCACAGATAGGTAAAACTATATAAACCAGCCTGGTTCACAGGAGACTAGGACATTGCCCTTTCCTGAGGACATTGAATATAGATCTGAAGAGGGCCAGCCAAGTGGCGCAGTGGTTAAGCGCTGGCTTGGGAAGCCAGCGGCCCCGGTTTGGGTCCCACATATGAGGGCCAGTGACACTGCCCTCAAAAAATATATATATAGATCTGAAGAGCAAAGTCTTGAAAAGAGTGGAGTGTGATATCAATCAATTGGAAACAATTTTGTCAAAAAATTTGGGTTGGTTAACAGACTTCTTTGTGAAAAGCCACATGTAAGAGAGTTTGTGGAAACTCTTTTGTCTCCATGGTGTAGGTGGCTATGAAAGTTGAGGAAAAAAATATATAAGCTTTAATCCATTAAAATGAGTCAGTAGGAAATCAATCAGCTTGCAGAGATCCCTTATTATTAATCTTTAAAATGTTGCCTTCACATGAAGTCTGGCTGTGAAGAAGAGTGGCATTGATAAAGAGCTAGAAATTGTATACCACGAGATTCATCAGTGTTTTTTAACTCCTGAACATCCTCATTTTCAGGAATGAATTAATAAGGAAATAAAAAAGACATTGCCTTTTTGTGGTCCTAAATAGAGGATTGGAAAAGACAAAAGCATTCCTAATGTTTTGTTAAAATACAGGTTTTCATCCTCTAAGCTGGATATCTCTTTTATTATTTTTTTTTTTGAGGGCAGTGTCACTGGACCTCATATGTGGGACCGAACCAGGATCACTGGCTTCCCAAGCCAGTGCTTAACCACCGCGCCACTCAGCCGGCCCTCTCTTTTATTATGATTAAATGGGTCTTTAGTTTATTTTCTTTTTGGAAATAGCATTCTATTTGGTTTAAGTCTTGGAAAAACTGGAGGGACTGTACTGAAAATGAACTCAAATAATCAATAAGATGGAGACTAGGCCCTAACACAATTAAGGCTGTTCTGTCTGAAGAAGACAAGGATAAGGGATAATGTAATTGCCATCTGCAAGAAAATTAAGGGGGTTTATGTAGAGAAAAGGGAGATGCTGATCACTTGTCTTCTATGACCATGAAATAGTTTTCAACGGGGGAAAAAAAAATTAAAGCAGGACAAATCTTGATTGGCCAAATCAAGTTTTTGAGTGTTAGGTTAAAAAAAATCCATGGAATGAAAATTATTGGGTTGTCCGAAAAGTCATGATGTATTTTTTCTATGTTTTTCATTGTAAAAATGCATCATGACTTTTCTGACAACCCATATGTGAGAAAGGTTGGGGAATCTCTAAAGATTCTTGAGAAATAATCATAGACATACAAGAATTTGCTATATAATATTCTTCATAACTTTTTGTTTTAAACATATTTTAAAATAACCAAAAAACAATAATGGTACCATTGTAGGATATTATTTTCTTTTAAAAATTTATTTGTATTTTCTGATAATCCTAAAATGAACACTGTAATTTTTAATAATAAAATGTGATAAAAAGTGTTAATGTTTAGAGATAAAAGAATTACCTCTGTTTTCTGTAGATTAGATATTTCTATATTTTCCTACCACAACCTCTTTTATATTTTTCTCTAGTTTTTCTGTCTGCCTTTTTCATTCTGCTAAGGTTTTTAAAATGTGTTCAGTAAACATTTTTAAGTGTCTATGTACTGTATTAAGTACAAAGATATGAATATGACTAAAATATGGCCTCTACCTTCACTTTAATTGCAGTCTTATAGGGGACACAGAAAGGTGAATGAAACAACGGGGTGATATTTACAGCAAAGTTATGAATAAGCTGTTATGGAGAAGTGAAGTTTTGGAGGAATGCTTCACATCAAATATGCAAGAGTCAATCTGGATGAGATAAGTAGGAAATGCCCTAGGTAAAAAGGAAGAATTGAAAGCATTTTAGGCACCAAAAACACTATTTGCAAAAGCAGAGAGCTGTGAGAGGGCTGACCATGTCTAGGGAATGATGAGACGTTCAGTAAAGAAGTCAGAGTCAAAGGTGACATCTAGGTTTCCGGGTTAGGACAACAAGGTAGTTGGTGAGGCTATTTACTGAGAATAGAAACAAAGGGGAGGGATCAGTTCTACTAGTTTGGGTTTTGAGATGGAGGTTAATAAATTCAGTTTTGGATCTGTTGAATTGGAGTAGCCCGAGGGAGGTTCAAGTGGTGATATCAAATTAGAAGGAAGATATGGGCTGAAGAAGAAATCTGTGACATATTAGCACATAGGGGTAAGATCTCATGGAGAAGAAAGTATAAAATGAGAAAAATCAAGGGCTGAGTGTACAACATTATGAAACACCAATATTTACGGCACTTAGAGTTCCCCAAAAAAAGACAAGCAGTAGGTATACAGTACACAGATAGGAGGAAAACCAGGATAGTGTCTTAGAAAGAGGCGGGGATGGTGGAAGATGGTAAAAGGGGTCAAACAAGGGCCGGCCGAGTGGCTCAGTTGGTTAAGAGCTTGCTCAAGAGTGCGACCTGAGCTCTGAGCAACAGCAGTTTGATGCCCAGCGAGCTGAGCTGCTGCTGAGCTGCCAACAGGTGGCAGGATGGCTCAGCTAAATAGAAAAAAAAAAGGGGGGAGTCAAATATATAGTGATAGAAGGAGAACTGACTCTGGGTGGTGAGCACACAATGTGATACAAGTACATGGATGACATATTAAAGAATTGTACACTTGAAACCTATATAATTTTACTAACCAATGCCACCCCAATAAACTTGATTAACAAGAGGCATTTTGATAAGAGGGAGAAGTCAATGTAACCATTGGATTTAGCAATAAATTGATCATTATAGACTGTGGCAATTCCAATGAATCAGTGGAGTAGAAACAAGGTTATAGTAAGCTGAAGGATGAATATGAGGTGTGGACATTGAATCAGTGAATGTAAACATATTTTTAAAGAAACCTGGCTGTTAACATAGAAGCAGGTGATATTGCAATAACTAGAGGGGAGCTCTGATGAAAAGGAACCATATTTTTTTGTTTTTTTGAAATAGAGACTTAAGCCACGTTTCAGTGCTGTTGGGAAGAACTATTAATAGTAGGAAGGAAAAGGTTAAAGGTACAGGGAGAGAGAGAGATATTGAGGGAGAGAGCTCAGGAAACAATAAGATCAAGAACATATGTTATGTGGAGGTATTAGCCTTACACCAGAGGTGAGTCACATCTTCCATTGTAACAAGAGGGAAGGAGGAAAAACTGAGTGCCACCAAGCAGATATGTTTATAGGTAGCATGACAAAAACTTTGAGGGGTTCTCATATAATGGTTTTTAATTTCTCCACACAGCAGAATGTGAGATTGTCTGAAGAGACTTTGAGGCAGAGAGGTATTGGTGGTAGGACAGTAGAGAAGGTTTGAAAAGGCTGCTAAAAGAGAGGGAGATAGGAGGGATTACTGGGTGGCACTGAAAGCAAGTTGAGATTAGAGACCAAAAATGTACATTAGACCAATTTGTCAGTTTCTCCAACAACATTCAGGAGTTCAATACAGTAGGGTCAGAGAGATGAGCATTTGGATTGATTCATCTCTTGGAATTTATCATGTGGATGCTACATAAGGACAATGAATAAGAAAAGTGAATAAATTGACAAGAGAATAATTGAAGTGATAGATAATGAGCTCTGGGCTGAATAGAGCATTGAAAACAGTGATAGTCTCTTGATTATTCTCCTTTACCCCTGATTGTGCTTCCAAGGTAGTTGTAGATCAAGAAAGCAGGAAGCAATGGAATTATGCAGTTTCTAGGTTATTGAAATATGTCAAAACATTAGTAACCTTTTTTTGCATAGCAGGGCCACTGGATATGTTGTATAGTCTTATCAGAAGGGCAAAAATAGAAATTGTGTCTTGGAAGGGAATAAATGTTAAATCAAAATACTAAATCCTTAGAACTAAGGTTTTAGTGGGAGGGGTTTGGCAGAGAAAAGCATTTAATATGCAATGATCTTGGATAACAGAGTACATAGTACAGCAAAAGCATGGCATTTTGATTTAGATTTAGTGAGATTCTGGAGGCACAGTGCTAAGTGCTGGTAGTGGCTTTGGATGTGGCATGAGCTCTGGTTTGGGCAGGTGTGTTCAATTGACTTAAAGGCATAAGAACAGTGGGAAGGGATGAATTTGATAGGACTTGGTAAGTGACCTGATAAAATGTGTAAAGGAAAATGAGGAATCATAAATGAAAGAATGTTACAACAGAAAGAGAGAGAGAGGAGGAAGACATATATGAGGAATATATGGTAAGTATGTTTTGGAATTGAGGAATCTATAATAATAATTAATAGCCAAGTAAACATTTTCAGTAAGAAGTTTGAGACTGGATGTTGCCTGAAGAGCTAGCTTTAGTTGTCGTCAACACAGAAGTGACAGAATCCATGAAAATGAACGAAATTTCTAATGTAAAGTGTGGAAAAAAGAGCAGGGGCATTAAAAGCTAAGTCCACTGAAAGGTGTAGAAGGAAGAATTACCAGTGAAATAAATAAAGAATGAATATGTCAGGGAGGCAGGAAAAAAAATCGAGATTGATAGGGATGTCAAAGGAAGAAAGAGTTTCAAGGTGGAGGTGATGGGCAACAATGTGTTGTGAAGATAGAATGTGGATTTCTTAACAAAGAGGTCATTGGTGAACCCTGAGAAACCAGCTATCCATGAGGTGGAGCATAAGTAAAAATTGAAGTGGCACACTTAGGGAGAGGTTACATAGAGGAGAAAGCTTATATAGATCATATGAGAAGTTTTACCATAAAAGGAAAAAAAAATAAGGTTGTAGCTAGAGGGAGCAGTAGGATTACATAATAGTGATTTTGAACGTTAGGTATACCTATGCTTCCAGAAAGTTGTTAAAGATTAAAATATTTTATTAGTAGTACTTGCATGTTCTGGTGGTAAAATCTAGTTATTCACCAAATCCATCAAGCCGTCAACTAATGTACAGAGCCAATAAAGACCTTTAGTTGATTGTGCATTGGTGCTAGAATATTAATGCTACAGCCAAAATAGCTCATTTTTAATCATTTATAATATATCCTGACAATGGTTTTCTTTAATTTGATTTTTAGAATAGATTCTCAGGAGTTTATATGACATTATAAATTATCAGATTATAAACACACAGGCTAAGTTTAGGGGCTTGGAATACTAATAGTATTTAATGCTTAGAAATAACAACTCTAAGGTTTAAACTTTAGAATTAATTTTTATTATTTCCTGAATCCAAGAAAGCAAAAATCAGCATCCATTTTTGTAAATATAACTTATTTAAAAGTAGTTAATCCCTTTAAATATAGTTTAGAACTGAGGCCTGCCGAGTGGCTCAGTTGTTTAAGAGCTTGCTCAATGGTGTGAGCTGCTCTGAGCAACAGCAGTTCGATGCCAGCCTGAGGTGAGCTGCAGCTAAGCTGCCAACAGGTGGCAGGATGGCTCAGCTAAAAAATAAAAAATTAAATTAAATGTAAAAATAAAATAAAATATTTTAGAACTGAATAGAGAAGCTGTATTATTTTGTTTTATTATTCTGTCACAGAATAATAGTGGGGAAAGGAATGAGTAGCCACTCTGTTGGAAATTAGCTTCTGTTTTGTACCTCATTCTTCATTATGTTCTCCCTTTACCAGAGTGCTAAGTGGTGGAAAAGTCACAGCGTCTGGGCTCAGATTGCAATTCCAATGTGAGTTATGCCACTAATTAACTATGGACACTTAACCTCTCTGAACTTCAGTTTTTTTACCTGCAAAATGGGGATGATAATTATGTACTTTTTAGAATTTTGAGGATTTAATACAGCTCATTGCCTAGCCTCGATTCTTTTTCCTTTTTGCATTTTCTTCTTCTTCAAACCTAACCACTCTTGTCTACAAAATCAGATGTTATTTTCATTGTTTTTATTCATGTCAGCTACAATGCATATAGTCAGCTGTTAATTCAGTCCAGGGTCACTAACAATCAATAATTTGGTGATCTTGGTAATTGACTCTAAAAGCTAATGTGAAGCAATATTTCAAGGGGTACATTTAAAGAATGAGAAAGAAAAAGACAGTACTCACATAGTATTCAAAATATTTACTTCTAATGAGGCAAACTCTATCTTTTCTATCACATTACATTATCAAACAGAATTAAAAAGAAAGGAGATAGGGACACATTAGTTTGATGGAAAAAAAGTTCTTTCACCTATCCATCTCTTAGAATAAAATCTCTTTTCAGCAATCCATTGTACAATCCTCATCATTACTAAATGTTCCTGTTAAAAGGGTAAAACCTATTATTCAACCTAGTTATTCAGGGGTATTTAAATAAAAATAAGAATGGTTCAAATATATAGAATTTTTTAAATATTCGCATGAAACACTTTAATAATAATTGATGATAGCACATCTCCAATTCAATGTCAGCTGCCTTGAATCCTTTTTAGAAGTCGGTGGGGTACAAATTATAAATAAATAAAATAAAATTTCAATGTCAGACTCCAGCTGTCCTCTGTCCCAAGTGCTTAAATCCAAGTGCTTAAAATTGCAAATTAACTTTACCTACATCTATACCAAGGAAACTGAAGTGCCAAGTAACTTTTCAATTGGTAAATACTTTAATCTCCTCAAACCCTTAATACTTTGGTATAATTCATTTTGTTCCACCACAAACTTACATTGACATGATAATACACTGGTTTATTATAATTTAATACAGAGGGGGGCCAAAAATATGTATACACATTTTAAGAAAGGAAAGAACTGTATTAAAATTGTAATACTCTATATACAGATAACAAAAGATGAATACAAGTCATGTTTGACTTCTGCAATTATAAGAGGTGCTCAAGTGGTTGCCATCAGCATAATTTTTTTTTTGAGGGCAGTGTCACTGGCCCTCATATGTGGGACCCGAACGGGGGCGGCTGGCTTACCAAGCCAGCGCTTAACCACTGCGCCACTTGGCTGGCCCACTCAGCATAATTTTAATACAGTGTTTTCCTTTCTTAAAATGTGTATACACTTTTTTGTCACCCTCTGTATATATATTAAATGTTAATGGCATAGTAGACACGGAGTCAATCGGGTTCACAGTCCAAGTTAATTACTCATGTTGATATTTGTAGCATCTAAATGCTGTATAATTAGGGACAATCTAATTATTGATAGAAGGGACATGGCCAGCTGGCTGGTAGCCCAGAAGGTCTGGGCTGAGGTGGAAGGGTATATTTATGCCAGAAACTGCCCAGAGATAGAGACAGTTCTGAGATGGGAATGCCAGGAATGTAAGTGAAAATCCCAGGAGAAAACAGAGGAAAAGGGAATAACTCAGCCTATGTTCTCTTTCAGTGCCTGAGGGATATGTAAGGCCTACACTTTGTAGGGGTGGGATCTCATTCAGCCTTTCTCCTGCATTCTCTTCCTCTTGTCCAAGGGAAAGATTTGACCTAAAGAGTTGCATTATTTTATTATTAAATTATTATTATTATTATTATTATTATTATTATTATTATTATTACAGCCAGCATAAACCTCATAAAAATCTCCAGAGGGCAAGGGTTACAGTAAGATCTATGATTTCTGGAAACTCCTTACCCCACTCCATCCCCTCACCCACCCCCCCACATGTATTAAATTGATATGTTTCCCAGCTTCACCGCAGCCCCACCCCAAGTTATATGTTTTTTTTTGTTGTTGTTGTTTTTTAGGCTGTACTCCAGGAGGAACACCTTATAGAAAGTGTCTATTTTGAGGCACAATGAGTTCTAGAAGAACACATCATAGAGTGTCAGGCCATAGGGCCAACTCCAATTTAAGCCTGTGCTGTTTCTTTCCATTTTCCAGACGTCAGCAGAGACCTGAGAATCAGGTAAGAGCATCTAGAAACAAAGCTTTGGGTTTTATTAG
This sequence comes from Aselliscus stoliczkanus, assembly GCA_033961575.1. Lineage (NCBI taxonomy): Eukaryota > Metazoa > Chordata > Mammalia > Chiroptera > Hipposideridae > Aselliscus > Aselliscus stoliczkanus. Next base: position 76,984,028 of record CM066737.1, read on the forward strand.
GCTGTGACTAAGGGGCAGAGGAATGGGAAATGTTGAATGTCAGTGTTATAAATATGTGCGGATCTACAAAACACGTGTGTCATGATTGAGATTCTCTCTAAGAAACTCATACAAGCCCAAAAAAATTCTGCCTTTGTGGGTGTAGGAGATTGGGGAAGTAGGACAATGGGGTTCTAACCAACTTAAACAAGGCTGCAGTGAGTAAAAATAAACAAGTCAAAGTATATTAAAGGCAAGTTCACTTAGGGAGGAATACCAAATTATAGAAATGAGTACAAGATGGTCCTGGATTGGTTATGTATCAGTATAGCAAATAATTGCCTTGAGGCTGTGGGAGTCATACAAGGTGTGATCACAAAATACGGTGAATGCTGCTGCTGAGTACCATCCAACCAAAAGGCAAAGATTTTCCATAAGGAAAGCAGTGTGGCAAACCTTAGAAACAGTGCGTGACAAGTTTCAGCTTGTTCAGTGCAGTCAGGCAGGTGTGAGCTACGGTTGACAGAAGATATATATTAAAGTGTGTCATAAATTATCATCCTTCATGATGACAGCGCTCTGTGTCACACATCACTTCCAGTACACACTGCAATTTCTGTCAAATAAAAACATTACAGTATGTCCTCATCCACCTTATTCACCGGATCTGGCACCATGTGACTTCTGGCTCTTCCCCAAAGTATAAATGACCATGAAAGGGAAACATTTTGAATCAATTCAGGACATTGGGACAGCCACGACAGCGCAACTAAAGACATTCATGAAAGAGGAATTCCAGAACTGCTTCAGAAAGTGGCAAGAATGATGGGATAAGGGTGTTTGAAGTGAGGGGGAGTATTTTGAGGGGATTAATGGCAATATGTCTTTTACTGTAATAATTTTTTAAAATTTAAACATTCACCATATTGTTTGATCACACCTCATAGGTCAAAAATGCTATTAATAGAATGTCATATGGGTGAAAATGGTGAACATTAATATAGAGGTTTATTAATAGCATAAAGAAGCTGGGATGTAATCTTGGTATATTCTGTCTTAGTTAGATTTTTTTAAAGGTTTTTATTGGGGAATTAAAGGAGGGGAACAGTGTTAGGGAATTGGGGAAGGGGACCAACCAAATTGTTTTTCTTCAATATTCGTTGTGGAGGGCACCAGTCACCATCCGGCTTCCTGTCGGCAGCTCGTGGCTGCTAGGCTCAAGGTGCTGTGTTCAGTCTTAGTTGTGGGTGGGCATAGCCACCATCCCATGCGGGAGTCGAAACAGCAGCCTTGTTGTTAAGAGCGCACACTCTATCCTCTGAGCCATCCAGGTGGCAGCTCAGCTCAAGGTGCTGAGTTCTGTCTTAGTTGCTGGTGGGCGTACCCCACCATTGAACAGACAATCTTGTTATTACAGCAGCTGAGCTGTCGTGCCACCTGTTGGCAGCTCAGCAACAGCCCAGCTATGGCGCAGCATTCACTGGCCCATATGGGAATCGAACCGGCAGCCCTGTTGCTCAGAGCACACACTCAGAGCCAACTCTTAACCAACTGATCCACTCAGTCGGCCCGTTAGTTAGATTTTTATTATGTCTTCCATATGGAATAATACATTGTTTCAGTATCTATGACTTAAATGAGATATAGAGTATTTCGAGAAGGGCCAATGTAAGCGAGCCAAAATTATTCCTTTGAAAGATGTAGAAAATTGCTCATGTGAATGAAGCCTAAGGGAACTAAAGGGTTAGCTTACCCACAAGTCTTCAAATAATTGGAAAGATATCATATGAGGAAAGGGGTGGATCAGGCAGCTGATCAATATATCCACTCAAGTCAGACCAGAGGAGAGCTGAGCTTTAATTATAGAGGGGTAAAACAGAAGTTTGTGTTTATGTAACACTTCCCCTCACTTTACAGTACTGAAAAAAGGAGAATACTTTAAAAGTAAAGATAAATGAAAAAAATCCCATTTTGAGATTTCTCTGAATAAGGCCGACAGCTAACTTTATGAAATGACTTGACTGCAGATTGGCTACATGGCAAAATGGATCTTTGAGTAGATTTTTGGAAAGCATTTTAAGTAATAGAACATATGGGATTATATCAGATTTAAAAGTTTTTTCACAACCAGGGAAACCATCAATAAAACAAAAAGGAAGCCTACTGATTGGGAGAATATATTCGTCAACGATATATCTGATAAGGGATTAATTTCCAAAATTTATAAAACACTCGTGCAACTCAACACCAAAAAAACAAACAACCCAATAAGCAAATGGGCAGAAGATATGAAGAGACATTTCTCTAAAGAGGACATACAGAAGGCCAACAGGCATATGAAAAAATGTCCAACCTCACTGGTCATTAGGGAAATGCAAATAAAAACCACAATGAGATACCACCTCACTCCAGTCAGAATGGCTATCATCAATAAATCAACAAACAACAAGTGCTGTCGGGGCTGTGGGGAAAAGGGTATCCTGCTGCACTGTTAGTGGGACTGCAGATTGGTGCAGCCACTATGGAAGTCAATATGGAGGTATCTCAAAAATATGGAAATGGAACTACCTTTTGACCCAGCAATTCCACTCCTAGGTATTTATCCCGAAAAACCCAAGACACTGATTCAAAAAAATATATGCACCCCTATGTTCATTGCAGTGCTATTTACAATAGCTAAGACTTGGAAACAACCGAAATGCCCATTGGTAGATGACTGGATTAAGAAACTGTGGTACATTTATACAATGGAGTATTACTCCGCTATAAAGAAGAATGAAATCGTACCATTTTCAATGATATGGATGGACCTAGAGACTATTATGTTAAGTGAAATAAGTCAGTCGGAGAAAGACAAACACCGTATGATCTCACTTATAAGTGGAATCTGAAAAACTGAATGAATGAGCAATGTAAACAGAATTGACTCATAGATATAGAGGAAAAACAGGGTTGCTAGTTGGGAGGGGGTTGGGGATGAGGGAGAAGGGGAAGGGATTAGACAGACAGTTCAGGGAATATAATTAATACTGTTGTAAATATTGTGTGGGGCATCAGATGGTCACATGTCCATCTGATTGTGGGGAGACCATTTCATGGATGGAGTAGAGGTTTGATCACTGCACTGTATACCTGAAGCGGAGGTTGTATACCAACTGTAATTGAATATATATAGATAGTCACGGGATGTGGATTATAGTATGGAAGGGAGTCAGAGGAAGAGTAATAGATATATATGATATGGGGGGAGGAGTGGGGTGGTGCATTGAGGGAGGGGGTTGTCACTTTGAGGGGTAAAATGTATAACTATTGCACTGTGTTGTACACCTGAAACTAATTTAAAAAAAAAAGAAAATGGTTTAACTATAGGGCAGTGAATTTTAGGGGAACATTTCCCAAACATGATGATGACTTTTATTATCTGTTTTCCATTGTTAAACTAAAGTCATTTTTTCTGGCAATAGTTAGAAAACTGGGCCAGTTGTCAATTTCATGATTGAATCAAAATTAAAAACTCTTTGTCTTTAAAAAAAAAAAAGAAAAAAAAAGTTATGAGGACATTAATGGACATTAGAAGAGAAACTAAAATGGACATTAGAAGAGAAACTAAAATGAAATATAGTAAAGACCAAGAATTTTTTTTTTTTAAGATTTATTGTAAAATTAGGGGAGGAGAACAATGTTGGGGAATTGGGGAAGGGGACCAGCCAAATTGTTGTTCTTTGGTCTTCATTGTGGAGAACGCCAGTCGCCATCTGGCTTCCCGTCGGCAGCTCGTGGCTTCTAAGCTCAAGGTGCTGTATTCAATCTTAGTTTCAGGTGGCCATATCCACCATCCCATGCGGGAGTTGAACCCGGCAGCCTTGTTGTTAAAAGTGCATGGCCTATCCACTGAGCCATCTGGGTGGCAGCTCAGCTCAAGGTGCTGAGTTCCATCTTAGTTGTGGGTGGGCATAGCCTGCCATCAAACAGGCAATCTTGTTACCAGCTGAGCCATCCTGCCACCTGTTGGCAGCTCAGGGACACCTCAGCTCGGGCACAGCGTTCACTGGCCCATGTAGGAATCGAACCAATGACCTTTTTGCTCAGATCTTGCACTCTAAGCCAACTCAACCAACTGAGCCACTCGGCTGGCCCAGCCAAGGACATTTTATAATCTTTCAGGCATAATCTGAAATGGATTATCCTGTTGAATATTTGGTGTAAGCACTCTAGCATAAACATTTATAGTACATTTTTTCCCTGATGAAATCTATAACCTCAAGTTCTCTGGAATATTTCAAAAGTCAGACCAGCTCCAAACTTGCCTTTCATTTGTTGTGTTCTTGGAAATGACTATTCATCCTTGAGCAAATAATTTATCTCTATTGAGTACGAAATATTGCTAATCTCCATCATTTAACTACCTAGAATATTGTGCATAAAAAAATACACAGAAAGGCAATCTACCAAAAGAAAATGATCAAATTACCAGAGTTAATTCAATGGACATAAATAGAAATACAAGTGACAGCATTGTAAATTCATACTTTTCAGAAACATTATGCATCATGCATGCAAAAGCACACATACACATACACACAAACTCACCTTTTTCTCCAATACAAAGAAATTATATTTCGTTCCGTCAAAACAAAAGGCTTTCTCATGCCTCAGCTCAGAACTTTAGTACATGCTGTTTCCTTTGCCAATATTATCCTTATCTCCACCAATCTTCCTCTCTCCCTGCTCCCCCTCCATCCATCCTCAGGACACACACAAACCATGCCAAGCAAATTCCTATTTTCCTTTAAGACTTATCTCTTAGAAACTCCAAATATCTCTCAGTCAGCCCACCGACTAACTGACACAACACTGAGTCTTTCTCTCCTTTTCTGTACTCTTAAATTATCTTATACCAATTTGGGTTATAAAATTTATCACACAGATATGCTTTTATTTATCCATCCTCTGGTTTTTTTTTCCACTAGACTGTTTCTTTTTTAATAAACTTTTTATTCTAAAACAGCTTTAGATTTACAGAAAAGTTGTGACAATAGTATTGAGTTCCCATGTACCCCATACTAATTTCCTCTACTGTTAACATTTTACATTAAGAGGTACATTTATCACAACTGATATTGATACATAATTACTAACTTAAGTCCACATTGTATTCAGATTCCTCAGTTTTTACCCAATGTTCTTTTTTTTATTCCAAGTTCCCATCTACGATATCACATTACATTTACTAGGCTGTTTATTAACACGAGCTGCTATATTTTGTTCATTTTGCTATCACTGCTAACTAGTAGAAGGCCTTTAGATGCTTATTAAATGTTTGTTGAATTGACAGAAGAATGAATGAATATATAAATGGTGAACAGTATTATTCAAAATCAGGTATAGTTTGAGTCTCTCTATACATATACTTACTCTCCATATTTTATCTATACTACGTATTATATATTTTACAGAAATATTTATATTTCTCTAATCATATCTCTCTAATCTATTCTCATAATCATATCTCATAATCTATTACTAATCATATCATTATCAGGGGAAATAAAAGTTGTTCTTGATTTTTTTTAGCTGAGCCATCCTGCCACCTGTTGGCAGCTCAGCTTGCTGGGCATCAAACTGCTGTTGCTCAGAGCTCAGCTCGCACTCTTGAGTGAGCTCTTAACCAATTGAGCCACTCTGCCAGCCCTAAAAGTTGTCCTTGATAGAGACCATATTACCCCTTGACTTTCTTCACTAAAGTTTTATATATATTAAGAGCTCACTCAAGAGTGCGAGCTGAGCTCTGAGCAACAGCAGTTTGATGCTCAGCGAGCTGAGCTGCTGCTGAGCTGCCAACAGGTGGCAGGATGGCTCAGCTAAAAAAAAAAATCAAGGACAACTTTTATTTCCCCTGATAATGATATGATTAGAGAATAGATTTTTGACTTCAACTACACCAAGATAAAAAGAAAAATATTGTAGATTTCACACTACACTATACATTATTAATTCTCCAATTATATGATGTATTACAGAATTGTACACTTGAAACCTGTGTAACTTTACTAACCCTTGTCACCCCAATAAACTTTAATTAAAAAATAAAAATAAATCTCCAATTATAAAGGCAGATATTCAAAATGGTTATGAAGGTCAATTTGAGAAACGATATATTGAAACAGAACATTAAATAATTAAATGTTGGGCCGGCTGAGTGGCGCAGTGGTTAAGCGCTGGCTTGGGAAGTCAGCAGCCCTGGTTCAGGTCCCACATATGAGGGCCAGTGACACTGCCCTCAAAAAAAAAAATTAAATGGCATAATTTGTTGTATTTCTTTATTACTGTATTCTTTGCAAATCTTTACTTATGTATTATATTTGAGTTTCACAACAATCCTGTGAGATATCTTAATACTAAGTATTTTTAAACACCATTGCTAAGAACAGTGCTGTGGTGGCACAGCTTTAATAAAATTTACAACTGTCAGACTAGTACAGCACTGCCCAGTAGGAGCTAATGAGTATCAATTATGCTAGCAAGCTCAGGTGAGCAGAGCAGAATTAGAATAAAACTCTTATGGATTCACCTACTTATGCACACTTAGGACATTGTGAAAGGAAGATGTCATATACCATGTGGCCAAAATGAAGCTGTTGGCAGCTAATTTCTATTTCTGCACAGAATAACTGTGGATGAAATAGCTTTCCCCCAGGATGAGGGCTAGGATTTTCCCTATGGAGTTGGTGAAAGGCTGAGGCAAGAAAACGGATAACATAAATGCATAATCAAAAGTGGTAGGTTAGACAGAGATTAGGTCTGATAGAGATTAGCTCTGGAGGTAGCAAACAGTAAAGGAATCGTCTGTGGCAATGAGGTTTTATCTGGGGAAGTGGGCAGAAAGTAAAATTAAATGGATGGGCAGAGATATCTTTGTTTCACTGAGGTTTTTCCAGAAAGAGCAACTGATCGTGGACCAAATGTTACAGTGGGGAAATTTCCCCAATGGAATAGTTGTACTGACAGAAGTTTGTAGCCAAATATTTCTGGCAACAGGGTGTTTAAGGCCTTTCCTTGACATACTGGGCACACAGTGAACTATTCTGGTTTTGAAGACTCCCAGCCTTTGGGGACAAGAGTCTAAGACTTCTTTAGTCTAGGAGTTCCCACGTTCCCCACCCCCACCTCCCAATCTGTTTTAGAAAAAAAGCATTCTGGAAATTCTTTACAGGGGCTAGAAGGAAGATGAAGGACCTGGGAGTTGTCACCCTCTGATTTGTCCTTTGGAATAATGCCAACTTCCTTGAGCACTGTATTTCACCATGATACTGACAACTCAATTTCAATGGGGAAAAGTACTGGCAATGTAAAACAAGTTTTATATTATGATACTTTACTCCTGATTTTTTTCTATAAATTATCCTTATTTATTTTATTCATTTAGTTGTAGGAGAGACTAAAGCAGGAAATAATCATAAATATTTGAGCTATACACAAGTTCTTTTTCCCAGTGATTGAAAAAAAGAGACCTGCCAGAACGTGTGTCAGTGATGATATACAGTTCATTTCTGTAATGGTTATAAAGTCAGATTGATTAAATATTTTCTGGCAGCTTGATTTTTATCTCTGAAAACAAGATTGGATTATTTATCATGACGAATGAATGTTTCTAAATCAGGATCTATGTTCAAATAAATAGAACACACCATATATAATGGATCTAATTCCAATTTATCCATTAGGCATGTAAATCAAAATGCAGATTATTTTTAGAAGTACAAGCAAAAAAGCAAAGATAATTTGCTTTTAAAATTTCAAGTATATTAGTGTCTATGCTAGATGGAGATGATCTAATCTAAGCAGAACCTTGTGCCTCTGATAAAGGTTTTAGTGCTGATTCTAATCAAGTCAGGATCACTAGTGCATTGTTCTCTTTCTATAGTGCAGATGAAACAAATAAATGAGTGGCATTAATTCAGGCCTGAGTAGATATATAGCCATATCAGAGTAAAACAATTAGGACTGAAAAGTACCATCATTGGAGGAGTTAACATGGATACAAGGACTGAATAAATTCTAAAGACTCCACTTACCTATCTAGTCATTTGTGTAGAGTTTACCAAAATAACATCTGCCTGAAATCTCTGGGTAGTAGTAGACCAACTCAGTATGCTAGGAATAATGGCATACTATGGGTGGTAAATGGACTAATAATGCCCTTTGCCATTTTGTAAGCCTAATAGTCTGATGGTCTCTGATTATTTGCTGATGGCAGGATTAAGGTTTTACTAACTACATGTGCTGCACTGATTCTTTCAGGTTACTGGAGCTCAGTATTGCAAAGAGAAGTTATTTTCTAAAGATTTTATGATAATCCCCACACATTCAGGGGTTTGAAAAGAGTGTGGGCCCCATCTTCTTTTTTTTTATTAAGACTTTATTTCTTTAGAGCAGTTTTAGGTTTACAACAAAATTGAGAAGGAAGCACAGAGATTTCTTGTATACCCCTGCCCCCACAGATTCATAGCCTTCCACATTATCAGCATCACTCACCAGAATGGTATAGTTTTTGCACTAAGGGGTGTATCTACATTGACACATAATAATCAACCACAGTCCACAGTTTACCTTAGAGTTCACTCTTGGTGTTGTACATTCTATCGGTTTGGAAAAATGTGTAATAACGTGTCTATCATTATAATGCTATACAGAGTATTTTCTCTGCCCAAAAACTCCTCAGTCCTCTTTGCCCAAGTTCTTATTCCTTTTACATAAATTATTGATGATCTCTATTCATTTCATAGCTTAGCTACCACCAATTCTTTACCCCAATGACTGAAAGAGAAATGTATTTAGATTTTTTGTTTGTTTGTTTTTTATTTTTAATTAGTTTCAGGTATACAACACAGTGCAATAGTTATACTTTATATCCCTCAAAGTGACAACACCCCTTCCCCAATTCGCCACCCCACTCCTCCCCACCATATCATATATATCTATTACACTTCCTCTGACTCCCTTCCACAGTATAATCCACATCCCGTGACTATCTATATATTCAATAACAGTTGGTATACAATATTATACAACATCAGCTTCAGGTGTACAGTGCAGTGCTCAAGCCTCTACTCCATCCATGAAATGGTCTCCCTAACAAGACATGTGACCATCAGACACACCACAAAATTTTTACATTATTATATTTCCCAAACTGTCTTTCATATCCCTGTGGCAATATTGTAGTTACCTATTTATGCTGTCTAATCCCTTCCCCTTCTCCCTCATCCTCACACCCCTTCCAACTAGCAACCCTCAGTTTGTTCTCTATAACTATGAGACTGTTTCTTTTTTCTTTGCTCATTCATTCAGTTTTTCAGATTCCACATATAAGTGAGATCATATGGTGTTTGTCTTTCTCTGACTGACTTATTTCACTTAACATAATAGTCTCTAGGTCCATCCATATCATTGCAAATGGTACGATTTCATTTTTCTTTATAGAGGAGTAGTACTCCATTGTATAAATGTACCACAGTTTCTTAATCCAGTCATCTACCAATGGGCATTTCAGTTGCTTCCAAGTCTTGGCTATTGTAAACAGCGCTGCAATGAACATAGGGGTGCATATATTTTTTGTGAATTAGTGTCTTAGGTTTTTCAGGATAAATACCTAGGAGTGGAATTGCTGGGTCAAAAGGTAGTTCCATTTCCAATTTTATGAGATAGCTCCGTACTGACTTCCATAGTGGCTGTACCAATCTGTAATCCCACCAACAGTGCAGCAGGGTTCCCTTTTCCCCACAGCCCCGCCAGCACTTGTAGTTTGATTTATTGATAATAGCCATTCTGACTGGAGTGAGGTGGTATCTCATGGTGGTTTTTATTTGCATTTCCCTAATGACCAGTGAGGTTGGACATTTTTTCATATGCCTGTTGGCCTTCTGTATGTCCTCTTTAGAGAAATGTCTCTTCATATCTTCTGCCCAATTTTTAATAGGGTTGTTTGTTTTTTTTGGTGTTGGGTTTCATGAGTGTTTTATAAATTTTGGATATTAACCCCTTATCAGATATATCATTGGCAAATATATTCTCCCATTCAGTAGGCTTACTTTTTGTTTTATTGATGGTTTCCTTTGTTGTGAAAAACTGTTAAGTCTGATATAATCCCATTTGTTCATTTTTTCTTTTATTTCCCTTGCCCACAGGGATGTATCAATAAAAATATTGCTCTGGGTAATGTCTGCAAATGTACTCCCTGTATTTTGTTTTAGGAGTTTTATGGTTTCAGGTCTTACATTTAATTCTTTAATCCATTTTAAGTTTGTTGTCATATAGGGTGTAAGTAGATGGTCCATTTTCATTTTTTTGCATGTATCAGTCCAATTTTCCCAGCACCATTTATTGAATAGACTATCTTTATTCCAATGTAAATTCTTCCTTCCCTTGTCATAGATTAACTGTCCGTGAATGCTTGGATTGATTTCTGGGCTCTCTGTTCTGTTCCACTGATCTATGTGCCTGTTTTTATGACAATACCATACTGTTTTGATTACTGTAGCCTTGTAGTATGTTTTCATGTCTGGTAGGGTGATTCCCAGCCGACTTTGTTCTTATTTCTCAGGATTGCTGAGGCTATTCGGGGTCTTTTATGGTTCCATATAAATTTTAGGATTATATTTTCTATTTCTGTGAAAAATGCCCTTGGTAGTTTGATAGGAATTGCATTGAGTCTATATATTGCTTCAGGCAGTATGCACATTTTAACTATATTAACTCTTCCTATCCATGAGCATGGTAGGTGTTTTCATTTATCTGTATCTTCTTTGATTTCTTTCTTCAGTGTCTTATAATTTTCTGAGTACAGATCTTTTACTTCTTTGGTTAAATTTATTCCTGGGTATTTTATAGTTCTTGAAGCAATGGTAAATGGGACAGTTTTCTTAATTTCTCCTTCCATTAGTTTATTATTGGTATATGCAAATGCCACTGATTTCTGAACATTGATTTTATATCCTACTACTTTATTGAATTCGTCTATCAGTTCCAATAGATTTTTGATGGAGTCTTAGGGTTCTCTATATACAGTATCATGTCATCTGCATATAATGACAATTTTACTTCTTCCTTGCCAATTTGGATGCCTTTTATTTCTTTTTCTTGTCTGATTGCTGTGGCTAGAACTTCCAGAACTATGTTGTATAAAAGAGGAGACAGTGGACAGCCTTGTGTTGTTCTTGATCTTAAGGGGAATGGTTTTAGCTTTTCCTCATTGAGTATGGTGTTAGCTATAGGTTTGTCATATATGGCCTTTATTATGTTGAGATATGATCCCTGTATTCCCACTTTGCTAAGGGTTTTTAACATAAATGGCTGTTAGCTTTTGTCAAATGCTTTTTCTGCATCTATTGAAATGACCATGTGATTTTTATTCTTCATTTTGTTGATGTGGTGTATCACATTAATTGATTTATGGATGTTGAACCAGCCTTGCATACTAGGGATGAAACCCACTTGATCATGATGTATGATCTTCTTAATATATTGTTGAATTCTGTTTGCTAATATTTTATTGAGAATTTTTGCATCTAAATTCATCAGGGATATTGGCCTGTAGTTTTCCTTTTTTGTGTTGTCTTTATCTGGTTTTGGAATCAGGGTGGTAGCGGCTTCATGAAAAGAATTTGGGAGCCTTCCCTTCTTCTGGATTTTTTTGGAATAGTTTGAGAAGAATAGGCGATAGTTCTTTTTTGAATGTTTGATAACATTCACTTGTGAAGCCATCTGGTCAAGGGCTTTTGTTTTTTTTCAGAGCTTGTCAATTACTGATTCAATTTCCTTGGTAGTAATCAGGGTATTTAGATTTTCTGTTTCTTCTTGCGTTAGCTTAGGAAGGTTGTATGCTTCTAGAAAACTGTCCATTTCTTCCAGATTGTCAAATTTGTTGGCGTATAGTAGCTCACAGTAATTTCTTAGAATTTTTTGTATTTCTGTGATGTCTGTAGTCATTTCCCTTCTTTCGTTCCTGATTTTGCTAATTTGAGTCCTCTCTCTCTCTCTCTCTCTTTTTTTTTTTTTTTTTTTTTTTTTTGATGAGCCTGGCTAGAGGATTGTCAATTTTCTTTCTCCTCAGAAAACCAGCTCTTGGTTTCATTGATCTTTTGTATTGTTTTTCTGGTCTCCATATAGTTAATTTCCGCTCTGGTCTTTATTGTCTCCTTTCTTGTACTCCCCTCAGGCTTCTTTGCTCTTCTTTTTCCAGTTCCCTGGGGTGTAAGGATAACCTGTGGATTTGAGATTTTTCTTCCTTCTTGAGGTAGGCCTGCACTGCTATGAACTTCCCTCTTAGGACTGCTTTCGCAGCATCCCAGAGATTTTGGGTCACGGTGTTTTCATTTTCGTTTGTCTCGAGGTATCTTTTGATTTCCTCCTTGATCTCATTTGTGACCCACTTCCTATTCAGTAGTATGTTATTTAGCCTCCATTTATTTGACAGCCTTCCAGGTTCTTCTTATAATTGATTTCTAGTTTCATAGCATTGTGGTCAGAGAAGACACTTGAAATGGTTTCAATCTTCTTAAATTTATTGAGACTTGTTTTGTGACCTAACATGTGGTCTATCTTAGAAAATGTTCCATGTGCACTTGAAAAGAATGTGTATTCTGTAGCTTTGGGGTGAAATGCACTGAAAATGTCTGTTAAATCCGGCTGGTCTAATGTGTCATTTAAGGTCACTGTTTCCGCATTGATTTTCTATCTGGAGGATCTGTCCGTTGGTGACAGCCGGGTGTTGAAGTCCCCTACTATGATAGTGTTACTATTGATCTCCGTTTTTATGTCTGACAATATCTGTTTTATATATTTAGGAGCTCCTATATTAGGTGCATAGATGTTTACTAGGGTTATGTCCTCCTGTTGAATCGATCCCTTTATTATTATTAAGTGTCCTTCTTTGTCCTTTGTTATATTCTTCAATTTAAAGTCCATTTTATCTGATATAAGTATCACTACTCCAGCTTTTTTCTCAGTTCCATTTGCTCGAAATACTTTACTCCATCCCTTTACCTTCAGCCTGTATGTGTCTTTTGATCTGAGGTGTGTCTCTTGTATACAGCATATGTCGGGGTCTTGCTTTCTTTCTTTCTTTTTTTTTTTTTTGAGGGCAGTGTCACTGGCCCACACACGTGGGACCCGAACCAGGGCCCCTGGCTTCTCAAGCCAGCACTTAACGACTGCGCCATTTGGCTGGCCCAGGGGGCTTGCTTTCTTATCGATTCAGCCACCCTATGTCTTTTGATTGGAGCATTTACTCCATTTACATTTAACATGATTATTGATAGGTGCATATTTATTGCCAATTTATTATTTGTGTTCCTACTCTTCCTTAGTTAGGTTGTTTTTCTCTTCTACTTAAGGAAACCCTTTTAACATTTCCTGCAAAGCTGGCTTGGTGGTAATGAATTCCCTTAACTTGTTATTTTCTGGAAAGCTCTTTATCCCTCCTTCAATTTTAAATGATAGCCTTGCTGGATACAGCAATCTGGGTTGTAGGCCTTTATTTTTCATCACTTTGAAATCTTCCTGCCACTCCCTTCTGGCCTGCAAAGTTTCTGTAGAAAAGTCGGCTGATCATCTTATGGGGGTGCCCTTGTAACTAACTTGCTGCCTTTCCCTTGCTGCTTTAAGGATTCTGTCTTTGTCCTTAACCCTTGCCATTTTCACTATAATATGTCTTGGTGTGGGCCTGTTTGGAATCATCCTGGTTGGAACTCTATGCATTTCCTGGGCTTGTATTTCAATGTCCTTTGCCAGGTTAAGGAAGTTTTCTGACATTATTACTTCAAATATGTTCTCAATCCCTTGCTGCCTCTCTTCTCCTTCTGCTATTCCAATGATCTGCAGGTACTGCATTTGATGTTGTCCCCCAGCTCTCTTAAACTATTTTCAATGTTTTTCATTCTTTTTTCTTTTTGGTGTTCTGCTTGGGTGATCTCTGCTATCTTGTCCTCTAAGTCACTGATTCAATTTTCTGCTTCGTCCAATCAGCTAGTCATTCCATCGAATTTGTTATTTAATTCAGTAATTGCATTCTTAAGTTCTAGCTGGTTGCTTTTCATGATTTCTCTATCCTTCTTTATATTTTCATTAATTTCCTTGAACATTCTAATAATCAGTGTTCTGAACTCTGTCTCTGATAAGTTGTTTACCTCTATTTCCTCTAGTTCCACTGATTCAGGAGGTTTCTCCTGTTCTTTTATTTGGGTTGTATTTCTTTGTCTCCCCATTCTGGTTTACTCTTTGTGCTTGCTTCGATATAGCAGATAGACCCCCCCAGGTTTCTCATCTTTTATGGTAATCTTATATGGTGTGTGCTTTATATTTGAATTACTCAATCTCCCTATTCTCTTGTGCGTGTATATCTGAGTTGTTCCTTTTGTTGTGTGTCTTCACCTGTTGATGTTTAGCTTTGATTATTTTGGCTTGTCAGTAGGTGGGATTGACTCCCAGGCTGATTAGCTGTGAGGATCAGCAGTGTCCACAGTTTATGAGCTGCTGTGTGAGGGTTGACTCCTCTGATGAGGCTTGGACCCTTTGGCCCTTGCACCTGTAGCAACTTCCTTTTGGGTGTGACTCCTGTGTGTCAAACCCAGAAATGCTCTGGTTTTATCTAAAGTTGGCCTGTGGGTACGAAGATTGTTGTGTCTCCTGTGCTGGTCTTGGCTAAAGACCACCAAGCCCTTTCAGGTTGTCCTCTGCTGTACAAATATTCCTCTGAGTCTTGTGGGAACAAAGACAGCCACCTGACGCCTTGCATGATCCTGGCACTGCAGGTTTGCTGTTCATGAGTGTGTTTGTGACCTGTGATTGGTAGTTTTTACAAAGTCACTGCCATTCCTGCTTTCGCCTGTTTCAAGGCAGCCTGTGCACCCTGCAGGTTCAACGAGTGTCTTTGGGCTCACTTTCTGTTGAAAGCCGTGAAGAATGAAACAGCCCCTCACTGCCAAAAGCCAGCTGTTAAGTATGTTAATTAGTGCCTCAGCAGCTGAACCTGCCCTGCCTCCCAAGCCTTGCTGGAAAGGTGGGAGCAGGGTAGGTAGTCTCACTCTGCAGTGTCTTCTGGTGTGGAAATTCTCGACCCCCTACGGGTAGGAATACCTCTGTTGTCTGCCCCTACTGCTCCATTCTAGGGTCAGTTTAATACTCTGGCTTGGCAGGGGCCAAGGTTTCTGAGGGAGGGTGGAGGTAGGTGTTTATTTCTGTTGTTATTGTTTTTATTGTTTTTATTTTTACTTTCTGTTGAAGAGAGGAGGAATAAGAAAGAAACAAGCAAAACAAACAAAATAATACAACAAAAAAACTCCACAGTCCCAACACTGTTTTGAGCTAAGGCCTTTGCCTCATAAGCTCCAGAGGAGTTCCTGCTGCTCTCCCAAAGAGACTGCTGGGGATTAGGGGGCTGCGCACACCCTGCAGTGGCTCAAATCTCCATTCTGTCTCCTGGGGACCCGCATCTCCACCCAGCATGCTGCATCTCCCCCTCCCCCGGAGTATTCTTTTTTCCTTGCCTTTTCGGTTTCAGGTTTCTGCCTCAGCGTCTGCACACGGAGGTGCTCTGGCTGTGCTCTGCGGGACCTGGTGGACGCAGACTGATCCCTCAACTGGGCCAGTGCAGGGACTGATCTTGCCCTGTCGCTCTCACTGCCGGGCTCTGCAACCTGCTTCCTGGAGACCCAGTGAGCCGTGGGTGCAGCTGTATGTCTCCCCTCTCTCCTCCCCCTCTCGCCAGACCTGAGGCTTCTTCCTCAGGCTTCAGATCATTGTGCACTTGCTGTACTCTAGATGGGCCACGGGACGCAGGGAGCAAGCAGTGGGAACACTCACCGATCTGCTCTATGAAGCTCTGTCAGATTTCTGATGGAAGATAGACTTCGATGCGAGAAACTTCGGTCAGGTATACATTCCAAAGGGCTGCAGAGTGTTCTGTTCACACAGTGAGGACATGTCCCAGGCTTAGAAGCAGAGGGCTGGATCTGCAAAGGCGGACAGTAGTCTGCCTGGTAAGCGGGTAGGAACCCAGTGTTCTCAGCCAGGCTCCGCTCTTGGTCGTATTTAGATTTCAAAATGCTATCTTACCCAGACAATACAAATCATTAACATAGAACTTGAGTAGAATTGAAAGATTTCTGTATGCAACTGGATATTGCATGAATCACTTCTTTCTCTTTTTCTTTTTCTTTTTTTTTTTTTTTAGGGCAGTGTCACTAGCCCTCATGTGTGGGACCGAACTGGGGCCGCTGGCATGAACCACTTCTTTATTGAAACCAAGAGTCTTATCGGGAGATGTGATACATTTTTTTCAATTTTTTTTCAATTGGGGAATTGGGGGTGGGGAACAGCATTGGAGAACCAGGGAACAGACAAGTAGTTGTCCTTTTGTTCTTCAGTCTAGTTGTGGAGGACATTGCTTCACTGGCCCATGTTGGTATCATTATTGTGCTCTTCCCGGGTGAGGCACATCAGTCGCTGACCTCTGGATGGCCTCTCACAGTGGCTCTTGGCAGCTCATGCTGGCTGCCAGCTGCTCACGCTGGCTGCCGGCCACTCACTGTAGCTTATGGCAGCCTACTGCAGCAGGGGCTGCAGGTAAGCTGTACTTTGGATTCACAGCAGCCCAGCTCCAGGTGGAACTGTTGTTCACCATCTTAGCTGTAGAGGGCAGTGTCACTGGCCCTCATATGTGGGACCTAACCGGGGCGCTGGTGTCCCATGCCAGCTCTTAACCAATGCACCATTTGGCCAGCCCGCATGCTTGTTGGTCATTAAGGGAGTATTATTTCTACCACCTTATTAAAATCAGAAATTGGATTATTTAACATAAAATATGTTCTAAAATCCTTTATTCATTTACTAAACATACTCAGCTGTTCTAGCATCCCATATTTATATTATATTCTTTTGTAAGGAGACTAGCAATCAGAACATGTGATTACCACTGTTTATGTCAGAATGGGAACAAGTCAAAATCATGATGGGCCATATGTCATGAGAGGTGAGTAATTGGAGTTTAGCATGCCTGGTAGATGACCATTTTGGAATAGGTTTATCTGCAAATAATGAAAAGACACACTAGAAGGCAGGTGGAGATGTTCAGAGAGCATAGTAGTAGCTAATAGGTGGTAATCAAAGTAGTATTACAGAGGGAATAGATGAGTATTCGCCAAATCAGGTGAGGGCCTAAGAGGATAAGAGATGAAGGGCTGGACATCATGGAAGACATAAAGGAATGAGTGAGAAAGTGACAAAGAGCTACAGGGCTGCACCTGCTGAGAAGGGAATGAAGTAGTAAGGAGAGAGTACAAAGAAGAAAGAGTGGCATGTTAGGGAGCAAGAATAGAATAAGTGGGTGGAGAGAATGCAAAGGGAATGATGGAGCCTGAACATAAAATGGGGAGAAAAGGAGGTGGGAAGGCAGAAGCGGGAGAGGACTGGGAAAGGAGGGAAGGGAGACTGAAGATGGGGTATTGCTAAGGTAACCAGTTGGTTATTGCAAATTTGATGTATTCCATGCAAAGAGGATGGATGGCATCTGTGGATAACTTAACTTCTATTAATTTGAGTTGTTTATTTAATTCTTGTTTCTTTGCTCCAGTTAATATAAACACTGTGTTTCCTTAAATCATTTTGAGGCGTAGGCAGGGTAAATAAATTATATATGTAAACAATGTATTAATAAATAATTTCAATCCTTCTACTACTAATTTACCTTCCAAGAAAAGAGGCATAATTAAGATTAAGCAATAGGATAAATAGCAATGGCATGTAGCCACCTGGTTAGGAGGGGTGTTAGTTCCTGAACAGACTGGTATTATGGCTATCTTTTCTCTTTAAAGAGGTTTAAAGTGTTGCTTCTTTTTCTGAAAGAAATTTGTGAATGTGAAATTTGCTAGTATGATAATCAGAGTCAGTAGCTTAGGCCTAAACGGTCATAAGAAATGATTAAAGGTAGTATGTAAGAAGCAGCATTACCTGTTTAAGAAAATATTTCCAACATCAATATTTATTAAATCTATACATACAGCATATTTATTCTGTGATATTGAATAGTAATGTTACATTTTAAAGATATTATCTTTCCAAAATATATATTCTTAGCCATATATATTTCAAACAGATTACAAAGAAAAAATTAATCTAAGAGCACTCAAATAATGATTTCTATTCCTCTTGTATAATGTTAAGTGAATGTGAGTAAAATACATTTAAGAAAGGTAAGTCATTTCTCAGCTTTAATCTCTACTGTGGCTACAATTTTAAAACACAGGTAAAGTTTCAAATATCTAAATTTGAATATGCTCCTTTCTGAGAGTATCCATCACAATTTATTTAGGTGAAGGAGTTGACCTTTGGGTATGGCATATCAGAGCAAACCTTCTAGGCCTCCCACTTTAGGATGTTCTACATTATTGCAGGGAACATGCTGCTTGTGCTGCACAGATACTCTGGAAAAACAGTGACTCAGTAGGTTAGTGGAAGGGAAAATCAGGTGACCTAACAGGCCATTGCTAAAAAGGATTTGAGGTGTTGTTATATAATCAGGACATTAAACACCCACACCCATAACCAAGGTAACAAGGCTAGTTTGGCCAAAAAGGTTTACCATCCTTTAAATACTCTCCTTGGGCCTCAAAATTCCCTTTTGTAAAAGGTACTCTGAATGTCTCAACGCGATCCTCAACCCTCTTAACATTACCCTCCACTATTATTCATGTTTTGTGTGTCTATATGTGTGTATTTCTTTTCTTTTGGCCTGTTTGATGCCCTTTTTTATAAGTCAGGTTTGTTGACAAAAGTACTTTTTATACAATAAAACACCATTTCGGGGGTACACTTCTATAAGTTCTGATAAACATATACAGTTATGTAACCACAACTATATAACATTTCCATCACCCCCCAAAACTTCTGACCCTTTATACAAAAACCCTCACCCCCAGCCCCTGACAGCCACTAATTTGTTTTCTGCCACTATAGTTTGCCTTTTCCAAAATGTCACAAAAATGGAATAATAGAATATGAAGCTTTTTTTTTTTTTTTAGAGGGCAGTGTCACTGGCCCTCATATGTGGGATCCAAATCGGGGCCGCTAGCATCCTGAGCTAGCTCTTAACCATCGTGCCACTCAGCCGGCCCCAGTATGAAGCTTTTTGAGGCTGGCTTTTCTCAGTTGAAATAATGTGGTATTTGCAATTCATCCATGTTGTTGCAGGTACCACTAGTTCGTTCATTTTCATTGCTGGGTAGTATTCCATTTAATGGATGTACCCCATTCTGTTTATCTATTCTCTAGTTGAAGTGCATTTTGGTGATTTCCAGTTTTGGGAGATTATGATTAAAGCTGCTATAAGCATTCACATACAGGTTATTGTGTGAGCATATATTTTAATTTCCTTTGAGTAGGATGCTAAGTTATTTGATAAGTTTGCATTTAACTTTACAGGAAATAGCCAAACTCTTTTCCAAAGAAGTTATGAAATTTTGCATTCCAATTAACAATGTAACAGAGTTCCAGTTGCTGCACATTCTCTTTAACATGGTATTGTTAGGTTTTTCTTGTTTGTTTTTTCAGTCATTCTAATAGGTGTTGTCTTCATCCATTTGGGATGCTATAACAAAATACTATAGAATGAGTGGCTTAACAAACAAACATTTATTTCTCACGGTTCTTTCTTTTAATTTTATTTTTAACCTTTTTTTTTTTTTTAGCTGAGCCATCCTTCCACCTGTTGGCAGCTCAACGGCAACTCAGCCCAGGCTGGCATAGAACCGCCGTTGCTCAGAGCTCAGCTCACACTCTTGAGCGATCTCTTAACCAACTGAGCCACTTGGCTGGCCCTATTTTTAACTTTTTTCAGTTACAGTTGACATTCAATATTATATTAGCTCAGGTGTACAGCATAGTGGTTAGACATTTATATAACTTACAAAGTGATCACCAGGTAAGTCTAGTACCCACTTCGCACCATGTGTAGTTATTACAATATTATTGACTGTTTTCCCTATGCTTTACTTTACTTCCCCTCGATTATCTTGTAACTGCCAAGTTGTATTTCTTTTTCTTTTCTTTTTTAGAGGGCAGTGTCACTGGCCCTTGTATGTGGGGCCTGAACTGGGGCTGCTGGCTTCCCAAGCCAGCTCTTAACCACCGCGCCACTCGGCTGGCCCCCAAGTTGTATTTCTTAATCCCATTACCTTTTCAACCCAGACCCTTACCCTGCTCCCATCTAGCTACCATCAATTTGTTCCCTGTATCTAGGAGTCTGTTTCTGTTTTGTTAGTTCATTTATTTTGTTTTTTAGATTCCACATATAAGTGTAATCACATGGTATTTGTCTTTCTCTGTCTGACTTATTTCACTTAATGTAACACCTACTAGGTTCATCCGTGTTGTCACAAATGGTAAGATTCCATTCTCTTTTATGGCTGAGTAATATTCCATTCTATCTTTGTACCAAATCTTCTTTATCCATTTCTCTATCGATGGTTACCTCTGTTGCTTCCATATCTTGCCTATTGTAAATAACACTGCAGTGAACACAGGGTTGCATATGTCATTTTGAATTCATGTTTTGGATTTCTTTGGTTAAATACCGAGAAGTGGACTTGCTGGGTTGTAAGGTTATTCTAATTTTTTGAAAAACCTCCATATTGTTTTCCACAGTGGTGGCACAATTAGCACAAAGGTCCCCATTTCTCCACATCCTTTCCAACACTTGCTATTTTTTGACTTATTAACGCTAGTCATTCTGACAGGTGTAAGCTGATATTTCATTGTGGTTTTAATTTGCATTTCTCTGATGATTAAGTGATGTTGAGCATCTTTTCATATGTCTCTTGGCCATCTGTATGTCTTTTTTAGAGAATTCTCTATTCAGGTCCTTTACCCATTTTAATTGGATTGTTAATTTTTGTTGTTGTTGTCTGTTTTTGGTGTAAAGTTGTATGAGTTCTTTATAAATTTTATATATTAAAGCCCCTTATCAGATGTATCATTGGCAAATATGTTCTTCAATTCAGTAGGTTGTTTTTTTTCATTTTATTGATGGTTTCCTTTGCGGTCCAAAAAACTTTTTAGTTTGATATAGTCCTCTTTCTTTCTTTCTTTCTTTCTTTCTTTCTTTCTTTCTTTCTCTCTCTCTCTTTTCTTTTCTTCCTTCCTTCCTTCCTTCCTTCCTTCCTTCCTTCCTTCCTTCCTTCCTTTCTTTCTTTCTTTCTTTCTTTCTTTCTTTCTTTCTTTCTTTCTTTCTTTCTTTCTTTCTTTAAGCCGAGCCATCCTGCCACCTGTTGGCAGCTCAGTGGCAACTCAACTAGGGCTGGGCATCGAACTGCTGTTGCTCAGAGCTCAGCTCGCACTCTTGAGCAAGCTCTTAACCAACTGAGCCACTCTGCCAGCCCTTTATTTCTTTATTTTTAAAATTATTTTAAATTAAAGTTTATTGGGGTGACAATTGTTAAGCAAAGTTACATAGATTTCAGGTGTACAATTCTGTAATACATCATCTATATATCATCTTGTGTGTTCACCACCCAGAATCAGTTCTCTTTATTTTTTTCTTTTGTTTCCCTTTTCTGAGGATATATATAAAATGTATATATATATATATATATATATATATATATATATATATATATATATATATATATATATATATGTTACTAAGAGCAATGCCAGAGAGTTTGCTGCCTATGTTTTCTTGTAAGAGTTTTATGATTTTGGCTCTTACATTTAAGTCTTGCTGAGTGGCGCGGTGGTTAAGCGCTGGCTTGGGAAGCCAGCGGCCCTGGTTCAGGTCCCACATATGAGGGCCAGTGACATTTAAGGCTTTAATCTATTTTGAATTTATTCTTTTTTTTAATATATATAAGATTTTGGGGGGGAACTGGGGGAGGGGAACAGTGTTGGGGAATTGGGAAATGGGAACAGCTAAGTTCTTCACTCTTAGTTGTGGAGGGCACAGCTGCTCAGCTCAAGGTGTCGTGTTCAATATTTGTTGCAGGGGGAGTGGGGCACAGCCCCCCCATCCCATGTGGAAGTCAAACCAGCAACCTTGTCACTAGGAGCATGTGCTCTCACCAGTTGAGCCATCCTGACACCTGTTGGCGGCTCAGTGGCAGTTCAGCTCAGGTGCAGCTCCCTGGCCCACGTGGGAATCAAACCTGCCACCCTGTTGCTCAGAGCTCGTGCTCTTAATAACTGAGCGACTCTGCCAGTTCCCTTGAGTTTATTCTTGTATGTGGTGTAAGAAAGTGGTCTAGTTTCACCTTTTTTCCCACATGTATCTGTTCAGTTTTCCCAGCACCATTTTTTGAAGAGACTGTCTTTACCTCATTGTATATTTTGCCACCTTTGTCACAGATAATTAATTGACCATATAGATGTGGGTTTATTTCTGGGCTCTCTATTCTGTTCCATTCATCAATGTATCTGTTTTTATGACAGTACCATACTGTTTTGATTACTATAGCCTTGTAGTATAGTATCACATAGCATGATACATCCAACTTTGTTCTTCCTTAAGATTGTTGTGCCTTTTTGTGGACTTTTGTGGCTCCATATAAATTTGTTCTACTTCTGTGAAGAAAAACCATTGGTATTTTGATAGGGATTGCATTGAATCTATAGATTGCTTTGGATATTATGAACATTTATTTTAATTTTGTTTTTTGAGATTTTATTGGGGAATTGAGAAAGGGAACAGTGTTGGGGAATTGGGGAAGGGGAACAGCCAAGTTGTTGTACTTCAGTTTTAGTTGTGGAGGGCACCACTAGCCCAGCTCCCAAGTTCAGTCACCATCCAACTGCCCGTCAGCAGCCCGCAGCTGCTCACCTCAAGGTGCCGTGTTCAATCTTAGTTTCAGTTGGGCATAGCCCACCATCCCATGCCAGAATTGAACCAGAAACTTTGTTGCTAATAGTGCATGCTCTAACCACTGAGCAATCCAGCCACCTGTTGGCAGCTCAGGGCAGCTCAGCTCAAGGTGCCCTGTTCAATCTTAGCTGCGGGTGGGCATAGCCCACCATCTCTTTTGGGAGTCTAACCAGCAACCTTGTTGTTAGGAGCATGTGCTCTTACCAGCTGAGCCATCCTGCCACCTGTTGGCAGCTCAGCTCGGGCAAAGCTCACTGGCCCATGTGGGAATTGAACCTGATATCCTGTTACTCAGAGCTCGCACTCTTCACCAATTGAGTCACTTGGCCGGCCGATCCTATGAACATTTTAATGACGTTAATTCTTTCTATCCAGGAGCATGGTACATGCTTCCATTTATTTGTATCTTCACTTTTTTTCTTCAATGTCTTATAATCTTCCAAGTATATGTCTTTTACCTCCTTGATTAAGTTTATTCCAAAGTATTTTTTTTATGCAATGTAAATGGGATTGTAATCTTCATGTCTCTTTCTGATAATTCATTATTGGTGTATAAAAATGCAACTAATTTCTGAGTATTAATGTTCTGCCCTGCAACTTTAGTGAATTCATTTATCAGTTCTAATAGTTTTTTTAGTGGAATCTTTGAGTTCTCTATAAATAGTATCATGTCATCTGCAAATAATGACAGGCTTACCTCTTCCTTTCCAATTTGGGTGACTTTTACTTCATTTTTCTTGTCTGATGGCTGTGGCTAGGACTTCAAATACTATGTTGAATAAAAGTGATGAAAGTAGACATCTTAGTCTTGTTCCTATTTTTAAGGAAAATGCTTTTAGGTTTTCCCTATTGAATATGATGTTAGCTGTGAGTTTGTCATATATGGCCTTATTATGTTGAGGTACTTTCCCTCTATTCCCACTCTGCTGAGCGTTTTTATCATAAATGGATGCTGGACATTGACAAAAGTTTTTTCTGCATCTGTTGATATGATCATATGATTTTTATCCTTCATTTTGTTTATGTGGTGTATGACATTAAATGATTTGCAGATATTGAACCAAACTTGCACCTCAGGAATACATCTCATTTGATCCTGGTGTATGATCTTCTTAATGTGTTGCTGAATTTGGTTTGCTAATATTTTGCTGAGGATTTTTGGCATGTATGTTCATGACAGTTATTGGCCTATAATTTTTTCTTTGTAATGTCTTCGCCTGGTTTTGGAATCAGAGTAATGCTAGCCTCATAACATGAGTTTGGGAGACTGCTCTCCTCTTGAAATTTTTGGAATAGTTTGAGAAGGATATATGTTAATTCTTCTTTGAATGTTTGGTGTAATATTCATCTATGAATATCCAGGTCTTTTGTATGTTGGCAGGTTTTTTGTTGGAGGAGGGAAGTTTTTTGATTACTGACTCAATTTTGTTACTAGTAATCAGTCTGTTCAGATTTTCTGTTTCTTTTTGATTCAGTGTTGGATGATTATATTTTCAGGAATTTGTCCATTTCTTTCAGACTGTCCAATTTATTGGCATATAATTGTACATAGTATTTTCTTTCTTTAAAATTAATTAATTTTTAATTAGTTTCAGGTGTACAACACAGTGCAATAGTTATACTTTTTACCCCTCAAAGTGACAACACCCCGTCTCCCAATTCGCCATCCCACTCCTCCCCCCATATCATATATATTTATTACACTTCCTCTGACTCCCTTTCACAGTATAATCCACCTCCCATGACTATTTATATAATCAATTACAGTTGGTATACAATATTATGCAACATCAGCTTCAGGTGTACAGTGCAGTGATCAATCCTCTACTCCATCCATGAAATGGTCTCCCTAACAAACATGTGACCATCTGACGCCCCACAAAATATTTACAACATTATTAATTATATTCCCCGAACTGTCTTTCATATCCCTGTGGCAATATTGTAGTTACCTATTTATGCTGTCTAATCCCTTCCCCTTCTCCCTCATCCCCAACCCCCTCCCAACTAGCAACCGTCAGTTTGTTCTCTATATCTATGAGACTGTTTCTGTTTACTTTGCTCATTCATTCAGTTTTTCAGATTCCACATATAAGTGAGATCATATGGTATTTGTCTTTCTCCAACTGACTTATTTCACTTAATATAATAGTCTCTAGGTCCATCCATATCATTGCAAATGGTACGATTTCATTCTTTTTTATAGCGGAGTAATACTCCATTGTATAAATGTACCCATAGTATTTTCTTATAATGTTTTGTAATTTTGTTTTGTCAGTTGTTACTTATCTTTCATTTCTGATTTTATTTATTTGAGTGCTCTCTTTTTTTCAAGATGAGTCTGGTTAAAAGTTTGTCAATTTTGTTTATCTTTTCAAAGACCAAACTTTTTATAGTTTCTTTAGGTGTAAAGTTAGATTGTTTATTTGAGACTTGTCAGGTTTGTTGAGGTTGGCATTTATTACTGTGAATTTCCCTCTTAGGATTGCTTTTGCTGTGTTCCATAGTTTTGGGGCATTGTGTTTTTGTTTTCATTTGTCTCAAAGTATGTTTCAATTTTTTTCCCTTAATCTCATTGTTTACCCATTTATTGTTTATTAGCATGTTATTTAGCCTCCAAGTGTTTGTGTGCTTTCCAGTTTTTTTCTTCTAACTGATTTCTAGTTTCATACCATTGTGGTTGGAGAAAATGCTTGATATGATTTCAATATTTTTAAATTTATGGAGACATATTTTGTGGCCTAACATGTGGTCTATCCTGGAAAATGTTTTATGTGTACTTTAAAACAATGTATATTCTGCTGCTTTGAGGTGAAATGCCCTAAAAATATCAATGAAATCCATTTGGTCTAATGTGCCATTTTTTTTTTAAATTGGGGAATTGGGGGAGAGGAACAGCGTTGGAGAACTGGGGAAGGGGAACAGACAAGTTGCTGTCCTTTTGTTCTTCAGTCTAGTTGCGGAGGATGTTGCTTCACTGGCCCATGTTGGCATCGTCATTGCGCTCTTCCTGGATGAGGCAGATTGGTCACTGGCCTCTGGATGGTCGCTCACCGCGGCTATTGACAGCTCACACTGGCTGCCGGCCACTCACGCTGCCTGCTGGCCACTCACTGTAGCCTATGGCAGCCCACTGCACCAGGGGCTGCAGCCTACACTGTCACCAGGGCTCACAGCCCAGCTCCAGGTGGAGCTGTTGTTAGCTGTAGAGGGCAGTGTCACTGGCCCTCATATGTGGGATCCGTACCGGGGCCACTGGTATCCCAAAACCAGCTCTCAACCAATGCACCACTCGGCTGGCCCTAATGTGCCATTTAAGGCCTCAGTTTCCTTCTTGATCTTCTGTCTGGAAATCTTACCTATTGATGTCAATGGGGTGTTATAGTCCTCTGGTATGACTGTATTACTGTTGATATTTCCCTTTATTTTATTTTTTTTAAAGATTTTATTGGGTAATTGGGGAAGGGGACCAGCCAAGTTGTTCTTCAGTCTTCATTGTGGAGGGCGCCAGTCGCCATCTGGCTTCCCATCGGCAGCTCGTGGCCTCTAAGCTCAAGGTGCTGTGTTCAATCTTAGTTGCAGGTGGCCATAGCCACTATCCCATGCAGGAGTCGAACCAGCAACCTTGTTAAAAGAGCACGCCCTATCCACTGAGCCATCCCAGCAGCAGTTCAGCTCAAGATGCCAAGTTCAGTCTTAGTTGCGGGTGGGCGTAGCCCACCATTGAACAAGCAATCTTGTAGTTACCAGCTGAGCCATCCTGCCACCTATTGGCAGCTCAGCGACAGCTCAGCTCAGGTGCAGCATCACTGGCCCATATGTGGATTGAACCGGCGATTCTGTTGCTCAGAGCTTGCACTCTTAAGCCTACTCTTAACCAACTGAGCCACTCGGCCAGCCCCTCTCCCTTTATTTCAGTTAATATTTGCTTTATGTATTGGTGCTCTTATGTTGGGTACATAAATGTGTACTAGGATTATAGCCTCTTGTTGGATTGATCCCTTTATCATTATGAAATGTCCTTCTTTGTGTCTTATTATAGACTTTGTTTTAAAGTCTATTTTATCTAAGTATTGCTTCCCTGGCTTCTTTTCATTTCCATGTGCATGAAATATATTTTTCCATCTCTTACTGTCTGTGTGAATCTTTAGATCTGCAGTGGGTCTTCTGTAGAGAGCATATGTATGGGTCTTATTTTCTTATCTGTTCAGCTACCTTATGTCTTTTGATTGGAGCATTTAATTTATTTATATTTAAGGTGATTATTGATAGGTACGTAGTTATTGCTATTCTATTACACAGCTTGCACATATTTTGTTAGAATTATATCTAAGTATTTAATGTTTTTGTGCTATTGTAACTGGTACCGTTTATTTAATATTAATTTCCATTTATTCTTTGCTAATATGTAGACGTAAAAAGGTTTTTGCATATTGATCTTGTAGACTATGTCTTTGCTAAACTCACTTATTAGTTCTCATAGATTTTTAATTTTTTTGTTTGGTTTTTCTATGTATACACATGTTCTGTATGAATGGAAAGGGGGGTTTTTCCTTTCCAATCTGAATGACTTTTGATGATTTTTCATTTCATATTTCACTGGCTGGAACCTCCAGTGCAATGTTGAATAGCAGTGGTGAGACTGTCATAGGCTACAAGAACACTATGTGAAAATCTTTTTATGTCTATATACTAGCAAAGAATAATTGCAAATTAATATTAAATAAACTGTACCATTGATAATAGCACATTCTTGACTCTATTGTTCCTGATCTTGGGGAGGGGGTTAAGGAAGCATTCAGTATTACCTTTAACTATAATGCTAACTGTATATTTTTCATAAATGTCTCTATTAAGTTTAGGGAAGTTTCTATTTCTAATTTACTGAGCATTTTCATCATGCATGAATGTTAGATTTTGTCAAATGCTTTTTCTGCATTTATTGAAACAATTTTATATTTTTTCTTCTTTAGTCTCTTAATGTGGTGAATTACATTGTTTTTCTAATGCTGAATTAACCTTTAATTTTCACGAAAAATTTCTCTTGGTCATAATGTACTTTCTTTTTAAAAAAATCTATTTGTGGACTTTGCTTACATATTGGTTGAAGATATTTTCCCCTATGTTCTTGAAGTATTTTGGTCTGTATTTTTCTTTTTGTTTGTTTGTTTTTTGTTTTTTTACCTGAGCCATCCTGCTTCCTGTTGACAGCTCAGTGGCAACTCAACTCAGGCTGGGCATCGAACTGCTGTTGCTCAGAGCTCAGCTCGCACTGTTGAGCGAGCTCTTAACCAACTGAGCCACTTGGCTGGCCCTTGTATTTTTCTTTTCTTGTAATCTCTTTGTTTTTGTTTTTGTTTTTTGCTATCAGGTTAGTATTGGAATTATAAATAACTTGGAAAGTGTTCCTGTCTCTTCCATTTTCTAGAAGAGCTTGTGTATAATTGGTATTACAGTAACACCCTGGTTTATGAGAATAATTTGTTCTGGAAACAAACTACTCGTATTGCAAGACATCACTCATTTACCAAGTTAAAATGTATTATTAAGTTGGTGCAAAAGTAATTGCAGTTGTTGCCATTACGAGTAACGGCAAAAACTGCAATTACTTTTGCACCAACCCAATAGAAATGTTTGCTCATCTTGCGGAACACTTGCAAACCAAGTTACTCGCAATCCAAGTTTTACTGTATTTCTTAATTAAATGTATTTGTTGGAATTCACCAGTCAAGCTATCTGGGCCTGATTTTCCTTGCTGTAATGTTTTAAAGTATGAATTTAATTGTATGAATAAGATGTAAAACTATTTATGTTATCTATGTATTGTTTTTTAATTGAGATATAATTCACATACTATAAACTTTACCCATTTGAAATATAAAATTTAGTGTATTTACATGATTGCATCACCTTCACCACTATGTAATTCCAGAACATTTTCATCAACCCCAAAAGAAACCCAGTACCCATTAATAGACACACTTTATTTCTCCCTCCCTTCAGCCCCTAGAAATGACTAATTTACTTTCTATTTTTATGGACTTACCTATTTGGATACTTCATACAAATGGAATTGTATACTGTGTGGTCTTTTGTAGCTCACTTCTTTAATTTAGCATAATGTTTTCAAGGTTTGTCCATGTAGCATGTTTTAGTACTTCATTCCTTTTTTTCTGTTAAGTTTTTTTTGGGGAATTGGGCGGGGGACAGCATTGGGGAATTGGGGAAGGGTAACAGGCAAGTTGCTGTCCTTTTGTTCTTCAGTCTAGTTGTGGAGGATGTTGCTTCACTGGCCCATGTTGGTATTGTCATTGCGTTCTTCCTGGATCAGGCAGATCGGTCGCCAGCCTCTGGATGGTCGCTCACCGCGGCTATTGGCAGCTCACGCTGGCTGCCAGCCACTCACTGTAGCCTATGGCAGCCCACTGCAGCAGGCCTGATTTTCGCACAGCCCAGCTCCAGGTGGTGCTGTTGTTAGCTGTAGAGGGAGGTGTCACTGGCCTTCATATGTGGGATCCGAAACGGGGCCGCTGGTGTCCCAAGCCAGCTCTTAACCAGTGCACCACTCAGCCAGCCCCCTATTCTTGTTTTATATGAGTTAAAAAAATATCAAATTTGAATGAACCATGTAGGCATTTTGCACAAAATTACTCTCTAACATATCTGCCTCTTACTTACTGTAGCTAATTATAACTTAAAGCAGTGGTTCTCAAAGTGTGTTCCCCAGACTAGCAGCATCAGAATCACCTGAGAACTTGGTAGAAATGCAAACACTCAACCTCCAACCCGGATTTACTGAATCAGAAACACTGGAGCTCAGCAATCTGTGTTTTGACAAAGCCATGCAGATGATTATGAGGCACACTTACCAGTGAATTAGAGTGCAGTGTTAGTAATACCATAGCTATAAGACTGAAATTATCTGGTTCATAAATCCTATTTTAAAAATCTTGAATACCAGGGAAATCTAGTGAGCAGGTGTGAATGGGCCCAGGGAAATTCTTTACCTTTACTTCAGTCTTGGGAGATCTAATCACATGTGTTATTGTAGGTGCCAACAGTTTTGCAAATTATATGCAAAAGTCGGAAACCAGGTGAATTGGCAGATGTACAAATTTACATCTTTATTGCTTTATAGATTTATGAATATGTTTGAAGTTTGAATAGGGTAACATAGTTACTCTCATATTCTTAACCAGAGACTGGTCCAATTTCACCTCAGAAAGAACTCTCCTCAACAAAGTTCCAAGATTTGCAAGGGACCCAAACAGAAAATTGTGTGGTAGAGAAGAGACATTGAAATACCAGTCAAATTGATTGACTCAACCTTGGTGAACAATACGGTGAAGGGTATGGGAAGCCAGATTAACTTCACATCTTGCATTATGTCTTTGGTTTATAAAAGTGTATCAGTTTTTGGAATTCATTTTTTGTTTAGTAGATCCATCATTCTAACATTTTGATCAACCCATTAGTAAGATCAATTGTTTCCCCCCTCCTCCAGAAAATAGCATTATAACCAAATACGTTGACCTGATTCAAAAGAATATAAAAATAGAAGGAAAATAAAAATTTCAATGGCATCAAAATATTGCTAGATGGGATGGAGGTGGGCATGAGGGAGAAGGGGAAGGGGCGAGGCAACATAAACTGGTAACTACAATACTACCGCAGGGTTAGAAGAGACAGTTTAGGAAATATAATCAATAATGTTGTAAATATTTTTTTAGGGGACCAGATGGGATCATATCTTGTTAGGGAGACCACTTCATGGACGGTGTAGAGGCCTGACCACTGCACTGTACATCTGAAGCTGCCGCTGATTAATATTAGATATTGACTATAATTTAATACATATATAGTCATGGGATGTGGAGTATAGTGTGAGGATGGAGTCAATGGAATTGTAATAGATACGTATGATATCAGAGGTGGAGAGACAGGGGAGGGGGAGTCACTTTGTAAGGGGTGAAAAAGAGAACTATTGCATTGTTTTTGTACATCTGTAATAATAATAATAATAAAAGAAGTATTGCATCCAACAAAAAAGAAAATAAAAATTTTACTGTTCGATATTTTCCTTATATATAATACAAGAGAACTCCTTTGTAATAGATGCCATTGTTAAAATTAAATAAGTTGAAGTTCTAGATAAATCATGAAATGTCATTTTCTTTTATAAAAATCTTAGGAGTTAGACCATAATGATTACTACCCTTTCCCCTCTCTAGTATTATTAAGGAATTTCACTCTGTATGTACTATAAACTATACTGTCAGAAGGGGAAAAACTATGAAAATATAATCATACTTATTCATTTATTTATTTATTTTTTAATCTCATTCACTTCAAGAAAAAGGCAATAACAAGCTTACATTTCACAACTATGTGTGAATTGTTCTACCTTTTGAAATTGATTTTTAGAGGGCCAAAGTTACTTAGTATTTTTTAGAGAATGAAAGTTCTCTGACACTCCTAAGGAATTATTTGAAGATTTAAAAGTATTTGTTAAAACTTAAACACTTAAAAGTTCTGTTTCTGTATATGAATCCCATTTTTATATTTTAAATCAGAATGTCACCGAAATAAAATATCTGAATATTTTTCTAATAGTAATTTTATGCTCTGTGTTGGCTCACTGTTTTCCAGCTATTTGGATTATAAATTTTTGGGAAGTAGGCAGAGAATACTGAGAGACTATGTGACTCTCTTTATAATTGCACCCCTAATATGCATTACTGTGTCACAGAACAGAAATCAGAACCACAGTGTAGGACCTGTGGGTGGTCTGTCATCTGCTGATCAAAGGCCCTTAGCTCATATTTCACACCCCCTTAGTGGGACAAGATGAGTTGGTTTTTAC
This sequence comes from Aselliscus stoliczkanus, assembly GCA_033961575.1. NCBI lineage: Eukaryota > Metazoa > Chordata > Mammalia > Chiroptera > Hipposideridae > Aselliscus > Aselliscus stoliczkanus. Next base: position 77,015,776 of record CM066737.1, read on the forward strand.
CTTCATATGGTTCAGTTAACATTTTTCAATTAAATTACATGATCACCCACTTTTACCCCTGACCATAGTCATCCAATGTGTGCCATTTGTCACAGGGTAAAGAAGTCAATGTGGAGATTTAAGTGTAACCTTGCCCTAGTCCTGGAAATATTCAGAACAATGTTCTAATGGTGGTGGAGCCTATCTTATCATCTTTTATAATGAAGAATATATTATTTAGAAACTAGATATAGTACACCCCAGTTCCAGAACCACCAAGATATTGCCAAATATTGTGTAAATTTCTAATGCAATGCTACAATAACTGGAATCCAGAGTTACGTATGCGAAGGTATACAGAAAATTTTAGGCTAAAAATTTCCTGAAGATGAAAAGAACGCAACAATCTGCAGAAGATTTGAGAAACTCAAGTGTTTGTTAATACCTGCCTTTGTGCTTAAATAGAGTAATCATGTTTTTCACCAATAACCCAAGGGTCTTCTGGGCTAGTAGAAATTAGGTGTAATAGGCCCTGGTTACTACTAACTTAAAATCAAATAATATGTCTTTGACATAAGGAGTCAACATAGGACAAATAAGCATTAACTCTGCAGAGTTAAGTACTGTCATACATTTTTATATCATCCCTCAGCTTTAACAGTGTCTGGCTACAGTAGTGTGGTTTGTCTATCCAACTTATTTATTGAGCATCTACCACATGATATGAATGCAGAGCTTAATAGGTTAATTCACTAACATCAAAAAGCTTAGGGCCAGCCGAGTGGCATGGTGCTTAAGTGCTGGCTTGGGAAGCCAGCGGCCCCGGTTTGGTCCCACATATGAGGGCTAGTGACACTGCCCTCAAAAAAAAAGAAAAAGGAAAAAGCTCAGTTTTTTGATGAAAAAACATAAAGCAGTGATAAAATAAAAATAAGGATATGGAAAAGATGCTATGGAAGTGTTGTCAGAGAGTGGGCCCTTCCCGGCGCAAAGTCCAGGTTCTTGGCAACTCGAGCAAAGAATTTAACGAGATACTGGAGTAAAAGTAGTTTATTAGAAGACATAGTACATTTCAAAGAAGTAAAAGTAGGCCTGAGCAGTAGAGGATGGCTCAAGGGCCTATTATTAGAAGATACATTATTTCAAGGAGTTTGGAGCATATGGAGCTGGCCACGTGCAAAGGCAAGGCTCCAAAGGCTTAAAAAGGAAGGAAGGGGGTCAAAAGGGAAGAAGCGGTCCAAAGGGAGCAGTGGTCAAAAAGGGCGGGCTTCCCAGGACTTGGGGTTTTTATCCCTTTTTCTCTAGAATGGGCTGTTCCCCTCTGGTCGTGGGACCACTTGATTGGAAGTTTTGGGTGCAGAGGGGAAGTCACCTGGGAGGTCACATTCTGTGGGACATGCAGGAATGCAGAGACCAGCTGCCTGCCTCTAACTGTCTGCCTTGTTTTCCCCTTGAGAGACATGATCCCCATAAAATCTCTATGGGAAGCTGAGGGACAGGAGGTCTTTTTTTCTGTATCTGCTTTCTGCTGGGCAGGGGCGTAGAGCTGTCCCTTCCTATTGGGGGTTCAGGGACTCTCACACTAGCTGATCTCAGATGAGAGGAAAGGGTCTCGAGCTCCGCCTGGAAGATTGTGTTGGCTTCTTTGGTTGTGACTGGCAATCTTGTTGGGGTATCCTTTGTATCTCCAAGGCCCCTAGATGAGGAAAAATAGATTTTAATTAATAAATCTGATAGTTCTCATGAAACCTGTGGCTGTTCAGCCACACTCAGGTGGCGTCAGTTATCTGGGCCCAGAATGGGTTTGGCATTTAGCTTCCTGGCCTGGGGGACATTAGGAAGTCACAGGCTCTCAAATAGTTATCTGAAGCAGAGGTAGGAGACTTCTGTTGCTTAGGATTAAGAAACTGATTTACAAAGCAATCAAGAAACTGGGGGGATCTTTAGTCTAGGATTCACAAACTGGGTAGAAGAGTAATCAAAGCCAAGAGCTAAGAAACTAAAGAACTAGGGAGGAGACTTAACATTTCTATACTTAACATTTCTATAGGAAAGAAAACTTGAAAGTTTCTCTGTGGTGGTGGTGATGTGTGTGTGTGGGGGGAGGGGGGGAGGCTTCTCTGTTGGCCCATAACAGAAGTACAAAGGAATGAGTGACTAATTTTCTCTGAGGATGAGTAGAAGGAGTGTGGGGGGATGGGAGGAGGGCAAGATCAGAGAGGCTTCACAGGGTGTCAGAGTGGGATAGATGGTTTGGCATCAGGCAGACCTAGTTTTAATTCTAGATTTTTCCATTTAATATCTGTGAGGTCTTGAAAAAAAAAGTCACTGAACCTTTTCAAAGCTCAGTGTCCTCATCAGTAAAATACAGATAATATAATTTTTTACAAATTATTATGAGGGCTAAATGAATTTATGAAGAGTTTATGCCTGGAGTATAGTGGGTTCTCACCAAATAGTAGTTGTTAATATTGATAGCTATTAAGAATAAGTTGTCTAGGGAGACTGAGATAGGGATGAGACAATAACATATGGATAGATTTGACTGGAATATGAGGTGGTAAATAAAGCTGGAAAGCTAGTCAGAGGCCAGATGGCGAAAACATTTGCATTCAGAGCTAAGTAGTTTGGATACTTTGCTGGAGATGATGTAGAATCATTGAAGAATTTTGATCAATGGGCTGCCAGTAAGGAGGAGTCAGAATGTCCAGTTAAGAAGGATCATTAATATCATTAGTTTAAGGAAATGTATGAAGTGAACTGAGACAATGGTAGTGGGGATAGAGCAGACATTCAAAAAATATTTGAGATAATAGTAAAAGGATTTGTTAACTGATTGAATGATTTGAAAAACAGGAGTCTATTAAAACCATTGAGTTGAGGAAGGGAATTTGATGATTATTATTTTTTTAAATGAGAAAGGTGTGCATGTGTATATGCTAAGGGGAATGTTGAATGAATGAACATATATGAAAGTTAAATTTTATATAGAAGCAAAATAATACATTCACAGTGAGTAAGCTTCTTAACATAGGTGATGTGGTGTATTTATCAAATGCACAAAAATAGCAGGGAACAAATTCATTCATTCTGAAAATATTTATTGAGCCCCATTATATCCTGGCATTATGCTAGGTGCAGGAGGGAATGAATTTTAAAAATATATACCACATGTCAATTGGTGTTATAAAGAAAAAGCAGGATAAGGCTAGAGATTTATAGAGATGGTGTTTTAGAAAGGACAGTAATAGAAGGACTCTGAAGTGACATCCAAGCAGTAAAATAGGTGGATGGTGGAGGTTATTCATAGCCCTGGAGAAGACTAAAGATCAGGTTGGTCGGGGTGGAATCAAGAATTCAGTTTTGAATAGGTTAAAATTTAAATACCTGTTAGATAGATATCCAAGTAGAATAGGCAGTTACATGTATAAAAGTACTGATTTCAAGGAGTTTGTGGTTGGAGATAAAATTTGAGAGTCCTCAGCATACAGATGGGATTTAAAGCAGAGGAACTGGATAGGATATGGGAATCTTACATAAAAGATGTTGTGGGAGATAGAGGTGGAGGACTGATCCTTGAATTTACAACTTTTTGAGACTGGAAAGATGAGGAATGATACAGCAAAGGACACTGAAAAGAAATGGCCAATGTTGTAGTAGAAAAATGAAGAAGAAAGAGGGAGTTGTGAACTGCACCAAATGCTAATGTGTGGTCAAGCAAGTTGAAGTCAGTAATAGCATGCATGCTTTTTGCTGATGGGAAAGGTCCAGTAGACAAGTAGATGCTGTGAGAGAGGCTGGAATTGCAGAACAAAGCCTTTGAGTCGGCAAGAAGGGATTTGATCCAGTCTTCAAAAAGGTTGGCCTTAGTTAAGAACACTGTCAATTCTGCCAAACACAAGTTTATGTGAGTGTGCGCACACACATATATTTTTCAGTTTATAGCCTCATGCACCCACTCCTTTCAAAGCTTCTACTTTTATAGAATCATATTCATAAAGCTCACTTTCTCCCTGGGATTTTAAGCAGAGTAGGTGGGAGGGCACTATTAGTGATCCTTCTTTCCAATCCAGTGCCAACCTCTGTGATCTGCTGAGCACAACACAACCACCCTAAGTGTAGTAGGGGGGGAAGTGAGAGAGGGTGCTATGTGTTTTATGTCCATTAGGAACCTCTCTAAGGTACTGAGCTGGCTTAGTCACTGTTAAGAATTGTTCTTTTAAGTCTCTTTGAAGTTCAAAGGTGGAATAATTTTTTTTTTACTGTGAGTTCTGAAGTGGTTTGATGGGAAGGATCTTGATAATCTCCTGTGTATAAGACTGTACTTTATCTCAGTTATATCACTAGCACCTAGTACAGTTTGTGGCTTCCAGTAGCAAAGCAGGAAAGGTTTGACTTGAACAAGAAAAATGGTAATTACTGTCACTACAGATCTAATATCCTCAGAGTAGGGTGGGGTAAGGTTAGCTTTTGTACATTCTGCCTTCATTGCCACAAGTAGAGTCCAATAAGTGGCATAGGTATGTGTGTGTGTGTGTGTGTGTGTATAAGAACACTGGAAATACTATGTGTTATCAATAGTATGAAGGTGTAGTCCCTGAGAAAGAAAATAGCTACCAAGAAGGATTCCTGGTGGCCAACTAGGATCAAACTTAAAAGCAGAGCCTAGTAGTCTTTTCTAAACAGGAGCCTCTGATGCCTGCACTAAGCTGCTTGCCTTCCACACTGAACTGCCTGCCAGCACTGTGTTCCTGCCATTTGAGTCAGCTCTTATATAAAGGAGTTCCTTGAATAGTATTTAAGCCAATATGACTGAGGCTTTCCCCATGCAATTGGAGCTACTCAGCAATTAGGTTGTCGGAAAAGTCATGATGCATTTTTGCAACGAAAAACATAGAAAAAATATGTCATGACTTTCCGACAACCCAATATATCAGCATCTTCATCAACCAATCAGTCTCCATTCTGACCAATCAGGACAGTGCTTTTTTGGCCACTCAAACTACAAAGATTTAGAGCCCTCATTTGCATGAGGACAGAACAATCAAGGACCAGGAGACGGGACTTTTGTCTACATAAGTAAGCTCCCCTGTGGTATGAAGAGTGCATCTTCCCTTTTCAGCTAAAACTGTTTCTCCCACTACAGCTGAAACACAGAGACTGAAACACCAAAGGTGTGTCATGTATTGCAGGACCAGAATGGAAAAGACCAGGCTGAGTGAAGCAGAGCTGCCCAACCTGAGAGGGGCCTGGCTGCAGGGCCACCTCACAGACATGCTGCTTCATTGTCGAGTTGTAACACTATTGAGCTGTTCCATAGTCAGACTGTGGTGTTGGGTCCCAATTGAGTTGTTTGCACGGAATAAAGTTTCCTGCTTCACTGCACCCCAAATTGGGGATTCCTGATGGTGTTGAATTAGCTCCAACTACCATTGGTTGACAAAGACAACCAATGGAAACAGCCTGAGAGAGATAAGCAGGAGGCGAATGAGGTACCACAGATACTAATTTATTTGAAATGCATTTTCTTCCTGCCTTATGCTTCTTGGAAGCTAATGTATAATGGACTAAAATCCCCGCCCTAGTATTTGTCTCTAAGTATTAAAATGGGTGTGGTTCGGTGTATATAACACACCTGCTTTTATGAGCCCTGCAAGCAGGTATTCCTGTATCCCCCCTGACACTGACTCCTCCAAAGCTAAGGAGGGTCCCCCAGTTCCCCACATCTTTTTGGGGAATCGTCCCGCAGGCAGGGCAAGGTTGCTTCTTACACTTGAGAGGACCTGCTGAGCATGTGTGAACAGCGCCGCGCATGCTCCGTAGAGTGGGCAGGTTTACCCAGGCGCTAGCAGTGGTTTTTACTACTCCTCTCCCGCCCACCTCGCCCAGCACGCCCCCTCCCTTCTCCCCCAGCCACCACGCTGTCCTCCGCATCCACCCCCGCCCCTCTTTCTCCCCCCGCCTTCACCCCAGGCTGGGGAATCTCCATTGACGTTTGGGTGACGCCGCTGTGCCGCCGCTGTGGGGGGGGGGGGGGTTCCCGGCGCTGCACAGGTAACGCCGCCGCTGCCGCCATATTGACAGAGCTGGGAGCGGGGAGGGGGACTGGGGAAGAAGGGTGGCGGGGCGTGGCGGGGGGTGGGGTGGGGGAGTAGTCACTGCCTAGCGCCAGTCAGGGCGGCGGCAGTGGTGAGCGGAGCCGAGCAGCAGCTCTGGGAGAGGCAGCACAGAGTTCTCTTCTCTACGGGGAGCAGCAGCTTGCGTTGGAAGCGACCCCCACTCCCAGTCTCTGAGGGACCCTGCGGCGACGGAAGTGGTCGTTGAAGGCGGGGCTGGGGTTCTCGGCGGCCGCAGGCAGGCTTGAAAGACGGGATGCTCAGCGGTGCTGGCGGTTCGCAGGTCCAGTTCAAGTGCTCCTGAAGGGGCGATGTTACCAATCGCTCCTCAGGACGAGCCCTGGGACCAAGAAATGGAGGTGTTCGGCGACAGCGCTAGCAGCGGCGAGGTTAGTGTGGTGACCACGAGGGGTTGGAGCCACCCAGCTCCTTCCCTCTGAACCCTGGCTGGGGTTCGAGAGAGAGGGGGAGCGAGCTGCCCAGGCAATCCCTGTGGAGGCTGCGGGGCGGCGGAGCGAGCGCTGCCCCGACTGCGCTTTCTTCGCTCAGAGCGGGCGGGCGGGCGGGCGGGAACCAGAGGGCGGGCTTGGGCATGGGGAATGAGTGTCTGCCTCGTGGGTACGCCAGAGTAGTGACTAAGTTTCTTCATTTGGCGACATGGAGAGGGATTAGGGGACGCCCGGGGCATCGCGACCGGTTCCGCCCATCCCTCTTTCTCCGCTGCACCAGATTTGCTCGGGAACAGCTGCTAACTCCAGCTCGCTGGTGAATCTTGGGTGCTTTAGGAACCTAGCGCAACAAAAACACACCAAGGTGACCGACTAACTCTAGGGACATTTGCGTCTAGAGATGAGTGTTCCTTAGTTACTTAGCCTTCTGGTGTCTCTGTGGCTTGTGGTTCTTTATAACAACCCAAATGAAGATTAACTGGAGGCGAGGTTTCTTCATCTACATTTAGGTGATGTTCTGCTGCCCCTTTTTGCGTTCCAGTCAATTCTACCTTTCTCTTTTCTCCGCACCTTTTTTCTGCCTTCCCCCACTGTTCTCCCCACCCCTTAGGTCCCTAAAAGACACTAGGTGAACCCCAGCCCTTACAAGACGTATCTTTGGTAAGACTGCGAGGTTCAACCTTAATATTTTGGTACGCCTGTCGTCTTCCCGCTCTTCTTCTGAAACTTCTGATTGGGTTTTGGTCAGCTGTGCGGTGAGAACTTAGATGTACATAAATAGGTACTGTGCTTTTCTTGCTGATGCTTTGTTGTTGTTCTTGTTACCACCAGTAAAAGCGGGCAGCATTTTAATACAACATCACATCTTTTGATTTTGTTTGTTTGTTTGTATTTGTGTTTGTTTTTTGTTTTTTTGAGGGCAGTGTCACTGGCCCTCATATGTGGGACCCGAACCGGGGCCGCTGGCTTCCCAAGCCAGCGCTTAACCACCGTGCCACTCGGACGGCCCAACATCACATCTTTGGAGATTGGAAGTCGGAACGCTTTCTGATACCTTAATTGATTGATAGTCTAGTACTCCAGTGGAGGCCACTATAGACCTCCTAAAACTACTTGAATGCCAAACTGATTCACGGTAGGATATTTTGAGGTGGAACTTGAACTCCTCAACAAATCAAGGTTCAAACTTGTCTTTAAGCGCTTGCTCCATCCTTTGAAATACACTTTGGACTGTTGTCTGTTTAACTCATTCTTTTTTCCTTTCAAATTTCCAACAAAACTGGGTTAAAATTACGTGCCAGGGGCCGGCGGAGTGGCACGGTGGCTAAGCGCTGGCTTGGGAAGCCAGTGACCCCGGTTCGGGTCCCACATATGAGGGCCACTGACACTGCCCTCAAAAAAAAAATTACGTGCCAGGATAACATTTAACAAGCAATGTAGTGGAAACAAATTCAGAAGGAGTCTAAAATTGAGCCCTCTCTACTTATAGGAAATAGTTTCTTACAAAGTTAAGCAATTCCAAAATACATTTTAATATTCTACATCTCTTAAGAACAGGATAAATGAAGAGTGGTTCATTTCTTCTTGGAACGTGGGAATGTTTTACACTTGTAAGAATTTTCTAGCAAGACTGTTAAAGAGGAGAGGAATTTTGTATTATTTGTGTGTGTAATCTATTTACATAGTGCCAGCAGGCATTTGGTTTATAAAGACAGTTAAATGCTTGGGTATTAAGATGAGATGAAAGGTGGGGAGCCTTTCACATGCCTACTATTTTATTTTTGTTAACCTTGAATGTAGAAATGTTTTAAATTGTAATTGCATATTTTTTTTATTGTTTGCAGTATGTTCTAGGTATTACAGAGATTTAACAATGAGTCTCTCTACCTTAGCAATTTGGAAAATACTCCAGTGGAAATTGTTAATCCCAATGAAGTAAAACAAAAGGTGAAGGTAATGTGATGAAGATAGGATTCCGGCCTTCTTTGTCTAAAACAGTTATGATTGGTTAGATTTAACCCTGCAAGTGAATTAAAAACATTCTAGGTGAAAACTAAATGAATAGACCTGCTTAGTACCTAGAAGGGGTTTGTTGTGTTGTTTGTTTTTAACGGTATTCTTTTTTTTTTTTAAAGATTTTATTGGGGAATTGGCAGAGAGGAACAGCGTTGGGGAATCGGGGAAGGGGAACAGACAAGTTGCCGTCTTTTTTTTTTTTGTTCTTCAGTTTAGTTGCGGGGGATGTTGCTTCGCTGTTGGTATCGTCATTTCATTGCGCTCTTCCCGGATGAGGCAGTTCGGTCGCTGGCCTCTGGATGTCGCTCACCGCGGCTATTAGCAGCTCACGCTTGGCTGCCAGCCGCTCACGCTGGCTGCGGGCCACTCACTGTAGCCTATGGCAGCCCACTGCAGCAGGGGCTGCAGCCCACACCATCACCGGGGCTCGCACAGCCCAGCTCCAGGTGGAGCTGTTGTTAGCTGTAGAGGGCAGTGTCACTGGCCCTCATGTGGGATCCGAACCGGGGCCGCTGGCATCCCAAAACCAGCGCTTAACCAATGCGCCACTCGGCCGGCCCTTTAACGGTATTCTTTTGATAAGAAGGAAGCAATTTTACTTCCCAGAATTTATATTTACTTTAATTACATGTTTGTTGATGTTGGCTTTAGAACTGTTAACATTTGAGCATGAGCTTTACAGCCCTCAATTGTGATTGTTTTAGTTCTAAGGGTGCTTTCATTGTAGAATATATATTTTGAAAATGTATATTTTGGACCCCTTAAAGAAAATGTAAGTGAGAATCTATTAACTTTAATGTCAAAGGAAATAACTCCTGTCAATTTCTATGTGTGTTCAATCATGGTAAAATTAAAGATTCTGTACAGTATCATATTGTAGAGTCTTTTAATGTCTTTTAACTGTCTTGTTTCGGCAGTTGTTAACCTCAGAAGTGTGAGAATTGGTTGTTTGAGACTCTTTTTTTTTGTTTTTTGAGGGCAGTGTCACTGGCCCACATATGTGGGATCTGAACCCGGGCGAATGGCTTCCCAAGCCAGCGCCCAGCCACCGCGCCACCCGGCCGACCCTGTTTGAGACTCTTAACATGTTTGCTGTCATTTTTTTTTTTGAGGGCAGTGTCACTGGCCCTCATAGGTGGGACCCGAACTGGGTCCCCTAGCATCCCAAGCCAGCTCTTAACCACTGCGCCACTCAGCCGGCCCTGTTTGAGACTCTTAGCATGTTTTCCCACAGGGAAAATTAAGGGTAGTTACATTTTTAGACCAGTGCACAATGGTGACATATAATGAGGAAGAGCGTAACCGCTGTTTGTAAAATTGTCCCATGAAAAAATGTGTTCCAGGGTTCAAACAAAAAGTAACTTGTTTCCAGTGAAAGGTGGAGAATGGGCCTGAAAAAGGGAAATATGGGCTCTGTTTGCTACTGCAAAGAGGATTTTTGGGAGATGGGAAATAGGATAAGCAAGAAGTTTTGGTTGTGAGAGAGCTCAATTAGGTCTACTGGGAATAGGGACTTCAAAGAGCATCACCCCTCAGGCAGCCACAATTTTAGCTCTTGCCTGGATTCTGTCAGGATCATGGAAGAGATGTTACTTGTGGTATGATAGATATTGGTGATTCTGGGCAAGGGTCTTAAAAGAACAGCCTGTTTCAGTAAATTGAACTTTTCATGAGTTAATGCCATGTATATTACAGTTTGTGCAGTTAGTTTGTTATTTTATGGTGAGAGTGTTTCCTGATGGAGGAGTTGATTATATGTAATTTTCAAATTGCATGTTATATCATTATGTTATGTTATAATTGGTACTTTGATATTATTTCTTTTTTTGAGGGCAGTGTCACTGGCTCTCATATGTGGGACCCGAACCGGGGCCATGGGCTTCCCAAGCCAGCGCTTAACCACCGCGCAACTCGGTCGGCCCTGATATTATTTCTTATCAATACTGCTTTTGTTTAAAGAGGTTAGTTAGGGTTTTTTTTTTTGTTTTTTTTTTTGAGGGCAGTGACACTGGCCCTCACATGTGGGACCGAACCGGGGCCACTGGCTTCCCAAGCCAGCACGTAACCACCGCGCCACTTGACTGGCCCTAAAGAGGTTAGTTTTGAGAAGAATACAGTTAAATGATAAAAACAGTTTGGGATTAAAGCCACAGACTTTAAAATTTAAGCAGGATGGCAAATATATGGCAGATTAGGAAAAAAACTGCTAGTTTTAATTTATTTCATGAGACCCTGTTGTAATAGAGGAATAACATGGGCTTCAGAGGCTGGTTAATCTGGATTCCAATCTCAATTTCAGTTCGTAGTAGCTGTGTGACTCAATGCAAGTTACCTAACCTCTCTGAGCCTCACTCTCTTCATCTGTAAATGGGAGAAAACCATCTTCAAGAGTTATTATCAGATGGTCGAGTGGCGCATTGGTTAGGAGTTGGCTTGGGACGCCAGCTCTGAGCAGTAGGGCCCTGGTTTGGATCCTACATGAGGCCAGTGACGCTGTATCCTCTACAGCTAATATGGTGAACAACAGTTCGACCTGGAGCTGGGCTGCCATGAGTCACCGACTATGGTGTAGGCTGCAGTGGGCTGCCATAAGCTACCATGAGTGGCTGGCAGCCGGCGTGAGCTGCCAAGAGCCTCCGTGAACGTCTGTCCAATGGCTGGCGACCCATCTTCCTCACCCAGGAAGAGTGCAATGATAATACCAACATGGGCCAGTGAAGCAATGTCCTCCACAACTAGACTGAAGAACAAAAGGACAGCAACTTGTCTGTTCCCCTTCCCAATTCCACAATGAAATCTAAAAAACAAAAAAAGTTATATATTTTTTTAAATGCAGTACTGGGTTTGATACACTTAGCAAGATGCTGTGTACATAGTTGGTTTCCAGTATACAGTAGTTTCTTCTTTTTCCCCAAAGTCACCATCATGCCACTTTACCTACCCGTAAATTCGGAATTATTGTCACCTATATTAAAACCTTGGGATTTAGATAGCCATGGTCATAGCTCCAGTTTCCCTATTATGAGCAGTTTTTCTTAACACCTCCTTCCTAGATCTGATCATTTCATCTATGTATAGTGATCACATTTGTAATCCCAGATAAGATGATTCAGGGATAAATACGAGTTTATATTTAGGAACATTTAGGGGATAAGAAGAGACAAATAATTCATTTGTTATAACTGGCTAATGAGGTGTTTCACTGACATTTAATTTTTAGTTGTTTTTTGTTTTGTTCTTTTTTTCCTATTCTGAACTTCTGTCGTGGTAGGAATTGGTTCAGTTCATCAAGTGTTTATTGGGTTTACATTCACGTAGGCAAAAGAGATGTGCAGAAACTTATAAGTTATAAGACCATGAAACAATGAGGTAGTTGTGGTTTAGGGATGATCTGGTAAGTCCTTGTGAAAGAGGTTGAATTTGATCAGGACATTTGAGAGTGGATAATATTTTCATAGAGATGAAAGGAGCATATTTCTTTCTGGTGGGTAAGGACAATATAAGCAAAGGCATGGATGTACTCTTGGAGGAAGGAAGAATCTCACATTGCTCTAGGATACAAGGCTGTGATGTGAGAAGGGATATAGTGTGACTGCGGTAGGCAATGTATTTAAGGTAGGCTAGGCTCAGATTGTATGGGGCTTTTAAAGCCAATTTAAGGGTTCAACATTCAGTAAATGGGAGCTACTGAAGGTTTTCGTGGACATGGCATGGACAGATCTATGCTTTGAAAAACAACCAATGACAGTTTATAGGATGGATTGAAGTTGGGGAGAGATTGAAGGTGGGGAATACCAGCTGGGAGGCTATTGTATTAGTCAGTGGAAGTAGTAGTGAGATTTTTGAACCAGGACAGAAGGGGTAGAAAGAAGAGGACTGATGGTAGAGAACTTGCAGAGATAAAATAGTTAGAATTTGGCAACTGATTAGATGCTGGGAAGGTAGAGGGAAGAATAAAGAACAATAGAGATTAGGAATGTTGTGGTAGGACTTAATTGATTTAACAGGTATTTAATGCCTGCCTGTCAATGTAAGTATCTATGCTAGCCACTGGACTAATACAAAGATAAATAGACCTTTGCAGCATAAGGAGATAAAAAGCTAAAATGAACTTCTCCATCTTTCTTATTGTCTTTAGTAAGACGAAACCATTCTAAAGATTCATGGTCATGCTTGGCATGCTTTTATAATCTTTACTACCAAAGGTGAATGCGTTTAGTACTAACTAAAGTAGTTTTTCATATTTTTAAAATGATCCTTAGGCCTGTAATTCTTGCTTTGTCAATATTCATCTTAAATATTCAGCAGTCCCTGGGTGCAGGGAGATGTTCTGGAAGAGTGACTGGTGCTTCTTTCTGGAATATGGAAAGAGGAACATCTGTATTTCTTACATGCTTTCACCAGGTTTATTTCTAATTGAAAGGGTGCTATTGGCCTCCCCTACCCTCACTGGTCCCTTCCCAGTTCCTCCAAGACTATCTTCCTTTAAACAAGTTTGGTCTGGAAATATTCAGGTCAGTTCCCTCAGGGCAGGGCCTCTGTATTTCCCTACCTTGATTGTGTCATCAGGAGAGCTAATTATCACCTTATTTCATAATAAGCCCTGACTTGGTGCTATTGCTATCTTGGACCATATTGTTGTTTTAATAAAACCCCTCTCATAGCCTCCCTCATCTATAATTTTGAGGATGAAATACAAGATTTTTTCCCCTTCCTATAATTTTTCTTTTGGTGGATGCTGTCATTTGTCTTTAGCAGCAGTTCTGAAGATCTGGTGAGCACTTGGGATCTTGAGTACTTTGACAGAATTTGCTATACAGTATTTACACATTTCTTTTATTTCCTAAGATTATTTATTGTTCTTGCTGATAATTTTTGTTCTTTGTGTAGTTTGTTTAGTTTTGTTTTTTATTTATTGTTTTTCCCTTTTTTTCCCTTTTTTTTAAAGATTTTTATTGGGGAATTGGGGGAAGGGAATAGCATTGGGGAGTCAGGGAAGGGGAACAGACAAGTTGCTGTCCTTTTGTTCTTCAGTCGAGTTGCGGAGGATGTTGCTTCACTGGCCCATGTTGGTATTATCATTGTGCTCTTCCCAGGTGAGGTGGTCACTCGTCTGCCATTGGACGGCTGCTCATGGTGGCTCACAGCAGCTCAGGAAAGCGCACGCCAGCTACCAGCCAACCCCACTGCAGCTTACGCCATCGCCTCACGGCAGGCAGCTCAGCTCCAGGTTGAGCTGTTGTTCACCATCTTAGCTGTAGTGGGCGCAACCTCATTGGCCCTAATGTGGGATCCAAACCAGGGCCCTGCTGCTCAGAGCTGGCGTCCCAAGCCAACTCAACCAACGTGCCACTCGGCCGGCCGGGTTTGGGTTTGTTTTTAGATGGGAAAGAAGTTGAATGAGAGAAACATTTAGAGCTAAACTTAATCTGGCTTTTATAGTTAATAGAGATGTTTTCTGAATTGCCCTGGAAGCATTCTATGTAACTGATTTTGCTGCTAGATTTAAACTTGTATCTGTATATTTGAAGTATGGCCTATTGTGTGTGTGTGTGTGTGTGTGTGTGTGTGTGTGTGTGTGTGTGTGTGCACGCGCGAGAAAGAAAGAGAGAGAGAGAGAGAGAAAATTTTACATATGCTTTCTTTCACTTCAGAAAGTATTTGAAATAGTTTGTAAGAAATGCAATCTGAATAACTTGGAGAATTCACTGGTTTGGTTCCAGAGCACCACAATAAAGTAAATATTACAATAAAGCAAGTCATGTGATTTATTTTTTTGGGGGGGGGTTCCAGTGCACATAAAAGTATGTTTAGGGCCGGCTGAGTGGCGTGGTGGTTGAGCGCTGGCTTGGGAAGCCGACGGCCTCGGTTCGGTTCGGGTCCCACATATGAGGGCCAGTGATACTGCCCTCAAAAAAAAAAAAAAAGTATGTTTACACTATACTGTAGTCTATTAAGTGTGCAATAGCATTATGTTTAAAAAATGTACATAACCTTAATTAAAAATACTTTATTGCTAAAAAAAACAAAAAATGCTAACCATCTTTTGAGCTTTCAGTGAGTGATAATCTTTTTGCTGGTGGAGGGTCTTGCCTGGATGTTGACAGCTGTGACTGATCAGGGTGGTGGTTGCTGAATGTTGGGGTGTCTGTGGCAATTTCTTAAAGTAAGGCAACAATGAAATTTGCCACATCGATTAGCTCTTCCTTTCAGAAACAATTTCTCTGTAGCTTGCAATGCTGTTTCATACCATTTTACCCACAATCAAAATTGGAGTCATCCTCTCAAACCCTGCCACAACTTTATCAACTAAGTATGTAGTATTCTAAATTATTTGTTGTAATGTCAATACTCTTCACAGCATCTTCACCAGGAGTAGATTCCATCTCAAGAAACCACTTTCTTTGCTCATCCATAATAAGCAACTCCTTATTCATTACATTTTTCTCAGGAGATTACAGCATTCAGGCACATACCCAGGCTCCATTTCCAATTCTAGTTCTCTTCCTATTTGTACCACATCTGCAGTTAGTGTCTCCACTGAAGTCTCTAATTTCCCATAGTAGTCATCCATGAGGTTTGGGATCCTCTATCTATGGAAGCTATAGCCATACAAAACATATTTCTTAAATAGTAAGACTCAATTACTCCTTGATCCATGGGCTGCAGAATGGATGTGTTAGCAGGTCTGAAAACAACACTAATCTCGTTGTACATCTCCATCAGAGCTCTTGGGTGACCAGGGGTATTGTCAGTGAACAGTGATATTTTGAAAGGAATCTTTTTTTTGAGCTTTAGGTTTCAACATTGGGCTTAAAATATTCAGTAAACCGTGTTGGAAACAGATGTGCTGTCAATCTAGGTTTTGTTGTTCCATTTATAGAGCACAGAAAGGGCCGGCCGAGTGACTCAGTTGGTTAAGAACTCACTCAAGAGTGCAAAGCTGAGCTCTGAGCAACAGCAGTTCAATGCCCAGCCCGAGCTGAGCAGCCGTTGAGCTGCCAACACGTGGCAGGATGGCTCAGCTTAAAAAATAAAATAAAGTAAAAAAAGAAAATACAGAGCACAGAGAAAGTAGATTTATTATTGTTATTATTATTATTATTGTTATTACTATTTTTTTAAGGGTAGTGTCACCGGCCCTCATATGTGGGATCCAAACTGGGGCCGCTGGTGTCCCAAGAGAGCTCACAACCAACGTGCCACTCGGCCGGCCCTCATTATTCTTTTTTAAGATTTTAATTAAAACATATAGCTAACATACAATGTTAGTTCCAGGTGTACACCATAGTTATTCAACATTTATATACCTAAAGAAGTGATCACTCTTTGAGGGGTAAAAAGTATAACTATTGGACTTTGTTGTACACCTGAAGCTAATTAAAAATATAAATAAATAAATAAATAAATAAAAAGAAGTGATCACCATGATAAGTCCATCAACCATCTGACACAATACTAAGCTATCACAGTATTCTTGACTATATTATATCCCCATGACTTGTTATATTATATCCCCATGACTTGTTTTATACCTGGAAATTTGAAACTCTTTTAAAAACATTTTATTGGGGAATTAGGGGAGGGAAACGGCAATGGGGAATTGGGGAAGGGCAACAAACAAGCCGCAGTTCTCTTGTTCTTAAGTCCAGTCGTGGAGGACATTGCTTCACTGGCCCAAGTTGGTATCATCATTGCGCTCTTCCTGGGTGAGGCGAACCCATTGCCAGCCTCTGCACAGCCGCTCACGGCGGCTCTTGGCAGATTACACAGGCTGCCGGCCGCTCACTGGAACCTATGGCAGCCCATTGCAGCAGAGGCTGCAGCCCACACCGTCAGCGACTCACAGCAGCCCAGCTCCAGGTGGAGCTGTTGTTCACCACCTTAGTCACTAGCCCTCATTTGTGGGATCCGAACCGGGGCCCCGCTGCTCAGAGCTGGTGTCTCAAGCCAGCTCCTAACCAACGCATCACTCAGCCTGCCCAGAAATTTGAAACTCTTATTCCATTCTCCTTTTCTCCCCATTTTTAATTTTTAAATTACAGTTGACACTCAGTATTATTTGATATTAATTTCAGATGTACAGCATAGTGGTTAGACAGTTATATAATTTAAGAAGTGATACCCCTGACTAGTCTAGTACACCTGGCACTATACATAGCTATTACCATAATATTGACTATATTCCTTAACCCTACATGCTATACCCTCCATCCCTACGGATACTTTGTAATAACTAATTTGTACTTTTTATTTATTTTTTTTTTTTTTTAAAGATTTTATTGGGGAATTGGTGGAGGGGAACAGCGTTGGGGAATCGGGGAAGGGGAACAGACAAGTTGCCGTCTTCTTGTTCTTCAGTTTAGTTGCGGAGGATGTTGCTTCATTGTTGGTATCGTCATTGCGCTCTTCCCGGATGAGGCAGATCGGTCGCTGGCCTCTGGATGTCGCTCATCGCGGCTATTGGCAGCTCACGCTTGGCTGCCAGCCGCTCACGCTGGCTGCGGGCCACTCACTGCAGCCTATGGCAGCCCACTGCAGCAGGGGCTGCAGCCCACACCATCACCGGGGCTCGCACAGCCCAGCTCCAGGTGGAGCTGTTGTTAGCTGTAGAGGGCAGTGTCACTGGCCCTCATGTGGGATCCGAACCGGGGCCGCTGGCATCCCAAAACCAGCGCTTAACCGATGCGCCACTCGGCCGGCCCTAATTTGTACTTTTTAATCCCTTCCCCTTTTTCACTCATCCCCCAATTCCCTCCCATCTGGCAACCATCAAAATGTTCTCTGTATCTATCAGTTTGTTTTGTTTGTTTCTTTTCTTCTTTAGATGCCACATATAAACAAAATCATATTGTATGGGTTTTTCTCTGTCTGACATACTCCACTCAGCACAAGACTCCGGGTCCAATCCATGCTGCTGCAGATGGCAAGAACCCATTCCCTTCCATGGCTGAGCAATATTCCATTGTATGTATGTACCACTTCCTCTTTATCCATTCATCCACTGATGGACACCAAGGCTGCCTCCACATCTGGCCACTGTAAACAATGCTGCGATGAACATGTGGATGGATGCACATGTCCCCTTGAAATACCATTTTGGTTTTCTTCGGATAAATACCCAGAAGTGGGATTACTGGGTTCTTCTTTGTCTCTTCTTATAGCCTTTGTTTTAAAGTCTATTTTGTCTGCTATAATAAGTATTGCTACTGCAGCTCTTTTATATATATATATTTCCATTTGCGTGAAATATCTTTTTTTCATCCCTTTACTTTCAGTCTGTGTCTTTCAATTTGAAGTGAGTCTCTTGTAGGCAGCATATGTAAGGGTTTTGCTTTCTTATTCATTCAGCCCTCCTGTGTGTTTTGATTGGAGCATTTAATCCATTTACATTGTGAGTAATTGTTGATAGATATGTACCTATTGCCATTTTATTATTCATATTTTTTATTTTTATTTTTTTTCATGTTAAAGAAGTTCCTCTAACATTCTTCTTAATACTGGTTTAGTTGTAGTGAACTCCTTTAGCTTTTTCTTCTCTGGGAAGCTCTTTATTTGCCCTTTGATGCTAAATGATAGTCCTGCTGGGTAGAGTAGCTTTGGATGTAGGTCTCTGATTTTCATCACATTGAATATTTCATGCAATCTGGACTGCGATTTCTGTTGATAAATCACCTGTTACTCTTATCAGAGCTCCCCTGTATCAGAGCTTGCCTTTCCCTTGCTGCTTTTAGGATTCTCTTTTTGTCTTAAACATTTGCCATTTTAATTATAACATGCCTTGGTGTAGGCCTATTTGGGTTCATCTTGTTTGGGACTCTCTGTTTTTCCTGGGCTTGTATGTCTTTGCCAGGTTAGGAAAGTTTTTAGTCATTATTTCTTTAAATAGGTTCTCAATCACTTGCTTTCTCTCTTCTTCTGGTACCCCATGATGTGAATGTTGTTATGCTTGATGTTGTCCCAGAGGTCTCTTTTGTTTGTTTTTGTTTTTTGAGGACAGTATCACTGGCCCTCACATGTGGGACTCAACTGGGGCATTAACCACCGCGCCACTTGGCCAGCCCTAATTCTTTTTTGAATGTTTTGTACAATTCACCTGAGAAGCCATCTGGTCCAGGACTTTTGCTTGTTGGAAGATTGTTGATTACTGATTCAATTTCTTTGGTAGTAATCAGTCTGTTCAGAGTTTCTGTTTCTTTTTGATTCAGACTTGGTAGAGTCTATGCTTCTAGAAAATTATCCATTTCTTCCCGATTGTCGAATTTGTTGGCATATAGTTGCTTGTAGAATTTTCTTAAAATATTCTGTATTTCTGTGGTATCTGGTGTCACTTCTCTTTCATTTCTGCTTTTATTAATTTGGGTCCTCTCTTTTTCTTGGTGAGTCTGGCTAAGGGTTGTCGATTTTGTTTATCTTTTCAAAAAATCAACTCTTGGTTTTATTGATCTTTTGTATTGTTTTTTTTTTGTTCTCTATTTCATTTATTTCTGCTCTGGTCTTTATTATTTTCTTCCTTGTACTCCCTTTGGGCTTGTTTTGCTGTTCTTTTTCCACTTCCCTTAGGTGTAAAGGTAGTCTGTTGATTTGAGATTTTTCTTCCTTCTTTAGGTAGGCTTGCACTGCTATGAACTTCCCTTTTAGGACTGCTTTCGCTGCATCACAGAGATTTTGGGGTTTGGTGTTTTCATTTTCTTTTGCCTCGAGGTATCTTTTGATTTCCTCCTTGATCTCATTTTTGACCCACTTGCTATTTTATTTAGTAGCATGTTATTCAGCTTCCATGTATTTCCGTGCTTTCCAGGCTTCTTCTTATAATTGATTTCTAGTTTCAAAGCATTGTGGTCAGAGAAGACGCTTGATATAATTTCAATCTTTTTAAATTTGTTGAGACTTGTTTTGTGGCTTAACATGTGGTCTATCTTGGAGAATGTTTCATGTGCACTTGAGAAGAATGTATATTCTGTAGCTTTGGGGTGAAATGCTTTAAAAACACCAATTAAATCCCACTGGTATAAAGTGTCATTTAAGGCCACTGTGTCCGTGTTGATTTTCTGTCTGGAAGATCTGTCTATTGTTGTCAATGCAGTGTTGAAATGCCGTACCATGATAGTGCAATTGTAGATCTCTGTCTTTATGTCAGTGAATATCTGTTTTATATATGTAGGTGCTCCTATTTTGGCTTCATAGATGTTACTAGGGTTATGTCCTCTTGTTTTTTTGATCCCTTTATTATTATGTACTGCCCTTCTTTGTCTTTTATTGTGGCTTCATTTTAAAGTCTATTTTGTCTGAAATAAGTATTGCTACTCCAGCTTTTGTCTCATTTCCATTTGCATGAAATATCTTATTCCATCCCTTTACTTTCAGTCTGTGTGTGCCTTTTGATTTGAGTTGAGCCTCTTGTTGACAGCATATGCATGGGTCCTGTTTCCTTATCCAGTCAGCTACTCTATGTCTTTGGTTGTAGTATTTAGCCCATTCACATTTAAAGTGATTATTGATAGGTGTATATTTATTGCCATTTTATTATTTGTATTTCTTGTCTTCCTGGGTTAGCTTGTTTTCCCCTTCCTTCTGTTAAAAAAAAAGCCCTTTTAACATTTCCTGCATTGCTGGCTTGGTGGTAATGAACTCCTTAAGCTTATTCTTTTCTGAGAAGCTCTTTGTCTCTCCTTCAATTTTAAGTGATAGCCGTGCTGGATAGAGCAATCTTAGTTATATATAGCCCTATATTATGGAGTCATTTTGAATATCTTCTACCACTCCCTTCTGGTCTGCAGAGTTTCTGTGGAAAAGTCAGCTGTTAGTCTAACAGGAGTTCCTTCATATGTAACCTGCTATGTTTCTCTTGCCGCTTTTAGGATTCTGTTTTGTCTTTAAGCTATGCCATTTTAACTATGATGTGTCTTGGTGTGAGCCTGTTTAGGGTCAGCTTGTTTGGAACTCTGCACTTCCTGGGCTTGTATGTCCATTTCCTTCACCAGGGTAGGGAAGTTTTCAGTCATTATTTCTTCAAATACATTCTGAATCCCTTGCTTCTTCTTTTCTCCTTCTGGTATTCCTATGATTCTTATTTTGTTGCTCATCATCTTGTCCTACAGGTCTCTTAAACTATTTTCATTGGTTTTTATTCTTTTCTTTTTGTTGTTCCAACTAGGTGAATTCTGCTATTTTGTCTTCTAAATCACTGATCCGATCCTCTGACTCATCTAATCTACTGGTGTTTCCTTTGAGTGTGTTCTTCATTTCAGTTATTGTATTGTTTAGTTCTAACCGTTTTTTTTTATGATTTCCTTATCCTTCTTTATGTCCTAAGTTTCTTAAACATCCTTATCATCAGTGTTCTAAACTCTTGTCTCTGAAAGTTTGGGTACCTCTGTTTCATTTAGTTCCATTTCTAGAGGTTTCTTCTGATCTTTTATTTGGGACATGTATCTTTGTGTCTTCATTCTGGTTTTCTCTCTGCAATTGTTTCTATGTATTAGATCACCTTGAAAGAGGGGGAAAAAAAAGAAGAAAGAGGCAGAAAAATGGAAAAAAAATTTTTAAAAAAAGGGAAAAAGGAAGAAAACAAAAGAAAAAAAAAGAAAATTTGGGGCCTTTCCGCCCTCTTTAATCTGTAGACCACTTTCTCAGCAATAGAGAGTCTGGGGGTGACTCAGCACCAGGTGGTGGTGGGAAGGGCTCCACGTGTTATGCGCCGGCCTCCCTCTTAGGTTTACAGTGAGCTTCCCGCAATTAGTTGCTGTGTGCTCTGGAACCGTGCTAACTACCAAAAATCCTCACAGGTTGTTGCGGGTTGTCTGCTGTAAAAAAAAAAAAAAAAAGCCTCTATGTCCTGCGGAGGTGGGGGCCAGGCACCAGGGTCTCAGGATGCCTCTGGCTACACAACCCTAAGTGGGCTGGTCAGGCCCCCCAGGTACCAGTTGATGTTTTCAATGGCCCTAGCAAGTCAGTGCAGCATGCACTCCTGCACCTGCAACCAGCCCGCACAAATTCTCCAGGAAAGCCCCGGCCGTATCACGCAGATGCACAGCTCATGACTCAACACTCCCAGGAAAACTCCCAGCCTCAGCCTATCCCAATTGTCTGCTCTTAGATCAGGCTGAGCAGCCCAACATCCCATCCCCAGCCTGGCAACTCTGCAGGAGCAGTGCGGAGAGTGTGGACCCAAGGAGACCCATGCACTCCTGCGTCTCACTGAGCAACCTGTTGGAAATGGAGGGCACCTGCCCGGCGTATCCCTGGCAACGCAGCACAAGCAGGGTGGAGGGTGGCGATCCGAAGCCGCATGCGTGCGCACTGCACAAGCACTTCTGCGCCAATTTCACCAGACCAATGTGGTCCAGAACCTGACCCTCTGTGGGAGGCCCCAAACCTGACAAAATGATGCCCTCCTGTACACTACTCGTGTGCAAGCTCCACACCAGGGGAAGAGTGGTTCCAAAAACCTCCACCTCCCTCGCCAAAGGTGCTCAGTTCAGTCCGTCCCCTCAGGCTCCTGGGCCCGGCTCACACAGCTACTCCCCTCACCAGGAACTGGGTAAGTGCTCACCGGTGAGTGAGTCTGTGCCAGTCCCACGGGTTCTCTAGCCACTCTCAGCCTCACCGAGTTGAGCAGAGTCCTCACTAATTTCTATTGCTAGCTATCATAGAATTCCTCTTGCTGGCAAAGTAACTCTGAGCTAATGAGCTTGGGCTGGGGCCAGAGGGTCTCTCCCCCAACCAGAGAAGCCTTCTCACTGCTGAGATGTCCCTCACGGGGTTCACCCTCTCTCTTCTCCGCCCCTCCTACCAGACTTGACATGGCCTCCTCTTTTAAGTTTTTCGTTTAGTGGTTCTGTTCATCCAGTGTTCTGGGGACCTCCGGGGTTGAATGCTGTATAATTTGTCTCTAATTTTGGTGTGATCCTGGGAGGTAGTTAGCACAGCGTCTGTCTATTCTGCCATTTTACTGGAAGTCCTCTGTCCTACATTCTTAATCTGGAGGCCTGACTGGAGAAGATTCTACTTCTAAACTTCCTCAGACTCTTGGCAGAATTTTTTCTCTTTTGGTTGTGGTGCTGAGGACCCTGGCTTCTTGCTGGATGTTAACTGGGCTGTCAGCTCCTAGATGGTGCCATGCTATGTGGCCTTATTCAACACGACCATTTCAAATGAGCCAGCAAAGAGTCTCCAGAGGCTTATATTGGGGTTGTCAGGAAAGTCATGATGTATTTTTCTGTTTTTCGTTGCAAAACTGTGTCATGATTCTTCTGACAACCCAATATATGTACTTATATGTTCATTTCCCACACCACCTCCAATTCTAAGGATCTGAAGGGAATAATATATTTCTACTCAGTTCAGTTTTCCATGATGAGCTGGTTTTGTCATTAGTAGTAAGAAAATGATAGGTTTGGGATGATGCATGTGATTTTTATAAGATTAGGTACATACAGCAACTCAGTTTAGTGTTTCTCTTTGCCCAGAATCTTTTTTAGCTGAGCCATCCTGCCACCTGTTGGCAGCTCAACGGCAGCTCTGCTCAGACTGGGCATCGAACTGCTGTTGCTCAGAGCTCAGCTCGCACTCTTGAGCGAGCTCTTAACCAACTGAGCCACTCGGCCGGCCCTATTTGCCCAGAATTTTTCAAAGTGATCTATTTAATTATTTTCTGAGAAAATGAAAGTAATTTTAAAGAATTCTTCACTAAAAGTGTCTTTTCATGGGTTTTGGAGTAACTGAGTTAGTTATTACTACCTTTATGATTGTTTACAAGCTTTCTAAAATTTTCTGTAGGAAATTGTTCCCTCTTTGGTATTTAATTGGGGCAAAATAATCTATCTACTTGTCTTTTCAAATTACAAATTCTATTTGTATTTTTTTACTTTTATTTATTTATTTATTTATTTATTTTTATTAGTTTCAGGTGTACAACACAAGACAACAGTTATACTCTTTACACCCCAAAGTAAAACCCCCCCTCCCCCAGTTCGCCACCCCACTCCCCCCCCATATCATACATATCCATCACAACTCCCCTGACTCCGCTCCACAGTATACGCCACATCCCGTGACCATCCACGTATTCAGTTGCAGTTGGCATACAATACTATACAACATCAGCTTCAGGTGTACAGTGCAGTGATCAAGCCTCTACTCCATCCATGAAGTGGTCTCCCTAACAAGACATGTGACTATCTGGCACGCCACAAAATTTTTACATTATTATATTCCCCAAACTGTGTTTCATATCCCTGTGGCAATATTGTAGTTGTCTATTTATGCTGTCTAATGCCTTCCCCTTCCCCCCCATCCCCACCCCCCTCCCAACTAGCAACCCTCAGTTTTTCCTCTACATCTACGAGTCTGTTTACTTTCATCGTTCACTCAGCTCTTCAGACTCCACACACAAGTGAGATCACATGGTACCTGTCCTTCTCCGACTGACTTATTTCTCGCAACATAATAGTCTCTTCACAACATTGTCAATTACATTCCCAGAACTTCCCCCATATCCCTGCAGCAACATTGTAGTCCCACATACACTGTTCAACACCTTCCCCCTCTCCCTCTTCCCCACTCCCTCCCAGCCAGCAACCATCAGTTTTTCCTTTATATCTGCTTGATACGACTTCAATCTTCTTAAATTGTCTCTCTGGGTTAGCTTGTTTACCACTTTCTTTTGTTCAAAAAAGCCCTTTTAACATTTCTTGCAATGCTGGCCTGGTGGTAATGAATTCCTTAAGCTTATTCTTTTCTGAGAAGCTCTTTATTTCTCCTTCAATTTTAAGTGATAGCCGTGCTGGGTAGAGCCATCTTGGTTGTAGGCCTTTCTTTTGTGTCACTTTGAATATCTCCTGCCACTCCCTTCTGGCCTGCAGAGTTTCTGTAGACAAGTCAGCTGTTAGTCTAACAGGAGTTCCTTTGTATGTAACCTGCTGTCTTTCTCTTGCTGCCTCTAGGATTCTGTCTCTGTCTTTAACCTTTGCCATTTTGACTATGATGTGTCTTGGTGTGGACCTGTTTGGGTTCAGCTTGTTTGGAACCCTCTGCACTTCCTGGGCATGTATGTTGATTTCCTTCACCAGGGTGGGGAAGTTTTCAGTCATTATTTTTGCAAATACATTCTCGACCCCTTGCTTCTTCTCTTCTCCTTCTGGTATCCCTATGATTCTATGGTGGTTGCGCTTCACCTTGTCCCATAGGGCTCTTAAACTATTTTCATTGTTTTTTATTCTTTGGTCTTTTTGCTGTTCCAACTGGGTGAGTTCTGCTATTTTATCTTCCAAATCGCTGATCCACTCCTCTGCTTCATCTACTCTACTGGTGATTCCTTCGAGTGTGTTCTTCATTTCAGTTATTGTGTTCTTTAGTTCTAACAGGTTGTTTTTTATGGTTTCCCTATCCTTCTTTATGTCCTCGCTAAGTTCCTTAAACATTCTTATCATCAGTGTTCTAAACTCTGTCTCTGAAAGGTTGGATCCCTCTGTTTCATTTGGTTCCATTTCTGGAGGTTTCTTCTGATCTTTTACTTGTGACATGTTTCTTTGTTTTCTCATTCTGGCTGTCGCTCTGGGATTGCTTTGATGTATTAGATAGATCACCAGGAGAGCCCTGGCTGGATCACGCAGGCACACAGTTCCCGGCCCAACACTCCCAGGAAAATTCCCAGTCTCAGCCTGTCCCCAATCAGCCGCTCGCGGATCAGGCCGAGCAGCCCGACAACCAATCACCAGCCTGGCAACTCTGCAAGCGGAGTGCGGAGAGCATGACCGAGGTGGCTTGCGCACTTCCGCATCTCAGTGAGCAGCCTGTTGGAGCCAGATCACTACCACTAGACGTTTCCCTGGCAACACAGCACAAGCCGAGCGGAGGGTGGGGATCCAAGGCGGCTCGCACACTCCCGGGTCTCAGTGAGCAGCCGTTGGAGCCGGAGGACACCCCCCCCCGCGTTTCCCTGGCAACGCAGTATAAGCCGGGCAGAGGGTGGGGATCCAAGGTCGCAGGCGCGCACGCGCACCCACACACGTACTTCTGCTCCAATTCCACCATACCAATGAGGTCTCGGACCTGATCCTTCGTGGGAGGGCCCAAGCTTGACAAAATGGCAACCTCCCTACACCACTTGCGTGCAGTCCCCACACCTCGGGAACAACAGTCCAAAAACCTCCAGCCTTTGCACCAAAGGTTCTCAGTTCAGTCCGTCCCCGCAGGCTCCTGGGTCCGGCTCACACATCCACTCCCTCCACCAGGAACCAGGTAAGTGCTCACCGGCGAGCATGCCTGGGCGCCGGCCCCACTGATTCTCCAGCCGCTCTTAGCCTCACCGAGCTGAGCAAAGATAGTCCTCACTAATTTACTGCCAGCTATCTTAGAACTTCTCTTCCTGGCAAAGGAGCTCTGGGCTGGTTAGCTTGGTGTGCGGCCGGAGGGTCTCTCCCCCAACCAGACAAGCTTCCCACGGCTGGGACCTCTCTCACGGGGTTTGCCCTCTCTCGTCTCCGCCCGTCCTACCAGACCCGACATGGCCTCCTCTTTAAGTTCTTCGTTTAGGAGTTCTGTTCCTCCAGTGTTCCGGGGACCTCCAGGGTTGAATGCTGTATAATTTGGTTGTAATTTTGGTGTGATCCTGGGAGGCAGTTAGCACAGCATCTGTCTATTGCGCCATTTTACCGGAAACTACAAATTCTATTTTTGAAATAAAGGTTTGATGTCCCAGAGAATTCTGAAAATATTTTTGTTTTCATACAGGAGAAACTGATTTGAATTTTAGTGAATATTGATGTCCTCTACAGGAATGAATATTCTTATATTGAAAACCTGGTATGTTGTTGAATGTAGATGAGATGGGAATAATGGAATGTTCTGTTTTTATAGGCCATTTTTATAGACTGAAATGACTTTTAAGATACAGTTATCTGTTTGACTTGTTTAGATTAGATTTATTTCTAGTTCCTTCAGACCCACAGTTTTATGATAAATTAGTCATAAGAGGGTATTAATAGGAAGTAACCAGTAACGAAGGTAACAGAGGAAAGCAGTATTACCTTTCTCTATGGATAATCCTCAGTCATTTTGTAGTAAAATTTCAATGATCAGGATTCTATCTTAATATTGGTTTGTGGGTTGTTTTGTTGATATTCCTTTTCCTATATGTTAATGATGAATCCATTGCAGTCTTTTTTTCATCCCCATTGTCTATCTGTGCTTTTGATGTAAGATGGTAGATGGTGCTATTTATTTATTGAAAGTTGGAACTCTGAAGGATGGGGGGCAGGGCAGGGAGGCGGGGGTCACTGATTCCTTTTTCTATTGGTTATTTTTGAGAGACATGTGATATAAGCAAGTGGAAACGTCAAATAGGCAGTTGGATCTATGAATCAAGATCTCAGAAGAGTAAATGTGAGTCATGTCAGTAAATTAGCTGTCTGGAAAAAATGTGGAGTGAAATGAAGAGACCAAAGTCCGTTTGCTGAGGATCTTAAATGTTACAAGGATATTGCAAATGAACAAAGAAATTGGAGAAAAAGAAAATGGAAAGTATGTTATCACAGAAGCCAAAAACTTAAATAGGACAGAGTGATCAACTGTGGCATGCTGCAGCAAGATCAAATAAAATGACTGATGGATCTATTAGCAAAATAGACATTATTATTGACTTTATTGTTCTCATTGAGTTTTTTTAGAAGAAAGATGCTAGTCAAATAAATAATGCTGGGTAATTTACTTTTGAATGTTTATTTTTAAATTTACATACAGTAAAATGCACTCTTTTTCATGTATGGTTTTGCAGTTAGACAAATGCATGGAGTTGTGTAACCACCATCACAATCAAGAAACAGAATAGTCCTTTCAACCCCCAAAATTCCCATTGCTGCCTCTTTGTAGTGCACTCCTACCCCTAGGCCTAACGTCTGGCAACTGCTAATCTCTTCTGTATACCCTATAGTTTTATATTTTCCAGAATGTCAAATAATAGAAATCATACAATATGTAGACTTTTGAGGCAGGTTCTTTTTTTTTTTTTTGACAATAATATATTTAAGATTCATCCATGTTGTTGAATGTATCAATAGATGATTCCTTTCCATTGCTGAGTAGTATTCACCTTCCTCTACCCTTACCCTGGAAACCAAGGAAATGAATTCTTTCCCTATAGGTTTACATTTGTCAGAGTGTTATATACATGTAGTCATTACAATACTTAGCCTTTTGAGTCTGGATTCCTTCAGTTAGCAAAATGCATTTAAGATTTATCCATGATGTTACCAGTATCAGTCCTTTTTAATTCTTTTTAAATTTATTTATTTATTTATTTATTTATTTATTTATTTATTTATTTATTTGAGGGCAGTGTCACTGGTCCTCATATGTGGGACCCAAACCAGGGCCGCTGGCTTCCCAAGCCGGCACGTCCTCAGTTAGTCCTATTTTACTTCTCTGTTTTCTTTTTTTTTTTTTTTTGAGGGCAGTTTCACTGGCCCTCACTTGTGGGACCAAAGCGGGGCCGCTGGCTTCCCAAGCCTGCGCTTGACCACAGCACCACTCGGCCGGCCCCCAGTTAGTCCTATTTTAAAGATTTTATTGGGGAAGGGGAGCAGTGTTGGGGAATTGGGGAAGGGAAACAGCCAAGTTGTTGTCCTTCAATCTTAATTGTGGAGGGCGCAGCAAGCTCAGCTCCAGTCCAGTCGTCATCTGGCTGCCCGTTGGCAACTTGTGGCCACTCAGCTGAAGGTGCCCTGTTGTCTTAGTTGCAGGTGATCCCATGTGGGAATCAAACCGGCAACCCTGTTGTTCAACGCTGTCACTCTTAACCAACTGAGCCACTTAGCTGGCCCCCAGTTAGTCCTTTTTTTTGATTAGTTAGTTTTCTGTTCTTTCTCTACTTACCTACCAGCTGAAGGACATCTGGAATATTTCCAATTTTTTGATAGTTATGAACAAAGCTGCCATACACATTTATGTATTGATTTTTGTGTTAACATAAGTTTCCATTTATCTTGGGTAAATATTCTACTGTTTTCTGACTTCCATAATTTCTCATGAGAAATCTGAAGTTATTCAATGTGATTTTTTTTTTTTTGTAATATGTTGTTTTGCTCTCACTGCATTCAAGATTTTCCCTCTTCTTCCTTTTGGTTTAGAGTAGATTAAGATATGTCTTAGAGTGGTTTTCTTTAATTTTATCCTTTTGAATGTTCACTGAGCTTCTGAAATGATAAATTTATATCTTTTACCAAAATTGGGAAATTCTCAGCCATTTCTCAAAAACAGATTTATTGAAACATGATTCACGCACCATAAAATTCACCAATTTAAAATGTGCAACCTGATTGTTTTTCGTATATTGACAGGTGGACTGCCATCCCCACAGTCAATTTTAAAACATTTTTCATTACATCAAAGATAAACTTTTTACCCTTTAGCTATCACTCACATCTCCCCAACCAACCTCCACCCCCGCCGCCTTAAGCAACCAGTAATTTACTGTCTCTATAGATTTTCCTCTTCTCAACATTTTATATGAATGAAATTACCATTATTTAAGTAATTTTTTGCTGTACCACCCTTTTCTTTTACTGGACTATTACTGATATGGATTTTGGATTTTTTGATATTGTTCCATGTGTCTCTGAGGATCTGTTCATTTGCATTTGATAATTTTTCACCATCTTGTTCATATTGGTTGATTTCTATTGATCTGTCTACCTGTGTGCCATCTCCATTATTTTATTCAGCCCATCCAATTTTTGTTAAATTTTTGTTAATTTCATATATTATTATTTTTAGTTCTACAATTATTTACATTTGGTTCTTTTTATAGTTTCTGTTTCTCTGCTAATGACTTTTTATCATTCCATTCAAGTGTTTATTTTTACCCCAAAGAGCATACTTATAATAGTCACTTAAAATCCTCGTCAGATATTTCAACATTGGAGTTATCCTGGAATTGATACCAGTTGATTTTGATGGTTTGTTTCGGGAGACAATCTCTACCTGATTAGCTTCAGCCTTCCAAGTTCTATCTCACCTTCTTTGGATGACGGTTTCAATGTTAATTATGTTTTCAGAGTGTTTGTGTTAGCACCCTGCATATGCCACTTTAGTGCATATGAGACATGAGTGCTGGCTAACATTGCAGTTCAGTTTTCAGAGCCGTTTTAGGCTTCTTTGGTTCTATTCCACAGTTTGTTGTTACAATTTGTTTTTGAGATCAGGACTTGTGTCTGTTCATACACAGAATTAAAGGATCTCCTCCCATTCTGTCCTCCCCATGATTTCTTCTATGGATTCTCCAATTCCCATGAGCCCTTTATCCTGCTTCCTCTGATCAGAAATGTGAGTTTCTCTCAGGGTCTTAGCCTTTCATGTTGTCACACAGCTCTGCACTGTTGCACTGTTGGGGTTGCCCTTGGAGTGAAGTGAAGGAAAGGGTAGGGAAAAAAAACAACAGAGATTACCTCACACTTTCTTATTATACAGGTCTCTTTTCCTGACTAGAGTTATAAAGGTCTTGTCTTGATTGGGGCTTGTGTTGGAGCAGGTCTGGAAGTAAAAAAAGAAAAAATGGGGAATAACAAAACTTAGGATTCTTCTCATGCTCACCTGCTCAAATGTGCATCTTTTCCTGGTTCTCTGTCCAGAAAGTGTGATTTCTGTTGGGAATTTTGTTTATGCCCACTATGGAGTTCCATGACTTAGTCTCTCCTTGGGTTAAAGTCAGGAGATAAAGGTGGAAAATTAACTCAGGAAACCACCACAGTACTGATTATTCTTCCAATTTTTATCTCCCTCCCTAAACTGCTTGTTATTGTTTAATTTTCAGAGTACTCAGATAGTTCCTTTTTGTATTTTATCTAAAGGTTTTAGTTTATAATCAGGAGAGATAGGTTTATTTCATCTTGGCTGTGACCAAAAGTTCTATTTAATTAATTTTCTTCTTTTTATTTTTTTACTTCTGTGGACTCACAAATAGGCAGTTTTAAAATTTCTTTTTGCTATACCACCTTGCTGTTGCTTCATTTTCAAACATCTTAAGATCAGTGGTTGTCAAACTTTCTGTAAAGGATCAAATAGTTTATATTTGAGGCTTTGCAAGCATAGGATCTCTGATAACTGCTCAACTCTGCTGTTGCAGTAAGAAAGCAGCCATAAGTAATATGGGAACAAATGGATGTCTTTGTGTTCCAGTAAAATTTTATTTGCAAACACAGACAGCGGGCCAGATTTGGCCATGGGCCATAGCTTGCAGACCCTTATCTAAGCCCTTCTATACTTACTGTTTTCCTGAAGTAATACATGAAGAGTAAGTGTTATTACCTACTGAGCTTTGTATATTGAAATAATTTTGTTTCCCATGGCCACTTATATTTTTCTCCTACAGTTTATTTTTCTATAGAGTAAGTAAAAATTTAATTGAACTGAATGGAAGGAAAGGAATTCACAACAATGCAATTATATAAAATTCTTCCCCTCCTAACTAGCTTTGAATAACTTGCTTTGAATGCCACAATAGATTTCTTCTGTGGCATTTTTTACCATCTGATAAATATTTGGTTGGGGACAGTCTTGGTGAAAGTACACCAGTCATATGTTTAGTATATGTTAATTCATCATAGCAAAGTTCTAAACAATATGAAATGAAACATACAGCTCTGAAATTCAAGGATTCTCAAGGACAATCTGGAAACTCTTAATAAAATGTTCCTTAGTACCTTCTGTGTGTACTTTGTTCTTTTGTGTTTCAGCAAGTGTAGATCTTATTAGATTGTAGATCTTATTAGATTGTGAAGGGAAATGCCTAGGGGTATATTTTTCTTTGTTGCTACTCTTGTTCTATTACTCTTGAACTTCAGTTTTTGAACAATATTTTGCAGGTAAATGATCTTAGAATGGATGATGAGCCAATGGAAGAGGGTGAAACAGGTTCTTGCCAAGTAAGTACTCGTGTTAACTTATTAAGCTACATTTTTAGAATATAAGGAAAGAGAATAATGGGAAAGGAGAAAATCTTCTGTCATTTAAAGAAATTTATTCAGGTATGTTAATAATAAACAAACTTAATTATTAAAACAACAGCAGTTCAAAATATGTATAAGACAAATTTTTCTGTCAGAAATTCTTTTTTTTTTTTGAGGGCAGTGTCACTGGCCCTCATATGTGGGATCCGAACCAGAGCTGCTGGCATCCCAAGCCAGCTCTTAACCACCACGCCACTCGGCTGGCCCAGAAATTCTTATACATGAATTTTTTAAACAACTTTATTGAGGTATAAAGTTTTTAAACAACTTTATTGAAATTCACCCATTTTACACCCAAGTGTGATGGATGAAATTTTTATTTGCCAGTATATGAGTAACTAGATTAATTAAATACAGAATCCTCTGAATTCAACTTTCACTTATGTGGACTCTAAAAACCAAACAAACGAACAGACAAAACAAAAACTGACTCATGGAAACAGATCAAACTGATGGTTGGCAGAAGGGAGGGTGCTGGAAAAAGGTATAGAGGAATGTAGTCAAGAATATTGTGATAAATTTGCACAGTGGCAGATGATTATTAGATTCAGTGAGGTGATCACAATGTAAGGTAGATAAATGTTGACTCACTCTATTGTATACCTGAAATTAATATAATACTGTAACCAACTATACTTAAATGAGAGAAATGCACAGAAAAGCAAAAAAAAAAAGAAAGAAACTAAATAAGATTGTCTTCAACTTTAGGGTAGAAAGGAGATGTAACATGGGAATATTTAACTACAAGGATAAGCTGAGGTCATTTAAAATCTATTTCCTGGCTTTCAAAATGGATGACATGTAAATTATATCAGAAGTTTCTAACTACTATAGTTTTAAAGGCTGCTTAGCTATCAGGTCATTCAATGGAAGGCCTATATACTAGTCTCTCATTTTACAAAGATCTAGTTTTACAGAAGAGTGTTCTTAAGATTTTAGGGAGGGTCTGACTAAGGTAGACATCTCCATATATGTTATTTTATGATTGTTATTTCTATAGATATTTTCATAGAATTAATAGATTTTTTTAAACTGGAAGGAACCTCAGACATAGTATTTATAATACCTTCATTGTATAGATAAGTCTATTGAGACCTACAGAGGTTGTGATTTAACTAGGTCATAAAACTAACGTGTAGCAGAATCAAGACTTACGGCCCAGTGTGCCTCATGTTAGGTCAGCTGTGTATTGTACAGACTCAAAGAAGTGGAAAATAAGGAAGCACAGTCCTTTTCTTATTTAGTTGTGGATAAAATCAACTTTGATGTCTTTTTTCCCCCCCGAAACTGGTTCATAAGTGGATTTTTCTCATATTTGAACCAGCAGAGAGATTTAAATTGGGTTTTTCCAAGACTCTCCTTTGAGATATCCTATGTAAAAAATCAACTGTTTCTGCAGATAGTGATGTTGTAACGATAATCTCACTTCCGAATAACAAGATGAGAGATAAAATGTCATTTTAGCCATTATAATATACCAAATATTAATAGCTTGTATGTTAATTTGAGTTTACTTATCAAAATCATCTAGAACTTTATAGATCATATGGACTAAAAGACATAGTAATATTGATGTTGATAGTTTATGAAAGATAAGAGTATAAGGAAATATAAAAGGCAGTAGGGAAGTGTTTATTTCAGTATTAAATTAACAGGGAAATACCATGGCCCACATCACAGGAGAAAGAAAATAGCATGTATATGTATGCATGTGTATGTATGTGTACATGTGTAGCCAACATAAACACATAGACATATACATGGGGTTATTGTCAAATAATTACCTTCCTGATTTTAAAAAAGCATGAGTCAAGAAGTGCAGTTTTAATAGACAGTAAAAATATACAGCGCTAGATGCTAATATGATTACGTTAGGCAGTCGCTATCAGTTGCTAAAAAGTGGAGTCTGAAGTTTTGGGTAATCAGGGACCTAGTGATGTTGGATATTTCTTGTGCTGGGATCTTAGTCTCGTGAAGCCAAAGAATGGAGACACAGACCAGAGAGGTAAAGTTTACAGCAGAGGACAGTTTATTAGAATAGAAAGTAACAGCTCTCAAAATGAGATGGGGTGGGGGGCGGTCCCCTACTGGAGTGCCCACTAGTTAGGGCAAAACTTTGGTTTTTATACCTTTTGTATGTCTGGGGAGAGGGCTCCATGGTGCCTCTTGGCACTATTATCAGATTTACATTGTTGCTTGGCCCAGAGGAGGCATTTGCTCTAAACTGTCTAATTTCCTAAGACCTTAATCAGGTTATCAATGTCCCTGCTCTGAGAGGAGCATTTTAGCGGAGACTGGCTTTGAAGAAAGGATTCCTGACAGTCTTATGTTATGTTAAATAACCTCTTTGGAGATATGCATTCTACCTGGGAATCCCTGACTGGGAAAAAGAGGACTTCTTCCTCCCCCACCTGAGTTTGTCACTCTGGGGGGTCCTGTTACTTAAACCTATCTGTTAGCTAATAAATTATTTTCCTGGCTTTGTTATAGTTTCCACCTTGATTCCCTGTACCGTGGCAATTTCCCTGACTGCCTATAATTTTCCTGTCTCATTAGAATCACTTCCAAGAATTTGATTTAGTTTGTGGCCTGAGTTATCTGGACTTAAAATAATGTACTTTCACTGTGTGATGGTTCAGGTACTTGTGTCAGTTAAATGACATGGGTAAATAAGAAACACTAACCGTATAAATTTATCATCCTTTTGTTTAATGTTTTCATATATAGGGTTTTTTTGGTTGTGTTTCCTTATTCAAATGTGATGCTGGCAGCTGTGTTTTTTTGTGGTTGTCTTTTTTTTTTTTCCAATAATGGAGGATTGTAGAAACCAATGCATAGGCAGTGTTCTTTAAATTTAGGTATTTCCTATGTGGCCTAATGCTGTTTTGCAATTCACTGAATTAGACAACCAACTCAGTTCATCTCAATTATTGTAGCCTTGGACTTTCGTGGTCATTTGATTTCTTTTCTTCAGTTGAAATAAGCAAAACAAATAAATACATAAATAAAATGCTTTCCAAACTACATATACCTATATCTAGCATATAATTACCAAAGCTGAATTATAGTTAGTATAATTTTATTATGTCTAGATTTGTTATGAGGTGTTGTTTCATTTCTCAAAACAGGCTTCACGTTTGTAAAGTAACAGGTCATTGATAAAAAGATATCCGATGTCATATTGCACCACCTGGTCCCCTATTTCTCCCAACAATGTCCAGTTTAGAAAAAAATGTTATAATTCTTCTTTAGTAGATGACTGATATATTATTTATGTTGTCAAAACAAACATATATCATATTTGTTAGTTTATGGTCAATTTATTTTTAAAGTTTATATGGAATGGTTGTTATTTCCTGAAATAAATTACATATTTTTAATGCTACCAATATTTTATGATTTCAAAAGAAGATTCACTTAACAATTAGATTTTTGGTGACTCTATTAGCATAAGGTCAGCAATATGTTAAGTCTCTATATTAATTTATGTTTTTATTACCCAGAAATATAAATGTTATATTTAGCTGAAAGTGTACATTAGCAAACTGATTTCCTGATTTTTTTGTTTTGTTTTGTTTTTTGAGGGCAGTGTCACTGGCCCTAATCTGTGGGACCGAACCAGGGCCGCTGGCTTCCCAAGCCAATGCTTAACCTCCACGCCACTCGGCCGGCCCTGATTTACTGATATTTTTATTTTAAGCTGTAAGTTTCTACTCTTAGAAACCATTCTTGACATAAGTCTCTCATAAGAATCCTTTAAAAATATTTTCGCAAGTGCATTTTTACTTAAATACATGTGAGTTGTAAGTAGAATTTTAAGCTGAAGGGCCTGCTTCCTGTATGGTGGATTTTTCCTTCCTCTGTTTGTCTGATGGACATTTAGCTTTGCTGTGCATCAGTATTTTTCTTGCATCAGTATTTTTCTTCCCTTGCAAAGTTGGTGCTTGCTTCTATTTTTATTCATTTACCATTACAAAAAACTTTTTTTGAAACTTTGTACTACAGATATGCAAAATACTTGGATAATCAATTATTGTTCAACTAAATAATGATGGACAGCCACTATAAAGTGGAGTATGCTATACCACAAGAGATGCAAAGATATAATATAAATAAGTTTAATAACTTCAATTTTTATAGATGTTTTGTGGTTTTAAAATTTTTCAGTTGACTCACAACGGATCTGTAATGGATAGGTCAGGTTTTATTTATTTTTTATAGATGAGGAAACTGAAGAGCTGTCCCTGATAAGTAGAATAAACTACCCCAAGTGGGAACTTATTTGCCACCCCTTTTAAATTTTCAGTCATCATATAAATTGATACAATTATGACATTTATATTGTTATTACTGTTAGCCTTCTTTAAAGGATGCTGATACTTGGCTTGGTTTTCAATGGCCTTGGATTACTCATTGCATGAGAAGGCTATATCAAGCTGCTTTTCCAGATCTCCATACATAAGCTTTAACAAATCCACAACTAAATGCTTCTTGGAATCAAAGGGTGATCAAACTGGCCTATCTACCCAAAAATAAAGCAAATGTTTGAATAGATGGATGTTCCCTTATTACATAAAAACAAAAAAAATTAGGCTTTAAAAATCTCTCTTCTTTTGTCTTGACCTGTTTTCTGAAGGTATCTATGCTTAGTTCTACAGTCCTATGAAACTGTTGTAACAGACTTATATGTAGTATTGTTTCTTAATGGATTGTCATCAGCACTTTCTCCTTTTGATTAACAGCTGGTTTTTTTTCTCCTAATCAAATCAGTTGCCAAATGAATGGAACAATAGTGTATTTGGCAATTTGTTTTGTACTTCATTGGTATTCTTTTCCAGTGTTACAGCATAGTTGGCCCCCTAAATTAAAAAAGATGATCACAGATAGAGGTTAGAGCATACTATTTTTGTTGTGGTTGAGCCTTCATAGTTTTTTCTATTTATCAACAGTTACTATGAAGTTTAAAACAAAACAAAACCTCATAATCAGCCTTGCCTCAGATTTGTCATTTGATTTTGGAAAGAAAAGTGGTCCCTATTTCAAAGTTATTAAATCTTAATTTCACAGTAGCAACTTTCTTTACACAGATCAATTAGGTACTGTGTATAAATGTTCTAGGACTGCCATAACAAAATACCACAGACTGGGTGACTTAAACAACAGAATTATTTCTCACAATTCTGGTGTCTAGAAGTCTGACATCGTTTGGTTTCTTTTGTGGCTTCTCTTTTTTGCTTATAGATGGCTGTCTTCTCCCTATGCCTTCATATGTTTTTTCCTTTGTGTGTGTCTCTGTCTTAATTTCCTGTTCTTATAGGAACACCGGTTATATTGTATTAGGGCCCACTCTAATGACTCATTTTACCTTTATTACCTCTTTAAATGATCTATCTCCAAATACAGCCACATTGTGTGGTACTGGGGGTTAGGACTTCAGTATATGAATTTTGAGGGAACACAATTCAGCTTATATAACACATTGTATATTTTTGTGTCATTAAAGGATATGATGTTTCTGACAAAATTTGCTATCTTCAAGTCCATATTTTATCTTTGTATCCCCACTGTGTAGCATAGTGCCTGATACATAACATGTGCATCATGAATGTTGTTGATTTGTTGAGTGAGTAGATAATTAAACAGAAAAGAATGTATATATGGGAAGATAAGGTGATATATCACAACTTTATTATACCAGGATAGGGAAATCTTTTTGAAGATGATTTACTCTTAGGAAAAAAACAAATAGATCACTGATAAGTACATTAGTACCTTATTTCAGGCTAGGTTGCTGCCACTGTCAAGTTTTTGGAATGGTGCAGAACCAGAAGAAATCGAGGTAGAGGAAGGAAGGATGGTTGCAGATGACGAAAAAAAATAACATTTTAATAGTAAACATCAATAAATATACCCTTGGGAAGTCTGAGGAATTTTTAAGCAATAGACGAGAATGTGGTGTGGAACAGATGAAATTAGAAAGATCAATATTGGAAGTGATTACCCAGGAGGGTATCACATAATTTGACAGTGAAAAAGAGCTAGTGGCATACACATGATAAAACACTTTTGAAATAAGTAAACGTGTGTATGCGTGTATATTTGTGTACATATCTATATAACTATGTATATCTTAGAAGCACCTAAATAGTGTTTTTCAATCCTGACCATGTATCAGAATCATCTAGGGAAGTTTTAACATACCCGAGCATATGACTGAGCACCACTCTTAGTTCTACTGAACTGTAATCTCTGAAGGTGGGAACCAGACACATGCATTAAATAAATATATATTGTACATGTGATTTTTATTTGCAGCTAAGGCATTTAAACTGTTTACATAAAGGCAAACTAGCCTTAATTTAGTAATACAATGAGTTGCCCAAGAACATTTGTTTTTATTAAAAAGGCAGATGGCTAGTCAGTAAGTCAATATCAGCACTTTTTTAAAGTATAGATTCTGGGGTAATAACAATACTGACCATGAATAATCTGGAAAAATGTTTATTTATATTCCTCACACTCTAAGGAAAAGGCTTATTTTATTAAATTTAGAACTATTGTCACAAAGTCAAGGTCATAAGTTGTTGGAACACATTGTAACAATATTCTATGGTGGCTATCTACTGAGAAAAGTAGTAATTTTAATCTAGTAGCATTTTCATATTGGAAACTTCTTAGAATGATGCTGCTGATAATTAAAAGACTGCATTTTTAAAGGATGGGCATAAATGGCTGTTAATTAGAAGGTGTTGGG
This sequence comes from Aselliscus stoliczkanus, assembly GCA_033961575.1. Taxonomy (NCBI): domain Eukaryota; kingdom Metazoa; phylum Chordata; class Mammalia; order Chiroptera; family Hipposideridae; genus Aselliscus; species Aselliscus stoliczkanus. The sequence goes on from CM066737.1 coordinate 77,054,096, forward strand.
CAGACATTTTCATTTGGAAGACTTGCTTACGTTCAATGAAATTAACTAGAATACAGTTGTTGCCTAGTTATGAATATTAAAAAAAAACAACTCATGTACTAATGACCCATGTTAATGATCTTAAACACATCAGAAACTAAAGTGCCTTCTTAAACATAAAAATATTTGTTCAATATAGAATCACAGACTTGGAGGGGGGACTTTAAAAACCCATCTAACATAACTTGTTTGTCATGTGAGAACACTGGTATCTGATTTGGCCAAGGCTGCTTAGCTTATGTATGGCAGAGCTAGGAGCAAAACTAATAAAGTCTATTGATTCTTTTAGCAGTGTTCTTTCCTCTAGAGAAAACTTCCAATAAGTATGTTTTTGTTATATTCCAAGCTTTGAAGACTAGTACAGGTACTACATTTATCATTGTGCAAAAGGTCTGGCTGCTCACCGCACGAAAGCCAAATCTCAAGAGGCCAGAGGTGAGATTGGTGGAAAGAAAAGCAGGTTTTTTTCCAAAATGCCAGCTTAAGAGAAGACAGTGGACTTCCTGTCACAAAGACTGCCCTCCCCCTCTCAATATTGCCAAAGGTTTTATAGACATGCAGGGAGGGGCAGAACAAAGAAAAGGAGAAGTTGGCCAGGCAACTCCTGGGAATAGCACTTCCTAGAGGCTGGTCTGCCCCCCAGAGACAGGAGTGAATTCCATACAGATGCAAAATAAAAACCCATCTGGAGTTGCTAGGCACTGGTCCGAAGTAAACAGAACCTTTGACACTGGTAAGCATAGTAAATGCACAGCAAACAAAGTCTTCTAGGTTTGGTTGGGGAGAGGGAAGCAAAGAAAGGGGAAAAAACAAAACAAAACTCAAAAAGTCCCAAGACAAACCACTGTCAAATTGAATTATATCGGAGGTTTAAATTTCAAAAATAGAAGATACAGGGTCACTTTACACATTCACAATATGTGATGAAAACTCAGTTACCTGTAACAGTAATAAGAGTATACAATCTTACGTTGGTTTGGTAAACGTATATTATATTGCAAAGGTGCATATAGAGAGGCCATACTTCAATATAATCCCAAAATGTCAGCTATGAAACATATGTATTTGCATTAACAAAAGATTCTTGACTTTTAAAAAAACCTTTCAAAAGGGGAAACTCACTCTAATAGCTACTTTAAAGGGTCTATACTATTTTGATGTATTATTAACATCCACAGATAATACTTGCAGAGCTGATTCTTCATTTCTGACTGATTAGTGGTTTCTTATACTTAAAGCTAAAATTTCTCTATGCTATAGATACCCCTATTGAGAGAGTGAATGTCTGACTACCTATTTAACATGAAGTTATTTTAGCTGCTATGAAGCCTAGCTTACTTTGGGACTATGTGTTTGCTCGCTTTGGCCGTACCCACCATTGATTAGTCTAGGGTGGATTTATTGAGAACATTCTTGCCATCTAGTCCACAATTAATATGGTTTAATGGAAAGCTACTAAAACTTCTAGGCATTAGGATAAACTAGTCTTGTGAGCTTAAACTCCGTGGGTCTCAGTTTTCTCCTCTATGCAGTCAGAAGGTTGAATAATATATCCCAGCCCTTGGCAGTACTTCTGAGGTTTTTTTTTTGTTTTGTTTTTTTTTTATCCTAGCTACTGTGCTAATCTAAGAACTAGAATTACAGCTCACTTGACTATAATCTTCACAGCTGAGTAAGAGTCCTGCATCATGGAGCAGAAACACTCCCTGGGTGGCTTCCTTTCTGCCTGATCCAAGAGAGGAAATCTGGCATATAACTTTTATACCAAGTTCTAATAAAAGTAGAGTTGTGGCCTGAAAACATTTGTTTGGGCTCTGCTGATTTTGTCTGTTGATGCCAGTTTCTTTTTCAATAATGTGGCTAGTCAGACATTTAAATATTTATATATCATTGACTACTTAAAAGGGCATAGTAAAATACTATTTAAAAGAAATCTTGAGGCTCACGTTATTTTTGCCATGTCCTACAATTTACAAATTTTTATATATCTCTTGACTTCCTCTGCATCTACCTCATAAATCAGACTCCAGTGAGGGTCTTAAGACTTTTAGTTGATGTTTTTCTTCTACCTAGTTGTAAGGGAAGGCTGAAGCATAGATTTTATATGCTTTTATTTACATGATATTATATAATAGGGATATAGGGATAGTGATGGTGGTGTGTCTCTATGTATTAGAAAACAGGGAAATAGGAATACTAGTAGCCTGTAAAACACTATGATATATTGAAGGAGTTGGGTATTAAATTACTTCTGGCATAGTTTCTGCCTCTAAGCGTAACATAAGATGCTGAAACTGGATATGAGTATTCTTTGGATTTGTTTTTTTTACAGGATGGAGGAGTTGTTAAAGAAATCCCTATTATTCATCACGTTAAGGAAGGATATGAGAAAGCAGACCCCACACAGTTTGAATTGCTCAAGGTTCTTGGTCAGGGATCTTTTGGAAAGGTAATTAATACTTCTTTTCCATATTTGTTTCTCTTCTAAACATTTAACAAAAAAGTGTGCACATAGAAATCTGATAAGTGTGCCATTTCTAGGATTGTCAAAGGATATACACAAAAATAACATTCTATTTTTACTCCTCTTGCTTCTTTTTTTACATTTAGTCCCATTTCCTTATACTTCTCTATAATAATCAAGGTTTTCCAATCCCCTGGGCTGACTTACTTCTCTGGGACAATATATAACATGCTGTTTATTAGCTGCATAAATCAAGGTAGTTTGAGTTTTGTGAGAAAGGGTGTCCTTGTTTCTCTGTTTTCATGCTAGCCCAGTTACAGCCTGCTCTCTCCTGGTGATTCCATCTATATTCCTTTGTTCTATCACAGAAGTCAGAATGTATGTATCAATTCATGTATAAGTACATCAATTCATCTGTCATCTGTTAAAGCAGTATGTGTATAAAATACAGCAAGGGTGGGTACTGGGTGATATATGGATTATTGGAAACTCCTTTTCATGGAGCTTAAATTTCAAGGGAGAAAGCAAAAGTGAAGAAGATTAACTCTGGCACTCATTAAAACTGTTCATTAAGTGCTTACTGGCATATGGTTTTTGGAGAAGTATGTAAGTCTGGTTCCTGACTTTTGTACACCTAACATCTAAGACATGAAAATGATTGCATATGCACAGTAATGGCCTTTAGGAACATAGCAACAACAGCATTTTAAGGGAAGAAAGATAAGAAGGAATTACTGATTTCAGGTTAGCTGAGATTTAATCTCAAAAGGGAAAGGTAAAGGAGTTGAGTAGTGATTACTTATTATGCTGTGAAACTTTTTAAAAGGAACATAGATTATCTTATTGATTTTAACATATTTTGAAATACATTGTTAAATTGAGAAACCTTATTGTTTTACATTAAACACAAATTCCAAAAAAGCAATAAATCCTTGCTTAATGAATACCATAGAAGAAAAAAAGGCATCCACTGTGTGCTCAACAGTTGTAAAAGCATTATTGGTGAATATAAAATGGACGTTAATTGTCTTCAAGTAGCCCATTATCTATGTGGTATAGGTATAACATGTAAACATAGAGAAACATTTCCAGGACACAAAAAGGGAAAACGAAGGTGAATTATAGTTTAGCAGTGAATTGGTATAGGAGATATATGAAGGCAAGGAGATAGGACTTGAGTAGTTGTGTTGGGGAGAGTAAAACTAAGAAGGAGCTTATAATAGATTGTTGCGTGTGTTGTTTATAGAACTGAACTGTAGAGTAACCTTTATGTTTTATGTTTTTAAAAATACAATATTCTTTTAACTATTTTACATTATATTTTTATGATGTTTATTTTCAGATAACATAGATACACTTGTTTCATATCCCATATGTATAAGTGCTTAAATATCAACTTAAATAAAATCTCACCAGCAAACATTTGAAGCCATTAAAACTAATTGTTTTTGGACCGGCTCAGTGGTGCGGTGGTTAGGAGTGGGCTTGGAACACCAGTGGCCCTGGTTCGGATCCCACATACGAGGGCCAGTGACACTGCTCTCAAATAAAAAAACAAAAAAAAAAAACCTAATTGTTTTGACATTTGATGTATCTATTTTTTCATATGTGTATTTATTTATTTATATCCAGCTTTGTTCCAGAAAGTATTTAAGGCTTTCATAGATGAATACTAGATAAAATCAAAAGAAGTGGAGCGCATGGAAGCAGAAAAATGGAAGCAGAAAAATTAGAGCAGGGAAGATGAGATGAAGCCAGGAATATTGTTTTTCACAAATGCATGGCATAATGGCCTATAAAGCTTCTAGAAGTGGGACAAAAAGGAAGATTTAAATTTTCCGGCAGCCATTATATAGAAGCTGACATGTAATTCTATGATTATTGACAGTATCTTTAAGATAGAAACAGATCAAACAGATCAGAGAAATTTTTCTCATGGGGCTTCATAGAGAGAATACAGTATGTAACATAATGAAATGTCCTCAATAACATCTTCACATTAAATAGCAACACGTTAACAAGTTGTCAACATAGTCATTAAATTCAGAGAACACTCAGGTTGTCTGTGCAGGAACTTTGGTTTGACAAGGAGATCATAGAAGCCTTTTAAAAATTCCTAATACCTAAATACAGAATATTGATCTTCATGCAGGTCATCAACTGAAGAACTATTAAGGAGGTGGCTTATATTTTTTACTTCTTAGGATATGAACATACTTCATTATCAGTATTACATCATTTGTGTAGGCATTGTGTGGGTGTGACTTGTGATATGCTGAACCTATTCAGGAATTTGGACAAAGCTGTGAATCAGATAAGTGTAGGAGCAATTCCAAGAAACTTTGAGCTGCAGCCTTATTTAAGTTTTTCTGCAAAAGTTTATTGTTAAAATGCAATAAATGGAAGGCCAACCGAGTGGTGCTTTGGTTACGACTTGGCTTGGGACACCAGCTCTGAGCAGCAGGGCCCAGGTTTGGATCCCACATATGACGGCCAGTGACACTGCCCTCTACAGCTAAGATGGTGAACAATAGCTCCACCTGTAGCTGGGCTGCTGTGAGTCGCCGGCAATGGCATAGCTAAAGCCCCTGCTGCAGTGGGCTGCCATAGGCTACAGTGAGTGGCCGGCAGCCAGCATGAGTGGCTGGCAGTCCTTGTGAGCTGCCAAGATCCGCTGTGAGTGGCCATCCAGAGGCCAGCGACTGATATGCCTCACCTGAGAAGAGCACAATGATGATACCAACATGGGCGAGTGAAGCGACGTCCTCCAAAACTAGACTGAAGAACAAAAGGACAGCAACTTGTCTGTTCCCCTTCCCTGGTTCCTCAATGCTGTTTCCTCCCCCAATTCCCCAATAAAAATCTTTAAAAAAAAATGGGCAGACGATATAATGAGACGTTTCTCTATAGAGAACATACAGATGGCCAACAAGCATATGAAAAAATGCTCAACCTCACTAATTATTAGAGAAATGCAAATAAAAACCACAATGAGATACTACCTCTCTCCAGTCAGAATGGCTATCATCAACAAATAAGTGCTGACCAGTTTGTGGAGAAAAGGGAATCCTGGTGCCCGGTTGGTGGGACTGTGGATTGGTGCAGCCACTATGGAAGTCAGTATGGAGGTATCTCAAAAAACTTGAAATTGAACTACCTTTTGACCCAGCAATTCCACTCTTAGGTATATATCCAGAGAAACCCAAGACGCTAATTCAAAAAAATATATGCACCCCTATGTTTACTGTGGTGCTATTTACAATAGCCAAGACTTGGAAACTACCGAACTGCCCATTGGCAGATGACTGGATTAAGAAACTGGCACATTCATACAATGGAGTATTAATGCGCTATAAAGACTTATGAAATCTTATCATTTGCAACGATATGGATGGACCTAGAGGACATTATTTTAAGTGAAATAAATCTTTCAGAGAAAACAGACCATATGGTCTCACATGTGGAATCTAAAGAACTGAATGAATGAGCAGAGTAAACAGTAATAGTCTCAGAGATATAGAGGAAAAACTGATCGTTGCTAGATGAGAGGGGGTAGGGATGAGGGAGAAGGGGAAGGTATTAAGCAGCATAAATAGGTAACTACAATATTGCCACAGGAATATGAAAGACAGTTTGGGGAATATAATTAATAATGTTGTAAATATTTTGTTGGGTGTCAGATGGTCACATGTCTTTTTAGGGAGACCATTTCATGGATGGAGTAGAGGCTTGATCACTGCACTGTACACCTGAAGCTGATGTTGTATAGATAGGAATTGTAATAGATATGTATGATATGGGGGGGAGTGGGTGGCGAATTGGGGGAGGAGGGCTTTTGACTTTGAGGGGTAAAAAGTATAATTATTGCACTGTGTTGTACACCTGAAACTAATTTAAAAAATGTAAAAATAATAAAAAACACAAGTTTACATCTTAAAATTTCTTGCAGTTTGTCCTTTGTCTTAGTCCTCATTAAAGCTACATGATCAGTTATCTTCAACAAGCACCAGGTACTTTGTAATGGAAAATATGTCACCAAGTAAAAAGTATAATGGAATACTAATTTCTGTTCTAGACAAGTTTCCAAGATTTGGATTAGGGTAAATGAAAAGAAATCTCTCTGATCAAGATAGATATGTTTTTAGATACAACAGTTTGAAGCCATGAAATTTCTACAGTTGGTCATGGAAAAGAGAGCTAAGTGAGATGTTTGCTTAAGCTAGGAAAGATCATCCATAAGACCTCAAAAGAACAAACAAGGTGGGCCGGCCGAGTGGCGCATTGGTTAAGCGTTGGTTTTGGGATGCCAGCAGCCCCGGTTCGGATCCCACATGAGGGCCAGTGACACTGCCCTCTACAGCTAACAACAGCTCCACCTGGAGCTGGGCTGTGCGAGCCCCGGTGATGGTGTGGGCTGCAGCCCCTGCTGCAGTGGGCTGCCATAGGCTACAGTGAGTGGCCCGCAGCCAGCGTGACCGGCTGGCAGCCAAGCGTGAGCAACATCCAGAGGCCAGCGACCGATCTGCCTCATCTGGGAAGAGCGCAATGACGATACCAACAGTGAAGCAACATCCTTCGCAACTAAACTGAAGAACGAAAAGACAGCAACTTGTCTGTTCCCCTTCCCCGATTCCCCAATAAAATCTTTAAAAAAAAAAAAAGAACAAACAAGGTGATGAGCGAATACAGTAACTTCTTTGGACTGTGAAAGACAGGTTCTATTACATGCCATATTGGGATACTAGTGAATGCTAAAAGAGCTACGGAAAATGTGACTGATTTATGCAAGTGTCTTCCAGAAAACTCAACTATTCTTTTCTATCTTCCTTGACAGCCCCTTTTTGCCTTCTATACTCCATTGTTTTAATGCCTGATAAGGGCTATGTTGTAGAACAGTGGTTCGCAAAGTAAAAGTGTGGTCTGTCTTAGACCCAGGGCATCCAGAAGATGCTTTCAGGGAGTCCTCAAGGTCAGAACTATTTGACGATAATACCAAGATACTGTTTAAAATTTCTGTCACCTTGGCGCAATCAAGGCAGTGACTCCAAACTATCAGTAGTCTTTGTATTCTTCACTATCATACAGGTGCAGTTTTAAAAAAAAAATGCAAGTTTAACTTAAATGATGCTCTTGGTGAAGTGTTAACAATGATTTTTTTTTAAATTCTTTTATTGTGAAATAAACATTTTTTTTAAAAATTAGTTTCAGGTGTATAACATAGTGCAATAATTATACTTTTTACCCCTCAAAGTGACAACCGCCGTCTGCTGATTTGCCACCCCACTCCTCACCCCCATATCATACATATCTATTGCAATCCCTTTGACTCCCTTCCACAGTATAATCCACATCCTGTGACTATCTATATATTCAAATATATTTGGCATACAATATTATACAACATCAGTTTCCGGTATACAGTGCAGTGATCAAGCCTGTACTCCAACCATGAAGTGGTCTCCCTAACAAAATATGTCACCATCTGACACCCAACAAAATATTTACAGCATTATTATACTCCCCAAACTGTCTTTCATATCCCTGTGGCAATATTGTGGTTACCTATTTATGCTGTCTAATCCCTTCCCCTTCTCCCTCCCCACCCCACTCCCAACTAGCAACCATCAGTTTTTCCTCTATATCTATGAGACTGTTTCTATTTACTTTGCTTGTTCATTCAGTTTTTCAGATTCCATGTATAAGTGACATCATATGGTATTTGTCTTTCTCTGACTGATTTATTTCACTTGACATAATAGTCTCTTTCCCCATTGAGTACGATGTTTACTGTGGACTTATCATATATGGCCTTTATTATGTTGAGATATGATCCCACTATTCCCAATTTGCTCACAGTTTTTATCATAAATCGCTGCTAGATTTTGTCAAATGCTTTTTCTGCATCTATTGTTATGATCATATGATTTTTATTTTTCATTTTGTAGATGTGATGTATTACGTTAATTGATTTGTGAATATTGAACCAACCTTGCATACCAGGAATGAATCCCACTTGATTGTGGTGTGTGACCTTTTTAATGTGATGCTGAATTCGGTTTGCTAGTATTTTGTTGAGAATTTTTGCATCTATATTCATTAGGGATATCGGCCTGTAGTTTTCCTTTTTTGTAATATCTTTGTCTGGCTTTGTAATCAGGGCTTCATAGAAAGAGTTTGGGAGCCTTCCCTCCTGTATTTTTTGGAATAGGTTGAGAAGAATAGGTATTAATTCTTTTTGAATGTTTTGTAAAATACACCTCTGGAGGCATCTGGTCCAGGGCTTTTGTTTGTTGGAAGATTGTTGATAACTGAATCAATTTCTTTGGCAGTTATCAGTCTGTTCAGAGTTTCTGTTTCTTTTTGGTTGAGACTTGGTAGACTTTATGCTTCTAGAAATTTATCAATTCCTTCCAGAATGTCTAATTTGTTAGCATATAGTTGCTTGTAGTATTTTCTTAAAATATTCTGTATTTCTCTGGTATCTGTTGTCACTTCTCCTCTTTCAATTCTAATTTTATTAATTTGGGTCCTCTCTTTTTCTTGGTGAGTCTGGCTAAGGGTTTCTCGATTTTGTTTATATCTTTTCCAAAAACCAACTCTTGGTTTCATTGATCTTTTGTATTTTTTTTTGTTCTCTATTTCATTTATTTCTGCTCTGGTCTTTATTATTTCTTTCCTTATACTCCTTTTAGGCTTGTTTTGCTGTTCTTTTCTGAGTTCCCTTAGGTATGAAGATAGTCTGTTGATTTGAGAATTTTCTTCCTTCTTTAGGTTGGCCTGAACTGCTATGAACTTCCCTCTTAAGACTGCTTTCGCTGCATCCCAGAGATTTTGGGTCGTGGTGTTTTCATTTTTGTTTGTCTCTGGGTATCTTTTTTTTTTTTTTTTTTTTTTTTTTTTGAGGACAGTGTCACTGGCCCTCATATGTGGGACCTGAACCGGGGCCGCTGGATTCCCAAGCCAACGCTTAACCACCACGCCACTCGGTCAGCCCTCTAGGTATCTTTTGATTTCCTCCTTGATCTCGTTTTTGACCTACTCACTATTTACTAGCATGTATTTAGCCTCCATGTATTTGTAAGCTTTCCAGATTTCTTCTTATAATTCATTTCTAGTTTCATTGTGGTCAGAGAAGACACTTGATATGATTTCAATCTTCTGAAATTCGTTGAGACTTGTTTTGTGGCCTAACATGTGGTCTATGTTGGAGAGTGTTCCATATGCACTTGAGAAGAATGTATATTCTGTAGCTTTGGGGTGAAATGCTCTAAAAATATCAACTAAATCCACCTGGTCTAAACTGTCATTAAGGCCACTGTGTCCGTGTTGATATTCTGTCTGGAGGATCTCTCCATTGGTGACAACGGGGTATTGAGGTCCCCGACTATAATAGTATTACTGTTGATCTCTGTCTTTATATCTTTCAAAATCTGTTTTATATATTTAGGAGCTACTACATAGATGTTTACTAGGATTATGTCCTCTTGTTGAATCGATCCCTTTATTATTATGTAGCACCCTTCTTCGTCTTTTTGTAGTCTTCATTTTAACTTCTATTTTGTCCGAAATAAGTCTTGCTACTCCAGCCTTTTTCTCATTTCCATTTGCATGAAATATCTTATTCCATTCCTTTACTTTCTGTCTGTGTGTGTTTTGATCTGAGATGAGTCTCTTGTAGCCAGCATATGCATAGGTCCTGTTTTCATATCCACTCATCCATTCTGTGTGTTTTGATTGGAGCATTTAGCCTATTCACATTTAAAGTGATTATTGATAGGTGTATATTTATTGCCATTTTGTTATTTGTATGTCTTGTCTTCCTGCGTTAGCTTGTTTTTCCCTTTCTTCTGTTAAAAAAAGCCTTTTTAACATTTTCTGCAGTGCTGGTTTGGTGGTAATGAATTCCTTAAGCTTATTCTTTCTGAGAAGCTCTTTTTCTCTCCTTCAATTTTAAGTGATAGCCGTGCTGGATAGAGCAATCTTGGTTGCAGACCTTTATTTTGTGTTACTTGGAATATGTCCTGCCACTCCCTTCTGGCCTGCAGAGTTTCTCTGGAAAAGTCAGCTGTTAGTCTTATAGGAGTTCCTTGGTATGTAACCTGCTATCAACATTTGGAAGATCTGCATAACTTAGTGAACCAGTATTTTTGAGATGACCAGCCCATGGTGTTTTCAAATCAGATATGAATACAAAATTCTTTCAAAGTGTAACATAGATCAGTGGATTATTACATAACAGATACGGCAGTTTCAGATTCTTCATGCAACTAATCTTTAAAAACTGCCACTTGTCAAGTTCTTGTGTCATATCAAAGAAAAATAACCACAATTATATGGAAAGGCTAGTAAAAGACATCCCTTTTCCAAATAGATATCTGTGTGATGTCTGATTTTTCTACCTATACTTGAATCAAAACAACTTCATTGCAACAGATTGAATTGCAGAAGCAGATATGATAACCCAGCTGTCTTCTGTTAAGTCAGATATTAAAAATTTGCAAAAATGTAAATCAATGTCACTTTTTTCATTTTTTGTTTTGGAAAATATAGTTACCCTTATCAAAATATTTATGCTCACAGGTAACAGGTTTATTATTTTTAATGAATCAATAGTTTTTTTCTGTTTTAATTTCTAATATGGTAAATATCAATAAATACAACCCACAAAAGCACTTTGTGGAGTCTTCAATGATTTTTAATATTGTAAAGGTTTCCTGAGACCCAGATAATTGAGAATTACTTTGCTGGAAGAGACTGCTAAAAGATAGTTCTATTTATGCTCACAAAATAACTGGACTCATGTTATCCTCTTTTTCACATGATATTGATTAAGAAAAAGGAAACTGGTTATCTTTATTTGCTGTCATCAGTAAAATTGAGTGAAAACTGAGGTCGGTTATTCGGGTTAATGTCATTTGCTTTGCCTTGAAGCTGTGTGTGTGTGTGTGTGTGTGTGTGTGTGTGTGTGTGTGTGTGTGTTATGGCAATTCATTTAATCTACTGTTTAAAAAATTGATAGACTGACTCTTAAATCAGCTATACTAATGTACAAGTCCATATGTTTGCCAACAACTAAAAACTTCAAAAAAACAACAACCATGAAATATGCATCTGGCCTCGTCGCTTCTTGAGCTTTACTCAATAGGTGTTATATGACATTTAGAACATCATGATAATCTAGTTTGTGTGCATACTTTGTCTAACCCAGGTTGAAAGATATTTTGTGATTAAAAAGCCATATTCAACACTGTTCATTTATTTTTTTTATTTTTATTTTTATTTTTTGAGGGCGGTGTCACTGGCCCTTATGTGGGACCCAAACCGGGGCTGTTGGCGTCCCAAGCCAGTGCTTAACCACCATGCCACTTGGCCGGCCCAACACTATTCATTTATAAGAAATTAATTTTATTTTCTAATGCTTCTATTTTATAAATGACACTGAGGGTAGACTGTAGGTATGTTAAATTTGGCACTCTTTGTTCAAATAATTACCATTTTCATCCGTTAAATATTATGGACTTTTCAGAATATCCTTTCCAAGTTCAAGTCCAGTTAAAATAACGCCATGGAATGAAGCCACTGTAATCTTCTGTGGCAGGATGAACACCTTCTCAGGGTTCTGTGCTGTTTTGTGAAATCTTGTTGAAGTTCAAACAAGAAAGAAACAGGGTAGCAGTTTTAATTTGTTAGCTCTTTCAATACAGAAATATTTATGGTGACATGCAAAGTTTATGATTTGGTTCAACCTGTAAACCTTTTTTTTTCTCCAAAGAGTTTTATGTTGGAAAAAACCAACCATTTGTTAGTATGTGGTTTCTATTGATTACTCCATGTGTGGTATGAACTGTTTGGTACTAGTCACATGAAACATGTTCAAAACTGAGCGTAAGCATTTAGAAACATTTACAGAAATTTAACAGCAATTTTATGTGTGGAATCTATTATTTTAAAAAGGGATTGTATTTTGTATGACATTTAAATTTTATTTTTCTAAATAATTTATTTTGATTATATTTTATAAATGTATGGTGTACCGTGGATTGAAGGAAAGGGGAAAAAATACTGGTTTATCTACACAAAAAATGTGAGAAGCAGTACCCTAGATGAGTGTGAAAATGTGAAACCTGTCTTAGAGTTTAGGTCTGAAATAAAGCCTTACTTTCAGGATAGAGGAAAGCAGAGTCCATGAAGTAAACATCTGCCCTCCACCTTGAGTTGGCTGATACACAATTGCACATAAAAAATCTGGAATAAAATGTCTTGAGCAATACCTTAGGAAAGAGGCAAGACAAAAAAGTACTCAACACCAGCTCACCCATCTGCAATTTTATGTGAACAAATTAGTTATTTGATCACATCTTTAATTTAAGCAACACTTAAATAGAACTTCTTCGAGTTGGGGATGGCAAGTTGAGGCAGTGAACAAGTTTTACTAATTTTGTTTTTTGATGAAACAGCCCTTCACTAATAAATAACTCATAAAACTAATCTATTCATATTTATCTTCATAACTGAGACTTTTTAAAAAACTTAGTTTTTAATGAGTCATAATCTTAGTTTGAAAATCTGAGATATTATTTAAGCTTGCTTGGTAACTTTAAAGAGTTTAACTTTCATTGAGATAATTTGCTATCATGATTCTTTTACCTGTCAGATAAGAATTGCACCTGATTTCTTATTAGATCAAAATGCCTGTTAACTTCTAAAACAGACCAATAAGGAAGTAGAAATGAAGGTAATGGTCATCATATTTGTTTGCTGTTTATTAGGGTAACAAAAATAATATTGGGTCTTAAAAGGAGCTCCCTTAGCTCAAGTTATTTTTTTTGTTATGTTATTTATCTTTTGTATCACAAACTTTTCCAAATCCATGATCATTCATCTATTTTTTACAATTTCTACAGTAGTATGTATGAGAGTGTGATTTACTAAATGAAGGAAAGTGAGAAAATACTAAGTATAATTTATAGAGAAAGGCATATCTTTATGAAATTTAAAGAAAATACAAGGATATTTTTATGTATAGCAAAAATGGCTTGAAATGTGAATTTTACTTTTTCTTCTTTAATTCCCCTATTAGGTTTTTCTTGTTAGGAAGAAGACTGGTCCTGATGCTGGGCAGCTCTACGCAATGAAGGTGTTAAAAAAAGCTTCTTTAAAAGGTAGAAAATTAGGACCGGCTTAGTGGCGCAGTGGTTAAGCGCTGGTTTGGGAAGCCAGCGGCCCCGGTTCCGGTCCCACATATGTGGGCCAGTGACACTGCCCTCAAAAAGAAACAAACAAACAAACAAACAAAAAGGTAGAAAATTAGAAAGCTGTATTAAAATAGAATTTGGTAAAATTTTATATTAAGAAATATGCTGTGTATCGCTTGTATGAGGTAAGTAGATTAAACTTTCTTTTAAAATTGGTGATTGTTACCATTTTCTAGCTGGTAAGTGATAATTCTGGGTTTGATATTTACATATACCTTAATTTAATGAGAGTGTACCCTGTTAAAAATTTAATGGTATAAAAAGTGATACATTTCATTTAATTAAAATGAACTTATTAAGGTATATTCTTTTTTTTTCCATCTATGTTGGTATTACGTATTGAGAATGTACAACTGCCTACATATACTTACATACACCACTTTCTAGGCTATGATAATAATACTGTGCTCAATTTTAATCAGTAAACTCATTTGAACAATTAGAGACTAATACATAATAAATGCATATTAGCCACATACGTGCTTATCTCACTTTTAACCTATCTCTAGATCTAAACTGAATTTATTGACTTAATATACCAATTACTGTTTAGGTATATATCTATATATAGACTGCAAATGTAGGTACTTATAAAGTTATATTTTATGTGTTTTTTTTTTATGAATTTTTGAGGGGATCGCTACTGAAGGTATATATAATAATAATATATTTTAACCTGTAATTTTTAGTTCGAGACAGAATTCGGACAAAAATGGAGAGGGATATACTGGTGGAAGTAAATCATCCATTTATTGTCAAATTGCACTATGGTATGTAATCTTTTTTAAATTTATGGAAATAGAGAATTAAGATTCCTTTTCAGACAATAATATAACAGTAAATAAATACTTCAAACTGATTTAATATATTCAACTATATGACATGTATTTATCTGAAATAAGAATCAAGTTCCAGCTTTTAGTTGTATTTCCTGTATTTTTTTATTAACTGTCTAAGGTAACAAAATGGTGTCTTCTGATTACTTTTCTGGTAGTATTTCTATACTATACCTCCAGTAATCTTAGACTATAAACTGCTGTGATAATTTATTCAAAATATTCTCGTATTTGGATGTGCTCCTTTTTCATGTTCATAATGAATATATTTATCTTACTTCCTGGTTCTATTTAAGGGGACCATGTAGTTTTATTAGTCTATTTGAGTTGTTCTTTCTTATATTTGAGGGGAGAGGAATACTACTGAGAAGCAGTAGATATTGTGGAAAAAAATATGAATTGGTAGTCAGACAGTTCTGAGTTTGAATCATAGTTCCAGTGCTAATTTAAGGTATACATGATATTGTAGAGTTTGACTTCCCTTGGAAATTCAAAGGTATATACATCATTATATCGATGATACAGTCTAATATGTCACTTTCAATTTTTGAAATTTAAAGAAGTAGGAGCTATTGATTTTATTCTTAGGTAATTCTGACAAATAATACATTAAAATATATACCCAATTATCTCTATAAAACACCCTCAAGAAATCCTCACCCATTATTCTTTCAATCCCTTGTTACCTTAGTGGAATGAAAATAGTAATATCTGAAGACCACCTTGAATCTCCAGGATGTCATTAGTTTAATCAGTAAATACCACTTGGGTGTAAAACACTGTATTAGATGTAATGAACTTGAAAAGTGAAACAGTATTTGATCTCGAGAAATTTATAATCTATATTGGGCTGGTCGAGTGGCTCAATTGGTTACCAGCTCGCTCAAGAGTGTGAGGTCTGAGCAACAGGGTCCCTGGTTAAATTTCTGGCCTGAGCTGAGCTGCCTCTGAGCTGCCAACAGGTAGCAGGATGGCTCAGCTAAAAAAGATAAAAAGAAAAAAGAAAAATTATAATCTATATGGAATACAGACATGTGAACAAATTACACAAACCAAATGGAGTAAGTACCATAAAAGAGACATAAAGTACAATGAGATCTCGAAAGTAGTAGCAAGTAATGCTGATGGGAAAGTGGTAAGGATGTTATAGGAAAATATGAAAAGGGGAGAAAGCTTAGAGGAGGTGGCACTTTGGTTGAGCTTGAAATAATTAGTAGATTTTCACTAGGTGGGGTAGCAGAATTGAGGCAGTTGCAGTAGAATATGATGCTTAATGAATCAGAAAAATGAGGGCTGTAGAAGTTTATATGTAAAGCCGCATGCAAGGTTGATTATGTTCTGGGAAGGGGTTTTATACCTATTTCAGCACCAGATTTAATTTTGAGATAATATTATCCAATAATGGACTATGTTAGTAAGTGGTTAATTGCTATATAGTGTTTAGTGATAAAATTCTAAACAAATAGTTAACAATTTAAAAGTTTACTAAGCTTTTTAAGCTTTTAAGATTATTCTGTTACTAAATTCTACTTTCTAATTAGCTTTTCAGACTGAAGGGAAGCTGTATTTAATATTGGATTTTCTCAGGGGAGGAGATGTATTCACAAGATTATCCAAAGAGGTGAGTATCTGTTTGTAAATTTTTACTGTATTTTTCTTGATACAACGCTAAGAAAAATCATTTTTGTCCTTTTGCTAATTACTTTTTTCCTATAGAAATTTCTTTCTTTTTTTTTTTTTAAAGATTTTATTGGGGAATTGGGGGAGGGGAAACAGACAAGTTGCTGTCCTTTTATCCTTCAGTCTAGTTGTGGAGGACATTGCTTCACTGGCCCATGTTGGTATCATCATTGCGCTCTTCTCAGGTGAGGCAGATCTGTCGCCGGCCTCTGGACAGCCGCTCACAGCACCTCTTTGGTAGCTCACACTGCCTGCCAGCGTCTCATGCTGGCTGCCGGCCACTCACTGTAGCCTATGGCAGCCCACTGCAGCTGGGGCTGTAGCTATGCCTTCCCTGGGGACTCACAGCAGCCCAGCTCCTGGTGGAGCTGTTGTTCACCATCTTAGCTGTAGAGGGCAGTGTCATTGGCCTTCCCATGCAGGATCCGAACCAGGGCCGTTAGCGTCCCAAGCTAGCTCTTAACCGACGTGTCACTCTGCCAGTCCATCCTATGGAAATTTTAAATGATAATTATTCTGTCTTATTGCTTAGTATTTAGTGGATATGCCAATTAATGGCATTTTCTGTCTGCCTGTCATTTGGATTATCTCAGTGTGCTACTCATTTTCTTAGGCACAAGATCAATTTAAATAACTGGGCAAAGCAAATAGAGGCAAGCCTAGGCTTTTGCCACACAAGCTACCAAAATGTCTCTGGGAGTAGTATTTAATTTATTTATGTTTAAAACAACTGTATGGGGCCAGCTGAGGGGCACGGTGGTTAAGTGCTGGCTTGGGACGCCAGCGGCCCCGATTCAGATCCCACAGATGAGGGCCAGTGACACTGCCCTCAAAAAAATATAAATAAATAAAACAACTTTATGGAGGTATAATTCATATACAATAAACTGCACATGTTGAAGTACACACTTTGATAAATGTTGACATTTGTATATACCTGTGAAATCATCATCATAGTCAAAATAATTAGCTTATCCAACATCCCAGCAGTTTTCTTGTGACCTTTTGTAATGCCTCCTTTCTGCCCCAACCCTACTTAATCTCCTTTCTGTCACTCTTTGGTTTGCATTTTCTAGGACATTATATAAATGGAGCCATATAGTGTGTATTTTTTTGTCTGATTTATTTTACTCAACATAATTATTTTGAGATTCATCCACGTGTACTAATAGTTCATTCATTTTTACTGCTTTATAGTATTCTGAGGTATAGATATACTACACTTTGTTTATTCTTTTAGTTGTTGATGGATGTTTGAGTTTTTTGCAGTTTTTGGACATTACTAATAAAGCTGCTGGAAACATTCACACACCAGTGATTGTATTTAACCATTTTTCATGGTTAAATACCTAGATTGTAATGACTGGGTCTTATAGTAAGTGCATTTTAACTTATTTTAAAGACACTCTTGAACTATTTCCAAAGAAATGTCTGAAATGTCCTTCAGAGAGTCAGTGAATAAATAAACTGATACATCCATGCAGTGGAATACTATCCAGTTATACAATGGAAAGAACTCTTGATATATGCAACAACTTGACCTATGATTTCCTGTTTTATTTCTAAAGAATTGATTTTGGAGAAATAATCATAACTATCAAAAATATATATGAATATTATAGAATTATTTAAAATAGTGAAAAACTGGAAATAACCTAAATGGACATTTAGGTAAATTATGGTAAATTAGTATGTTGATATTTTACTACTATTGAAAGCTCTTAATGGGAGAATGCTTATGATATAATATTAAGTGGGGAGGAAAGGAAGCTACTTCAGAGGGTTTATGAGTGTGTTAACACACACATATATATGCATGAATGATTTGAAGATCAGACAGCAAAAGACTAGCAGTGCTTACCTCAGGGTGCTGGGATTTTAGATGATTTTCATTTTCAGGAAATGATGGAATGATTAGCGAATAGGAAAGCATTAATGGTAGTGAACCTAAAACTTAAAAAGAAAAGTTGCACGTAGCAAAAGCTGCTTCTGGGGGAGACTGGTATTCTTGAATTCAAATCCTGGTCCTGCTTCTTAATAGCTGTGTTATTCTGGGCAAGGTATTTCATCACTGAGTTTTTCTCTTATGTAAGGTGATAATTCCTACCTCATACTGTTTGGAAGATTGTAGTAACATAGAATGTAAAGTGACTGGCATATAATTTCTACTTAGTAAGTTTCCTATTTGCATCCATCATGAGGCATTCCACAGAGACAACTTTATGACACTATGCTTGCCATAAACTTACCTAGGAATAGTGTATTCTTTAATTTGGTCTTTGAAAGATTTTTGTTTAGGGTTTTCTTATGTGTTAGATTTTCATGAACATTTTGGTTAGCCTTCCTCAGAAGTTAAATAAGTAACAAGTTTTTTTTTTGTTTTTTTTTTTTTTAGCTGAGCCATCCTGCCACCTGTTGGCAGCTCAGCGGCTGCTCAGCTCGGGCTGGGTATCGAACTGCTGCTGCTCAGAGCTCAGCTCGCACTCTTGAGCGAGCTCTTAACCAACTGAGCCACTTGGCCGGCCACAAGTATTTTTATTATTAATAAAATATCAAATGAAAATGGTGTTGTCATACTTTTACTGTTATAATATTCAAATAAACTCTGAAACTTACATAATGAACAATCTTTGCTTTTCTATAGATCATTTTTACAAATAAGTTAAGTATCAAAATTTATCTTTAACTGCTCATTCTCTGCAATTTTGCTAGTAAACTGAGCTTGCGTTGTATAATTCAGTGGCCATAATTCTAATGGGCAAACCAATTACAGTAAAACCTTGGATTGCAAGTAACTTGTTTGAGTGTTCCGCAAGGCGAACTAACATTTCTAAAAGATTTTAACTTGAGAAACGAGCAATGTCTTTCAATACGAGTAGTATGTGATGCTGAATATCACATGATCACAATTGAGGGCCGGCCGAGTGGCACAGTGGTTAAGAGCTGGCTTGGGAGGCCAGCGACCCCGGTTCGAGTCCCACATATGAGGGCCAGTGACACTGCCCTCAAAGAAAAAAAACAACAAAAACAATTGAGCCAGTGGTTCTCTCTCTCTCTTACTGGGTGATCATCTCCCATACTCGGATGCTCGGTCTCATGCCACGGTGTTTGGCAGAAATCAGAAATTTTTCAGAGCATTGGAAGGTGCTCACAACTGGCACTAGTGTATTTTTTGTCACTTCAAAGCACCTATGGACAGTCCTTTGCTTTTCCATACAAGAGTAAGTTTAGGAATGCTTTGCTTCATTCTAGGTCAGGCTGCCTGCAGATATAGACCCTTTCCTCTGCTGCCTTATTGCCAGTTACATTAAATACAGTATATGACAAGAGTTTATTGATACTGTACTGTAGTCAACATCCGTGTGAACGTATACAGTAGCCCCCATGCAGAAAAAGGTTGAAAAGAAAGGCAGTACCGCGGTGAGCGACCATCCAGAGGCCGACGACCGATCTGCCTCATCCTGGAAGAGCGCAATAACAATACCAACATGGGCCAGTGAAGCAATATTCTCCACAACTAGACTGAAGAACAAAAAGACAGCAACTTGTCTGTTCCCCTTCCCCAATTCCCCAACGCTGTTCCCCTCTCCCAGTTCCCCAATAAAATCTTTATATAAAAGAGAAAGAAAGAAAGGCAGTAAGCAGATGATTACGGTGGAAGTTAAGGAAATCATTGAGAAGTACTAATGAGGTATGCGAGTGGCCAAAATTACAAGATTTTATAAGTCTACATCAACCATTTGTACAATATTAAAGAAGAAATAAGCGGGGTAGATGCAGCAAAAGGAGAATATCATAGCAACGGCCACATGTTCTAGACGATGTAGAAAAGTTGCTTCTGGTTTGGATAAATGAGAAGCAACTGGCAGGTGATACTGTGACCCAGAACTTTATCTGTGAGAAGGCAAAGGCCTTGTACACCGACCTCGTAAGTAAACTGCCAGGTACATGATCAGAAAACGAAGAAGGCAAGCCGCCCGAGTGGCACAGTGGTTGAGCGCTGGCTTGGGAGGCTGGCGGCCCCGGTTCGGGTCCCACATGTGAGAGCCAGTGACACTGCCCTCAAAAAAAAAAATTACATCTAATGTTTGAGTAGCGCCCAATTTTGTGTGTAAATAACACTCATGAATGAACATAAATTTAAACCTGTAATAATAATACCTCATGATTGCACACATAGCATTTTATAATTTACAGAGCTTCCCCCCCACACATAAACTAATTTGACTCTTACAACAGCATTTAGACAGAGCAGATATCATTGTCCTTAATTTACAGGTTTAGAAACTGAAGGTCAGAGTACCAAGTGACATGTCAAACCTTATACTGTTCATTCTGATTCCAACTCCAGTGCTCTTTTCACTTCATCACGGCAGCTCTATTCCCAGTCACAAAAAGATTGAGGTATAATACAGTGCCATTAATGAACTCATGTACTTTACTAGCGGAAGAGGCCTGGAGTAAAGAGCTACTGGTTAGGTCAGAGATTGGGTTAGAACTGTGTTTAATATAAGAGTTACTAATTTAACAACTTGCATTGGTATATTAGAAGCTTTGAGTTAGTAGAAGCTGCTCAAAGTGAAATTCCTGAGTAGTAGACAGGAAGGAAAAAATTGTAGAAATAGTGAAATAGCCAATGCTAAACCAAAATATCCTATATACTGCAACACTGCTGAAGGAATCACTATATTGTAGAAGAGTACTAAAATTAATAATCATATGACACTAAGTCACTAAAAAAAGAGTAAATCCTGTGCAGTGCATTCAGTGTAAGAAGATATACAAACTACATAGTTTTAGGAAGATTTACATTAAAATGGTTAATATTAAAGAGAAGGATTCTTAAAGGGGTTAGTTTCATCTATTTACTTCTCATATTTTCTTAATTATTTTATTTCAGGTTCTGTTTACAGAGGAAGACGTGAAATTCTACTTAGCAGAACTAACCCTTGCTTTGGATCATCTGCACCGATTAGGAATTGTGTATAGAGACCTGAAGCCAGAAAAGTAAAGCTATATTCTTATTATGTATCCCTATTACCAATGTTATATAACTACATTTTCTCCATTAACTCTTATTTTAAAGAGCATGTGAACATAAATACGAATTTTACAATTATATGAAACTTATAAAAAGTAATCTTTAAGATACCTACTGATTTTAATCCTTTAAAATTTTCCAGTATTTGAAATAGATACTAACCTATTTTAAGTTTATGATGACTTTTATGTAAATGTTTTATATAAAATATTTAATTCCATCTTGTTGAATGTGAATTTTGATTTACAGCATTTTGCTTGATGAGATAGGACATATCAAGTTAACAGGTATGCATATTTTCTTCTACCCTAAGTTTGTTTTATGTTTTTTATTATTTTAATATATTCTTATCTAAGCCCGTTTTCCTTTTTCCTCTTGATTTAATTTTCATTTTCATCTCTTTAGTGAACTAAAGTTCATTTAAAGGGTAGGTGAGATAGCTCTAAATATGTTTTAATTGTAATACCAAAAAATTATACAATCAAGTTGCTATGCTAGTTAAGAAATGAATTTGGTATTCTCGGTAAAAACACATATTAGTTTCAGTCTAGACTGAAAGATTTATCATAAATAGTTATCACATTTGAAATACAGTGAATTATAAACTTTGAAACCAAGTGTTTCAAATCAAAGGTGCATTTTATTATCTATTTGCAAAAACATGTTTTATTTTACTTTATTTTTAATATTGAGGGTTTACTATGTATTGCACACTGCTAATCCTTTCAAAATTCTTAGGCATCAAGTATCATTATACCATTTTTACAAAACTTTTATTTTGAAATAATTATAGATTCACAATAAATTGCAAAACTAGTACCAAAAGGTTCTGTGTACCCATCACCCAGCTTCCCCCAATGGTGACATCTTACAAACTGCAGTGTATTATCAAACCCAGGAAATTGATTGGTACAGTACAAGTAGCTGGCCTATATACTTTACTTGGATTTCACCAGTTTTTGCATACATTTGGTTTTTGTCTTTGTGTATAATTCTGTGACATTTTATCTCATACATAGATATGAAGACCACTAGCACAATCAATATGCAAAACTGTCCTATAACCACAAAAGAACTCTCTTGTGCTGCCTATTTATAGTCACATCCTCCCTTTCTCCTCCCTGACTCCTGGCAACCACTTAACATCTCTAATTTTATTTTTAGAATAATATATAAATAGGACCATACAGTAGTCACACTTCTGGGCATTTCTCCTAGAGAAATAAAACTGTATGTACACACAACAACCTATACACAAATTTTCATAGCAGATCTATTTGTAATAGCCCAGGACTGGAAATATCTGAAATGTCCTTCAAAGAGTGAGTGAATAAACAAACAGTGATACATCTATGCAGTGGAATACTATCCAGCTACAAAATGGAAAGAACTCTTGATATATGCAACAACTTGGATGGACTCAAGGGAATTATGCTGAGTGAGCCAATCTCAAAATGTTATTTATGTTTTAAATAGATAGGATATTCTGTGTTTAATTATCAGAATGTTAAAACATAAATAAAATGAAGATGTAGTCTTTACAGAGAATATTGGACCAGTACACTTTAAAGGTAAGTTGCTTTAAAATTCCTAAGTATACTGCTACACTATAAAGATAAAGTATGAAGCTGTTGACTTGAAAACTTCAAGCGAATGTGACAAAGGTCAAATGCAGTTTAGTGATTCTTGCTGATTCATAGCCTGATTCTCTTATTCATATATGAAAAGAAACAAAGTAGATTTAAAGAGATTGAAAGGAAAATGAAAGAAAAAAAAAAGGAGGGCTGGCTGAGTGGCTCAGTTGGTTAAGGGCTCGCTCAAGAGTGCGAACTGAGCTCTGACCAACAGCAGTTCGATGCCCAGCCCGAGCTGAGCTGCCGCTAAGCTGTCAACAGGTGGCAGAATGGCTCAGATTTAAAAAAATGAACGAAAAAAAATGTATGAAGAGAGAGCAGTAGAGTTTTGAGATTTTATATAATGTATATTTTTTATTTGATACAATCAAATTTCAGTTGCAAAGCTAATTAGAATTTAATATTTTCATTTTCCTTAATAAATTACACCTGCTTTGTCAGGGATGAGGAAGGTCAGTGGAAAAAGTAGAATAAATCATACTTATATCTCTCTTCTACATTAAGGTTAATTGGGTGAATAATGATTCCAGATCATATTTAGTCTTATAATGTGAATTCTGTTTTTACACCTTTTAGATTTAAACTAGCTGAGGAGGGAGTAGTTAGAATCAATGTTAATTTATAAGTACGGGACACAGGCTTATAACAGGGAGAAAGTACATAAACACACACACACACACACACACACACACACACACACACTCACAAAGAGGGTGCCAAAAATGTATACACATTTTAAGAAAGGAAAAAACTGTATTAAAATTGGAATATATACCGATAACAAAAGATGAATACAAGTCACGTTTGACTTCTGCAATTACAAGAGGTGCTCAAAGTGGTTACCATCAGCGTCCAGATGCTTCTGATTACGGCGAATTCCTGCTTGAACAACATTGACCAAAATGTCCACTTGTAAACATTTTCAGCAACCCCAGTATATACTACATATGCACAATTTAATCTATTTTCTTTAAAATGGCACCAGTATTGCTTTAAAGAAAGTACACAATAATAAATATTACATAATTTACACTGTTTTATGATTATAGTCTAATTCAAAGTTTTGTAATGAGTAATACATTTATGAATTTACCCTCTCAACATTCCAATGAGACTTATTAAAATGTGACCATTCACAGCAAGTATTTTAAGACATGACTTTTCATTTTTTCATTCTTTGCTTTAATTTACTATTATCTCTTTCTTTTGCTTTTCTTTTTTTCTTTCTTTCTTACTTTCTCTGTCTTTCATCTCTCCTTATCTCCCTTCTTCCTTCCTTTTCTATCTCTTTCGATTTTGATAAAATAGTCAAAAATATACCAGATTAATTACTATTTGTTATTGATATCAGTGGGTTCTTGTGATTTAGGAATGTCTCATCTAGGCAAGGTCTTTTCCAACATTCTGAGTTTCCCCAGAATAATGTTAGGAGAGGGCGATACCTTTATTTTTACCTGTCCACTTTAAAAATTCTCCAGATATAAGAATGGACCCAATATTGAACAGGTTACTCTGAATGACAGTGGACTATAGAAAGGTTCCTTGGTATCACTGCTTTGAGCCTGATTCAGTGCATACTGAGATTATGATTGTATGGCAGAAGATCAATAGAATGAGAGTGGATACTCTGAATATCTGCATATTTCCTAACATATTATTCATATTGTCTTTATATCTTAATTTTTTTCTGGAACACCCTCCTCCCCAATAGTCTATATAAAAACCAACTATATAATATGACTTCCCCGGCTTATAAAAAATTTTTAATTATGCCATTAAAAATTATAAATTGAGGGGCGGCTGGATAGCTCAGTTGATAAGAGCATGAGTTCTGAACAACAGGGCTGCCAGTTTGATTCCCACATGTGCCAGTAAGCTGCGCCCTGCACAGCTAAGATTGTGAACAACAGCCCGACCTGGAGATGAGTGACTTTGAGCAGCCGGCCATCGGCGGGCAACTGACTGCCTCAGCCAGATAGAGCACAGTGATCATAATACCAGCATGGGCCAGTGAGCTTCATCCTCCACAACCAGACTGAGAACAATGGCTCAGAGGTAGGGTTGGGGGCCGGGGAGAAAAAAATTATAAACTGAACCCGCCCTTGATTTGAACTGTCTGTGGTTGGTATTGGGTTGATACAACAGTAATTGTGGTTTCAGACCGTGAATTTTAAATCATTACATCTAGGCTCAAATATACCTTTATTAATCAAAATGGGAACCATTGTAATCAACACATTTTTGCCAACGAGGAATAAGTTTGTTTATTCCTGTAGCTTAAATGTCCGTGCTTCAGGTTTCGACAAACTCCTGGAAAGCATTTTCTGCAACCTGTTGGTTGTGGAAGTGTTTTCCCTGCAAAAAGTTGTCAAGATGCTTGAAGAAATGGTAGTCTGTTGGCGAGAGGTCAGGTGAATGTGGTGGATGAGGCAAAACTTCGTAGACCAATTCATTCAACTTGTGAAGCGTTGGTTGTGCGATGAGCAGTTGAGTGTAGTGGAGTAGAATTGGGCCCTTTTTGTTGACCAATACTGGCTGCAGGCATTGCAGTTTTCCGGTGCATCTCATGGATTTGCTGAGCATACTTCTCAGATGTAATGGTTTCGCCAGGATTCAGAAAGTTATAGTGGATTATACTGGCAGCAGACCACATACAGTGACCATGACCTTTTTTTGGTGCAAGGTTGGCTTTGGGAAATGCTTTGGAGCCTCTTCTCAGTCCAACTGCTGAGCTGGTCATTGCCGGCTATCATATAAAATCCACTTTTCATCGCACATCATAATCCGATAGATGTATAGAATAAGAGAAGACAACACTTCAAAACAATTATTTTCAGTCACCTCATGCGGCACCCACTTATGAAGGTTTGTCACCTCTCCAATTTGCTTCAGATGCTAAGTCGCCGTAGAATACTCAATGTTGAGTTCTTCGGCAACTTCTTGTGTAGTTGTAAGAGGATCAGCTTCCATGATTGCTCTCAATTGGGAGTTGTCAACTTCCGATTGATGGCCACTACAGCTCCTCATCTTCAAGGGCTCTCCTCATCTTCAAGGCTCTCATCTCCTTTGCAAAATTTCTTGAACCACCATTGCACTGTACACTCATTAGCAGTTCCTGGCCAAATGCGTTTTGATATTGTAAGTTGTCTCTGCTGCTTTATGACCCATTTTGAACTCGAATAAGAAAATCACTCGAATTTGCTTTTTGTCTAACATCATTTCCATAATCTAATATATATATATAAAATAAATAGCAATTAATAAGTCATTAACAAAAATAATAAATGGAGACATGTGCCTTAAAATAATGTATAACATAACCACATTTATTTTACAATATATTTCAATATCAAGGCAAATTTAATCAATGTTAAAACTGCAATTACATTTGCACCAGACTAATATGGGTTTTCTACAGGACAAAATTCAGGCTGAATTTCTGTAAAGAGAGAAAAGAAAAATATACATTATCACAAATTTAAACCACACTGCCCTTGAGTTGAATATTTAAGACAAAAATATATATGAAAATAATTTTTAAAAATAATTTTTTAAAAAAAGGACCGGCTGAGTGGCTCAGTGGTTAAGCACTGGCGTGGGAAGCCAGCGGCCCCGGTTTGGATCCCACCTATGAGGGCCAGTGACACTGCCTTCTACAGCTAACAACAGCTCCACCTGGAGCTGGGCTGTGCAAGCCCCGGCGACGGTGTAGCCTGCAGCCCCTGCTGCAGTGGGCTGCCATAGGCTACAGTGAGCGGCTGGCTGCCAATAGCCGCAGTGAGCAACCATTCACAGGCCAGCGACCTACCTGCCTCATCCTGGAAGAGCGCAATGACAATACCAACATGGGCCAGTGAAGCAATGTCCTCCTCAACTAGACTGCAGAACAAAAAGACAGCAACTTGTCTGTTCCTCTTCCCCGATTTCCCAACGCTGTTCCCCTCCCCCAATTCCCCAATAAAATCTTTAAAAAATAATAATAGTAACTAAGTAATCTTTATGGTTATCTGCAAATTAGTCACTGAGATTACTTTTACGAATAGTAAATACTCACTAAATTGTGTTGAGTGCTTTTAAAATTTAAAGTCTTACATAAGTCATTTATGATTACGTAGATATACTGGCCACCCACAGAAAAACTTTTTTTTTATGTGGCTACCACAAAATTTATTTTTTAAAATTATTTATTCATTTATATTTTCAATTAGTTTCAGGTGTACAACACAGTGTAATAGTTATACTTTTTATCCGTCAAAGTGACAACCCCCCTCCTCCAATTTGCCACCCCACTCCTCCGCCCCCATATCATATATATCTATTACACTGCCTCTGAGTCCCCACAGTATAATCCACATCCCGTGACTATCTATATATTCAATTACAGTTGGTATACAATATTGTACAACATCAGCTTCAGGTGTACAGTGCAGTGATCACCTCTACTCCATCCATGAAATGATCTCCCTAACAAGACATGTGACCATCCGACAACCCACAAAATATTTACATTATTAATTATATTCCCCTAACTGTCTTTCATATCCCTGTGGCAATATTGTAGTTGCCTATTTATGCTGTCTAAACCCTTCCCCTTCTCCCTCATCCCCACACCCCTCTGAACCAGCAACACTGTTTTTCCTCTATATGAGACTCTTTCTGTTTACTTTGCTCATTCATTCAGTTTTCCAGATTCCACATATTCGTGAGATCATATGGCATTTGTCTTTCTACAACTGATTTATTTCACTAAACATAATAGTCTCTAGGTCCATCCATATCGTTGCAAATGGTACGATGTCATTCTTCTTTATAGCGGAGTAATACTCCATTGTATAAATGTACCAGTTTCTTAATCCAGTCATCTACCGATGGGCATTTTGATTCTTTCCAAGTCTTGGCTAGTGTAAATAGCTCTGTAATGAAAATAGGGGAGCATATATTTTTTCGAATTAGTGTCTTGGGTTTTTCAGGATAAATACCTAGGAGTGGAATTGCTGGATCAAAAGGTAGTTCCATTTCCATTTTTTTGAGATACCTCCATACTGACTTCCATAGTGGCTGCACCAATCTGCAATCCCACCAACAGTGCAGCAGGGTCCCCTTTTCCCCTCAGTCCTGTCAGCACTTGTTTGTTGATTTATTGATGATAGTCATTCTGACCGGGGTGAGGTGGTATCTCATTGTGGGTTTTATTTGCATTTCCCTAATGACCAGTGAGGTTGAACATTTTTTCATATACCTGTTGGCGTTCTGTATGTCCTCTTTAGAGAAATGTCTCTTCATATCTTCTGCCCATTTTTTAATAGGGTTGTTTGTTTTTTTGGTGTTGAGTTTCTTGAGTGTTTTATAAATTTTGAATATTAACCCCTTATCAGATATATCGTTGGCAAATATATTCTCCCATTCAGTAGGCTTCCTTTTTGTTTTATTGATGGTTTCCTTTGTTGTGAAAAAACTTTTAAGTCTGATATAATCCCATATGTTCATTTTTTCTTTTGTTTCCCTTGCCCGCAGGGATGTATCAGTAAACATTGCTCCGGGTAATGTCTGCAAATGTACTCCCTATATTTTCTTTTAGGAGTTTTATGGTTTCAGGTCTTACATTTAAGTCTTTAATCCATTTTGAATTTGTTCTTGTATATGGCCTAAGGAGGTGGTCCAGTTTCATTTTTTTGCATGGGTCAGTCCACTTTTCCCAGCACCCTTTATTGAATAGACTATTTTTACTCCAATGTAAATTTTTGATTCCCTTGTCACAGATTAACTGTCCATAAATGTCTGGATTTATTTCTGGCTCTCGGTTCTGTTCCACTGATCTATGTGCCTGTTTTTATGCCAATACCATACTGTTTGGATTACTGTAGACTTATAGTATGTTTTGATGTCCGGTAGTGTGATCCCCATGACGTTGTTCTTATTTCTCAGGATTGCCAAGGCTATTTGGGGTCTTTCATGGTTCCGTATAAATCTTAGGATTATATTTTCTATTTCTATGAAAAATGCCCTTGTTTAGTAGGTATCGCTTTGAATCTATATATTGCTTTAGGTAGTATGGACATTTTAACTATATTAATTCTTCCTTTCCATGAGCATGGTACGTGTTTCCATTTATTTGTATCTCCTTTGATTTCTTTCTTCAATGTCTTATAATTTTCTGAGTACAGATCTTTTACTTCTTAGGTTAAATTTATTCCTATGTATTTTATAGTTCTTGAAGCACTTGTAAATGGGACGATTTTCTTAATTTCTCCTTCCTTTAGTTTATTATTGGTATATGCAAATGCCACTGATTTCTGAACATTGATTTTATATCCTGCGATTTTACTGAATTCGTCTATCAGTTCCAATAGTATTTTGATGGAGTCTTTAGGGTTCTCTATATATAGTATCATGTCATCTTCATAGAATGACAATTTTACATCTTTCTTGCTAATTTGGATGCCTTTTATTTCTTTTTCTTGTATGATTGCTGTAGCTAGAACTTCCAGAACTACGTTGAATAAAAGAGGAGACAGTGGACAGCCTTGTCTTATTCCTGATCTTAAGGGGAATGGTTTTAGCTTTTCCCGATTGAGTATGATATTAGCTGTAGGTTTATCATATATGGCCTTTATTATGTTGAGAAATGATTGCTGTATTCCCACTTTGCTAAGGGTTTTTAACATAAATGGCTGTTGGATTTTGTCAAATGCTTTTTTTGCATCTATTGATATGACCATGTGATTTTTATTCTTCATTTTGATGTGGTGTATCACATTAATTCATTTACAGCTGTTGAACCAGCCTTGAGTAGTAGGGATGAAATCCACTTCATCATGATGTATGATCTTCTTAATATATTGCTAAATTCTGTTTGCTAATATTTTATTGAGAATTTTTGTATCTGTATTCATCAGGGATATTGGCCTGTAGTTTTTCTTTTCTGTGCTGTCTTTATCTGGCTTTGTAATCAGGATGATAGTGGCTTCATAAAAAGAATTTGGGAGCCTTCCCTCCTTCTGGATTTTTTGTAATAGTTTGAGAAGAATAGGTGATGGTTCTTTTTTGAATGTTTGATAAAATTCAGTTGTAGGGCTGGCTGAATAGCTCAGTTGGTTAAGAGCTCACTCAAGAGTGCAAGCTGAGTTCTGAGCAACAGCAGTTCGAGGCCAGCCCGAGCTGAGTTGCCGTTGAGCTGCCAACAGGTGGCAGGATGGCTCAGCTAAAAAAAAAAAATATATATATATATATATATATATATAGTCGTGAAGCCATCTGGTCCAGGGCTTTTGTTTTTTGGGAGCTTGTCAATTACTGATTCAATTTCCTTGGTAGTAATCAGGCTGTTTAGATTTTCTGTTTCTTCTTGAGTTAGCTTTGGAAGGTTGTATGCTTCTAGAAAATTATCCATTTCTTCCAGATTGTCAAATTTGTTGGCATATAGTTGCTCATAGTAATTTCTTAGAATTTCTTGTATTTCTGTGATGTCTATAGTCATTTCCCCTCTTTCGTTCCCGATTTTACTAATTTGAGTCGTCTCTGTGGGTTTTTTTTTTTTTTTGAGGAGCCTGGCTAGATGTTTGTTAATTTTGTTTATCTTCTCAAAAAACCAGCTCTTGGTTTAATTGATCTTTTGTGTTGTTTTTCTGTTCTCTATATCGTTTATTTCCCATCTGGTCTTTATTATGTCCTTTCTTGTACTCCCCTTGGGCTTCTTTTGCTGTTCTTTTTCCAGTTGCCTGAGGTATAAGAATAATCTGTTAATTTGAGATTTGTCTTCCTTCTTTAGGTAGGCCTGCACTCCTATAAACTTCCCTATTAGGACTGCTTGCACAGCATCCCAGAGATTTTGGTTCATGGTGTTTTCATTTTCGTTTGTCTGGAGGTATCTTTTTATTTCCTCTTTGATCTCATTTGTGACCCACTTACTATTTAGTAGCATATTATTTAGCCTGCATTTATTTGACAGCTTTCTGGTTTTCTTCTTATAATTGATTTCCAGTTTCATAGCATTGTGGTCACAGAATCACTTGAAATGATTTCACTCTTCTTAAATTTATTGAAACTTGTTTTGTGGCCTTAGCATGTGGTCCATCTTAGAAAATGTTCCATGTGCACTTGAGAAGAATGTATATATTCTGTAAGTTTGGAGTGAAATGCTCTGAAAATGTCTGTTAAATCAGCTGGTCTAATGTGTCATTTAAGGTCACTGTTTCAGCATTGAATTTCTGTCTGGAGGATCTGTCCCTTGGTGACAGCGGGGTGTTGAAGTCCCCTAGTATGATAGTGTTACTGTTGATCTGCATTTTTATGTCTGACAATATGTGTTTTATATATTTAGGAGCTCCTATGTTAGGTGCATAGATGTTACTAGGGTTACGTCCTCTTGTTGGATCGATCCCTTTGTTATTATGAAGTGTCCTTCTTTGTACTTTATTCTATTCTTCAATTTAAAGTCCATTTTATCTGATAAATATCGCTATTCCAGCTTTTTTCTCAGTTCTATTTGCATGAAATACTTTACTCCATCACTTTACTTTCATCCTGTATGTGTTTTTTGTTCTGAGGTGTGCCTCTTGTATACAGCATATGCCGGGGTCTTGCTTTCTTATCCATTCAGCCACCCTATGTCTTTTGATTGGAGCATTTACTCCATTTTCATCTAACGTGATTATTGATAGGTGCATATTGATTGTCATTTTATTATTTGTGTTCCTAGTCTTCCTTAGTTAGCATGTTTGTCTCTTCTGCTTAAAGAAGCCCTTTTAACATTTCCTGACAAGCTGGCTTGGTGGTATTAAATTCCCTTAACTTGTTCTTTTCTGGGAAGCTCTTTATCTCTCCTTCAATTTTAAATGATAATCTTGCTGGATACAGAAATCTGGGTTGTAGGCCTTTATTTTTCATCACTTTGAAAACCTCCTGCCACTCCCTTCTAGCCTGCAGAGTTTCTGTAGAAAAGTCGGCTGATAATCTTATGGGGGTGCCCTTGTAAGTAACTTGCTTCCTTTCCCTTGCTGCTTTAAGGATTCTGTCTTTGTCCTTAACCCTTGCCATTTTCACTACAATGTGTCTTGGTGTGGGCCTGTTTGGGATCATCCTGGTTGGAACTCTCTGCACTTCCTGGGCTTGTATTTCAATGTCCTTTGCCAGGTTAGGGAAGTTTTCAGACTTTATTACTTGAAATATGTTCTCAATCCGTAGGTCCCTCTCTTCTCCTTCTGGTATTCCAATGATTCCATCGAATTTGTTATTTAATTCAGTAATTGCATTCTTAAGTTCTAGCTGGTTGCTTTTCAGGGTTTCTCTATTCTTTATATTTTCATTAATTTCCTTGAACATTCTAATAATCAGTGTTCTGAACTCTGTCTCCGATAAGTTGTTTACCTCTCTTTCCTCTAGTTCCACTGATTCAGGAGGTTTCTTCTGTTCTTTTATTTGGGTTGTATTTCTTTGTCTCCCCATTCTGGTTTACTCTTTGTGCTTGCTTCGATATAACAGATAGATACCCCAGGTTTCTCAGTCTTTTCTGGGTAAACTTATACGGTGTGTGTCCTTTATATTTGAATTACTCAATCTCCGTATTCTCATGTATGTGTATACCTGAGGTGTTCCTTGTGTTGTGTGTCTTCACCTGTTGAAGTTTAGCTTTGATTACTTTGGTCTTGTCAGTAGGTGGGATTGACTCCCATGCTGATTAGCTGTGAGGATCAGAAGTGTCTGCAGTTTATGAGCTGCTGTGTGAGGGTTGACCCCTCTGATGAAGCTTGACCCTTTGGCCCTTGCACCTGTAGCAACTTCCTTTTGGGTGTGACTCCTGTGTGTCAAACCCAGAAATGCTCTGGTTTTATCTAAAGTTGGCCTGTGGGTATGATGATTATTGTGCCTCCAGTGCCAGTCTTGGCTAAAGTCCACCAAGCTCTCTTCAGTTTGTCCTCTGCTGTACAAATATTCCTCTGCGACTTGTGGGAACAAAGACGGCCACCTGACGCCTAGCATGATCCTGGCACCGCAGGTTTGCTGTACATGAGTGTGGTTGTGACCTGTGATTGGTAGTTTTTACAAAGTCACGCAGGCTGTGCACCCTGCAGGCTTAATGAGTATCTTTCGGCACCCTTTCCATTGAAAGCCATGGAGAATGAAATAGTTCCTCACTGCCAAAAGCCATCTGCTAAGAGTCTGTTAATTAGTGCCTCAGCAGCTGAACCTGCCCTGCCTCCCAAGCCTTGCAGGAAAGGTTGGGCCGAGGTAGGTAGTCTCACTCTGAAGCCTCCTCTGGGGGGAAATTCTCGACCCCCTATGGGTAGGAATACCTCTGTTGTCTGCCCCTACTGTTCCATTTTGGGGTCAGTTTAAGACTCTGGCTTGGCAGGGGCCAAGGTTTCTGAGGGAGGGTGGGGGTGGGTTTTTATTTCTGTTTTGGGGTTTTTTTGGGGTTTTTTTTTGCTTTCTGTGAAAGAGAGGAGAAAAAACAAATAAACAAGCAAAACAAACAAAATAATACAACAACAACAAAACTGCACAGTCTCAACACTGTTTTGAGCTAAGGCCTTTGCCTCATATACTCTAGAGAAGTTCCTGCTGCTCTCCCAAAGGGTCTGCTGGGGTTTAGGGGGTTGCGCACACCCTGCTGCGCGGCTCAAATCTCCGGTCTATCTCCTGGGGACCTGCGTCTCTGCTTGGGTGCCCTGCGTCTCCCCCTCCCCTCGAGTATTCTTTTTTCCTTGCTTGCCTGGTTTCAGGTTTCTGCCTCAGCGTCTGCGTGCCAAGGTGCTCTTGCTGTGCTCTGTGGGACCTGGTGGATGCAGACTGATCCCTGAACTGGGCCAGTGCAGGGATTGATCTTGCCCTGTCGCTGTCACTGCCGGGCTCTGCACCCTGTTTCCTGGGGACCTGGGGAGCCATGGGTGCAGCTATATGTCTCCCCTCTCTCCTTGCCCTCTCCTCCGGCCTGAGGTTTCTTCCTCAGGCTGCAGATTGTTGTGCTCTAGCTGTACTCTAGATGGTCTGCTGGGCGCAGGGAGCGAGCAGTGGGAACACTCACCGATCTGCTCTCTGAAGCTCTGTGCCTCTGTAGCCAAGGTGCTGGCTGAACCTCACAAGTCTCGCTGCCTTCTTCCCTCACTCGCCTGGCCTGCCCACCTTCCAGCAATTGTTGTGTGAGACTCTTAGTTGCTCTGTGTGATGAGTAGACGTCCTTTTGAAGAGTTACAGAAATTCAAATTGTGCATATTTCTGGGGGAGACCTCCGGGAGCCTTCCTCACAGTGGCCATCTTACCTCCCACGTAGAAAAACCTTTTTTATAGCTTATTTCTACAGTTTCTTTTCAAATTAGTGGCTTAGAAAACCACTAATAAACATTATGTTTTATTTAATCCTGTAGCTAACTCTCAATGTTGTAAAAAATAAAATTTTGATTGATTACTTAGCAAATTCCAGTGTTAAATGTCAGTTTTGTCAGTTCAGCTAAAGTAACCTCAAAGACTAACTTTTATGACATTTAATGTTTGAAATGGAATATGCAGAGTTCAAAAGTCTGAAGATGTAGAGGAAGAACATAATAGTACATTAAAAAGGGTTTTTTTTTGTTATGTTGAAAATTGTAGTGCATTTAGTTATTATACAGGGATAAGTGAGTTTTAAATGATAATATTGAGCATGGTTAGAAAATCAGTTTCTAGGTGCCCTAAAATTAAATATTAACGTTGGTATTTTAAAAAAACAATATAAGGCTTATAGCTGTTTTCATTTATAGAATTAAGGTATAATTTACATAGAGTAAAACTCATCCTTTGAATCTTTTTGCTGATGGGATTATTCTGGGTTTTTTTAAAAAGATTTTATTGGGTAGTTTTGGGGGAGGGGAACAGCGTTGGTGAATCGGGAAGGGAAACAGACAAATTGCTGTCTTTTTGTTCTTCAGTCTAGTTGTGGAGGATGTTGCTTTACTGGCCCATGTTGGTGTTATCATTGCACTCTTCCCTGGTGAGACAGATTGGTCACCGGCCTCTGGACAGCCATTCACAGCGGCTCTTGGCAGCTCACACCAGCTCACACCAGCAGGCCGCTCACGCTGGTTGCCAGCCAGCCACTCACTGTAGCCTATGTCAGCCCACTGCAACAGGGGCTGCAGCTACACTGTGACAGGAGACACACAGCAGCCCAGGTCCAGGTTGAGTTGTTGTTCACCATCTTAGCTGTGGAGGGCAGTGTCACTGGCCCTCATATGTGGGATCCGAACCGGGGCCCTGATGCTCAGAACCGGCATCCCAAGCCAGCTCTTAATTTACGCGCCACTCGGCCAGCCCTATTCTGTATCTTGACCGCAGCATTGTCAGTATATGCTTGATATTATAATATTGTTTTATAAGATGTTACTGTGGAGGAAACTGGGTAAAGGGTTAACAGGATCGCTGTAGTATTTCATAGAACTGCAGTGAATTTGCATTTGTCTTAAAATATAAAGTTGAATTAAAATAATCACTATTTCATGTATAGTTAATTCTGTAAACCTTGACAAATGCATCCATATAGTCTTAAAACCACCAGCATCATCAAGATATAAAACATCTCCATCACTCCCCTAAATTTTCCCAGAATAAGTCAGTCCTCCCTTTACCTATAGACAAGCACCAATCTGCTTTCTGGCCCTATGGTTTTACCTTTTCCATAATGTAATATAAAGACAGGCATACAGTATAGATAGTCTTTTGAGTCTGGCTTTATTTACTTAGTATAAGTACAGGGATCGGCAAACTTTTGAAACAATAGAGCCGCCCGGGGTCAGCAAACTGCGGCACATGGGCCACATGCGGCTCTTTGGGCACACGTATGTGTGGCTCTGAAGTAAAATTGAAAATGAAAATAAAACTATGATAGTTTCATTTATAAAATTTTAAAGGATATTATTCACATTATAGTGAGTATGTCAAAATATATATATGGCTCTCAAATAATTTTTAAATTGTGAGGGACAGGATTGGCTCTTCCAGGGACTGGCAAACTTTTGAGGCAGAACGTACCCAAAGAGCCGCATGTGGCTCACGAGCTGCAGTTTGCCAACCCCTGGTATAGTACATTTGAGATTCATCCATATTGTTGCATGTATCAATAATTTTCTTTATGGCTGAGTAGTGTTCCGTATTGTAATGGTACCTTAGTTTGTTTATCCAATTCCTAATTAAGGGATGCTTGGGTTGTTTCTTGTTTAATTTGGCAATGAGGAATAAAGCCATCATTTTATGTGAACATGAATTTTTATTTTACTTGAGTAAATACCAAGAGTGGGATTGCTTGCTCATATGGTAAGTGTATGTTTAACTTAATGAGAAACCTCCAAAATGTTTTCCAAAGTGGCTGTACCATTTTGCATACCCCCTAGCAATGTATGATAACTCTAGTAGATCTTCATCCTCATCACTACTTGGTACTGTTAGCATTTTTATTTTAGCTCTACTAATAGACATGTATAGTATCTCCATGTTTTCATTTGTATTTCCTCTAATAACTAATGACATTGGGCATCTTTTCATGTATTTACTTCTTTGGAGAAGTGTTTTTTCAGATCTTTATCCCATTAAAAAATGGTATTATTTTTTTTCTTATTATTGAATTTTAACTTGTTTAAATGTACTCTGAATTAAAGTCCTTTATCAAA
This sequence comes from Aselliscus stoliczkanus, assembly GCA_033961575.1. Lineage (NCBI taxonomy): Eukaryota > Metazoa > Chordata > Mammalia > Chiroptera > Hipposideridae > Aselliscus > Aselliscus stoliczkanus. Next base: position 77,090,682 of record CM066737.1, read on the forward strand.
TATGTGATTTCAAATATTTTTCTTCCAGTGTATAGGTTCTTTTTCATTTTCTGAAACGTGTCTTTTGAAGAACAGTTTTTGATTTTTGATAAAATCCAGTTAACTTTTTTTCTTTTATGGATTATACTTTTGATGCTGTATCTAAGAAATCCTTGCCTAATCCAAGATCACATAGATTTTCTCCTATCTTTCTTTTGGAAATTTTACAATTTTAGATTTTACGTTTTATACTTAGTTCAGTGATTCATTTTGAATTAATGTTTGTTTATAGTTTTGAGAATAGATTTTTTTTTATATCAGTATCCTATTGTTCTGGCACCATTTGTTGAAAACACTGACCTGTCTTCATGGAATTGCTTTTACAACTTTGTCAGAAATCAATTGACAGAATATATAGCCAGTTCTGTTATAATGTGACACATGTGATCTTAAAAATCATTGCAGTATGCATAGGTGCATAATAAAAAGCACAGGACTTATGGTGAAAATGGGGATAGGAGTTTAACAGTAGTCTATATAACCAGTGACACATTAAAGAAAGATAGGAAGCATATGGTATTTGTCTTTCTCTATCTGACTTATTTCACTTAGCATAATACCCTCTAGGTCCATCCATGTTGTGGCAAATGGTAAGATTTCATTCTTATTTTATGGCCGAGTAATATTACATTGTATATATGTACCACATCTTTATCCAGTTGTCTATTGATGGGCACTCTTAAAATGTGCACCATGTAAAACGATGCTATCATTTTTATCAGCTTTCAAATTGAAAAATTAAAAAAGGAAGCTGATAAAAATGATAGCATCGTTTTACATGTTCTACATTATTAAGAATATATAAATACTACAATAAATATGGTACTTTAACTTGAAAAAAGTTCTGAAATTTACTTACAGATTTGGTGTCAGAAAGGTTACTGTTTGTAAGTTATTGTGAAGTAGTGAAAGGTTGATTATCTGGAATTGGGAGGAAAGTGTAACACTAGAAGTGGCCAGGAGTCGCCCATAACACACATGATGAGCTGAAATAGCTGATAGATGTTTGAGGTGTGTGCATGTATGCATCTATTTGGCTTGGGTCAGCTGCATGTAGTGTTCTAGTGTTTCTTGCAGACAAAATTGCACATAAGCCAACACAAAATTGGAAATCCAAAACTCAAATTAGTGTTATTCTCAAATTGTTTCCTGATGTATCAATTGGTTGCAACAAGTTTGCATTTTCAAAACAAGCATTATAGCAGAACTGACTGTGTGGACACTGTCCTGTTCCATTTGTATGTGTATATCTATCCTTTCTTCCATAGCTCACCATCGTGATTAATATAGCTCTATAATAAGTATTGAAGTTAGGTAGTGTAAGTCCTTCACTTTTTTTTCTTCTTTTTCAAACTTGTTTTGACTGTTCTATTCCCTTTGCCTTTTTATAAAATTTAAATTCAGCTTGTTGTAGAAATCTTGCTTGGGATTTTTATTAAAGTTTTTTGAACCTTTAGATCAGTTTTGGGAGAATTGACATCTTTAACAACACTGAATCTTCCAAACCATAACAGAGTATACCTCTCCTTTTATTTAGATCTGTATTGATTTCTTTCATCCGTGTTTCTAGTTTTCAGCTTACAGGTCTTGCATATACTTTGTATATTTATACCTGTGGCTTTCATGGGGTTTTTCAGTAGTTTTATAAATGTTACTTTTAAATTTTCAACTTACAATTTTTCATTGCTAGTACATAGAAATAAGACTGATTTTAATATATTGATACCTTTAGCTCTTTGAAGGCCTGAAAAATGGAAAGTCACTAAAGCCATAGCAAAATTTGCTTGTTTCATTATTATTGTATTATTTGGGAACAGTGTGTTTTTCCAGGACCCCTCAGCTCCAAGTTAAGTAGTTGTTTCAATCTAGTTATGGAGGGCACAAGTCAGTGGCCCATGTGGGGATCAAACGGGCAACCTTGGTGTTATGAGCACTATGCTCTAACCAACTGAGCTAACTGGCTGCCCCCAAAATTTGCTTTTTTAGAAAAAAAATTTTTTTTTTTTTTGAGGGCAGTGTCACTGGCCGTCATATGTGGGACCTGAACCCAGGCCGCTGGCTTCCCAAGCCAGCGCTTAACCACCTCACTACTTGGCCGGCCCTTTTTAGAAAATATTTTTAAAAGTGTTCAAGTTACTCTTTTCTGTCTTAGTCTGTTTTAAAACTTAGATCACTATGACAGCTTTTAGTTTTTGTTGTTTCACAACTGTTATTTGATATTCTGGCATAGACATGAAAACATGTATTTTGAGATGAGATTTAACTGAGCAATCTTTAAATACTCTTAAAGAGTATCATTATAAAATACAGATTGTTTTCCATTATTGGCCCCACAGCTTGCTTTCCTTTTTTTTTTTTTTTTTTTTTTTTTTTTTAGCTGAACCATCCCGCTACCTGTTGGCAGCTCAGCAGCTGCTCAGCTCAGGCTCGGCATCGAACTGCTGTTGGTCAGAACTCAGCTCACACTCTTGAATGAGCTCTTAACCAACTGAGCCACTCGGCCGGCCCCTCTACAGCTTTCTTAAGAGTAATTGTAGGCCATCCATGAATAATTTTAAGTTTTATATACACAATTTTGTTTCTTTTATTATTTCATGTTTTTTTCAATGTCTTCAGATATATTTTTGTGTAACATTGTTGTTATAGATTTTGGACTCAGCAAGGAATCAGTAGATCAAGAAAAGAAGGCCTACTCATTTTGTGGTACAGTGGAATATATGGCTCCTGAAGTAGTAAGTAGAAGAGGTCATTCCCAGAGTGCTGATTGGTGGTCATATGGTATACTTATGGTAAGTAGTGTTATTTTTTCAAATTACACCAATATAAAATTAATATTTAGAATTAATTTTGGGAGGTATCAGGTGAGAATAGGATTCTAATAATTCATATTATCATTAAAAAACTTCTGTTTGTCTACCTGTTATACAATTATAATTAGGGTTTTGGTGTTCTAATTTCTTTTAAAGTTACTGGAAGAAAGGGCCAGCCGAGTGACTCAGTTGGTTAAGAGCTCACTCAAGAGTGCGAGCTGAGCTCTGAGCAACAGCAGTTCGATGCCCAGCCCGAGCTGAGTTGCCGCTAAGCTGCCAACAGGTAGCAGGATGGCTCAGCTAAGAAAAGAAATTAAAAAAATAATAATAAAGTTACTGAAAGAAAATGTAAATAGCAGCATTCTTTTATAAACTATTTAAGCTTAAAACTTAGACCTGAAACTATAAATTCCTAGAAGAAAACATAGGCAGTAAACTCTTTGACATCAGTCTTAGCAATATTTTTTTGGACATGTCTTCTCAGGCAAGGGCAGCAAAAGCAAAACTCAAATGGGACTACATCAAACTAAAAAGCTTTTGCACAGAAAGAAAACCATCAACAAGATGAAAAGACAACTTACTGAACAGAAGATATTTGCAAATGATATATCTAATAAGGGGTTAATATTTAAAATATAAAAAGAACTCATACAAATCAATATCAAAAAATTTTTTTTATTAAATAAATAGGCACAAGAAGTGAATAGACATTTTTCAAGAAAGGATAATACAGATGGCCAACAGGCACATGAAAAGATTCTCATCATCACTAATCATAAGGGAAATACAAATCAAAACTACAGTGAGATATCATACCTCACACTTTTCAAAATGGCTACTATCAAAGAGTCAACAAATAAAAAGTGTTGGCAAGGATGTGGAGAAAAGGGAACCAAACCATCGTGTGCTGTTGGTGGGATTTTATATGTAATGGAATATTACTCAGTTATAAGTAGGAATGAAATGTTGCCGTTTGCAACAATATGGGTTGACCTAGGTTATTATGCTAAGTGAAATAAATCAGAGAGAAAAGGACAAAAGGATTTCATTTATATGTGAAATCTGAACAAATCAAACAAAACAAACAGGCTCATAGACAGAACAAATTGATGGTTGCCGGAGGGAAGTTTTGTGGGGGGAGGGGTGAAGAAGGTGAAAGGGATTAAGTACAAACTTCCAGTTAGATAATAAGCACAGGGGTGTTATTTATAGCATAGGGAATATAGTCAGTAATACCATAATTTTATATAGTGACAGATGGTTACTAGACTTATGGTGATTTGTAAGGTATATAAATGTTGAATCATTATGTGTTTTTTTTTTAAAGATTTTATTGGGAATTGGCGGAGGGGAACAGCGTTGGGGAACTGGGGAAGGGGAACAGACAAGTTGCTGTCTTTTTTTTGTTCTTCAGTTTAGTTGCGGAGGATGTTGCTTCACTATTGGTATCGTCATTGCGCTCTTCCCGGATGAGGCAGATCGGTCGCTGGCCTCTGGATGTCGCTCACCGTGGCTATTGGCAGCTCACTCTTGGCTGCCAGCCGCTCATGCTGGCTGCGGGCCACTCACTGTAGCCTATGGCAGCCCACTGCAGCAGGGGCTGCAGCCCACACCATCACAGGGGCTCGCACAGCCCAGCTCCAGGTGGAGCTGTTGTTAGCTGTAGAGGGCAGTGTCACTGGCCCTCATGTGGGATCCGAACCGGGGCCGCTGGCATCCCAAAACCAGCGCTTAACCAATGTACCCTCGGCCAGCCCGAATCATTATGTTATATACCTGAACCTAGTAGAAAATTGTATGTCAACTATATTTTAATAAAAAATTAGAATAAGGTCTACCAGGTACTAGATTTCAGAATACTGTGTTTAGCAGTCATATGGTATTTTAATTAGTTATCACAGAATTTAGCACATATATATATATATATATTTTTTTTTTTTTTTTTTTAAGCTGAGCCATCTGCCATCTGTTGGCAGCTCAGCGGCTGCTCAGCTTGGGCCGGGAATCCAACTAGCAACCTGTTGCTCAGAGCTTGCACTCTTTTTTTTTTTTGAGGGCAGTGTCACTGGACCTCATATGTGGGACCCAAACCAGGGCCTCTGGCATCCCAAGCCAGCACTTAACCAATGTGCCACTCGGCCGGCCCAGAGCTCGCACTCTTGAGTGAGCTCTTAACCACTCAGCCAGCCCTATCATATATTTTCTTATTGTCAAATTATTACAGGCATGTCCCTAGAAGGATTGTAAACCTCTGGATGAGAGCAATCATGTTTATACTACTTTGTATCTCCCACAGTACCTAACATAAAGAGCATATGGACTGACTAATTTGGTATAAGATTAAGCATTGAAAAAAATAATAATTAAAAACATAAAAGAAGATCAAACATTGAATTTGTAGTGTTAACTAGGATAATATAGTAATAGCTATTGAATTAAAAACAGTTTTGCTTTTGAAGCCTGATAATCCATTTTGCCTTTTTATCACTGAATGGCACACAATATGACATCAATATATATTAAGTACCTACTCTAAGCCTAGCATTTGGGGAGGGCCGTGGGGTGGGAACAGACTAGAATTACAACATTTTGTATTTTCCATGACTTGAGAAGGCATACAATCTGGTTGGGGAAACAACTGGAATAGCTATAAATAAACTATCAGGAAGTACATTAGGAATTCAGTCTGGAGTTCATATAAGTTAATGTAGGAAAAGTGGATGAGGTGGAACTTAAATTAAGCCCTGAAAGATGGATAAAATTTAAATAGCTGCATATCAAGAAGGATAGTATTGTGATCATATTAGCAAGGAGCTGGAACACCAGTTGACTAGAGTAGAAGGGGAGGGTGAAGGTAAGGTGGAGGAAATGAGGCTATGAGCCTATAAACATTTGCATGCAATTCTCCGGATAGTAGTAAATTTTAATATATTTTTAAACAGGATGGTAATTGTAGGGAAGACATATTTTAGGAAGATTAGCCTTGACAGCATTATATAAATGGATTGTAAATGAAGGGAACTAGAAGTAGAAAGACCAACAAGGTCTCCTTACAAGATATAGTTGTAAGATTATAGAATGAAAAAGAGGAAATTTTAAAGACATTTCAAAGGAAGAAGTGGCTGATCTTAGTAGCAGATTAAATGTCATCACAGGTAAAGAAGAGGGGAAAGGTCAAAGATAAAGTCACCTCTAAAATTTACGAACTTTAGGGGGTTAAAAGAATGGTAGGTTTACAGAATAGAGATAGCTGGGGAAGACAGCTGGTTTGGGAAGTGGGGAAAGTATTTTTAACGTGTTGCATATGTTACTGTAGGTTAGTGGTTAACCCCTTGGTTGTAATAAATTAGGAGAGGGCAGTTGAAAGAGTACTAGAATCATCTGGAACCCCTTAAGAAACTACTTAGCCAAACAACATGTAGTTTATTTAAGGGGGAGGTGTCATTCTTTTTTTGTTCCTATCTTTTGTTTTGTTTTGTTTTTTTCCTTAGCTGAGCCATCCTGCCACTTGTTGGTAGCTTAGCTGCAGCTCAGCTTGGGCAGGGCATCAAACTGCTGTTGCTCAGAGCTCAGCTCACACTCTTGAGCAAGCTCTTAACCAACTGAGCCACTCAGCCAGCCCGGGAGGTGTGATTTCTGATATACTGTCCTTCTCTTTTACTTTTTGTCCATGCCATTCCCACCTCCACTTTCCCAGTCCCCAGCAGAAAACCATTACTTTAGGTTTGGGGGTTAGGGACTGGAATTTGAGAGAGATGATACCAATGAACCATATTTCCCTTCCTCTTTCCCTTTCTTTGACTCCTGCATCTACCTCCTCAGTCTCCAGCTGAGAACCCTTACTGTCAGTTTGGGAGGGAAACTGGGCTTGAGATTGAAGTTGGATTAGATGTGAGTCATCAGGGTGTAGGAGAGAGTTGAATGGATAAGCTAACTAAGGTTGTAAGTTCAGATAAATGAACAGAAGACTGAGGCCAAAGCCATTATTGAATCTAAATTTTAAATATTAGGAATATAAAAACTTGAATGAACTATAATCTACATTTTTAGACCTACTTTCTTCATACAATTAGTTAATGTTCTAGTTATTTGAATTGTAATTAAATCTAGTAGGGAAAATGTTTTCCTTATCTTGGGTACAACTGTCTCAGTTTTTTTCTTTATAAAAGATGGATAAGAATGGTTAAATCTTTCTTGATCATGTATGAATTTGAAATGGTTCTATGTTTATTTTTACTTTTCTTTCACTGTTAAATTGTTTGCTTTAAAAGCATATCTTTGTTTTAGAAGAAAATTACTTGTATCTATTTCCAAATTGCCTTGGTTTGGGTAACAACCAAATTTGACAGGACTGAAAAAAATTGGTTGATTTTGTTTGCTACAGATCACCTGTCAGTTGAGCTATGTATAGTGGAATATGAGAAGTGTATTTCCCTAAGTGACCTAGATTTCTGGTCCTATTTTGACCTCCTGTAATGTAGATTCTGAATGATTTGATGATCATGTATTACAAGTCTCAATTTTTTTCCTAAAGAATTTCTTTGTGTATTCTAAGTTGTGCTAAATTGATTTATTTTTTTTGTTTGTTTTAGTTTGAAATGCTTACTGGTACACTGCCATTTCAAGGTAATGACAGAAATGAGACCATGAATATGATATTAAAGTAAGTTTAAACACTATTTTTTTAATTTTTGGAAAAATTTCTGGCTTTCAGTTTTGAGAACTTGTTGTGGGTTTAAATCGACACACAAAGAAAACATTTTTCACATTGTCTTGTTCCCTTCTCCTTCCACCTGGGGGACATTATTTGCCATTGTGAGAGCATTCTTTAAAATTCTTTTTGAGATTTGTAAATTTAGAGAAGAATGACTAGATTTAAATTTTCTAAAATTCTCTTTTCCAGAGCAAAACTTGGAATGCCTCGGTTTCTTAGTGCTGAAGCACAAAGTCTTCTAACAATGTTATTGAAAAGGAATCCAATATATAGATTGGGTATTGTTTATTTTCTTAGCTTTTATAACAATATACTGCATGCTTTGGGAGAATAATTGTAACTTTATGTTTTCTGGCTTAAGTTCCTTTACTGTTACTCTATATTCATACCTAGAACTTTGCATTTTGTATATGCAAAGATTCCAGTAAATTCTGTTATGCCTATGAGTAACTAATGGACTGGTCTAGTTAACTCAGTGCTTCTGTTTAACATATATCATTATATATATCATATGGATTATATGTTTTGAAATAAGTCACAGAATTGTTTAGGTAACCCTTTTAGATATTTGCTTTCACAATGTTCTTCAAGGTAAATAATATTTCCATAACTGCTCATTATTTGGCCACTTTCTGGGAACTTTTCCCTGGATCCAGATGTAATCCTATTATCCTATTTATGTCTTTATGTTAAAATTGCAATGTTACTTTATTCTGTTGTACTTTTTAATTTAGCATATAGATATGAGGCCATAAATGGAATTAGGAAGAAAAGAAAATGTACTTAAATTTTAATGTTATATTAAACATGGTTTTGATTTGATTTGAAAGGCATTTCAGTATTTCATGATATCCTATGTGCTTCAATATGAATATCAGTTATTTTTATCATTTAATGTAAATGACCAATTAATAAAATATTGGATGAGAAATCATAAACTTTTCACTGCAAGGAATTTATGAAATATGTATATTCCTCTTTATAGGTAACAGCCTGAAAGCTAAGTATAAAGATTTTAAAAATCATACCAGTAAAAAAAGTCTTTCCATTTTTATAGGTTCAGAAGGAGTTGAAGAAATCAAAAGACATCCTTTTTTTGCAAATATTGACTGGAATGTAAGTTCAGTAGAAAGTTTGTTACTGAGTAACTTTTTTTTTGAGGGCAGTGTCACTGGCCCTCACATGTGGGATCCAAACCGGGGCCACTGGCGTCCCAAGCCAGTTCTTAACCACCCTGCCACTCAGCCAGCCCCCAAGTAACTTTAATATGAACAAAAGCTGAAGAGTAAATGGTGATATATGGACTTTGCTGATAAACTTAATCCATGTATTTTATATTTAGTGCGAGAATTTTTTTATTCGGGTAACATTAGTTAATAACATTATGTAAGTTTCAGGTGTGCAGTATTATGATTCTTTATCTGTATACACTATAGCAGGGGTTGGCAAACTGTGGCTCACAAGCCACATGATGCCCTTTGGGTATGTTCTGCCTCAAAAGTTTGCCAAGCCCTGGAAAAGTCAATCCTATCCCTCTCAATTTAAAAATTATTTGAGAGCCATAAATATATTTTTACATAATCACCATTATGTGAATAATATCCTTTAAAAATAATAGTTTTATTTTCATTTTCAATTTTACTTTAGAGCCTGCAACTTGCTAGCTGCAGTTTGATGACCCCCTGGTGGCACTTCCATCTCAAAAGTTTGCCGACCCCTGCACTATAGCATGCTCACCATCATGTGTCTAGTTTCCATATGTCACATATAATTGACCCCCTTTACCTTCTTCACCCTCCCCTCACTCTCCTTTCCCTCTGGTAACCACCAACCTATTGTCTGTATATATGAGTTTGTTGTTTTGTTTGTTCATTTGTTTCTTTTTTGTTTTATATTCCACATATGAGTTAAATCATACAATTTTCACCTTTTCCCTTCTCACTTATTTCACTTAGCATAATACCCTCAAGATCCATTCCTATTTTTGGAAATTCATCCACACATCTTCTGGTTCAAGGTGTAATCGCCATGATATACTACACCTGTAAATAAAAATACCATGAAGTAGTAGATGTGTGGATAATATTAGTAAATTTTTGCTGCTTATTTGTTTTACCTAGTAATTACGGTTAATGTTCTCCCCTGTTCTAGGCTGAGAAATATGGAGAAGGAAGGGAAAGGCAAAAAGGGGTGAATGATAGGGCAGATTCTTATAGAAAATGATTTCTAAAGAATTTAAGATGTTATTTAATTTCAAATGGTTCTTTGTCGTGTATTATTAGGTTGGTACAAATGTACTTGCAGTTTTTGCATTCATAAAATTTGCCTTTGTTATTGGAATACATTCTTAAATAAAGGTGATTATGTTATACATCATTTTAATACACATGTCTTGCTTTGTTTTTTTGCTAATGACTTATTACTTGCTGTTTATATGTTATTTAGACTATGGAAATGATGTTAGACAAAAAGCAAATTCGAGTGATTTTGTTATTTGAGTTCAAAATGGATAGCAAAGCAGTGGAGACAACTCGCAACATCAACAACGCACTTGGCCCAGAAACTGCCAACGAGCGTATAGTGCAGTGGTGGTTCAAGAAGTTTTGCAAAGGAGACGAGAACCTTGAAGATGAGGAGTGTAGTGGCCAGCCATCGGAAGTTGACAAGTCCCAATTGAGAGCAATCATCGAAGCTGATCCTCTTACAACTACACGAGAAGTTGCCGAAGAACTCAACATCGGCCATTCTACAGTCATTCAGCATTTGAAGCAAATTGGAAAGGTGAAAAAGCTCAATAAGTGGATGCCCAGTGAGCTGACCGCAAACAAACAAACAAAAATCATCCTTTTCAAGTGTCGTCTTCTCTTATTCTCCCCACAACTAACTATTTCTTGATCGGATTGTGATGTGCAACTAACAGTGGATTTTATACAACTGATGATGACCAGCTCAGTGGTTGGCCCTCGAAGAAGCTCCAAAGCACCCCCCAAAGCTAAACTTGCACTAAAAAAAGATCATGGTTACTGTATGGTTGTCTGCTACCAGTCTGATCCACTATAGCTTTCTGAATCCTGGCGAAAGCATTACATCTGAGAAGTATGCTCAGCAAATCGATGAAATGCATCGAACACTGCAATGCCTGTAGCCGGCATTGATCAACAGAAAGGGCCCAATTCTACTCCACTACAATGCCTGACTGCATGTCACACAACCAATGCTTCAAAAGTTGAATGAATTAGGGGCCGGCCGAGTGGCTCAGGTGGTTAAGAGCTCGCTCAAGAGTGCGAGCTGAGCTCTGAGTAACAGCTGTTCGAGGCCAGCCCGAGCTGAGTTGCCGCTGAGCTGCCAACAGGTGGCAGGATGGCTCAGCAAAAAAAAAAAAAATTTGAATGAATTAGTCTACGAAGTTTTGCCTCATCCACCATATTCAACTTACCTCAACTACCATTTCTTCAAGCACCTCAACAACTTTTTGCAGGGAAAACACTTCCACAACCAGCAGGATGCAGAAAATGTTTTCCAAGAATTCATTGAATCCCGAAGCGTGGGTTTTTATGCTACAGGAATAAACAAACTTATTTCTCATTGCCAAAACTGTGCTGATTGTAAAGGTTCTTATTTTGATTAATAAAGATGTGTTTGAGCCTAGTTATAATAATTTAAAATTCACGGTCTGAAACCGCAATTACTTTTGCACCAACCTAATAGGACAAATGGAATTTGTTAAAGAGTGGATATCTTTGTACAGGTATTTTACTAAATTTGGAGAGTACATGAAAACAGAAACTGTGAAATTCTAAATCATGTATAGAATTTTTTTTTAATTGCAACTCTTAAACTACTAATAAACTTTTCTAAGAAAAACCCACATTTTGTTGTTTTACAAAACAATTTTATGTATTTTCTGTACTATTAATCATCATAGGTAAGCATTTTTGATTATCTAGTTCTGGTTTTGGTATTGAAAACTTTTTCAAAAGTCTCTTGAATTGTAGGGCAGAGGTAGAAACCCACTGTTCACTGATCAAGTCATTATTTCACCTGGCTTATAGAACAAGTTTTAGAAGGCAATATTTTGATTTATTTTTATAAGCCACTGGTATTAATACCCTACAAGGCCATACAAATTTTAGAAAGTTAGAATATTAGAGAAGATTAACATTTTGAATTCAATTACAAGAGCTCTATACAGTGCCTTTAATGCATATTTTATGTGAAAACAATAGTTTAGGTGAAATATGTAGTTTTTAAGATAGTCTAGTAATTTTGAAATCCATGAGTGTTGTGGATTATTTCCCCATGGGAACATTACAACATATTCTGTATGGTTATTTTACCAGGGGAGATTCAAGTCAGTTTTTGATATCCAAAACCCAGCATCATTATTCCTTGTGAATGCAACCTGTGGCATTCCTACTGTGTTTCCTGGTGTCAGTTGATTCTGTACATTATCTCTCAAACTTTTAGAATTTGGTTAATGGGAGCCGGCTGAGTGGCTCAATTGGTTAGAAGTATGAGCTCTTAGCAACAGGGTCACTGGTTTGATTCCCACATGGGCCAGTGAGCTGCGCCAGAGCTAAGCTGCCGCTGAGCTGCTAACAGATGGCAGGATGGCTCAGCTGGTTGAGAGCATGTGCTCCTAACAGCAAGGTTTGAGTTCGACTCCCACATGGGATGGTGGGCTACGCCCACCTGCAACTAAGATTGAACACGGCACCTTTAGCTGAGCGGCTGCAAGCTTCCGTCGGGTGGCCGGATGGCTACTGGAGTTGGAGCTGAGTGAGCTGCGCCCTCCACAACTAAGATTGAAGGACAACAACTTGACTGTTCCCCTTCTCTAATTCCCCAACACTATTCCCCTTTCCCAATTCCCCAATAAAGAAAAAATAATAAAAATAAATAAAAGAGAGTTTATTTTTTAAAAAAAAGAATTTGGTTAATGGGTATCTGAAGGTTGATGAAATTTTATTTATGAAATTTTAATTCTTCTGTTAAAGACTGTGAATATTATATCCTGCTTTCCCTTACAAAGTGTAATAATTTTTAAAGTGTTAATATGTTTTTGTGTTATGCTGTTGCTTCTTCTAGAAATTATATAAAAGAGAAGTTAAACCTCCTTTCAAACCTGTTTCTGGAAATCAAGATGATACTTTTTGTTTTGATCCTGAATTTACTGCAAAAACACCTAAAGGTAATGCATGTTTATATACAAAAACATCAGGGCTTTTATTCAATTAAATGGTTTAAAAATAAACTAGGTTTAAAAATAAACCAGCTTCTTAAATAAAAATTAAAAGAATTTAAGTTTGCAAAGGGTTGATCAGAGAAGCCAGGGACTAGAGCAAAGGTGAAAGGTTTTGTTTTGTTTTAAAAGTCTTTTGACATTCTAATGCATTAGAGGGTAAGGCAGTAGGTGATAAGACATGAGATTTACCATTCTGACTCTTACAGTTTCTAATTTAATGAGGTCAACTTTAAGTGGCATCTGTTTCATACATTTATTTAACAAATATTAAATGCCTACAATGTACTAAACAGTGAGGATGCAACAGTAAACAAGATAAAAATTGCAATCCACATGGAGCTTGCATAATAGTGTGGGGAGACAGATAATATGCAATAAATCAAATATATAATATAGCATGTCTGATGCCAACATTTAATGATTTCCTTTATAGTCAAAGAAATGCTGACATTTTATATCATAGAAGTCTGTGTAGTTCTAATAAAATATAATTATTTGGACATTAGATTCTCCTGGTTTGCCAGCCAGTGCTAATACCCATCAGCTCTTCAAAGGATTCAGCTTTGTTTCAACTTCTATTGAAGAAGAACATAAAACCACTTCTTTTACAACCGCAGATGTATTTCCAGTTGTTCAGGTAAATTCCATGCAATCAGATTATGTAGTTTAGGAATAATTATTTCTTTCAGTTATTTCTAATGGATTTACAATAATTTTTAAGTGAGTTTCAACTTCATTTATCTCTATACAATAATGAATTAACGGTGTTTCCATATGTTTAGAAATAAAGCAGATGGTAGTAACTTTTAATTATATTTATATAATATCTTTTGGCAAGAAAATGTAATTGTGATGTAAGCTACTTTATTGTGTTGGCTTTGGGGATCTAGAGGGTACAATTTAAGATCAGCTCAGATATGCTTAAGCCATTTATAAATATTGATGAAACTTCTCTAGAATGAATTCTTGATTTTTTTTGAAGATTTAAGATGAATGAATGTATATTTAGGAGAAAAGATAAAAAATGTAAAAATATTGTATTAATCTTAGTATTTTACTTTAAAAAAAACAGATAAATGGAAATGCTACACGATTTAGTGAAGTATATGAATTGAAAGAGGATATCGGTATTGGCTCCTATTCTGTTTGGAAGCGTTGCATACATATAGCTACCAACATGGAATTTGCAGTGAAGGTATTAGCCCTGAACCTAACGTTTTTTGTTTCATATATGTAAGTTAAATGACAGGTTAACTGACATATTTCAGTGGAGATTACAAAGATAAGATAATGAGGAAGAACTCTTTTTTTTATTTTGAGGGCAGTGTCACTGGCCCTCATATGTGGGACCCAAACCGGGGCCACTGGCTTCCCAAGCCAGCACTTAACCACCATGCCACTTGGCCGGCCCGAGAAAGAACTCTTAAGACTTAATATTTTCATTTTGAATTTCTTTCCAAGACTTTATTTTGGAAAAACAGTGTATTCTATGAGTGTCATGCTGTTTGATAGTTTATTGTAAGTTAGTATGTTAAGATTGAGCAATTGTGACAATTACTATTACATTTGGATCACATTATCAGTTAGTATAGTTTCAGTTAACTGGAACATGATGTTAAAGAAAGTGTCTTTTTTATTGTTAGGTTTTTAAATGTTAAAATAATATGAGACAAGCCTCACTCTTACATTTTAAGCATTTGCTTAAAAATATAACCAAGTTGAAAATGTATCATTCATTTTTTGACAAAGAAAACAATTTGTTTTCCTCTGAGATTTTTCTTGTCTCATTTCTTAGATCATTGACAGAAATAACAGAGACCCCTCAGAAGAAATTGAAATATTGATGCGCTATGGACAACACCCCAACATTATCACTTTAAAAGATGTAGGTATTTAAAATCTAAGCTAATTCAAAAGCTTAAGCTAATGAAATTATGACTTGGTGCTTTATTTTCTTATTGAAACTTTTCATGTCTATTGTATATTTATTGTCATGCAACAAAATCTCAAGACTCGTAAGTTTGCTACTTCAATTCTTTTCATTCCCCTATGATTCTATAGTACTATAAAATATAGAAGATATAAAAGATTGGAAATCTGTCAAATTCTAGAAGATTTTACTTTCTTGATTGTACAGAAATTGGCTGTTGTATTCTGGATTGTTTTTTGAGTGAAATAGCATTACTCTGTAGTTCTATAAAATGAACATATAAATCATATTAATAGATGTTACTGAATGCTGCCCTTTCACATAAGACCATAATGCTCTTTTCTCTTTAGAAAAGGCAGACAAGTCAGCCATCACCTCAATCAGTTTGTTTCAGATAATATGATATGCATTTTGATTAATAATCTTTAAAAGGCCTGGCCAAGTGACTCAGTTGGTTACGAGTTCTCTCAAAAGTGCGAGCTCTGAGCAACAGAGTTGCCCATTGGATTCCTGGCCCTAGCTGAGCAGCTGCTGAGCTGCCAAAAGGTGGCAAGATGGCTCAGCTAAAAAATAAATAAATAAATAAATAATCAATCTTTAAACAATAGTTTACCTCTCTCTCTCATCTCTCTCTTCCTGAGAGAGTATACATATTTTTCTTATTCTACTTCATATAGTATTTGAATTCAACAAATATTTAAGACACCAAGCCAGATAATGGACTGTGGGGAGGATCTTGAGAAAACTGATAGTAATCTTTCTTTTGGCAATAAATATACTATTAGTAAGGAAGAGAGGTGTCTATAATACAGTCAAAAACAAGATAGATAGGGCTGGCCGAGTGGCTCTTTGGTTAAGAGTTGGCTTGGGAGCACAGGCTCTGAGCAGCAGGGCTGCCAGTTCAGATCCCACATGGGCCAGTGACACTGCACCCTCTACAGCTAAGATAGTGAACAACAGCTCAACCTGGGCTGCCATGAGTTGCCGGCGACAGCGTAGTCTACAGTGGGCTGCTGTAAGCTACTGTGAGTGGCCGTCCAGTGCCCGGCAACAAATCTGCCTTAGCCAGGAAGAGCACAATGATCACAATACCAACATGGGCCAGTTAAGCGGCGTCCTCCACAACTAGACTGAAGGACAAAAAGACAGGAACTTGTCTGTTCCCCTTCCACAATTTTCCAATGCTATTCCTTCCCCCAATTCCACAATAAAATCTTTTTTTTTAAAAGTTAGATAGAATGATGCCATTTGAGATGCACTCGGTAGTTTTACTTTTCCATTTATAGCCTTTGATAAAGTATAATATACAACTTTAAAAGTTAATAAAGTTATACAGAGGGTACCAAAAAAAATGTATACACATTTTAAGAAAGGAAAATACCGTATTAAAATTGTAATACTATATATATATACCAGTAACAAAAGATGAATGAATATGAGTCACGTTTGACTTCTGCAATTATAAGAGGTACTTGGAGAAGAAAATTTTTTGCCTGTGGACTATAGCCTGAGCCCTTTCCAAGAGTCCTTTCCTAGTCAGTCCCCCTAACTGGGTAAACCAGTTCCTTGCAATAAATCTCTTACTATAATATATAACTCCTACTGGTACTCTGGTGGAACTTCCTGGTGCAGGTGATAGACTTAAGGTCACCCTCATTATTCTTCACTGGGACATTTGTGATCAGGTATTAGGTTCTTGTAGAATGCCCAATGTCCAAATACTGACTCTTCCCAATGAGATGTCTCACTGGGCGCTCCCATTTGCAATTCTCTAATCTCTGATACACCTTTCCTGACTTGCCATGTAGGTTAAAGTAGCCTAAATGTATCATCTGAACGGGAACATTCCATCATTTTTGAGAGTGAAAAAGGGCACCGTTCACTGGATAGGGGGCCAATATCAGAGCATAACCCAGGCAGCCCTGAGCAGAACAGATGTGAAATCAACCCCTTACTTCTCCCTCAGCCCCTGGGATCCAGCTATTCATGCTGGCTTCCTCAGGGCAAGCACCTTCAACAAGCTCCTCAACTGACCCAGGGAAGCATATACCTTTTTGTCCCCAGTGGGAATAGAGATCGCTCCCACTTCAGCCCTGTCTTCTTTCTCCACCATTGGGACAGCTTCAGCCACAGCCTATAAATATTTTTTCAGGTGTAAATAAAGCAGTAGTCCCAAACTTCAAGGAGTAGGGGTGAAGCTTCCTAGGTGGTTCCCTTGAATTGCTCCACACTTGGGAGACTTTCTGCCTCCACCATGAGTGGGAGAAATGCCCAACCTGTCAACAATAACCCTCACCAAAAAAGAAAGAAAGAAGGTGGTCCGGCCGAGTGACACATTGGTTAAGAGCTGGTTTTGGGATTCCAGCGGCCCCGGTTCGGATCCCACATATGAGGGCCAGTGACACTGCCCTCTACAGCTAACAACAGCTCCAACTGGAGCTGGGCTGTGCGAGCCCTGGCAATGGTGTAGCCTGCAGCCCCTGCTGCAGTGAGCTGCCACAGGCTGCAGTGAGTGGCCGGCAGCCAGCGTGAGCTGCCAATGGCCGCCGGTGAGCGACCATCCAGAGGTGGGCGACCGATCTGCCTCCCAGGAAGAGCACAATGACAATACCAACATGGGCCAGTGAAGCAACGTCTTCCATAACTAGACTGAAGAACAAGAAGACAGCAACTTGTCTGTTCCCCTTCCCCGATTCCCCAACGCTGTTCTCCCCCAATTCCCCAATAAAATCTTTAAAAAAAAAAAAAGAAAGAAGATGCTAAAAGTGGTTACCATCAACATAATTTTAATGCAGTTTTTGTTTAAAGTGTGTATACATTTTTTTTGGCACCCTCTGTGTATGTTTAATATGGTCTCACAGGACTATATAAGAGGTTGTTTGGCCAGTGTAATCTTCCGTATAGCCTGTACTATGCTAACAAGAAACAATGTCTTTTTGTTTAACACTAGAGGTTCACTAGAAAGGCAAAGTAAATGTAATTTAAACATTTCAGAATTATAATTGTAAGTAACATTTTTAAAATATGTTCTATTTTAGGTTCATGATGATGGTAGATATGTTTACCTTGTTACGGATTTGATGAAAGGAGAGCTACTTGAGCATATTCTCAAACAAAAATGTTTCACAGAACGGGAAGCTAGTGATGTACTGTTTGTAATAACTAAGACACTTGACTATCTTCATTGTCAAGGAGTAAGTTATAATTATATTCTTCCCTTCAATTCTAGGACTTTTATCTTCATAAAATTATATATAGGGGATACCACCTAAAATGAATTACTTTTTTCTATCACATACGAGTATATTTTGCAGAGAATATATTAATTAAAACTCATAATGTAGTGAAGGTTATAGATTTTGGAAAATGAATAATACTTTATTAATTCTCTTCTCTCTGCCTGTTGGTCCTGATTAAATGGAATATTAGTTTTAAAAGTGGTTTGGATGGTATAAATGTATCTAAACTGGACTTTGAAATTATTAAACCTAATCAAACTTAAAAGTGAAACATAAAAGAATTATTCAAGGACATGTTGTGAATATTATTCAAATTATACTATACCTAACATATAAAGCTCTGGCAGTAAGAGGAATGTGTATCTTGACCCTTGCTAACCCCCCCTCCAAATACAGTAAACAATTTAGACTCTAAACATTCAAAATACCAATACATTAAAATTGGTAGTGGAGGAGCAGCCATGTTATTTTGCTTCCTGTCTCTTCATAAAGAAAGCAAATGTTACCAAAAACGGTCAACTTTTTTTATATATTGCTATACAAGGAAATAAGGCCACAAATAATTTTAAAATGTAAGTTTGAATTAGATATAGTGGATATGTATTCACTTAAGTATTATCAATAAAGAAATGGACAATTCAGAATTGGCACAGTGAAAATTCTACATGATCCTCTCTTATAATTAAGAAAAATAACACAAGATTCAGTTGTGTGTGTGGTTTTATAGGGTACATTTTTAAATATTTTGAAATATAAATTGTATAATGCTAAAGGAGTAGTTCTTTTATAATTTAATTCCTTTATTGTCTTTATCAACACTCTCTAAAATAAAGGACGACCAGAATTTTTGAGAAGAGGAAAATGATAAGCATCTTTTCTTTAGTTTATTATTTTAGAAAACTTCAGGTTCTTACATCAATTAAATAAATTAATGACAGAGATGCATTGAGCATTTCTATATGCCAGGCATGTAAAAATATGTTGCAGATTCAAACGTGAGTGAGACTTGGTCCTTGTCTTTAAAGAACTTTCAGTATAGTAAACTGCTGATTAAAGATAGGACTAGATTAAATGAAGTGGATAATATCAGTAGGAAAATAACCATATAGAGAATTTCAGAATATTTTCCATTTCTAGCATTTCATTTGGTTCTTATTTATTGTTTCTATTTTTCTGCTGAGAGTTTTCATGCACTGAAAGCACATTTTATTTTATTCTATTGTGTAGTTATGAGTCACTTTATTTTTAAATTTTCTTTTGTATTTATTTAGTCTTGTGAATTTTACATAATACATTTTAAGATGTAATTGACATAAAACATTGTGTAGTTTTAAGGTGTGCAGTGTGTTGATTTGATACACTTACATACTACAATATGATCACCACCATAATGTTAGCTAGCATCTCCATCACATCACATATAATAATAGCCGCTGTTTTCTTAGGTCCAATGTGGTTGGGTTCATCTTGGAATTGGAATTGGTTGACTTTCTTTTTTTCTTGTTTCTTGTTACTTGAAAATGGAAACCGTGTTCCATTTTCTTTGTTCTTTTTATACCAGATAATTTTGGATTATATACTACATATTTGAATATTAAGATATGAAGGTTTTTTTGTGTTCTGTTATTTTTCTCCAATGATTATTACTGTTTCTGTTTTGTTTTACTTCAATAGATACTTTTCTTGGCAGTATTTGCACTGAAAACTCTGCTTTGGGCTAGCAGCTTAATCTCTGTATGTTTTGTCTTTACATGAAATACTTTGAGCCTCTTGTGCATGTTTTTGATTTAAGGGTCAGTTCTGGCTCTTTACCTTACAGTATCCCTCCATTCAGCATTCATAGTTTCCCAGCATCTCTTTTCTGGTCCTCCAAGCCAGAAAGACTGTGGGCTCTTCTATGTGTGTCTTCACCACTGCTGTGTACTGTCGGGACTGCACTTAACCCCTAGCTTAAAAGCCATTCATATAGCTCCCCATATTCCCTCCGTCAATCAAGTGTGTACTCCCAACAAGTCTGTCTTCTTTTCACTCTCCAGTACCTTCATGTAGTTGAGTTTTGTATTATGTTCAGCTTTTATCATTGTTTACTCTGGGGAGGGGCGTGTTGAGTAGGGTCTTCTTAGTCCATTATAACCAGAAGTGGAACTGAGAATTGAGTTTTGATACTTTGAGACTGGAAGTGGTTAACAAAATTGGTGGCTTGAATAGAAACTGGAGCATCTATCTAATAGAGATTATTCCCTCTGTATACTTCAGGCTTTCAAGGCTATCCAGGTTGGAGAAAGTATCGTTTTCAAAATTTTATGATTAAGAAAGTTCCTTTTCCTGGAAATATATCAACTTAAAATGTTTTATTTCACAAATATTTATGTAGCTATAGAGCAATGTTATGCTTTTTATTTCTTTTATGTTCAAGGTTGTTCATCGTGATCTTAAAACTAGTAATATTTTATACATGGATGAATCAGCCAATGCAGACTCCATTAAGATCTGTGATTTTCGGTTTGCAAAACAACTTCGAGGAGAAAATGGAATTCTCTTAACTCCATGCTATACTGCAAACTTTGTAGCACCTGAGGTACTCTTTCAAACTTTAGTTTTTGCCTTTTACTCTTTTCCTTTAGTTGAATGTGTATATGTGTTAGGGTAGGTAGGTAAAAGCTGAGTTATCTTGTCTACTCTCAACTATGAAGCTCTTTAAATCAGTGAATTCTGATAACCCCTGATATAAATAATCAAACTAGGAATTATCATCTGAAATCAACCCTAATGTAATAATCAGGCTATTCTATTCTTTGGGTTATATATAGTTTCAGAATCATACCTTTGTAGATTACCTAATATTACCTAATATTTAGGTAATTAAATATTATAAATGAGAAAAATGAGGCTTAAAGTACCTAAATAACTTTTTCTTTTCAAGACCCACCACTCAGTAACAAAGCCAGGATAGATTTTCAAATATTTTGGCTTGTGCTAAACGTGAGGTAACTTATATTGTTTAACATTATGCATAATATATAAGGATAGTTTCATCCCTGATTGTTTTAGGATCTTCTAATTCATGGAAAAACGGCTTCTCAGGATTTTTTTTATGAGCCATGGGATTTTTATTGGCAAATAATATTCATATGTAGATCTTAGAGGGTAGATTCAGGAAAGGTAAAGCTGGGGAGGTTAAGGGTGAAGGTTTCACATTTGGCAAGTCCAACAGATAGCCAGTTCTTCATGGGGATGAGAGTTTTGACTATAGCAACTTCCACAGAAATTGAAAGTATGGTTGATAAAAGAATGAATCAAGGGGTGGCCGGTTAGCTCAAGTGCTTACAGCACAGGCTCATAACACCAAGGTTCCCAGTTCAATTCCCACATGGACAGCAGAGCTCCACCCTCCACAACTAGACTGAAACAACCCACTCAACTTGGAGTTGGGCTGCTGGTTAACTCAGGTGGTTAGAGTGCAGGCTCATAACACCATGGTTGCCGGCTCAATTCCCACATGGGTCACTGAGCTGCACCCTCTACAACTAGATTGAAGACAACTACTTGACTTGGAGTTGATGGGTCCTGGAAAAACACACTGTTCCCCAATAAAAAAATTTTTTTTTAAAAGAATGAATCAAGAATGGCACTGGTCGTATAGATTCTTTTTAAGTTTTGTTTGTAATTCAGGAGCTGTTCTTATATGTAAGAATTATGTGGGCCAGCCGAGTGGCTCAGTTGGTTAAGAGCTTGCTCAAGAGTGCGAGCTGAGCTCTGAGAAACAACAGTTCGATGGCCAGCCCGGGAGCTGAGTTCCCGCTGAGCTGCCAACAGGTAGCAGGATCCCTCAGCTAAAAAAAAGAATTATGCTGGGGCGGCCAGGTGGCTGCTCCATTGGTTAGAGCACGTGCTCTTAACAAGGTTGCCAGTTTGACTTCCACATGAGATGATGGGCTGTGCCCCCCACAAATAAATTTAAAATGACAACTAGACTTGGAGCTGAGCTGCACCCTCCATAACTAAGATTGAAGAACAACAACTTGACTTGGAGCTGACGGGTCCTGGAAAAAAACACATTGTTCCCTGAAAAAACACATTGTTCCCCAATAAAGTTTAAAAAAAGTAAATAATAAATAAACATTCTAATTACTCTCAGAATGAACAGATGGTGAATTAGAAATTACATTAACTTTTTTTAAATAAAAAGAATTATGCTAACCCATGTGGATCATCGTATTGTATATTCAACACAAAGCAAAATTAAAAAAAAAAAGTTTGAAAATTTGAAATTTCAAAGTCAGAGAAGAAGAATAAAATAATGTGAGGATCAATTCCCATCTCATGTACATGGTTTTTTATTTTATTTTTGTATCAAATAGCCCTTCCCAAATAATACAGCACATCAGATTAACAAGAACAATTTGGGGCCAACCTAGTGGTTCAGTTGGTCAAGAGCATGAGCTCAGGCTGGCCGAGTGGTGCAGTGGTTAAGCGCTGGCTTGGGAAGCCAGTGGCCCCAGTTCGGTCCCACATATGAGGGCCAGTGACACTGCCCTCAAAAAACAATAAAAATAAAAATAAATTTAAAAAAAGCATGAGCTCTGAGCAACAGGGTCGCTGGTTTGATCCCCACATGGGCCAGTAAGCTGTGCCCAAGCTGTGCTGCCAACAGGTGGCAGGATGGCTCAGCTGGTTGAGAGCATGTGTTCCTAACAAGGTTTCCGGATTGACTCCCACATGGGATGGGGGGCTACGCCCATGTGCAACCAAGATTGAACATGGCACCTTCAGCTGAGCGGCTGTGAGCTGCTGACAGTTGGCTGGATGGTGACTGGACTTGGAGCTGAGCTAGCTGCACCCCCCAAAACAGATTGAAGGACAACAACTTGGCTGTTCTACCAATTCCTCAACACTGTTCCCCTTCCCCAATAAAATCTTTTTTAAAGAAAATGGAAGTGTTTGTATTTAAATATCAACAAACTTGTATTTTGATGTAGCTAGTAGAAAAATAAATATTTCTAATACTAAAAATAGAAATGTAGAAAAATAAATTTCTAAAGAAAGCTTAGCATGTTAAAATTTATTAAATCTTTAAAATGGAGATGTAGAAGAAGCAGCATAGCACCTGCTTTACAAGATCTTTATGGTAAGAGACTTTCACTATCAGAAATCATGTACACATCAAGAGAATGTGCTTTCATCTATATTTTAATTAAATTCATAGAATAAGGATTGTACAAATTTTTATCAAACTAAAATATACAGAAACTATAGTTCCCCAATAAAAATTGAAACACAGGCATGACCTGTGTTTGCCCCCAGGCATTGCCCCCAGGTGTAAAAAATATAACTCAGACATTAAAAAATTAACCTTTCTCGGACATTTCAATGGTTTTATAGGATAGAAGGACAGAATAGTTCAGATTAGGACTCTTCTGTTAAAGATAGGATATGCAGGGACCGGCTGAGTGGCGCATTGGTCAACAGTTGGCTTGGGATGCCAGCTCTGAGCAGCAGGGTCCTTGTTCAGATCCCATATAGAGGGCCAGTGATGCTGCGCCGTATACAGCTAAGATGGTGAACAACAGCTCAACCTGGAGCCTGGCTGCGGTGAGG
The DNA here is from genome assembly GCA_033961575.1 of Aselliscus stoliczkanus. Taxonomy (NCBI): domain Eukaryota; kingdom Metazoa; phylum Chordata; class Mammalia; order Chiroptera; family Hipposideridae; genus Aselliscus; species Aselliscus stoliczkanus. The sequence goes on from CM066737.1 coordinate 77,114,257, forward strand.
CAACAGTGTAGGCTGCAGTGATGCTGGACTTCAGCTGGCATGTGCTTTCGTGAGCTGCTGTGAGCCACCATGAGTGGCCATTCAATGGCCAGCGAGTGACTGCCTCACCCTGGAAGAGCGCAATGATAATACAAACATGGGCCAATGAAGCGACGTCCTCCATAACTAGACTGAGAACAAAAGGACAGCAACTTGTCTGTTCCCCTTCCCCGATTCCCACATGCTGTTCCCTCCCTCAATTCCCCCAATAAATTCTTTTAAAAAAAAAAGGATATGTAGTCATAAATATTCTAAGGTTTATGCAGGAAACATGCAGAAGAGTATAGAAGAACTATTTTCATAGCCATATTCTTTTTTATTGTTTTTTGTTTTTGTTTTGTTTTAATTAAGGGATTTGTGGAGGGGAACAGTGTTGGGGAAGGGGACCAGCCAAGTTGTTCTTCAATCTTAGTTGTGGAGGGTGCCATTCGCCATCTGTCTGCCCATCAGCGGCTCATGGCCTCAAGCTCAAGGTGCTGTGTTCACTCTTAGTTGTGGGTTGGCGTAGCCCACCATCAAACAGGCAGTGTTGTTGTTAGGAGCACATGCTCTCACCAGCTGAGTCATCCTGCCACCCGTTGGCAGTTCAGCAACAGCTCAGCTCAGGCACAGCATCATGTGGCCCATGTGGAAATCGAACCAGTGGCCCTATTGCTCAGATCTCGCTCTTAAGCTAATAACGAATGGAGACACTCAGCCCGCCCTATGTCTGTTTACATTGATGGTTAGGTAAACTTTTAGCTTAATGCCTAAGTAAACATATTTTTAAAAACTTTATTGGGAAACTGATTTTTCAAGGACCCATCAGCTCCAAGTCAAGTCATTATCTTCAGTCTATTGGGTTGTCAGAGAATTCATGATGCACTTTTGGAATGAAAACTAGAGAAAAAATACATCATGACTTTTCCAACAACCCAATACTTGTGGAGGGCTCAGTTCAATGCCCCATGTGGGAATCGAACTGGCAACGTTTGTGTTAAGAGCCTGTGCTGTAACCACCTGAGCTAACCATCCGTCCCCTAAGTAAACATTTTTAAATGAATACAAATGCAGGGAAGAATGAAGCCTTTTAATGCTTTTTATCCTCACAGACTTCCATTGTATTAAGAGACTGGCACCATTGAAGCTTTTCAGGTGAAGGTTTTCCAGTGGGCTTGTAGACAACTTCATGTGCCTGAACTACCTTTCACTAGTACTTCAAAACGCTTTGAAAAATTTTATTATCTAGTTCTGAAGCCTTTGCTAGCAATCAGTGAATATTTATAAATTGTTATAAATGAAATACAGAAATTTGGGTAATATTTGTAAAATTTCAGACCTGTTCATAAATGAGTCATGAAATATATGAAATGCATTATCTTTTAAACCAGAATCAGAAATACTCAAGGGCCAGCCGAGTGGCGCATTGGTTAGGAGCTGGCTTAGGACACCAGCTCTGAGCTGCAGGGCCCCAGTTCAGATCCCACATATGAGGGCCAATGACACTGCCCTCTACAGCTAAGATGGTGAAGAACAGCTCAACCTGGTTGCCTCTATAGCTAATATGGCCGGCAACTGTGTGGGCTGCAGCCCCTGCTGCAGTGGGCTGCCATAAGCTACCGTGAGTGACCAGCAGCCAGTGTGAGCTGCCAAGAGCCCCTGTGATCAGCCGACCAGAGGACGGTGACCAATCTGCCTCACCCGGGAAGAGCCCAATGATAATACCAACATGGGCCAGTGAAGCGACGTCTTCCATAACTGGGCTGATGAACAAAAAGGACAGCAACTTGTCTGTTCCCCTTCCCCGATTACGCCAATGCTATTCCCTCTCCCAGTTCCCCAATAAAATCTTTAAAAAAAATTAATGAAACCATAATTTATCAAATGTGAATTTTTTATCTAGAAATATACTGATCTTTTCAAGACATAAGCCTTGTATATAAAATATAAATTCATCTCTTTCATAAGATCATATATTATCTTGTATAGTAAGGAGGCAGTTATCCTAGATATTAAAAGCACAACCTCTAGAGTAAGAATACCTACTCAGCTATTTATTACTTTTGTGATATTGGGCAAATTACTTAACATTTGCCTCAGATTCCTCATCTTCAAAATGGAAATAATCATACCTACCTCATAGAGTCAGTGTCAGGGTTAAAAGACAGTAATGTGTGGCGGCCAGGTGGTTCAGCTGGTTGGAGCACGAGATATGAGCAACAGGGTTGCTGGTTCAATTCCCACATGGGCCAGTGATTTGCGCCCTCCACAACTAGATTGAAGACAATGACTTGAACTGAGCTGCCGATGGGCAGCCAGATGGCCCAGTTGGTTAGAGCAGGTGCTCTTAACAACAAGGTTGCCAGTTGGACTCCCACAAGTCAAGTCACTGAAAACAGTGACTTGGAGCTCAGCTGTGCCCTCCACACCTAAGAATGAAGGACAACAATTTTACTTGGAGCTGATGGGTCCTGGGAGAAAAATACTGTTCCCCAAAAAAAGTTCTTAAAAAAAAAAGACAGTACTGTGCATAGTATACATTAAGCTCTCTGTACATATTAATCTTAAACTTTGATGTCTGTATCTGGTTTCCATAAGAGGAGAAATCAAAGTTCATTGAGTTCAGGGAGCATATCATACAAGGTTTGTGTTTGTGTGTGATCCATGTTACTTAATCACTTTATTAATAGCCATTTATTCCATGCTTGCGAATAGCAGAAGACTTTGCTTTTAACATCAAGTGAATCTATTTTTGAAACGATTAAAATAATCTAAGTGTTTAAATTGTGAACATTTGTGAGATTATTAGAAGCACAACTTTCTTTCAGATGAGAAAATTGAGTTTATACTGAATAGTACCAGATAATGAGTTTTCTTTCTCAGGTTCTTATGCAACAGGACTACGATGCTGCCTGTGATATCTGGAGCCTGGGAGTCCTTTTATACACAATGTTAGCTGGGTAAGAAACTTACATACTCAGAATAACTTACATCATTATTTGAATTTCACCTGTATATTTTCATCTAGAAAGAGGCCAGATGAAGATAACCTTTTAAACCTCTGTGGAGCGCAACTGATCTCATAGATTCATTGCACACAAATTTTCAAATATCTTTTTTTTTAATTAATTAATTTATTTTTAATTAGCTTCAGGTGTACAACACAGTGCAATAGTTATACTTTTTACCGCTCAAAATGACAATCCCCCCTCCCCCATTTGGCCACCCCACTCCTCGCCCCCATATCATATATATCTATTACACTTCCTCTGACTCCCTTCCACAATGTAATCCACATCCCGTGACTATCTATATATTCAATTACAGTTGGTATACAATATTATACAACCTCAGCTTCAGGTGTACAGTGCAGTGATCAAGCCTCTTCTCCATCCATGAAATGGTCTCCCTGACATATGACCATCTGACACCCCACAAAATATTTACAACATTATTAATTATATTCCCCAAATTGTCTTTCATATCCCAGTGGCAATATTGTAGTTGCCTATTTTTGCTGTCTAATCCTTTCCCCTTCTCCCTCATCCCCACCCCACTCCCAATTAGCAACCCTAATTTTTCCTCTGTATCTATGAGACAGTTTCTGTTTACTTTGCTCATTCATACAGTTTTTCAGATTCTACATATGAGTGAGATCATATGGTATTTGTCTTTCTCTGACTGACTTATTTCACTTAACATAATAGTCTCTAGGTCCATCCATATCATTGCAAATGGTACGATTTCATTCTTCTTTATAGTGGAGTAATACTCCATTGTATAAATATACCACAGTTTCTTAATCTAGTCATCTACTGATGGGCATTTTGGTTGTTTCCAAGTCTTAGCTATTGTAAATAGCGCTGCTATGAACATAAGGGTGCATAAATTTTTTTGAATAAGTGTCTTGGGTTTTTCAGGATAAATACCTAGGAGTGGAATTGCTGGGTCAAAGGTAGCTCCATTTGCAGTTTTTCGAGATACCTCCATACTGACTTCCATAGTGGCTGCACCAATCTGCAATCCCACCAACAGTGCAGCAGGGTCCCCTTTACCCCACAGCCCCGCCGGCACTTGTTGTTTGTTGATTTATTGATGATAGCCATTCTGACAGGAGTGAGGTGGTATCTCATTGTGGTTTTTATTTGCATTTCCCTAATGACCAGTGAGGTTGAACATTTTTTCATATCCCTTTTGGCCATCTGTATGTCCTCTTTAGAGAAATGTCTCTTCATATCTTCTGCCCATTTTTTAATTGGGTTGTTTGTTTTTTTGGTGTTGAGTTTCATGAGTGTTTTATAAATTTTGGATATTAACCCCTTATCAGATATATCGTTGGCAAATATCTTCTCCCATTCAGTAGGCTTCCTTTTTGTTTTATTGATGGTTTCCTTTGTTGTGAAAAAACTTTTAAGTCTGATATAATCCCATATGTTCAATTTTTTCTTTTACTTCCCTTGCCCGTAGGGGTGTATCAGTAAAAATATTGCTCTGGATAATGTCTGCAAATGTACTCCCTATATTTTCTTTTAGGAGTTTTATGGTTTCAGGTCTTACATTTAAGTCTTCAATCCATTTTTAATTTGTTCTTGTATATGGCGTAAGAAGGTGGTCCAGTTTCATTTTTTTGCATGGGTCAGTCCACTTTTCCCAGCACCATTTATTGAATAGACTATCTTTACTCCAGTGTAAATTCTTGCTTCCCTTGTCATAGATTAACTGTCCATAAATGCCTGGATTTATTTCTAGGCTCTCTGTTCTGTTCCACTGATCGATGTGCCTGTTTTTATGCCAATACCAAACTGTCTTGATTACTGTAGCCTTGTAGTAGGTTTTGATGTCTGGTAGCGTGATGCCCCCGACTTTGTTTTTATTTCTCAGGATTGCCGAGGCTATTCTGGGTCTTTTATGGTTCCATATAAATTTTAGGATTATATTTTCTATTTCTGTGAAAAATGCCCTTGGTAGTTTGATAGGAATTTCATTGAATCTATATATTGCTTTAGGCAATATGGACATTTTAACAATATTAATTCTTCCTATCCATGAGTATGGTAGGTGTTTCCATTTATTTGTATCTTCTATGATTTCTTTCTTCAGTGTCTTATAATTTTCTGAGTACAGATCTTTCACTTCTTTGGTTAAATTTATTCCTGGGTATTTTATAGTTCTTGATGCAATTGTAAATGGGACAGTTTTCTTAATTTCTCTTTCTGTTAGTTTATTATTGGTATAAGCAAATACCACTGATTTCTGAACATTGATTTTGTATCCTGGTACTTTACTGAATTCATCTATCAAATATCTTAATAGTTAACTTATATGATTCATCGCTTCCGTATCTTCCCCTTCTACCATAACTTATCACCAGTCGTGTTTGTGACTTAGTACAATAAAGACATATTTCATTGTGGCATGTTTGTACACAATGACTCTGTAAGATCAGTTTTGCCCAATGGAGAGTTAAGGAAATTCCTGTCAGGATTTCAAAATATTATTTATTGTTTACTTACAAAAATTTAAAAAATTAAATAAGCCATTTAATGAGGAAATATTCAGATATATAATTAAAAATTTTCAATTGGAACTAAAACTTTGAAATAATGCATTTATTTTTATTTTGATATTTTACATTTAATGCATTACTTATTGGAAAATGTTTCTTTGAGCATATAATAATTTCCTGTTTCAACAAGTACTTGCCCACTGAACTTGATACTGAGTTATTTTTTTTTTCTTTTAGCCGAGCCATCCTGCCACCTGTTGGCAGCTCAGTGACAGCTCAGCTCGTGCCGGGAATAGAACCAGCGGCACTGTTGCTTAGAGCTCGTACTCTTGAGCAAGCTCTTAACCAACTGAGCCATTCTGCCAGCCCCTGAGTTAATTTTTGTTTGTTTGTTTTGTTTTTTTGAGGACAGTGTCACTGGACCTCATATGTGGGACCGAACCGGGGCCGCTGGCTTCCCAAGCCAGTGCTTAACCACCACACCACTTGGCTGGCCCGAATTAATTTTTTTAAAGTACTTGAATTCTGGCTCTCCTGGCAATAGAGATGTAGTAAGATAAAGCTTTATAACAAATCTTTTTTTGTGTTTGTTTTTGTTTTTATTTTGTTTTTTGAGGGCAGTGTCACTGGCCCTCACATGTGGGACCAAACCGGGGCCGCTGGCTTCCCAAGCCAGCGCTTAACCACCACGCCACTCGGCCGGCCCTAACAAATCTAAATAGTAACAAAGCCAAATTACAGAAACACATGCTCTCAAAAGGCTAAAGAAATAATTTTAGAGCCTGCCAAGTGGCTCAGTTGGTTAAGAGCTCGCTCAAGAGTGCGAGCTGAGCTCTGAGCAACAGCAGTTCGATGCCCAGCCCAAGCTGAGCTGCCAACAGGTGGCAGGATGGCTCAGCTAAAAAAATAAAATAAATAAAAATAAATAATTTTGAAAAGTAATAATTGTATTATGTTAATGTTGGTAATTACAAATAATACAAGTGCTGTTTTACTCTTAATATTTTTATTTAGGAGCAAAAGTTTAAGGCTGTAGGAAAAGGCTAGGTTTAGCAAAGTCTAATGCATAGAATAGAAATTGAAAAATGACAGTGCAATTATAATGTACTTAGGTGTGGCTTTTTATAAAGAAGGCATTTAGTACAATTGAAATATGCTTGACATAATAGAACATGATGGTGTGTATAAATATGTGTTTAGTGTTATCTAAACTTAATTGTTACATGAGGGAATTAAGACATTAACATATTAAGACATTTCTCATGCTTTTTAACCCTGTCTTTCCATTCCCAAAATTGAATACCATTTTCAGTTCCATCTGTTAAAATGGTACAAAATTGATCATTCTTTTTTTGTCTGTTTGTTAAATTTATTGGGGTGACATTGATTAGTAAAATTATATAGCTTTCTAGTGTACATTTCTTTAGTACACCATCTATATATGAAATTATGTTTTCACCACTGATTCAGTTCTCCTTCCCCTTTTCCCACTTCTAACCCTACTTTAACTTTATATAGTGTATTTGTCTTCCTGTCCATGAATATTGCTCCACATAATTTTAATGGCTATAAAGGTTGTTTTGTTATATTGATACAAATATTTTACTAAGCCATTTTTTGTAGACATTAATTAAAAGTATTGTTAACCTGTTTCCACTGATAATATTTATGAAATGCTAGTGAATGAATTTGTACCAATACAATAAATGGATTTTTATGAATATATAAAATTAACAATTTCCTCATAGTAGGTATATTTGGTTTGCTAACTTGTACCTTAGAGAATACAAAATTTGCATGTTTTATTCTGTTCTGATTTTAAAACTAGTTTTACATGAAAAGCCACAGTTATTTTTATTTTACATTGTTCAGCTGATTGAAAGTTAAAAAATTGACATAGACAAAACTCCATTTTATTAAATAATTCTTTGGGATTCAGTTCATTGTTTGAAGTATCAAATTTGTTATGAACAGTGAATGGTAATATTAGATGATATTTTTAATTCGCTATAGTAAATATTTACATGTAGTCTTGTACTCATCCCTTTTAATAGATTTAATGTGTATGTTAGGCCCTCATGTCTGTTAAAATCTATTTTATTAATAGCTACACTCCATTCGCTAATGGCACCAATGATACTCCTGAAGAGATACTGCTGCCTATAGGCCACGGAAAGTTCTCTCTGAGTGGTGGAAACTGGGACAATATTTCAGATGGAGCAAAGGTATAATTATAAATGTTTTGTTTTGTTGCACTCACTTTAAATTGCTGAAATCTTTAAGCTATAGTCTAGTCTTTATTTGCAAAGTATTTGATTGTGTTTTATGTCAGTATTTGTTTTAGCTCACGTGTAGGTGTACATTGAACAAGACAATGGCTTTTTTCTGCTATGATTCTAGGCCACATTCGGCTTTTATCAGTTCATATTTGTTCAGGTAATATAAAATTAGTTTCAGTATTAACCAAAACAAAAAAATATAAATATTCTGAAGAAAAATGAATATTTAAGTCACCTGAAGTTTCCTTCTTTTTTTTTTTTTTTTTTTTTTTTTTTTAAAGATTTTATTGGGGAATTGGTGGAGGGGAATAGCGTTGGGGAATCGGGGAAGGGGAACAGACAAGTTGCCGTCTTCTTGTTCTTCAGTTTAGTTGCAGAGGATGTTGCTTCACTGTTGGTATCGTCATTGAACTCTTCCCGGATGAGGCAGATCTGTCGCTGGCCTCTGGATGTCGCTCATCGCGGCTATTCGCAGCTCACGCTTGGCTGCCAGCCGCTCACGCTGGCTGCCGGCCACTCACTGTAGCCTATGGCAGCCCACAGCATCACCGGGGCTCGCACAGCCCAGCTCCAGGTGGAGCCGTTGTTAGCTGTAGAGGGCAGTGTCACTGGCCCTCATGTGGGATCCGAACCGGGGCCGCTGGCATCCCAAAACCAGCGCTTAACCAATGCGCCACTCGGCCGGCCCTGAAGTTTCCTTCTTTATGTAGTATGTTTTTACACATCATTTCTTCTTTAGTACATTGACTAATAATTATGTAGGCAATTTTTATGTTGACTTATTCTTAGAGAATATACAAATTTTTTATCCAGATACTTGTTATTGATGAACTGTACAATATAATGCCACATATGTAATTTTAAAATTTCTAGTAGCCACATTAGAAAAAGACAAAATTTAATCATATAATTTATTTAAACTTTTGTATTTAAAATACTTCACCATCTATTCAATATAAAAAATTAGTGATATATTTTACATCCTTTTTTCATTCTAAGTCTTGGGCTTATTTAATTTAGGAAAAAATCCATTGACAAAAGGTTGACTACTATTTTTTTTTAAGGTTTTATTGGGGAATTGAGGGAGGGAACAGCGTTGGGGAATCGGGGAAGGGGAACAGACAAGTTGCTGTCCTTTTGTTCTTCCGTCTAGTTGTGGAGGACATTGCTTCACTGGCCCATGTTGGTATTATCATTGTGCTCTTCCCGGGTGAGGCAACTACTCACTGTCCATTGGAAAGCCACTCGTGGCAGCTCACAAAAGCTCACGCCAGCTTTCCACCAGCCCCACTGCAGCCTTCGCAGTCGCTGGTGACTCAGCAGCACAGCTCCTGGTCGAGCTGTTGTTCACGATAGCTGTAGAGGGCGCAGTGTCACTGGCCGTCATGTGGGATCTGAGCCAGCCTCTGCTTCAGAGCTGGCATCTCAAGCCAACTCTTAACCAATGCACCACTCGGCTGGCCCTGACTACTAATTTTTTTTTTTAATTGGGGAATTGGGGTAAGGGAACAGCATTGGGGAATCGGGGAAGGGGAACAGACAAGTTGCTGTCTTTTTGTTCTTCAGTCTAGTTGCGGAGGACGTTGTTTCACTGGCCCATGTTGGTATCGTCATTGCGATCTTCCTGGATGAGGGAGATCGGTCGCTGGCCTCTGGATGGTCACTCACCGCGGCTATTGGCAGCTCACGCTGGCTGACAGCTGCTCTCGCTGGCTGCTGGCCACTCACTATAGCCTATGGCAGCCTACTGCAGCAGGGACTGCAGGCTACACCATCGCCAAGGCTTGCACAGCCCAGCTCCAGGTGGAGCTGTTGTTAGCCTGGAGGGCAGTGTCACTGGCCCTCATATGTGGGATCCAAACGGGGGCCACTGGCATCCCAAAACCAGCTCTTAACCAATGTGCCACTTGGCCGGCCCACTCAGTATCTTTTTTAAAGACTTGCCAACACTATTATATCCACTTTGAGAAGATGGAAAATTATTCATAAGAAAGTGACAAATTTTGTGAACTGTGGGTAAACTTATTTTTCTCTTAGCTATCAAGAAAATTCAGTGGATATTAGTTAAGATAATGACATTTGTGCTCTTTCATTTGTCATCCATCCTCTGATTGTCATTCTGTCAAGGACATCTTGCAACTTATTTCTGAGAGAGGTTAAAAAGAAATAAGATAAATTAAGTCCTATTAAAATTACTTCAGCCCTGCCAAGTGGTTCGGTTGGTTAAGAGCACGAGCTCTGACCAACAGGGTTGTCGGTTCAATTCCCACTTGGGCCAGTAAGCTGTGCCTGAACTGAGCTGCCAACAGGTGGCAGGATGGCTCAGTTGGTAAGAGTATGTGCTCCTAACAACAAGGTTGCCATTTCGACTCCCCGCAACAAAGATTGCACACTGCACCTTGAGTTGACTAGCCTCTGCTGATGGGCAGCCAGGTGGCGACTGGACTTGGCGATGAGCTAGTTATGCCCTCCACAACTAAGATTGAAGGACAACAACTTGGCTGTTCCCCTTCCCCAATTCCCCAACACTGTTGCCCTTCCCCAATTCCCGCCCCCCCAAAAAAAATCTTCAAAAACAATTTATTTCAATTTCTTTTTAAAAAAGTAGCAAAATGTTGATACTACCACCATAAAGGCAGTTGATAGCATAAACCAATCAGCATTCTGTTCAATTCTTTCCTCACAAACAATAATTATAATGTATCATAAGCATTTAAGATATGGTTATATTTACTGCAATTTTATTTTTATTTCAAGAGAATCCACTTTGCTTTTGGAAATTAGTCTATAAATTGACCATTTTATATGTTTAAATGCCTATGGAACATTTATAAAAGTATCTTAGTTTTTAGTCTTATATAACTTAGCTGAATTTTACTCCAGGAGTAATTACATCCTTTTTGCTTAAACTAGGTTGACTATACATCACAGTTTGCCTGGGACAGTCCTAGTTTATGCCTTTCACTCTCTTAAGTGCCCTGGTTTGAATAACAAATTATAAGAATATCCTAGCTCTAACTGTCCTTAATTTCTGTTAATTTTCTTCAGTCAACATTTGATAAAACTTAATGTTCTTGGGCCAGCCAAGTGGCGCTTTGCTTAAGAGCTGGCTTGGGACACCAGCGGCCTCGGTTCGGATCCCACATATGGGGGCCAGTGACACTGCCCTCTACAGCTAACAACAGCTCCACCTGGAGCTGGGCTGCGTGAGCCCCGGTGACGGTGTAGGCTGCAGCCCCTGCTGCAGTGAGCTGCTATAGGCTACATTGAGCAGCCGACAGCCAGTGTGAGCTGCCAATAGCTGCAGTGAGCAACCATCCAGAGGCCGGCGACCGATCTGCCTCATCCGGGAAGAGCACAATGACGATACCAACATGGGCCATGAAGCAATGTCCTCAGCAACTTGTCTGTTCCCCTTCCCCAATTCCCCAACGCTGTTCCCCTCCCCAAATTCCCCAATAAAAAAAATCTTAAAAAAACCCACAACTTAATGTTCTTGTACTTCATTATGAAAAACTGAATTTTTTTTCTGCAACGGGGACTTTGATTATTTTCCACAAATGCTTACTTAATGCTATAAATATTGAACACTTACTATATGTACATTATAGTTATTATTTTAAAAAGAAAGCAGTGATAATTATTTAAAGTTCAAGCATCTATATTGAGTTTACTGAGGAAGAATGAGAGGTAGTATAGTTTAGTATTTATGAGTCAGACTCTGACTGACTGGGTACATATTTTTACTTACTAGCTGTGTGACCTTAGGAATGATGCTTAACCTTTTTATGCCTCAGTTTCCACACCTGTAAAGTGAAGACAGTAATAGTATCTATCTACTTCAGGGTTGTTATGTAGATTAAACAGGTTAATATTAATATATGTGGCATATATAATTGTTCAATAAGTATTACCTGATACTAAGAATGTATAAAGCACTCTGACAATAAGTGTTGATCTTAGAACTGCACATTTGCAATAGAGACCCTCATGAGTAAGTTTAAGGCATAGCAGTATAATTCCAATATTTGTAGAGGCCCATCTTCTAAAATTTTTCATTCTCTCACCATCACTACCTATACCTTTCAGTAATCCCCCAGAATCCTCAGGAAAGTACAGAAGATGAGATAAAGTTTAATGGTGAGCAAAGTAGCATTGTTTTTCCTATTCAATTTTCCTATATGTAGAAACATACTTTGGTGAGTGGGAATAAAAGGACCTATTCTTTTGAGCTACCATTGATTTTTTTTTTAATTGGGGAATTGGAGGAGAAGAACAGCGTTGGGGAACCGGGGAAGGGGACCAGACAAGTTGCTGTCTTTTTGTTCTTCAGTCTAGTTGTGGAGGACATTGCTTCACTGGCCCATGTTGGTATCATCATTGCGCTCTTCTCTGGTGAGGCACATCAGTCGCCGGCCTCTGGACACCGTTCACACATGTGTCAATTTTTATTGATTATTTTTTCTCATTATGCTTTTTATTTTCCTTTTCTTTTGTATGGCTCATAATTTTTTATAAGAAGCCAGACAAGTGGATTTTACCCCGGTGGGTGCTGTACACTTTTGTATTTCGGTAAATTTTTTTTATTTTTTTTTTTAGGGGAGGGGAACAGACAAGTTGCTGTCCTTTTGTTCTTCAGTCTAGTTGTGGAGGAATTTGCTTCACTGGCCCATGTTAGTATATTATCATTATGCTCTTCACGGTGAGGCAGATCAGTCGCTGGCCTCTGGATGGCGGCTATTGACAGCTCACATCGGCTGTCTGCCGCTTACCCTGGATGCTGGCCACTCACTGTAGCTTATGGCAGCCCACTGCAGCAGGCGCTGCAGTCTAGGCCATTGACAGCAGCCCAGCTCCAGGTGGAGCTGTTATTCACCATCTTAGCTGTAGAGGGCAGTGTCACTGGCCCACATATGTGGGATCCGAACCGGGGTCCTACTGCTCAGAGCTGGTGTCCCAAGCCAGCTCTTAACCATCGCGCCACTTGTCCGTTCTTGAGCTTTATTGTGGACCACAGTTAAGTTAGGGGAAAGATTTGATACTTTTGGGGCTTCTGCAGGACCAGAGCAGTGTTTAGTCTAGGACTACTCATTACTCAGTTTGCTTCCAAGTATTCTACCAAATAATCCATGAATTATGAGATTTTCTAGTCTGGCTGGTGGAAACAGGCAATAAATATTCTCTCTGCCCTCCATGCTTTCTGATTTCTTTCCAGTCCTTTCAGATAGTTCTTCCCATTGCCTTTGGTAGTTTTTATTTTATTTTTCTTTTCTTTTTTAGCTACACATGGGTTTATCAGTAATCTGCTGAACACTTGAGGGAGACCATCTACAGGTATCTGTAGTTCTTATTCTGCAACTCTCACCTCACTGGTAGTCTGCCCTGCTAACTCTTATCTTCCTTGGTCTCCCCTAACTCTGCCTCCTCAACTCAAGGACATGCCAGGCTCTGCCTGGGTTTCTCTTAACCTGCACAGCAGCCTGAAAACTTCAAGGTGTTAAGCTGGGGCAATCATAAAACTTATTTGATTTGTTTCCCATCTCTTAAGGATACTCTTTTTCTTTTTTTCTTTTCTTTTTTTTTTTTTTTTGAGGGCAGTGTCACTGGCCCTCACATGTGGGACCAAACCGGGGCTGCTGGCTTCCCAAGCCAGTGCTTAACCACAGCACCACTCGGCCGGCCCTAGGTATACTCTTTTTCATTGCCTAATATCTGACCTCTGGAAAGCTGTTGTTTCCTATATTTTACATGTTTTTAGTGGGGCAGGAGGGAGGGTCATTTCAAGCAGATGGGCATATCCAGTCTCTGGTAGTCTATCTTGGCCATAGGCAGAAGTCCTTGTATTGTTGCACATCGATCATTTTTATAATTATTATTTAGGTCTTGTTTTATTATGTAATCACTGTTATTTTCTTCTTATATTATTTTCCATTTATTCACATCTGTTCTTTTTCCAATAGATTTTATTATTGGCTGTACTCTCTCTTACATAGCTTGAACCAATTACATTTTTTTTCAAATTCTGATGTTACTACTCCTGCTATTGATTAAAACTTCACAAAATAATGATTTTGTTTCTATTTTAGAAGATGCTTTGTTAAGGAGAGCTTCTCTTTTCTCTAAAAGATAGTAGAGAGTTTGTTACATAATTTCATGTATTTAAAATTGTGTTTTACCATATGGTTTTATTACATTTATAACTTTATTATAACAAAGATAGAAATAAGCATATTCATACTTACTCTGATGAAAAACTTATGATATTCTGACCACTGATGAAAAACTTATGATACTCGGACCACTCCTATGGTAGCAGTCAGCTTCTAACCTTTGATTTATGTTTTCTTTCTTAAGTATTTTATACAGTAAACCCCTAGTTACTGGGTGTGTTAATGACATGATATCCTCCCTTCTATGTGGTACCTGTATACACATACCCTTGTACTTCGGGGCCAACTTACCAGGAAAGAGCAATAGTTCCTTTCTTCTTTTGACAACTTAACATATTCCAGGATAACTCCTGCAACTTTACATTTCCCTTTTCTCACTAACCACATTCTAGTGCCACACACAGATTTTGTATCCCCTGATTGTAAACAGAAATAGTCTTAGAGACTCAAAGGAAAAACTGATGAGGGCTAGATGGGAGGGGGATAGGCATGAGGGAGAAAGGGAAAGGAAGGGGCAACATAAACTGGTAATACAATACTACTGCAAAGACAGAAGAGACAGTTTAGGGAATATAATCAATAATGTTGTAAATATTTTTTTAGGGGACCAGATGGACTCATATCTTGTCAGGGAGACCACTTCATGGATGGTGTAGTGGCCTGACCACTGTACTGTACATCTGAAGCTGCCGCTGAATAATATTAGATGTTGACTATAATTTAACACATATATAGTCATGTGATATGGAATATAGTGTGGGGATGGAGTCAATGGAATTGTAATAGATATGTATGATATTGGGGGTGAGGGTAAGGGATGGGGGAGGGGGTAGTCACTTTGTAAGGGGTGAAGATAACTATTGCATAGATTTGTACATCTGTAACTATTAATAATAAAAATATAAATTAAAAAATTTACTGTATATTGAAAAATCTATTTCAAGATTTTCTTTTGACAGTTAACTATTCAGAGTATAGGTTTGTTTTCCTAAGGATAGGTCGAATAAAACAGATTGCAACTATACTAATGCTTTCATATTTTGAGAAAATTTGAAATGATATATTTTACTAAAATTTTTACTGATATATAATTTCATATATATATTTTTTCATTTAGGATTTGCTTTCCCATATGCTACATATGGACCCACATCAGCGGTACACTACAAAACAAGTATTAAAACACTCATGGATAACTCACAGAGACCAGTTGCTGAATTATCAGGCAAATAGAAATGATACAGCTTATCTTGTTAAGGTAAAACATACTTTTATGTACCTTCTAAATGTGTGATACCTAATAAAGCCATTGCATGCCATTCATCAATGATACTTACATAATTATCTTAAAATATCTTTATGTTTTAAAGATATATTTATAGATTTGTTCTGTTTTTTGTTTGTTTTTAATTAACAACCATCAACTCTTCTTAACCTTCTTTATAAGTTTCTTGATTATATTTGACTTGCTCTTAGTAGACACTTGGTCTACTAAGAAGTGGACTAATGACAAGCTTCATGTGAAAACAAAGATTGCTATTGGTTTCTAAATTAATAACCATTGGTGCATGTTCTTATATTTATAGACATTGAACCTAGATTTTGAATTTTATTGATTTATGTATTCATCTGTTGATTGATTTTTAGATTGTTTCTATATCTTGACTATTGTGAATAATGCTCTAATGAACATGGGAGCATAGATATCTTTGTCAAGATAAATAAATTGTCATACACACACTCATGTCCACACAATATTATTCAGCTTTAAAAAAGAAGGACACCCTGCCATTTGCAACAACATGGATGTATCTGGAAGATGTTATGTTAAGTAAAATAAACCAAACACAAAAAGAAAAAACACTAAATAACCTCTTTTATATGTGGAATCTAAAAAATTGAGTACGTAGAAGCAGAGTAGAATGGTGGTTTCCACTGGGAAGGAGGAGAGGGAAATGAGGAGATGTTGATCAAAGCACACAGCATCGAAGTTATGTAGTATAAATAAGTCTAGAGATCTAATGTACAGCATGATGACTGTAGTTAATAATGCTGTATTAAATACTGGAATTTGCTAAGTGGAGATTTCAGGTACTCTCATCACACACAAAATGGTAACGGTCTAAGGAGAAGATATGTTGATTAGCCTGACTGCAGTGATCATTTTACTATATCAAAATATCATGCTTGTATATCTTAAATATATACAATTCCTATTTAAAAAATAAAATTTTAAAAATATTTAAAACTAGGGCCCGCCGAGTGGCGCGGTGGTTAAGCGCTGGCTTCGGAAGCCAGAGGCCCCGGTTCGGGTCCCACATATGAGGGCCAGTGACACTGCCATCAAAAAAAAAAATTAAAACTAAATTAAATGAGTAATGAAAGACTGACAAAATGATATAATGTAGTGTTTTCTAATTAAGTTTATTGGGGTGGCATTGATTAGTAAAATTATATAGGTTTCAAGTGTACAGTTCTATAATACATCTTTATATTGCATTGTGTGTTCAACATCTAGAGTCAGTTCTCCCTCCATCACCATATATTTGATCCCCTTTTACCTCTCCTAGTCTCCCTCCCCCCTTACCCTCTGGTAACCACTAAACTGCCGTTTTTGTGTATGAGTTTTTGTTTGTTTGTTTGTTTGTTTGTTGGTCTTGTTCCTTTGTTGCTTTCAGTTTTATATAACACATATGAGTGAAGTCTTATGGTTCTTGACTTCTTCTGTCTGACTTATTTTGCTTAGCATAATGATCTCAAGATCCATCCATGTTGCTACAAATGGCAGTATTTCATCTTTTCTTGTGGCTGAGTAATATTCCATTGTTTACATATACCACATCTTCTTTATCCAATCATGTATTAAAGGAGACTTGGGTTATTTCCATGTCTTGTCCACCATGAATAGTGCTACAGTGAGTATCGGGGTACATACAAATAAATATATTTTTATAAATATATCTTTACAAATAAATGTTTTCAGATTTCTTGGGTAGATACCCAGGAGAGGGATTGCTGGGTCATATGGTAATTCTATTCATATATATATATATATTATTGGGGAACAGCGTTTTTGAATTGAGGAAGGGGAACAGATAAGTTGCTGTCCTTTTGTTCTTCAGTCTAGTTGTGGAAGACATTGCTTCACTGGCTCATGTGGATATTATCATTGTGCTCTTTCCGGCTGAGGCAGATCGGTCGCCAGCCATTGGACAGCCGCTCACAGCGGCTCTTGGCAGCTCACACCGCTGCCAGCCGCTCATGGTAGCTCATGGCAGCGCAGATCCAGGTTGACCTGTTGTTCACCATCTTAGCTGTAGAGGGCACAACATCACTGGCCCTCATGTGCGATTTGAACCAGGGCCCTGCTGCTCATATCTGGCGTCCCAAGCCAACTCTTAACCAACGCGCCACTCAGTCAGCCCCTATTCTTAATTTTTTGAGGAACATTCATACTGTTTTCTATAGCGGATGTACCAATTTACATTCCTACCAACAGTGTATTGAGGGTTCCATTTTCTCCACAGCCTCTCCAACACTTGTTATTATGTGTCGTGTTGATGATAGCCATTCTAACAGGTATGAGGTGGTATCCCATTGTGGCTTTGATTTGTATTTCCCTAATAGCTAGTGAAATTGGGCATTTTTTCATATATCTGTTGGCCATTTATATGTCTTCTTGGGAGTAGTGTTTGTTCAGGTCCTCTGCCCATTTTTTTAATTGGATTGTTTGGTTTTTTGTTGTGGAGTTGTATGAGTTCTTTATATTTGGATATTATATTAGCCCCTTATCAGAAGCTTTATATGCAAATACCTTTTCCCATTCGGTTGGTTGCCTCTTTGTTTTGTTGATGGTTTCTTCTGTGCAGAAGCTTTTTAGTTTAATATAGTCCCATTCGTATATTTTTTCTTTTACTTCCCTTGCCGTTGGAATCATAAAATCATCTCTGAACCAAAGATCCCTAAGTTTAGTACCTATGCTTTCTTCTATACAATTTATTATTTCAGGTCTTATGTTTAGGTCTTTGATCTACATTTTTTGTTTGTTTGTTTTAGTTTCAGGTGTACAAAACAATGCAATAGTTGTCCTTTTCACCCCTTGCAAAATGACAACCTCCCACCCTCGATATCATGCATATCTGTTACAATTCCATTGACTCCATTCCCACACTATACTCCATATCCCATGACTATATATGTATTAAGTTATAGTTGACATATAATATTATTCAGCAGCAGCTTCAGATGTACAGTGCAGAGGTCAGGTCTTTGATCCGTTTTGAGTTAATTTTGGTACATGGTGACATATAGCAGGCTAGTTTCATTCTTTTGCATGTGGCTTGCTAATTCTCCTAGTACCATTTATTGAAGAGATTTTTCTTTTCTCCATTGTATGATTTTGGCTCCTTTGTCAAAAATTATCTGTCCATATTTACTTGGGTTTATTTGTGGGTTCACAATTCTATTCCATTGTCTGTTTTTCTGCCAGTATCATACTGTTTTGATTATTGTCACATTGTACTACAAATTGAAGTAAGATACCTCCACCCTTGTTTATTTGTTTTTTTCTTTAGATTGCTTTAGCTATTCCGGGTCTTTGGTGGTTCCCTACAAATCTGATGATTTTTTTGTTTTATTTCTTGAAAACAATGCCACGTTTTGATGGGGATTGCATTAAATCTGTATATTCCTTTGGATAATATGGCTATATTATCCATATTATCTACGTTAATTATATATGTTAATTATCCAATTAACTATGTTGATTCTTCCAATCCATGAACACGGAATGTCTTTCTGTTTCTTTGTGTTTTTTTTCAATTTCTTTTAAAAATGTCTTATAATATTCAGCGTACAGGTCTTTCACATGTTTGGGTGAGTTTATTCCTAGGTATTTTATTCTTTTAGCTGCAACAGGAATTGTTCTTTTCAATTCTTTTTCTGAAATTTAATTGTGAGTATATAGGAATGCAATTGATTTTTGTATATTGATTTTTTTAGTTGAGCCATCCTGCCACCTGTTGGCAGCTTAGCAGCAGGTCAGCTCAGACTGGGCATCGAACTGCTGTTGCTCAGAGCTCAGCTGGTACTCTTGAGCAAGCTCTTAACCAACTGAGCCACTCGGCCAGCCCTGATTTTTTTTTTTCTTTTAAGACTTTTTTAAATTGGGGAATTGGGGGAGGGGAACAACGTTAGGGAATTGGCGAAGGGGAACAGACGAGTTGCTGTCCTTTTGTTCTTCAGTCTAGTTATGGAGGATGTCTGTTTCACTGGCCCATGTTGCTATTGTGATCATTGCGCTCTTCCCTGCTGGGGCAGATCAGTCGCCAGCGATTGGACGGCTGCTAATGGTGGCTCCCACTGGCTTCCAGCTGCTCTTGGCAGCCCATGGCAGCCCACAGCAGCCCAGCTCCTAGTCGAGCTGTTGTTCACCATCTTAGCTATAGAGGGCACAGCGTCACTGGCCCATGTGGGACCTGAACCGGTGGCCCTGCTGCTCAGAGCTTGTGCTCCCAAGCCAACTCTTAACCAATGAGCCACTCGGCCGCCCCTGTACATTGATTTTTGTAGCCTGCAACTTTGCTGTATTCGTTTATTATTTCTAGTAGTTTTTCGGTGGAGTCTTTAGGGTTTTTTATATAAAGAATCATGTCATCTGCAAAAAGTGACAATTTAACTTCTTCATTCTCAATTTGGATGCCTTTTATTTCTTTCTCTTGCCTGATTGCTCTGGTTAGGAGTTCCAATACAATGTTGAATAACAGTGGTGATGGGGCATCCCTGTCTTGTTCCTGAATTATTAAGTGTTTTAATCATAAATGAATGTTGTATCTTATCAAATGTTTTTTCTGTATCTATTGATATAATCATAATTTTTATCTTTTATTTTATGTGGTGTATCACAGTGATCAATATGAATATATTCAACCATTTTTGTGCCCCATTTGATTGTGATGTATAATCTTTTTTAATGTATTGTTGTACTCAATTTGCTGGTATTTTGTTTAGGATTTTTGTGTCTGTATTCATCACAGATATTGGTCTGTTGTTTCCTTTTTTTCTGTGTTATCCTTACCAGCTCTTGGTATCAAGGTATTGTTGTCCTCACAAATGATTTAGGAAGTATTGCCTCTTGAATTTTTTGGAAGAATTTGGGGACAGGTATTAAACCCTCTTTGAATGTTTTGTAGAATTCACTAGTGAAGCCATCTGGTCCTGAACCTTTGCTTTTGGGGAGGTGTTGAATGATTGTTTCAATTTCCTTACTGTTGACTGGTCATATTTTAGTGTTTTAAAAATTTGTCAGAGGCATAGTTATTGAAATAAAAAATATATATAAGTAATCAAGTATTAATTCATCAAGGGAGCTTCAGTGCACAGATCAAGTATATTTAACTATTTTCGTTGGGGAAATCATTGTATTCTAGTTAAATTTCTCATGATATAACATGAAAGTTGTTTTGGTTTTTTGTTGTTGTTTTTTTAACTAGTGATTATTCTTCAGTTTGCAATATTTCATATTATTTTAGGGAGCAATGGTTGCTACATATTCGGTCCTGACTCATGAGACCTTTCAACCAATCCTTGAGCCTGTTGCTGCCTCAAGCTTAGCTCAGCGACGGAGCATGAAAAAGGGAGCATCAACTGGCCTATAAGATTTCGCGTTCCTCAGCCAACCTGGATGAAGAGAAAGTTAAATGTTGTGGGTTTTTTTGCCTAATCTTATTTCAAAGGCATTGTCTTCTGCTAGGTTACTTGAATATTCTATTTAAGCCTCTGTATTTACGGGGAGTAAGATTAAAAAATAAACATACATTTCTACAATATTCATAATGTTGATTTGCAATAGCGTCCAAATATTTATTTAAGTATGTAATTGGTGTCCACAAGTTCCTAACAACTTCTCTGCACACTAACTTCTAGAGTCCCTTTCAGATAAAGTTGTGTTAATAGTTTTACTCATTTCATACAGTCATGGTTTGGGGAATCATTACCAACAATCAAGATGCAAATATACTAGTATAATGGCAAGCAGTTTCAGTATTTTTTAACATCAGATCCTGAAGAATAGGATTTCTTTTAAAAAGAAAAACAAATAAAAAATATATTGTAGGAGCTTGTTATTGTATACAACCAAAGGACTCCATTCATTTGATAGTAACTCCATTCTATAGTTACTAAAAAGTAGACGTATTAGTTTGGTGCCAGAGCAAATTCATTTGTGCTAATATGTGAACTCTTGATATTGTTGGTGCCAAAATTTTTACAGAAGAATGAAATCACAGATATGGTTTGCAGACAGACCAGTATATTATCCATAAGTGGCCTCATCTACAAATAAAGGTTTCCATAAGACTTCTGTAAATTTCACATCTATTGGAACTGTAGTTTAAGTGAAGAATTTTTTAGCCAAAGACTTTATATTGGTGTTGTGATCTACTGAATAGGTCATAATTAAGCCTTTGAAAATAAAGTTTGTGGTGTTGACAGTACCTTGGTGTTACGTAAAGCTGACTTTCAAGTGAACCAGTTAAATTTAATCATCATCTGTCCCCCTTAAAATGAACTACACTGTTGTTTTTGGGACTTCCATGTGCTTTGAATTACAGTGTAGCATATTAGTCTACCTTGAATCCTATGGAAATATAGTTGAAATTTTACTGTAGTGGGCGTGTGAGTTTAGTACAAATGATATATAGTATAATGCATTTCAGTAAACTTTAGACAATGCTACATAACAGTTATACTTCAAGAAGATAAGCTGACATTTTAAAGAGGAAGTAATATTATCTACATAAAACTTGCTCACATTTTAAAATCATTATAAAAGAAATCTGGCCAAATTGATCTTACTAAATTTATGGTTAAGAACCACTGTAGTATGTACTGTTTGCTCTAAATAAGGGAATTTTAAAGAATCTTTTTGTTGAAGAAAATACCATTATGGGGGTGACCAGTTAGCTCAGTTGGTTAGAGCGTGGTGCTGATAACACCAAGGTTGCCGGTTCTATCCCCACATGGGCCAATGTGAGCTGCGCCCTCCTTAAAAAGAGTCAACTGTGCCATTGTAGCATGAAAGCAATGTGTAACCTATGGCCATGGCTCTTCCCCAATAATAAAAAAAAAGAATAGAAAATACCATTACTATTACTACTACTACTACTACTACTACTGACAGAAAGAATACTTGAATGTAAACGATGATATTACAGTTTTGTTTAGTGAATATAAGTGAACTACTTGTGTGTGTTATGTGTACTGTTTGCTGTGTATTTTATGTCACTTAGTTCAGAGAGTTGATTCCTGATTCCTGAAGTATACAATTTAGCCTAGGAGACTTAACTTTGGTATTTAACTAAAAGAAACAATATGTAGTCTCTTTATACTGTAAGTGATATATATTCCATGCACAAAGATGTGTTTCTTGAGTATGATGTATAAAAAAGTATGTGTCCTCATTTTGAGGTGCCTCTTTTTGTAGTAATTGAAAGACTTTAAAGAATACTTTATGTCATGTGGAAAAAAACATTGCTTAGAAATAGACTGGTATCATATCTTGTGGATTTTTATGTCCCAATTTGGCTTTTTCTTTCCTTGTTTTGCTTTATTACTAGAAGTACTTGCATGTAACAATTTGTGTCCATATATTCTGACTTATTTTCCTCATGTCATCATCTTGTTTATGCTATTTTGCCTTCCTATCAAAACTGAAATCACAAACTCAGAGGTATAATTCTTTGAACTTCTCAAAACAGGTATTATTTCCGTGTGTACTTTTCTAGTAATAGAATTAGGGTAAGTGAAATTGGAAAATGATCACAAAATAACTTTCAGTCTTTTCATCATCAATAGTTTTTAAAAGTAGATGTTCTTAATTCATTTTCCAATGTTTGCACACAAAGTTCATGACTTAAGTGCTTTTATGAAAGGAACACAATCAGATTTAAGGAATGAACAGTGTAATTCCTCATCATTCAGTAAGGATTGACAATGTATAAAAGACACAGATATGCTAGTGGATTTTCCCTATAATTGTGCAAGAGTTTTCTGCTGGAAAAATCAAACATGGTAATTTAACAACAGTAGTAGGGGGAAACCTTATTATAAGGGAAGCTTCAAACTACACCATCATTATGTAGAAGGAATCCAGGTAGGGATGCCTAATGTCCATTTTGGCTAGAACTCCAGAGCAACAAACTTAGATGTGAATGGGACAATTTTTGCTGGGGCTTCTATAAATGCTTAACCTGTAAAAACAAATCCTTTCTATAAGACTTTAGGATACTTTGGTTTCTAATAGATTCATGAACAACTATTTTGTATTGCTTTACTTTCTAGTTGATGCATTTTGGTAGTATTTAATGATAGCACAGTTTGGGGTTTTTATTGTTGTCTGGAAGGGAGAGAATATTGTACTTTTTTTCTCAAAGGGAAAATATCAGTTTTGCTCAGATAGACTAACAATCTAATGTCCTAAAGCACATATTATCATGAATAAACTCAGGAAACCATTAGCAAGAAAATGAAAATGTAGTGCCAGAGATGGTGATTTGGGGTGGGTGGGGGCTGGGGAGTTTCAGTTCTTTAGTGAAAATTGAATTTTGGCCTATTTTGTTAGACCCAGTTATACCTAAACATTGATTTTTATAATTTTTTGCCATTGGTAATTAAATGTAGTAAAACATTTTGATAGCACCTCTGATTAGCCCAAAGGGATTTCATATGTGTAGGCAACTCACAAACTTAAAAACACGTGCTTGGTGTTTATTGAAACATCATGTTAAAATAGTACTGACTACAGATCCTTATATATACTGATCAATAGTATTTTCTTGACAATAAAAGACTTGATATCTGAAGGTAGGGTACTGCTTACCTTGGCCTTAAGGTTAACTAGAAATCATAGGCTTTAAACTAGGCAAAGTTATGTCTTTGGCATTTTCTTTCCTTTGGCTTTCCATCCCCACATGCTATCCTATTTGATTGCCTCACAGAGCTCCATGATTAAATTGCTCTAGAAGGATTCTGTGCCCCAAAAGGACCTCACACCTTTCCCCTTCCCTAAATAAGAACTTCCATTCTCACAGAGCAGCTATTTTCAGCAAAACAGGTGAAAGGAGAGATGTCTCATTAATCCACATTTTTCTATCAGTGGCTAATAGACAATTGGCATTTTTCAAGAAAGATGTCCATTAATCAAATGAGTTTCTATTAATAATTGCTGGATTTTTAGGCAATCTAACCAAATAATAATTTAAAATTCAATTACTATCAGGAAAGATAGTTTTTAGGCAAGGAACTTAACACAGTTCTGCCCCAAGGCCAGATTGTTTCTTTTTTTTTTTTTTTGAGGGCAGTGTTACTGGCCCTCATATGTGGGACCCGAACCGGGGCCGCTGGCTTCCCAAGCCAGCGCTTAACCACCGCGCCACTCGTGCCACTCCACCGGCCCCAGATGGTTTCTTTTTTGCATATGTCCTTCCTTTGTACTTCTCAATTTACATTTTCTTTTAAAAAATGTTCCAAGCTTTTCAGTCACAATGAACTTCTATGACTAAATGATGTGGAGGGAGGCAGTTGTTCTTAAGGCCCTATGTATCTGTATTGTTTCTCACAGTACTTGATCTGTATCATAAAGAATCTCCCCTGCACTACTACCCCAGGCCCCCATTCCTATTGTATTGATAATGCAAACTATTAGTAGGGTCCCAGTCTCCAAATCCTTTGTTTAGATTTCAGGACACAGAGATACTATTTATTATAATGCTATTTCTCAACAAGAATGCAAGCCATATTGAGTACAAATTGGCCAACTGCAATTAAACTCCTTTAGAACAATTTCTTAAATTTCAAAGCTTATACAGGTAATTTTGGCATGTATCTGAAAATAAGTGATTGCTGAAATTAATAGACTAATTCAGTAGAGTGCTATCTGCCTTCCTATGCAAGAGTATAGTGGCATTGATAGTGATTATTCACGAATACATTTTACTCATGGATGCAGTGATCCTAGTTTTGGTCTTACAATATAGTGAAGTCCATATAAATGGAATAAAATGATAATGCTTGATCACTTGAGTTGGTTGCTAATGCTTTAAGGTATAGCAAGTCCTAAATTATTTGGTTTCTTTGCAATATGAAGTAAAACAGGAAAAGTACTTTCAGAATACACAAATTCAAGCTTGCTTACTTAAGTCGTAGTTCACAAATTGTGTACCTTTTAGTTTATTGACCAGCAAGAAATCTTGACTAAATGCCTAGAAATAAATATATATATGATTGCCAAGTAAGGATTTTTTCTATATTCACATATCTAAACCTTGGACAATAGAATATCTTTGGATAACTGTTTTGCTTTCATTCTATTTTACCTAGTTGCGTGAACTAATCTCTTTAAAAGGTATTAAGCATCTAATTTTACATGGGACATTTCTAGAGAATGTACTAAAAACATTAGTTTCTTAATAAATTGTTACAATGTGACCAATTAGATTTATTTGCTTTTTTCTTTTCTATTAATATTTCTCCGGTCACATTTGAGTTCTATTTTCAAATTCACTCTTTCTGAAATTAATACCACTTAGAGCAAAAAAAAAATATGTGTGTTTTTCGTATGATTATTTTTAACATCACAAAAGCAGTCTAACAAGAAACAGCCATTTTAAAAGTTATAAAAGAAGCTGTAATTAAATGTCCAAATGCCAGCATCGTTTGGAAATGAGAATTTATCTTGCATTAAATTCCACAGTACAAAAAAAAAGGAGAATGGTGTTTCTGTTGAATTTTAAAAAACAGTACATAGTGTTGGTATTTGTGAGTTATCGGGTTTATGCAGAGAGAGCATAGTTTGCTGTAGCCACAATGAAAAAAAAAATTGTCTTACCAACACTTCCCAAGCACTTTGGGACTCCTAAACTTATTTTTTGATATAGAATATATGATATTCACTGGCATTTCATTGCACTTCTCAAGACAGAAATGGAGTTAAATAGAAATTGTGTGTAAATTTGATTCACGTGTACTTAAAAACTTAAAAGCTGCAATTGAAAGAAAAAGTCCATAATGTTTAGATAACTATTTTCTTTTTCTGACTACATTTATGGAGTTTATACCATCATTTATTTTATAAATGTTTTCTTCAATGCACTGCTCTTTTTGCATTAAAGTTTTCATTGTACTACATTTTTCATGTAAGACCCAATGCAGGAGTGCATTTTACAGTGTTTTTTCCCTCACAGTGCTGCTAAAGAAATGGCTATCATTTTGAATTTACAACATGCCAAAGATAACATAGAAATTATATTTATTTTTGTTCTTGTTAAAACTCTGAGCAAAATTTATCAAGATATGTTAAAATACTGGCATACTCTGGGTACTAAATAAAAAGGCTGCAACTTTCTAACATTTTACAGTTGACCTTGCTTGATCATTTATGGATATAAAACTGTGTCTGCTTTTATAAACACGAACAGCTACTTGCAGATTTCAATGAAAGTTGCGATACATTGTTCATGAGCCAGTTGTAAGGCAAGAGAATTCAAGAAAATGGAGACGAAAACAATATTTTTAGGACTTACCAGGACAATTTATTTTTTTGCAAGTTATGGTGACAACTTCACCCTTTCTGCATTAAGGACACATTAAAATCTTAGTCTCTTAAGTATCAAAAAGTTATTTTAAGCTTCAAATTAAGTAGAATGACAGAAATTCTGCCCCCCAAAATAGGTCATACATTGATAGACCATAATAGGTTATAGAAACTATTCACACACATGTAGAAACTTGATTTCATATGAGGTTCAGAAATGCATTTTGAGCCTGGCAATCACAATCTCCATGCACCTCCATTTTTCTAAACTTCTTAAAGGTACATAAGCAGGATACACACCCTAGGGCAATTTAGGGAAGTCTGCAAAACTCACTTTCCCATGGGCTACCTCTTTTTCATCTCCTGCTTCTGCTGCTTTCATGCCTCCCATGCTCTTGCCCCTTAGTAAGATACCTGATCACCATTTGTACTTTATAATACTTTAAACAACTTATTCCCATTAAAGTGTTACTTTATTCTGCATTTGTCTTTTAAGCATTACCTACCAAGATAAAGTATGCATTTTTTGGGCCGGCTGAGTGGTGTGGTGGTTAAGCTCTGGCTTGGGAGCCAGCAGCCCCGGTTTGGGTCCCACGTGTGAGGGCCAGTGACACTGCCCTCAAAAAAAAAATGCATTTTTTGATCACTGGGGCCCTGAAATAATTTGTCTACCAAGCTATACCTGGTTTAATCTTGTAGGGTAGGGGTGAAGGGTATAAGAACACATTAGTTTCTCCCATGATTCCCCCAGTGTCCTCCTCTTTTTACTTGGCGAGATAGATTGACTGAAAATGTTGGTCTATTTTTTTTTTTTGAGGGCAATGTCACTGGCCCTCATATGTGGGACCCGAACGGGGGCTGCTGGCTTCCCAAGCCAGTGCTTAACCACCGCTCCACTCGGCCGGCCCAATGTTGGTCTATTTTTGAAGGTAGAATGTATGTCCTTTGACTACTGGCTTTTTGGAACCTATTCTAATAAAGCCTGTGGCAGCCTCCCTTTCTTTACCTCTCCTACCCTCATCCCTGTGCTCCACTTTCCTGCCAAAGCACAGGTTTGTACCCAGGCCTTACCTACTCTCTCCTGCTTCTGGACTCTCAGGTGCATTTGTAATATTTTCTGAACTTAAGTATTTTAGATTTATTTTGTTTTTTAGTATTTTATTTATTTTTTTTTTTTTTAGCTGAGCCATTCTGCCACCTGTTGGCAGCTCAACGGCAACTCAGCTCGGGCTGGCCTCGAACCGCTGTTGCTCAGAGCTCAGCTTGCACTCTTAAGCGAGCTCTTAACCAACTGAGCCATTCGGCCGGCCCTTTGTTTTTTAGTATTTTAAAGTAAGCCATTGAATTTAACCACTGATAATTATTCAGATTCCGACAAAAACTCATTATCTTTGTTAATAGATGGGGTTTTTTACTTACAGATTTTATTCTCCCTTCTAAAAGAGATTCAAGGTTGTTTATAGTAACAGATACATATGCAATAAGGCTGTTAAAATGGAAATACAAAAACAAAACCAAGAAAATGAAAAAAGCATGCTGATAGCAAGGGCTGAAATGTAATTTAATTGAACCAGGTAATAAAATTTAAATTATTTTTTTTGAGGGCAGTGTCACTGGCCCTCATATGTGGGACCGAACCGGGGCTGCTGGCTTCCCAAGCCAACGCTTAACCACCGTGCCACTCGGCCGGCCCAAAAATTTAATTCTTGAGTTTCCTGACAGGAAAGGTAAGAAGAGAAACCCATCAAGTTATATAATAGTTATGTAACAAAAAGCATGCCAATTCTGCAAGAGATAACTTTTTGCTAATACTAAAGTTTTTGAAGTACCAGAAGGTGCCAAAAATATATATACACATTTTAAGAAAGGAAAAATCTGTATTAAAATTGTAATACTCAATATATACTGATAACAAAAGGTGAATACAAGTCATGTGTATATGTTTTTGGCACCTCTGGTATTTAACATAGAATAACCTTATACAAGGGGCACTGTGTTAATCCACACTTTTCCTTAGTTTGGTGAACATCCTTACCATTACTGTGAACTCTTTATCTGGTAGTCTGCATATCTCTGTTTCATTTGGTTCTTTTTCTGTGTTTTTGTTTTGTTCTTTTGTTTGGAACTATACTATATCTCCTCATTTTGCCTAAGACTCTGTTTTTGTTTCTATAAGGTCAGCTATATCTCACAGTATTAAAAGATAGCCTTATGTAGAAAGTCTGTGGAGCCCAGTAACACAGTCCCCCCTGGTCACCAGGGCAAGGTGTCCTCAGTGTGAGCTATGTATGCCCTCCTGTAGTGTTTGGGCCAAGACTATTGTGTGCCTGCTTTTGTGTGGGACTGGCCCCCAGCTGGCTGTCTTTCAGGCCCTGTCCCAACTACTGCAGGAACGCTGAAGAGCTTAGCCGGCCCATGGCCTAACTGACTGTGAGGCCCAGCCACCACTGCTGTGGGTGTGCTGGTATATGAAGCAGACCCCCCTCTCCCAGTGAAGCTGGCTATGTGGGTTCAGCCTCTATTGCTACTGGTGTACTGGTATGCAGAGCAGGCCTCCAGTGTGGGTGGCTGAGAGGCTCGGCCTCTACTGTTGTGAGTGCAAAGTGCAACCCCACTTTGGGGCATTTCAGTGTCACCCACTGAGTGCTGGGGGTAACCACTTTGGAGGGGTTCTGAGGCCTTCTGCAGACACCTGTCAGGTGCTGTGGGGTCCTGCACTGCTTTGGGAACCTGCTGGGTGCTGGATGGTGGGGCTCCACTTTGGGAGCCCACAGGGGTGCCTGCCAGGTGCTGGAGTATGGGGCACCACTTTAGAAGCCTGCTGGGGCAACCCACCTGGTACTTGAAGGTGGGGCACTTGCTGACTGCTGGAAGGTGGGGTTCCACTCTAGGCGATGTGCCCTGTTCTATGGGGAGAGATTGGCCTGGGTAGGTTCTCAGGGGAACACTGAACAAGGTGAACAGTTAGCAGGTTAATGGAGTGTGTCAGACCTAGTGCTCACTAGAGTTGGATGGCTAGGCAGAGGAAAGGCAAACAGAGAGAGTGGCACCCACCAGCCTGTTTTCAGAGAGAGCACCATGAGATCCCTCTAGCATATGCCCTAAAATTAGCCAACATATTTCCCTCACATATAACCCAAGTGCCTTTGAAAATGCTGTCTCTGCACTGGGATTCAGAGTGAGTTTGTGCATGGCCCCTATAAGAGAGAAGTCTATGTTTTCTCCAGCCCACCTTTTCTCCCAATGCTGGGGCTTGGAGTAAGTGAGACAGTGTGTAGGCTTGTAAAGGGAGGATTCCCAGTTCCCAGAGCCCCTCAGCTCTCCAGGATATAAGCCTCACTGTTTGTCACAACCAGATGTTACATGGCTCCTCTTCCTGGTGCAGGTATGCTGGGCTGGGGAGCATGAAGTGGGCCTCATGGGCCTTGCTCTTGGGGAGGGCTTCCTCGTGGTTGTGACATCCTTCCAATTTTTGGAACACCGCTGCTCTTATCCATCTGGATGTGGCTTTTTCTTTATATCCTCAGTTGTTGAGAATCTGTTCAGCTAGTCTTAATGTCTTTCTCAGAGATAGGTGCTGTATATTAGAGTTTTGGTGTGTCCATGGGAGGAGGTAAGCCTAGGTTGTTCCTACTCTGCCATCTTTTTTTTTTATAATTTTTTTTTTAGCTGAGCCATCCTGCCACCTGTTGGCAGCTCAGCGGCAACTCAGCTCAGACTGGCATAGAACCGCCGTTGCTCAGAGCTCAGCTCGCACTCTTGAGCGAGCTCTTAACCAACTGAGCCACTCAGCCGGCCCTAAGGGTTTTTTTTTTATTTTTTGTTTTTTTGAGGGCAGTGTCACTGGCCCTCATATGTGGGACCCAAACCAGGGCCACTGGCTTCCTAAGCCAGCGCTCAACCACCACGCCCACTCTGCTATCTTAACCCTGCCTCTATTGATGCCTTGTTACATTTGAATTTCAGATAAATATGTTTTGTGAAAGTATGTCCCAAATATTACAGGCCACACTATTACTAAAATTTAACTGAGCATCCTGTATTTCACTTGTGAAATCTGGCAAGCCTAATCAGAAATCTGATTTCCTAGAATTGTTCTAACTAAGTTACTTGCTCAACTCTAAATTAGTATCATGGCCTAGTGAATGTGATGATCTGAGTGACCAGGCTTGATTCATATAACCACCTCTGGGGCATGGAGAGAACATCACCAGGAATACATAAACAGAAAGTGGAAAAAGTTGGATCTGGAAGCAGGTTGAAATCAAGTTATTGTTACCAGAAGAAAGGTGACTAGTACTAGGCAGTGAAAACAATTAATATATAACAATGAACTTCAGTAAAGTAATTCTGTATGGACTATCCAAATATAGTCCATGTTTAAAATGTTCTGGTACAAAATAAAAAAGATGTATACCATGTCCTTTATCCTGTCTTTCTTAAATATTATTTCTCTTAACCAGGCTTTTGATGGAAACTAGACATCTGATAATTCAAGGATATACTCTCAGAAGAAATTAGGGAATCCTGATATTCTTTGTTGCAAATTGTGGAGAGTTAATACTCAGCCAATTTGTGCCTTAGTTGTATTTCAAAATAGGAAAATATGCCGGCTATTTAAAACTTTTCCAAATATTGATTAAGCAACTCTAAGTCTAAAGTATTCAGAAAAGACACCTCTATCTTTTTTTCTAACATTTCTTAGGTTAGTTATTTGCTTTTCAATGATTAGCTCTAGCAGGAGGTACCTTAATTGCTCACCCAAATTCTTGTTGTATCGTTCTGCTAGACACTAAGCTTCTGATATCCTAGCCCATATTCGCATCATCAACTAACTCTCCCTTAACTAAGGATGAGCCTCTCTCTGCACACTTTTTATCCCATATCTACATATCATGATAGGTGGCAGTGAATTGGAACTTGACCACCCCAAATGATGGTATATTTCATTTTCAGACAGTTGTTGTTACAAAAAAGTTTTCATTATATTGAGACAATACTCCCCTGTAACTATTCTACACATTATTTCTCTGGGTAAAAAATTAAGATCAAGAGAAAATAGGGCCGGCCAATTGGCTCAGTTGGTTAAAAGCACAAGGTCTGAGCAACAGGGTTGCGGTTCAATTCCCACATGGGCCAGTGAGCTGTGCCCGAGCTGAGCTGCCGCTGAGCTGCCAACAGGTGGCAGGATGGCTCAGTTGGTGAGAGCACATGCTCCTAATGGTAAAGTTTCTGGTTCAACTCCCAGAAACCTTGCTATGCCCACCAGCAACTATGATTGAATACGGTACCTTGAGCTGAGCTGCCGACTGCTGGCCAGTCTGGACTTGGAGCTCAGCTAGCTGTGCCCTCCACAACTAAGATTGAAGGACAACAACTTGGCTGTTCCCTTTCCCCAATTCCCCAACACTGTTCCCCTTCTCCAATTCCCCAATAAAATCTTTAGAAAAACAAAACAAAACAAAAAACCAATATCAACAGAAAATAAATACGCTTTCTCTTTCAAATCACAATCTTTTCAAGTACTTAAAAAAATATTTTCATTGTTTACCTCACCTCTTAGGTCCTTAGGTCTTTACTTCACTTGCTAAATATTATAATTCTTTTTTTTTTTTTTTTTTTTTTTTTTTTTTAAAGATTTTATTGGGGAATTGGTGGAGGGGAACAGCGTTGGGGAATCGGGGAAGGGGAACAGACAAGTTGCTGTCTTCTTGTTCTTCAGTTTAGTTGCGGAGGATGTTGCTTCACTGTTGGTATCGTCATTGCGCTCTTCCCGGATGAGGCAGATCGGTCGCTGGCCTCTGAATGTCGCTCATCGCGGCTATTGGCAGCTCACGCTTGGCTGCCAGCTGCTCACGCTGGCTGCGGGCCACTCACTGCAGCCGGCTGCAGCCCACACCATCACCGGGGCTCGCACAGCCCATCTCCAGGTGGAGCTGTTGTTAGCTGTAGAGGGCAGTGTCACTGGCCCTCATGTGGGATCCGAACCGGGGCCGCTGGCATCCCAAAACCAGCGCTTAACCAATGCGCCACTCGGCCGGCCCTAATTCTTTTTTTTTTATATTTTTTTTGTTAGGGAATTGGGGAAAGTGAATAGTGTTGGGGAATTGGGGAAGGAGACCAGCCAAGTTGTTGTCCTTCAAACTTAGTTGTGGAGGGCGCAGCTCGCTCAGCTCCAAGTCAAGTCGCCATCTGGCCACCCATCGGCAAGGCTGCTCAACTCAAGGTGCAGTGTTCAATCTTTGTTGCTGGAAGTCAAACTGGCAACCTTGTCGCTAGGAGCATGTGCTCTCACCAGCTGAGCCATCATGCCACCTGTTGGCAGCTCAGCTCGGGCACAGCTCACTGGCCCATGTTGGAATCAAACCGGTGACCCTGTTGCTTAGAGCTCATGCACTTAACCAACCAAGCCACTTGGCCGGCCTGAAGTAATTTTAATAGGACTTAATTCATCTTATTTATTTTTAACCTCTCTCAGAAATAAGTTGCAAGATGTCCTCAACAGAATGACAAGCAAAGGATGGATGACAAATGAAAGAGCAAAAATGTCATTAACTTAAGTAATATTCACTGAATTTTCTTCTTTTTTTTAAATATTTCTTTCCAACCTCATTTTATTTTTTTTTTATTTTTTATTTTTTTTTTGTTTTTTGAGGGCAGTGTCACTTGCCCTCATATATGGGACCCAAAACGGGGCTGCTGGCTTCCCAAGCCAGCCCTCAACCACCACTCCACTGGGCCAGCCCTCACTGAATTTTCTTGATAGCC
The DNA here is from genome assembly GCA_033961575.1 of Aselliscus stoliczkanus. Lineage (NCBI taxonomy): Eukaryota > Metazoa > Chordata > Mammalia > Chiroptera > Hipposideridae > Aselliscus > Aselliscus stoliczkanus. Next base: position 77,147,587 of record CM066737.1, read on the forward strand.
GCCCGTCGGCAGCTCCCAGTCACTCAGCTCAAGGTGCCATGTTCAATCTTAGTTGTGTGGGTGGGCATAGCCCACCATCCCATGTGGGAGTCGAACCAGAAACCTTGTTGCTAAGAGCACACACTAACCACTTAGCAATCCTGCCACCTGTTGGCAGCTCAGCTCGGGCACAGCTCACTGGCCCATGTGGGAATCAAATCGGCAACCCTGTTGCTCAGAGCTCGCACTCTTAACCAACTGAGCTCCTCGACTGGCTCCTAAATACTACAATCCTTTACACTGTTCATTAGATGATATTTATTTCAGATTCTTCACCATCCCAATAACTCTCCCTTAACTTTCTTAAAGCATTAATTTCAGGAGTAAGTACTCCAGATATGGTCCACTACTAATTTTTTCTAGATCCATACTTTTAATGCATGGCAGAAATTTTTAGCTTAGTTTGCAATGGTGGAGTTGGTTTTCCTCTCACAAACTGCCGTCTACCCAGTTTGTCTCCTCCTCCTCCTCAGTCTATATTTGTAAAAATGATAAGTCCCAAACTTTGAAAGATAGAACTAGACTTCCTCCAGGTTCACATTAGTCTTTCAGTGTTTTTAACTAGTTGTAGAACTGCATAATAAAACTATTATGCAACCCATAGTTCTACATTTCTCCACTTTGGTGTAGAGGCTTTGTCAAATGCCATGCTGAATTTCAGATCCATTATTTCCACAACTGTGGGAAGCCGACAGCCTCCCAGTGTCTGACAAAGTCACATTGCCCTGCTCAGCACCGGATATTAGGAGTTCTGCCTTATGGTTGGTCATGTAATATCTCCTGCCTCTAAGAACCCGTGTGCCTTTCCTCCTATAGGAGACAATACACTCACTGCATTTGTGACAAGTTCCTTTGGTACCCCGATGATAGCTGGTTGTGTAAGTCAATGACAGGACAAGATATCCTAAAAAATACTTGGGACTCAAGCCCCTTGGAAACTGAGGCACAGACCTCTGGCAACTTAGGCCAAAAAGCCCGGCTGTGAAAAACTGACAGCCTGCCTGTGAGAAGCTGATGCACTTGCCTAAAGGCCCTGCTGTGAATAGTCTCCTTGAAGATTAAAAGTCTTCAGGCCATGAGAGTTCCAGTAAGAGGCAGCTCGCTGACCATGGGGTATGTTAATCAACAGCCTTGTGTGAATTCTTTGCCTAGTGCCTTGTTGCAGCCACAGATACGAAGCTTTGACTGAGAAACAGATGCATCCCTCCACAGGATAGGAGAGGTGTGAGGCCCCCTTTTGATTGCTAGGTATTGTATTTACATAGGAATAGATTTTAGATGCTTTTACTCTAAACACAGCCACTCCTAGTATTTTAGTATAGCTCAAGTACACGCCCTGTGAGTTTTATGATTGTGTTTAGCTGCTAGGATTTAGGATAATTTCTACATAGTCAAGATAGCTATAGTAAACATTCTTTAGGCAATATGTAAAAATATGTCATTCCTTAACATAATATAGTCATGATAAACATTCTTTAGGTGATACAGAAACTAAGTCTGGGTTTCATAGTAATTATCATAATAAAAGACAAGATAACCCTTTAACGGAAGAGTAAGTCACAGTACACCCTGCAGAGAGCAATTGCAGGGGAGAAAAGACTGTGAAAATCCTGGGAAATAGAAACCACCAGACTCATGTGCAAGAGTCCCTATAAAACAGACATGTTATTACATTAAAGTGTGACACTCCTGCGAAACTCTTTCAGGTGTCTCCACTCTCTTCTTTTTCCTCGCCCACTCTGTCCCACCCGAGGGAATCCCTGGTCCTCGCGGGGGCCGGCCCCCTGCATACAACTCCGATTTCCAGTTTAATAATCCTATTAATAAAGTAAATGTGTACGATTTTATTGCCAAAGACCCTCACTTCTTAAATGTGTTGCATCTTTTGTTAAATTATTTTTTGAACATTGCTGGGGATCTAAAGTGTACTACTAGCTTATAGTTTCTGGAATCCACTTCCTCCCACCTTTTTCAAAACTCAGATACTACATTGACAACTCTTGGCTTTTTGTCAATTCCTCTTGTTTTCTATAATTTCTCATAGATTACTAATGATGACTATGTAGCTCTGAGCTGCCGCTGAGCTGCCAACAGGTGGCAGGATGACTCAGTTAAAAAAAAAAATGACTATGTGATCACATCTGCAAGTTATTTCACTGCCAAGGAATGTAAATCACTGGGGACTTGAGACTTATATTCACTTAGGTCATTTTACCTGTTATCTTTTATTTTTGCTTTTATGTCTCCATAATTATGTTTAACTTTATCTTTTCAATGTGAAGCTTATTCCCATTGGCAGACAAAATGGATGTAAAGTGTGAGATTAGCAATTCTGTTTCTCACCATCATGTCTTAAAATCACATAATCTTCCTTTCGCAACGTGTCTATTCCTTTTCTACCTTTTTCTTAAAAAAAAAAATTAAAATAAAAAAATTTTTAAAAGACACTCATTGTTGTCATTAGCATTTTTATAAACTTTAGTGCATTCTCATATACAACCTGGCTAGGCAATATCTGTACAGATTTGTACCACTCAAAAAGGTAATCCTTGATTATTTAATTTTTGGATGTCATTTGGATTATCCACTTTTGGATGTTCATATTTAAGCTCATTCCGAAGCTCCCTCTCAGCAATCAAATCCTTTTTTATTTTGGATTATTTTAGATGGCTGTCCTCTATGTAATTTATTACATTTTTCCCTTTTATACTTTCTGGATTACACCTATATAATTGTGATTTTTTTCCATGTTGACCGTTCTTAAGTCTAAGTTATGTGCATGACTATACCCAACATTCTCTTCATTCACTATCACAAACTTCAACATAATATGATCTTTTACTCAAGATTCCTATCACTTTTATATCCCCAAGATGTTTTTCTTTTTTGATTAATATTTAATTTAGAGTGATCGTTTTCTTTTATTTTACCATCTTCTGAAAGATGAAATTTTCAACAGGACAAGTAAAGAATTTTTAGGAGTACTGTTCTTATCAAAATGAAATTTCATGTTTGAAGTCTTCATGAGTGGTGACATTCTCTGTCAGGATTACATCTTTCCTTTGTATTTGTTGTTTAACCTATTTTAAGGATATTGGGAAAGCAGCACCAATGCCCTTTGGTTAGGATGGCTATTCTCTAGTATATTACTAAAACCTCATTTAGGATTTTCTCTCTTTTGATCATCAGCCATATATTTTATCTCATGAAAGATTTTAATCCTTTATCAACGCTCTGATGTTCATAAAAAATCAACTGTTAGTAAATATTTCTTTTTCTTCTGAAATTTATATTTTCAATAGCTGGTAGGAAATGTATTCTAATTTTTTTTTCTGACTCTTATTTTACTTGGAAGAGCTGGGTAAATTAAGTGGCTGAGTGTGGGGAGTAGGGTTTTATCTTTTATTTATTCTTCTAGTTAAGGATTGTAATATTGGAACAATAAACAGATTTGGTTTGGTCTTTTTTTTTTTTTTGAGGGCAGTGTCACTGGCCCTCATATGTGGGACCCGAACCGGGGCCGCTGGCATCCCAAACGAGTGCTTTAACCACCGCGCCACTCGGCCGGCCCAAAATAAACAGATTTGGGACAGAATCAACTGCTTGCATTGGGGGTGTCAATAAACAATATTTCAATTATTGGATCATAATCTACAAAAATAAATAGATGGACCAGGGACTGAGTACATCCTAGGAAGATTACACTTAGCACGAGACTTACAAATATGATTAAAATTCCTTTAAGTTCGATGCCCAGCCCAAGCTGAGCTGCCACTGAGCTGCCAACAGGTGGCAGCATGGCTCGGCTAAAAAAAAAAAATTCCTTTAAACTGAAATTTGAAAACAGAAAATGTCAAAATTAAAATTGGAAAACATGAGGGCAGGCCGAGTGGCTCAGTTGGTTAAGAGCTCGCTCAAGAGTGCGAGTTGAGCTCTGAGCAACATCAGTTCGATGCCCAGCCCGAGCTGAGCAGCCACTGAGCTGCCAACAGGTAGCAGGATGGCTCAGCTTAAATAAATAAATAAATAAATAAATAAATAAATAAATAAATAAAATTGAAAAATATAGAAGATATTGCAAGTGGATTCCAAGTAATTTTTAAGATAAGACCATAGAGTTTGGAATTAGATATGTTTATAATTCCATATAATATAGGTAATGAGTCATGCAAACTTAATAATTTATATAACAAAGGAATTAAAACCCCATACAAAATTGTAAGTATATATCACATTAAAAGTAGATCTAATTGGGGGTGACCGGTTATCTCAGCTGTTTAGAGCGTCATGTTGATAACATATGGTTTGATCCCCACAAGGGCCACTGTGGACAGCACCCTGCCCCCCCTTTAAAGAGTCAACTAGGGCCGATTAAGCACTGGCTTGGGAAGCCAGCGGCCCTGGTTCGGGTCCTACATATGAGGGCCAGTGACACTGACCTCAAAAAAAAAAAAGAGTCAACTATGTCATTGTAGCATGAAAGCAATATATAACCAACGACCATGGCTCTTCGACAATAAAATTAAAAAAAAAATTTAATTGAGAAACGTAGTGGTACTAGTACTACATTTATGCCCAGCACCATATACTTAGTAATAGAAAACTAATCTCAGAAGTCTTATCTGTTATATTTTTTGAGAGCTCTAAGGCATATACTTACATAGTAATGAAAAAGCAAAACAAAACAAAACAAAAACACAAGGACCTGGGTCTTCAGGCAAACTTAAATGTGAGTTGTATATTCAAGAGAGATTTCCACTCCCAGGAAGATGGAGTAAATGTACTTCTCCCTATTCTTCTCATTAAGTACAAAGAAAAACACTGGACATTATATGTGAGATAAACATAAGATGACTCTGAAAGGTGGAGAGATAACAAATCAGGTAGGGACCTTGGGACCTGAAGAACAACATGGTGCTGAGTTCCCCATATTTTCTTTTTGTCTCATGTATCTCAGACTGAATGCTGAAAAAGCTAGTAACTCACAAATGCCCCCAGGTTACAGGGGGAAAGCCCCAACAAAAACCCTGTTCTCTACCACCAAAGTACCACAAAAGGGACAGCTTAGCAAAACAGAAAAATGTTAGACAATAACTACTCAACTTTTTCCAAACAACACAAAATAGCTTCAAACCCAACCTTACTCCTTCCAACAAAAGCTAAGTGGAGAACCTAGACTTCCACCTTCTCCAAGCTGTAATAAGGCACCACAAACTCCCCGCCAGGATACTTTCAGAGAAGGTAGGGTAGAAAGATAAAGCTTTCATTTCTGTTGAGAGGAGATGAACACATTCCATCTCCAGTGTCAGTGGAGATCATAGGGGTGATAAGAAGACTGGACTTTCACCCACATTCAGGGTAGTGTCAGAGGAGACACAGTGGAGAGTCAGGATTTTCACCATCACACAGATGTAATGAGTAACCACTTAAATACCATACGAAGAGAAATACTCAATCATGATACAGATAATTTAAAATGGAATTATAAAAAAAAATACAAGTAACTCCATGAATGCAGGAAAAAGAATACAGAGAAACAAAAAACAGAACAAGGATAAAACAAGAATAAAATTGCAATCTTAAACCCTAATATATCACTAATTACAGTAAATGTCAATGGTTTAAATACACCAATTATAAAACAAGATTGGTGAGGTAGAGTAAAAAATGATACAACTACATGTTGTCTACAAGAAAATCCCTTCAGGGCTGGCCAAGTGGTGTGCTGGTTAAGAGTTGCCTTGGGGGCCGTCCAAATCGCACATTGGTTAGGAGCTGGCTTGGGACTCCAGCAGCCCCGGTTCAGATCCTAGAGATGAGGGCCAGTGACACTGCACTCCACAGCTAACAACACCTCCACCTGGAGATGGGCTGTGAGCCCTGGCGACAGTGTAGGCTGCAGCCTCTGCTGCAGTGGGCTGCTACAGGCTACAGTGAGTGTCTGGCAGCCAGCGTGAGCAGCTGGCAGCAGGTGTGAGCTGCCAATAGCCTCGGTGAGCGACCATCCAGAGGCTGGTGACCGATCTGCCTCATCCAGGAAGAGCACAATGACGATACCAACATGGGCCAGTGAAGCAACGTCTTCCATAACTAGCCTGAAGAACAAGAAGACAGCAACTTGTCTGTTCCACTCCCCCAATTCCCCAGTAAAATCTTAAAAAAAAAAAAAAGTTGCCTTGGGATGCCAGCTCTCAGCAGCAGGGCCCCCGTTCAGATCTCACATGAGGGTCAGTGATGCTGTGCCCTCTATAGCTAAGATGGTGAACAACAGCTTGACCCGGAGCTGAGCTGCTGCAAGTCGCCAGTGACAGCTTAGGCTGCAGGGGGGCTGGCCAGCAGCTGGCGTGCGCTTTTGTGAGCTGCCGTGAGCCACTGTGAGCGTCCGTCCAGTGGCCAGTGAGCGACTGTCTCACCTGGAATAGCGCAATGATAATACCAACATGGACCAGTGAAGTGACGTCCTCCATAACTAGAATGACGAAAAAAAGGACAGCAACTTGGGCCGACCGAGTGACACGTTGGTTAAGAGCTGGATTGGGACTCCAGCAACCCCGGTTCAAATCCCACATATGAGGGCCAGTGACACTGCCCTCTACAGCTAAGATGGTGAACAACAGCTCCATCTGGAGCTGGGCTGCCGTGAGTTCCTGGATGGCATAGCTGCAGCCCCTGCTGCAGTTGGCTGCCATAGGCTACAGTGAGTGGCCGGCAGCCAATGTGAGTGGCTGGCAACTGTTGTGGGCTGCCAAGAGCCGCTGTGAGCGGCCGTCCAAAGGCCGGCAACTGATCTCCCTCACCCGATGAGAAGAGCACAATGATGATACCAACATGGGGCAGTGAAGCAATGTCCTCCACAACTAGACTGAAGAACAAAAGGACAGCAACTTGTCTGTTCCCCTTCCCAGATTCCCCAATAAATCTTTAAAAAAAAAAAAAAGAAAGAAAAAAGAAAATCCCTTCAAATATAATGGTACAGGCAGCTGAATGGGAAAAGGTATCATGTAAACAGTAATAAATGGAAAGCAGGAGTGGCTATTTTAATATTAAAGTTTACTTCACAGAAAAGAAGTGAAGTAATTAAACTGTGATAGAAGGAGAAACCCACCAGGAAAACATAGCAATTCTAACTGTGTACATCCCAAACAACTGAGCTGCAAATTATATGAAGCAAAAACTGATAAAACTTAAAGGAGAAATATCGAAAAACACAATTAAAGTTGAATACTTCAGCACACCTCTAATAATAATTAATAGATCCACTAAATTAGCCAGCATATAAAAACTCAACAAACAACACAATCAACCAATAGGATCTAATTTACATTTATATAACACGCCATCCAACAGCTGCAGAATACATATTCAAGTGTCCATAAAACAAATACTAAAATAGACCGTATCTTGAAACAAATTTCAACATATTTAAAAGAATTGAAATCACAGTGTGTTCTCTGACTACCGTAGACTCAAACTAGAATTAATAAGAGAAAGATAGGGAAATCTCCTAACACTTATAAGTTAAACAATACACTTCTAAATAACTCACGAGTCAGAGAGGTGTCAAGGGAAATAGAAAACAAAATCATTGAATGGAATGAAAATGAAAATACAACATATCGAAATTAGTGGGTCACAGCTAAAGTGCTCAGAGAGAAATGTGCTGATAGCACTGGGTGAATATATTAGAAAAGAGGAAAAGTTTCAAATCAATAATCTAAACCCCATCCCACAACTTAGATAAATAAGAGCATAAACCCAAACCAAGAAGAAGAAAGGAAATGATAAAGTCAAGAGTAGAAATAAGTTAAATTGGAACAGAGAAACAATAGAGAAAAATCAATGAAACAAAGTAGCAGTTTCTTTGAAAAGGTCAATAAAATGGACACACTTCTAGTAAGACTGCCAAAGAAAAGAGATGACACAAATTAATGATATCAGAATTTACAAATACAGACCTTGCAGACATCAAAAAGATAAAAAGAATATTACATGGGCCGACCAAGTGCCGTGTTGGTTAAGAGTTGGCTTGGGACACCAGCTCTGAGCATCAGGGCCCCTGTTCAGATCCCACATGAGAGCCAGTGACCCTGCGCCCTCTACAGCTAAGATGGTGAACAACAGCTCTACCTGGAACTGAGCTGCCGTGAATCGCCAGCAATGGCGCAGGCTGCAGTGGGGTTGGCTGACAGCTGGCGTGCGCTTTCGTGGGGTGCTGTGAGCGGCTGTTCAATGGTCAGTGAACGACTGCCTCAGCCAGGAAGAGCACAATGATAACACCAACATGGGCCAACATGGGCCAGTGAAGCAATGCCCTTCACAACTATACTGAAGAACACAAGGACAGCAACTTGTCTGTTCCCCTTCCCCGATTCCCCAACACTGTTCCCTCCCCCAATTCCCCAATAAAATCTTTTTAAAAAATAAAGAGAATATTACAAACAACTTCACACACATAAATTTGACAACTTTGGGCCGGCCCCATGGTGCATTGGTTAAGAGCTGATTTTGGGATGCCAGCGGCCCTGGTTCGGATCCCACATATGAGGGCCAGTGACACTGCCCTCTACAGTTAACAACAGCTCCACCTGGAGCTGGGCTGTGAGCCCCAGTGATGGAGTAGGCTGCAGCCCTTGCTGCAGTAGGCTGCCAAGGCTACAGTGAGTGGCCGGTAGCCAGCGTGAGCAGCTGGCAGCCAGCGCGAGCTGCCAATAGCTGCGGTGAGCGACCATCCAGAGCCCGGCGACCAATCTGCCTCATCCGGGAAGAGCACAATGACGATACCAACAGTGAAGCAACGTCCTCCACAACTAGACTGAAGAACAAACAGACAGCAACTTGTCTGTTCCCCTCCCCCAATTCCCCAATAAAATTAAAAAAAAAAAAATTCGACAACTTAGATGAAATGGACCAATTCCTTGAAAGATACAAACTACCATATCTCACCTAATATTAAATACATGGTTTAAATAGTCCTACAACTATTCAGTGAATTAAATTTGTACTTTAAAAAAACTTCTCAATTTTATGAAGCTAGAATTATTATGATACCATCTTTAACAAAATATAAAATTCAGAAACATATAAAAAGAATTATACACCATGACTAAGTAGAGTTTACTTCAGGGATGCACAGCTGGTTCAGTATTTGAAAGTTAATTAGTATAATTGACCATATTAACAGACTAAAGGAGAAAAATTAAATAATTATACAAATTGATGCAGAAAAAAGGGTTTGACACAATTCACCACCTATTTATGACAAAAATTCTCAGAAAAATAGGAATAAAGGGAAACCTTCTCAACTGATAATGAGTATCTACAAAATCCCTAACATACTTACTGGAGATAGATCTATGCATTCTCCTTAAGGTTGAGAATAAGACAAGAATATCCACTTTCACTGCCCTTATTCAACATAATGAGAGAAGTTCTAATCAGTGGAATAAAACAAGAAAGGAAAATAAAACTGCATTTGAAGAGGACATGATTGTATACATAGTGAATCCCAAGGAATATACCAGAAAATTCTCCTAGAACTCATAAGCTAGTTCAGCACTATGGCAGGATACAATCAACATACAAAAATACATTGTATTTCTGTATAATAAAAATGAACATGTGGGGCTGGCCTAGAAGTGCGTTGGTTAATATCTGGCTTCGGACGCCAGCTCTGAGCAACAGGGCCCCGATTCGGATCCCACATGAGGGCCAGTGACACTGCTCTCTACAGCTAAGATGGTGAACAACAACTCAACCTGGAGTTGGGCTGCCATGAGTCACTGGCGACAGCATAAGCTGCAGCTCCTGCTGCAGTGGGCTGTCCTACGCTACCATCAGTGGATATCAGCCAGCGTGAGCTGCCAAGAGCCGCCGTGAGAGGCTGTCCAGAGGCAGGTGACCGATCTGCCTCACCCAGGAAGAGTGCAATGATAATACCAATATGGGCCAGTGAAGTGACATCCTCCACAACTAGACTTAAGAACAAAAGGACAGCAATTCGTCTGTTCCCCTTACCCGATTCTCCAACACTGTTCCCCTCTGCCAATTCCCCAGTAAAATCTAAAAAAAAGTGAACTTGTGGACACCAAAATTAAAATGTAAAACTACTTATAATCTCTCAGAAAATGAAACAGTTGAAAATCTGATAACATTTATACGATTTATATGCTGAAAGCTACAAAAGGCTAATAAAAAATCAAAACTATCTAAATAAATAAAAATAGTGTTCATGGATTGAAAGAATCAATATAATAAAGATGTCAATTCTCAAGCTGATATACAAATAAGATGAAACTTCTGTCAAAATCCCAGCAAGATATTTATAAACTTAAACACAATTATTTAAAAACTTATATGAAAAAGCAAAGAAATAGAATAGCTAAAACAATTTTTAAAAGGAAGAATAAAGCAGAAAGACCCAGCTATTGTATTTCAAGATTTACAATAATATAGCTACAGTAATCAAGACTGTGTCGTATTGGTAAAGGAATAGATGCCCAGATCAATAGAATAGCATAGAGAATACAGAAATAGCGTAACACAAATATGTCCAATTGATTTTTTTTAAAGATTCTATTGGAAAATTGGGGGAGGGGAACAGCGTTGGGGAGTTGGGGAAGGGGAACAGAGAAGCTGCGGTCCTTTGGTTCTTCAGTCTAGTTATAGAGAACATTGCTTCACTGGCCCATGTTGGTATTATCATTGCACTCTTCCCAAGTCACTCGTTGGCCATTGGACAGCCACTCACAGCAGCTCATGAAAGTGCACACCAGCTAGCCCCATTGCAGCTTATGCAGTTGCTGGCGACTCCCGGCAGCCCAGCTCCAGGTCGAGCTGTTGTTCACCATCTTAGCTGTAGAGGGCGCAGTGTCACTGGCCCTCATATGTGGGATCCGAACTAAGGCCCTGCTGCTCAGAACTGGCGTCCCAAGCCAACTCCTAACCAATGCGCCACTTGGCCAGCCCCAATTCATTTTTCTTTTTTTTTTTTTACAGAGGTGCAAAAACAATTAAATAGGGGAAATTATAGCCTTTTCAACAAATGATGCTGGAACAGTTCGACTTCCATACACCAAAAAAAAAAAAAAAAAAAAAGATTCTTGACCTAAACATCATACATTATACTAAATTAACTCAAAATGGTTTATGGATTTAAGTATAACACATAAAACTATAAAAGGTTTTTGGGAAAACAAACAGGAAGAAATCTTCATATTCTAGGGCTAAGCAAAGTGTTCTTAGGCTTTTCATCAAAAGCATGATACTTCAAAGAAAATATCTATAAATTGGACTTCCTCAAAATTAAAAACATTTGCTTTGCAAAAGAGGAAGAAAAGACAAGCTACAGGATGGTGTGGACAGAAAAGGGGCCACATATTAACCTGACAAGCTCAGAAGACTGAAAATAACCACCTAAGATGGCATAAGCATAAAAAATTTCATAACTAAGTGGGCCATGGCAGAAAGTCATATCTTTAACTTCCTTCATAAAGTTAATCTGTCTTTTCAGGGGCCTCTCTGTTGTCTTTTTGCACCTAAAATAACATCTTTGGAATGTCTGTAATCCTTTTTCAGGACCAGAGCTGGAAACTGCAAAATTTCTCATTATTATGCTTGTCTCTTGATTACCATCTCGATGTGCTGTAAAAAGCAAACTCTTAGCTATCCTGCACCCACCTATGTAACCCATGGCCCGCTGAGTGGTGCGGTGGTTAAGCGCTGGCTTGGGAAGCCAGCAGCCCCGGTTCGGGTCCCACATCTGAGGGCCAGTGACACTGCCCTCAAAAAAAAAAAAAGAAAAAGAAGTACCTGTCTCTCCAATTTACTTTTATCCAATCCCAGAGATTTCCCCACTTTGCTTTCTCCCACCCTCTTAATCTATCACCAATGGATTTCATGTAATCTTCCTTCTTTGATTTTATGTATAAAATAAACTGCAAACCTCCATTTCACAGAGCATTTTCTCAATCCGTTGAGATATTGCTTCCCAGCAATTGTCAACAGTTTGGTTCAAATAAACGCTTATGTTTTCTCTTAGGCTGGATGTTTTTTGTCAACATTACTTGGGGTAGTCAGGCAGGATTTCAAAGAAGCCCAGCCAGGAACACCCTGCGGACTAGGATTCTGTGCTCGGTACCAGCAGGGGCCCATTGTGCTCCATCGGCATCCTGCTTCACATTGGGTGAATTTGGGTGAGTTTTTCTTGGATTTCCCTCCCGACCTCCCTGTTATTTAAGGTAGGAGGCCTTGATTTTATTTGAGCTGTTTTTAAATCCTCAAGATGGCAGTGTTTGGATAACCCAAGTTAAGGACAAGAGTTAAGGTAACTCTTGGACAGGAGAAAAAAAAAATTGGTGGCTTGTTTTAATTTTGGTTTTTCAATTGGAATTGCTTACTGCAAGTCTGAACAAAACGTATTGTCACATAAATGAGAATCTGAACTTGTTCAGCTCCAAAGATAAGGGGCATTTATTCCCTCCAGCTCGAATTTTGGGTATTCTTAGTTGACTAAGAATCTTTCTGGAGGTGTTTGAGGGTATTCCTCAAAAGGTACAGTGGCCCCATAGGAAATTTCAACACAACTGTAATTAAATATTTGACTCGTCAGGGGATGTGCACATAAAGGCTGGTTACCCAGGACTCCGAGTCCTCACTGTTAAGACAGCCAGGGAGAGAAACTGAGGCACGTAAGAGGGTTGAAGTGACTCGGGAAGTAACAGCCCTTTGGAGATCAACCCATAGGCAACACACTTCAACCCACTACATATCACTAAGTATTTGTTCACTCTGCAGATCTCAAAGGAAAACTAAAAATTAATGTGAGAAATCATGCCTCAAAGGCCGAGAAGCTCCCAGGCTTGAGACCCATTTTACTTGTGCAGATATAAAGTTCCTAGGAGTCTTACAAGTATTTACAGACATAGAAAGATTTATCTAGAAGTGATAGCAACTTAAGGTGGCCAAAATGGAGCTCTTTTGACATCTAAATATTTGTGTGCACAGTTAGAAAAAGCCAGCTTAAAAGTCAAACTAAATAGAATGGGAGGCTTACCTCAATTTGCAAATAGAAGCCTCTGAAATGATACACAGATGATCTTCTCCCCAGGAAGTTAATAAGAAAATTTTTGAGACTGTCTCTGAACTAAAGGTTTCTGAAGCTGCTAAATGCCAACACCGCAATTTTTCCTCTTCAGCTGTTCCAATATGGGCTTTACTCATCTAGACTTGCTCTCCTTTTCTTCTGTCTCTCTCTTCTGCACTTCTGTTGCAGTTCCCTTTGGAGAGGAGCTGGTCTTGGATGGAGGGGAATCCGCATTTGTATGCAGGCTGAACTAAGAAATCAAAAGATTCCCCTAACCCTCTCTAGGACCCTAATGAGTTCACAAAGGAATTTGAATTAAGTGTTAGAACACATAATCCTAGCTTTTCTGATTTATCCCAATTAATGCACCTACTGGTTTCTGAGAGCAAAGCAACAGAATTATTTAAGTTTTGCTAGGGAAACTCTTGTAGAGGAATGTGCTTTTATTGTAAAAAGCCAGGTCACCTTAAGGATTGTATAAACTAAAATGGGATTTAGAAAAGCAAAGGAAATAGAAACAAGCACAGAGCTGCTCCAAGGGCCATGAGGGCATTTCCCCTTCTCACTAACACAGGGGCTACTTTATCTATTAACACTACCCGATTAAGTTGCCCACCCCCTTGGAATAAATGATAGGGACATCATTTATGTCCAAATGATAGGGACATCTAATCAACCAATGTCTATCTTTAAATCAGAATCTGTTCCCTTCTAACTAGGAAATACTAATGGACAACATATATTTTTTATTACTCAAACCTGCCCCAACTCATTTGACAGTGTGAGACTTTCTAATCAATGGTGCTCACATATCCTCCCAGAAGGGTGAAATGTACAATATTTAGGACTGAATGAATCAGATGGGGGAAAATAATGATTTTAAGAGACAAACTAACGAACTGGGAAAGTTATAGAAAGCGTGTAAAGGAAAATCTTGAAAAAATTTTAAGTATGGTATGCTAAATGTGATTATGTAAATTTAAATATCAAGAGTAAGATGATGCAAAATTAAGTTTTCTGTCTCTGCTAAGTAAGACAAAGTTCGTTACAAGACAGTTGTTGGTCTGCTACTGATATGAGAACGTTTTCTGCCTGAAAGGCAAAAATTATTTGTCATCAAAATATTTCTTTATGTTTTATATTGTCTTAATTAGGTCTTTAATTACTCAAGAGAACTAAATCTGAGAACTAAGTTTTGCTAATAGTTACGTAAATTTCTGTATTTTAGGAACATTGGGGTGCATATTCCCTCCTGGGCATTAACAGGCAGGCCAGATTTTATTTTATTTTTTGAGGGCAGTGTCACTGGCCCTCATATGTGGGACCCGAATGGGGGCCGCTGGATTCCAAAGCCAGCACTTAACCACTGCACCGCTCGGCCAGCAGGCAGGCCAGATTTTAGACAGGCCAAGTCCAGGGCCACCCCAGGGTCACCCCACCAGCCTCAGAAGAGAAAACTAGTCTTGATACTGATGAAATGTTTGTTACATGTTCTAATAAAATTATAGGCTTTTTCCAGTACAGATATTGATTTGCAAGATTAAGTCAGCCACTTCTATTAAAATAACTATTGATAATACTTTGCCTCTATCTAGTATTTGCCAATATCCTTTGAGGCCTGATACACCAGCTTGAATTAGCTCATTGCACAAGATTACCTTTTGTGGGGGGGAGCTTATAATTCCATGTATGAGCACCTGTAATTCTCCTATCCTTTCAGTAAAAAAAAAAAAAATACCATGAGAAAGGATGGAGATTTGCACAAAATCTCAGCTATATATAGATACCCTGTGGTTCCAAATCCACATACCGTATTATCAGCTATTCTTGTGTGTATTGCAAATATTTTTCAGTGATAGATTTATGTAGTGCCTATTTCAGCATTCCTATGAAAAAGACAGGAAATACCTCTTTCCTTTTCCACCTGGGAAGATCAGAGTTTACATGGACAGTAATGCCCCAGGGGGATACAGGGGTCCCATCTATTTGACTTAGATACTAAAGGCTGATTAGAATACTGTTGAATTCCCAGAAATTCTACCCTAATCCAATATGTGGATAATTTATTCTTTTTTTTGTTTGCTTTTTTAAAGATTCCATTGTGGAACTGGGGGAGGGGAACAGCGCTGGGAATCGGGGAAGGGAAACAGACAAGCCGCCGCCCTTCTGCTCCTCTGTCCAGTCATGGAGGACACCGCTCCACTGGCCCATGCTGGTACCATCATTGCACATCTCCCGGACGAGGCAGATCGGTCGCCAGCCCCTAGACTGCTGCCCACAGCGGCTCCCGGCAGCCCACACCAGCCGTCGGCCTCCCATGCAGGCCGCTGGCCACCCACAGCAGACCTCGGCAGCCCACTGCAGCAGGGGATGCAGCCCACGCTGTCGCCAGTGACCCATGGCAGCCCAGCCCCAGGTCGAGCTGCCGCCCACCATCCCAGCTTCAGAGAGCAGCATCACTGGCCCTCATATGTGGGATCCGAGGGCCAGCCTAGTGGCCCATGGTTAAGCGCTGGCTTGGGAAGCCAGCGGCCCCGGTTTGAGTCCCACATATGAGGGCCAGTGAAACTGCCCTCAAAACAAACAAACAAACAAACAAACAAACATATGTGGGATCGAACTGGGGCCCCGCTGCCCAGAGCCAGTGTCCCAAGCCAGCTCCCTACCAACGTGCCACTCAGCTGGTCCTGAATAATTTATTCTTATGCTATATACAATAACTTTATTGTTATTGTATACATACTCTACGTTATACAAACTTTAAGTTATTGTATATAGCATAAATTTAAGTTTCTTATTTACTTGAATAAGAACAGCCCAACAAGCTAAATTAATTCATCTAACAAGAGCTTGTAAATGAGCCAAAGATCAAATAGCCAATATTTACAGTGATAGTTGCTATACCTTTGGTGTAGCTCACAGCTTGTGGAAGCAGTGAGACTTAACTTCCTCAGACAATCCATAAAAATGGAAAATATGTTACAGAATTTAAACTAGATGTCATCCAGCAACCAAAGCAATTGGCAATTATCAAAATTCCAGGACATTCTAAGGCTGTCATTATAGAAGGGAAAATAATAATAATTTAGCTGATACTGCAGCTAGACCGACAGTAATAAACAACCAAATTATCCAGACTTAAGAATATTTCTTCTCCCTATTAAATCAATAAAAGACTTTTACTGTTCTAATGGGCAGCTGCAGAAGAAAAGAAAATATGGCAACAAAAGAGGGAACTTTGACCCAAACAGATCTAACATATTGGGGTCTTGGAAAGATAGTTTCATAAAGCAAAGATTATTAGAATCCTACTGTAGCTCATAAGGATTATAGCAGATGTTCTTTCTGTCCAAAATTCTACATAATTGATATTGAACTTGAAATAACCATTTGTTTGATTGTCTTTACCTGTCTGCTAATAATAGTAGTAGTAATAATACTTATACTTGTTTTTTAGGCTTTTCTCAAACCCTCTACGTATAAAGCAACTGTTAATAGATAAAGACATATAAGATAACTTCTCTTTTTTTTTTTTTAAAGATTTTATTGGGGAATTGGCGGAGGGGAACAGCATTGGGGAATCGGAGAAGGGGAACAGACAAGTTGCTGTCTTTCTGTTCTTCAGTTTAGTTGCGGAGGATGTTGCTTCACTGTTGGTATCGTCATTGCGCTCTTCCTGGATGAGGCAGATCGGTCGCTGGCCTCTGGATGTCGCTCACCGCGGCTATTGGCAGCTCACGCTTGGCTGCCAGCCGCTCACGCTGGCTGCGGGCCACTCACTGCAGCCTATGGCAGCCCACTGCAGCAGGGGCTGCGGCCCACACCATCACAGGGGCTCGCACAGCCCAGCTCCAGGTGGAGCTGTTGTTAGCTGTAGAGGGCAGTGTCACTGGCCCTCATGTGGGATCCGAACCGGGGCCGCTGGCATCCCAAAACCAGCGCTTAACCAATGCGCCACTCGGCCGGCCCTTCTCTTTTTTTTTTTTTTTTTTTTTGAGGGCAGTGTCACTGACCCTTATATGTGGGATCCGAACTGGGGCCGCTGGCGTCCCAAGCCAGCTCCTAACCAATGCGCCACTGGGCTGGCCCTGCTTATATTTTCTTTTAAATATAAATAAATAGTTCGGCCTTGACTGCCATGCTATCTAAGGTAATAGTCTTGCCCCACCCCTAATGGTCCCACATTCAGTAAGACAAACACTGACACTATGACTTCCTAGGAATGAACCTTCCTAGCACCACGGGACCACACTATCCAACAAAAGGTTGGTCAGCAGTGGATCCTTCAGATTTGTTTATGACCAAAAGGGGGAAGGAAGTGTGGACAGAAAAGGAGCCACATATTAAAGCTGACAAGCTCAGGAGATGGAAAATAACTACAGAGGATGGTGTGAACATACAAATTCCTAACTAAAATGGGCCATGGTGGGAAGTCACATCTCATTAAGCTAATCTGTCTTTTCAGTGGGCCTGTTCTTTGTCAAATTGTACCTAAGATAACATCTTTAATCCTTTTTCCTGGACCAGAGCTGGAAACTGCAAAATTCCTCATTATTATGCTTGTCTCCTGATTATCATCTCTATGTGCTGTAAAAAGCTGTTAGCTATCCTGCACCCACCTATGTAAAAGAAGTACCTGTCTCTCCAATTTACTTTTATCCAATTCCAGAGATTTCCCCACTTTCCTTTCTCCCAATCCTTTAATCTATCACCAATGGATTTCATGTAACCTTCCTCCTTTAATTTTATGTATAAAAAAGCTGTAAAACTGCCATTCTTTGGAGCATTTTCTCAATCCGTTGAGATTTTGCTTCCGGGTAAGTGTCCACAGTTTGGCTCAAATAAACTCTGATAAGTTTTCTCCTAGGCTGGATCTTTTTGTCAACAGTACAAACTCTTTGGAGTGCACTTGTTTTTCTAATAATGGCCCTTGAGTCATTCTCTACTGCTTGGGCCAGCTTTTGCTTCTTTGAAATGTATTTTTACTTCTAATAAACTCCTTTTCTGCAACTTCTCCTCTCTGGTTCATGAGACCATGACCCCGGCACAAGAAATATCCTACATCAAACCTACAGTTTAAAAACTGGCTTCGGTGCTCTGGAGCTCTACATCCTATAAAATCAAAATTAGAAATTAGTGGCATGATGCTTGGAGAGTTCATAATGGATAAGCTTTCTGCTGAAAACTTTTATAAAATTCCAGTTAAGTAGTTGGTAGTAATTAACGAAGCAAGAAAAAACTGCCAGTAAAACCCTATAAAATTATGTTCCAGAGTACCACCTATGAACCCAGGGTGCTGTGGCCACAGAGGGATTAGTTCAACATAACTTAATGAAAAAAAAAATGAGACCAGGGCGGGAGGTAGCGGGAGTGGGGGATTGTAATGGTGGCACTAAATCTTCTATTTTGAAATTTGGACCTCAGGTATAATTCGATTTAACAAGTGTAATTTAGCTTGTGACTTTTTGAAAGCTTTCTTTTCTTTATTTGCTTCCTACATATTTACTATGCATACCAGTTTCAATGTTTCTATTTACTTGCCCAGTGCTGACCCTGTGACTTGGGAGAGGTTTTGCATCCGTATGGGATCGCTGCTTGCTCCAACTTTTATCTACATAACATATGCAAAGGTTTTGAAAATCGGTTTAACTGCTTCCCCCATCCCAACGGACAAAGCCGAAGAAATCAATAGAAAATTCCACCACGCCAGCCGAAGCAATTTACATCCTGGTTAGAAAGTAAAACTTCAGATAAACAAAGACTCCGATGCAGTAGTTTGCAGTTGTTTCCAGCAGACTGCCCAGCCGACCCTTCTCTTACTTTAATAAATCTTCCTTCTGTATTTCTACCTGATTCGACTCGTGAATTCTTTCACAACCTGCGAGCCAGCAGCCACAACAAAAAAGACCCTGATAGTTCTGCTTAATAAGCAATACCTGCTCCTACAGTTCACTAGAACACCCAGTGGTCAGTGTGGAGGAAAGATTCATGGCTATAATCATGTGTTTTTGACTGCACTTCTCTTTTCTCACCACAGGAAAATCAAAACCTTAAGAAAATAAAAATTCAAGGAATTAGGAAAAGAGAGGAAAACGGTCATGAAAAAAACCCAAGTCATTTATTGATCAAATAACACCTGCTTTAAATTTGGGGGGGGGGTGTACATTCAACTCTGGGTGAGAAGGAAAACTCATTGTTAGGCACCAGTGAAATGTGGAGGCCCCACAAAAAGGAGATGGTCTCAGCACACAGCTTTTTGGAGGGCTAGCAATCCCTCATTAGTCTAATTAGCAAGATAATGGCTTGTGTGTGGGGGAAAGAACAATTTTCCTTAGTTCTTTCTCTGAAGAAGTAAACTAAGCAGAATTTCATCTTTGGTAGTCACTACATCTCCTGAGTGTGTTACTACTTTCTGAGAAAAGGTTATGTTTCAGAAATAATCCCCTCTAGGTTGTATTTATATTTATGAAATAAATGATAATGTTAATGGTAACTCAAGTAGAATTACACCCTCTTTTCCTCATTCTGCTTGATTTAACTTTGGCACTGAAACATAAGCTGGGGTGAGGTTTGGGGGAGAGTGTAGTGGTGTGCATGAAAGCTCTCTGTACACACTAGGGAAGTGGGTTCAGCCAGTTATATCTGAAGTGTACTCCTTCGCACTCCAATCCCAAACAGTAAAATGTTTGGAATCCCTGGAGTTTCTTCCTTTTATTTTTTATTATCCTGTACTTTCCACATTTAATTACCTCTCCTTCAGGGCCTTGTACCCCAAATCTCGCCTTGGGCTATTCTGTAATACGGGGGTGGGGTGGGGGGGGCGGGGTTGTTGATTTGTTCATTTTTTCCTAAAGGAGACTAGTTTAACTCCTTTGTAGGAGATTTTTGGAGTGTTTCTAGTAAGAGGCTTAATATCAGATCAAAGCAAGTGCCCCTCAATGTAAATTATAGATATTGAAATAAGATAAATTCACATTGTACCATAAGAAAAGGGTACTACTGTATCATTTTCAAGATTGCCTTCAGTCATCCTCATCTTTGTTTCCTGTATCTTTTATATACAATAAGGGATATAGAGTTCTTATCCCTTTCATTTTTGTGTATAGATCAATGTTGGGTCCTTACCATAAAATGTGAAAATCTTGTATATTTTATTACAAAAGGATGGATGCTTGTAACATTCAAATAATCTTGAGCTATTTCAGTAAGAAGTCAAATCCCACTCTGTTCCCTTATGTTTTTTCTATTCTACCCCTCAGAGATCATCTGCATTAATAGTTTACAATATGGTTTTCCAAATATTTTCTTAAGCATATGAAAATAATTTTGTATACATTTTTCTTTGCAAATATAAAATTATTGTATTTAACTTTATACCTGATTTTTTTCTCAAACTTAGCAAGATTTTATTTTATTTATTTATTTATTTAGATATATATATATATATATTTTTTTTTTTTGAGAGCAGTGACACTGGCCCTCATACGTGGGATCTGAACCGGGGCCGATGGCTTCCCAAGCCAGCGCTTAACCACCGCGCCGCTTGGCCGGCCCAAGATTTTATTTTTTAACAATATTTCTTTTCATGACAGTATCTACCTCATTCTGTTCAATGGCTACCTAACATTCCATTTTGTGGATGTACAATAATGTTTAAATTAGTCTGTTATTAATTGATAGGCTTTGAAATATATATAATTTTCTCATGGTAAACACAATGCTAGAAAGAATAACCATGTGAATTTATACCAGGATTCACAGACGATCGCTAGATTCCTAGAGGTGGGATTTCTGGGTCAAGGAGGTCATGAAGTGTATATATATATATATATATATTTTTTTTTTTTTTTTTTTTTTTTTTTTTTTTTGAGGACAGTATCACTGGCCCTCATATGTGGGATCCGAACTGGGGCTGCTGGCATCCCAAGCCAGCTCTTAATCACTGCACCACTCGGCCAGCCCATCAAGTATATACTTTTAAAATTTGGGTGGTACTGCCAATTTATCCTCCAGGAAGTTATCAATTTTCACTCCCACCAAGTATCCATGTGTGAGTGCCAAGTCTTAAATGTTGAAGAACTTTAACTGTATATTTTAAATGCCAATAACTATGGTATTGACTTTCTGAGAACTTGGGACCTAATGTTCATTTTCACCCTTGCTCAGGACTTCTAGGATGCCCTCTAGACCTGGGGACCAAAATGACAAATGAGGTTACTTGGATTTACCGGGGTCAAAAAATAATAAATCTAGGGTGCTGTCAAGTACACTATTGAAATGGTATACTTTGAGATCTAGGATGCATAGGAGGGAAAGCAAGATTAGAATGGGGATAATCTAGAAGGAAAGTAAGGAGCGCACAAGGGCCTGAATGTAAATATGAGAGTGGAGTAGGAGTGGGGGTGGTTGAGGAAGATGGATGGGGGAGAGTAGACAAAGTATGGAAATCACAAGTTGGATATCTTGGAGGTGTGATGTGAACTTCACAGGTAGAGGGAGGCTGGATTAATGTAAAACTCTGAGTTGTAATTCTTGTGATACTCAATTAGCTTATTTTCACTAGGAAAGTAAGCTGTTGGATTTTTTTTTTCAGAGTGACAATTTGGGACAAAATATTGGGTTGTCAGAAAAGTCGTGATGCATTTTCACAGTGAAAAACAGAAAAAATATGCCATGGCTTTTTTTACAACCCAATAAGGACCAGCGCTGGGTAAAACTGAGTGTTTGTTTTCAGTGGCTTTCCTATACTGTGCCTCTCACCTTGAGTGATCTGTACCCCTTCAAACCCAGTGCCCTCAGCTACTACAGCTGTCTTCCTAGGACCACCATCTGTCTACTTAACTCCATAAGCCAGGCCTGGACTTTTTTTTTTTTTGCTGGGCCTGGACTTTTATCTCCTTTTAGTTCTTTGACTAAACCACCAGTTTTACATTTTAGTCTCATTAAAAAACTGACTAACTTGATAAATGCATCTAATGTAATTTCTTTCTCTATAGCACTCTCCTCTACTTCAACATTAATAACGTTTGCATTTTAAGCATCTGGTCTGGCCACTATTTTTCATCAAGGATGATCTTTCTTTACTCTTCAGTCATTCCATAACACCATTTAGGCAGCCACTGCTTATGAATAAGGCTGTCTTGAAATCATTATCTAAGGCTTCCAGGCACCTTAAAAAGTAACAAAACTGTTTATCTGACCCTGATGACACCTATGTGATTTATGCATGAAAAAAGCACTTACCTTGCCTATAGCTATTACCCTGGCAATACTGTGTCATTCTCTTCCTTTACACAGAATCTCTAATGGTTTGTTTTGTTTCCAACTATTCTTTGGTGAAATTCTTAAAGCCATTGAGTTGCTGCCAGGCCAAAAAATACATTAATTACTAATTTCTAGGTTTTCACATGGAAGTTTCACATAGGAGGAAAGACACCACATAAAGAAAACTTGTTCAAATTTTAGTATTGGATATGGGCTTACAATACCAATTTATACTTTCTTGGGTACATCAAAACTAAAAGCTCTATCACAACTTCATCTGGACAATATATATATATATTTATATATCAATATATACATCTATATATTTAACATAGGAAACAAAAGATGATGCAAGACAGAAGATACAAAAAAGCTTTAACTTTGCAAAAAATATAAATAGGAAGTCTGGATGAGCAGAACTCTTCAAACAAAAACAGTAGACCCATAACTTGAAATAAGTACCAATAATGGTGACAATTTATTAAGTGCTTTCTATATGTGAGATATTGATTAAAGTGTTTTTTATGCTCATTATCTCATTTAAACCACATGACATCCTTATAAATTAGGTACTGTTATCATCCTTATTTTTTCCTGGTGAGGAAATTCAATATCAGAGAGGTTAAGTAAATCTAGAGACACACAGCTAATGAGGAAATGAGCTGGGATTTGAACTCAGTCTTCTTTGATAACAATATCACTGTGCCCAACCACTGTTGTATATAACCTCCCTCACATGGGTCTTTAACAAGATGTAAAAGACAGGGAAGGATTTTACAAAGAGAACACATGAACACTTCTCTGAAGGCATAAAGGTGTGTGTGTGTGTGTGTGTGTGTGTGTGTGTGTGTGTGTGTAGTGTGTGAAGAGTGACAATTAAGTTGACCAAGTATTCTTCTATTTCTTTCTCTTTAATTTTTCCAATTACTACTTTTTTTTGGTTGTTTTATTAATTTCAGGTATATGAAACAATGTAATAGTTAGCCATTTCCCCCCCCTTACAAAGTGACAACTCCCCTCTCCATCTACTGCTCCTTAACCCCTGATATCATACATATCTATTACAATTCCATTGACTCCATTCCCACACTATACTCCATATCCCATGACTATATATTGTCACGTCCTGCGTGGCAAGGGCAAATGGGACTTGAGAGGGGCAAAGCAGATTGAATAAGAACAAGAGACAAAAGTAAGATAAGAGCGAGACCAAGGGACTCAGCCAAAGAAGACTGAGCCCCAAATCGGGTCAATGCATGGTTTTTATTGAAAATTTTCAAGGAAGTAAAACTGCTGTAAATTAGTAACCGTGTGTTATTGTGTGCCTTAAGGCTGTTTTCCATTAACCTATCCCATTGTTTTCCAACAAATGCTATGCCTTCATACATCACTACACAGCCCCAGGACACTGAGTTACTGTGTCCTCCCAGGGGAGATAACTGATATCATTCCATCAGGTCCCAGTCATACTGACACACCCCTGAGAGAGCTTTACCGATATCATTCCACCGGGCCTCGGTCATACCGAGACACTCTCTCAAGACTAATAGGGTCAGGGGCTAATGCAGAGGGGGTGGTCTTGGAATCGGCTGTAAGGCAACAATATATGTATTAAATGATACTTGACATATAATATTATTCAGTGGCACCTTCAGATGTACAGTGCAGGGGTCAGGCCTCTACACCGTCTGTGAAGTGGTCTCCCTAACAAGACATGAGTCCATCTGGTCCCCTAAAAAAATAGTTATATTATTAATGATTATATTCACAAAACTGTCTTTTCTATCCCTGTGGCAATATTGTAGTTACCAATTTATGTTGTTTCATCCTTTCCCTTTCTCCCTCATGCCCACCCCTGTCCTGTCTAGCAATCATCAGTTTTTCCTCTGTGTCTCTAAGACTATTTCTGCTTACATTGCTCATTTATTCAGTTCTTTAGATTCCACATATAAGTGAGATCCTATGGTATTTGCCTTTCTCTGACTGACTTATTTCACTTAGCATGATGTTCTCTAGGTCCATTCATATTGTTGCAAATGGTACGATTTATTTTTTCTTTATAGCTGCATAATACTCCGTTGTGTAAATGTATCACAGCTTCTTCTTTTTTTTTTTTTTAAGATTTTATTGGGGAATTGGGGGAAGGGAACAACGTTGGGGAATCAGGGAAGGGGAACAGAAAAGTTGCTGTCCTTTCATTCTTCAGTCTAGTTGCGGAGGACGTTGCTTCACTGGCCCATGTTGGTATTATCATTGCGTTCTTTCCCGATGAGGCAGATCGGTCACCGGCCTCTGGCTGGTTGTTCGCCGCGGCTATTGGCAGCTCACGCTGGCTGCCAGCCACTCACGCTGGCTGCTGGCCACTCACTGTAGCCTATGGCAGCCCATTGCAGCAGGGGCTGCAGCCTACACTGTCACCAGGGCTCGCAGCCCAGCTCCAAGTGGAGCTGTTGTTAGCTGTAGAGGGCAGTGTCACTGGCCCTCATATGTGGGATCTGAACCAGGGCTGCTGGCATCCCAAAACCAGCTCTCAACCAATGCGCCACTTGGCCGGCCCTGTACCACAGCTTCTTAATCCAGTCATCTACCGATGGGCATTTCAGCCAAGAGGATATACAGATGACCAACAGGCATATGAAAAAATGTTCAACCTCAGTAATCATTAGAGAAATGCAAATAAGAACTACAATGAGATACCAGCTCACCGGTCAGAATGGCTACCTCAATAAATCAACAAACAAGTGCTGGCGAGGTTGTGGAGAAAAGGGAACCCTGGTGCACTGTTGGTGGGACTGCAGATTGGTGCAGCCACTATGGAAATCAGTATGGAGGTATCTCAAAAAAATGGAAATGGAACTACATTTTGACCCAGCAATATTCCATTCTCGGGTATCTACCCAGAGGAGTCCAAGACACTAAAATTTGAAAAAATATGTGTGCCCCTATGTTCATTGCAGTGCTATTTACAGTAGCCAAGACTTGGAAACAATCAAAATGTCTATCGGTAGACGACTGGATTAAGAAACTGTGGTACATTAACACAATGGAATATTAAGCAGCTATAAAGAAGAAAGAAATCGTACCATTTGCAACGATATGAATGGACCTAGAGAACATTATGTTAAGTGAAATAAGTCAGTCAGAGAAAGGCAAATACCATATGATCTCACTTATATGTGGAATCTAAAGAACTGAATAAATGAGCAATGTAAACAGAAATAGTCTTAGAGACACAAAGAAAAAACTGATGAAGGCTAGATGGGATGGGGATGGGAGAAGGGACGAAGCAACATAAACTGATAACTACAATACTACTGCAGAGACAGTTTAGGGAATATAATCAATAAGGTTGTAAATATTTGTTTTTAGGGGAACAGATGGATTCGTGTCCTTTTAGGGAAGTCACTTCATAGTGGCCTTACCAGTGCACTATACATCTGAAGCTACCACTGAACAATATTATATGTCAACTATAATTTAACACATATATAGTCATGGGATGTGGAATATAGTGTAGGGATGGAGTCAATGGAATTGTAATAGATATGTATGATATCGGGTTTGGGAGGACAAGGGAGGGGGGAGGAGGAGTCACTTTGTAAGGGGTGAAAAAAATAACTATTGCATTGTTTTGTACATCTGTAAATAATAATAATAATAATAAAATAAAATTAAAAAAAAGAAAAAAAACGAGTTGGCTTGGGAACATGGGTTCTGAGCAGCAGGGCCACTGGTTCGGATCCCACATGGGCCAGTGATGCTGCGACCTCTACAGCTAAGATGGTGAACCACAGCTCAACCTGAAGCTGGGCTGCCATGAGTCATCAGCGACAGCATAGGCTGTAGTGAGGCTGCAGCAGGCTGCCATAAGCTGCCTTGAGTGGCCGGCAGCCAACGTGAGCGGCCGTGAGCCACTGTGAGTGGTGTTCCAATGACTGGCAACCAACTGCCTCAGCTGGGAAGAGCCCAATGATCACAATACCAACAATGCCAGTGAAGCGACGTCCTTCACTACTAGAATGAAGAACAAAAGGACAGTAACTTGTCTGTTCCCCTCCCCTGATTGCCCAATGCTGTTCCCCTCCCCCAATTCCCCAATAAAATCGTTTTAAAAAATCAATCTAGTCTATTATTATATTTTTAATCTCTCTCTCTTTCTTTACACACACACACACACACACACACACACACACACCCCTAAAAAATGTATCTACATTTTAAGAAAGTAAAACTGTATTAAAATTGCAATACTCAATATGTACCAATATCAAAAGACGAATGCAAGTCACATTTGACTTCTGCAATTACAAGAGGTGCTCAAAGTGGTTACCATCAGTGTCCAGACACTCCTTATTACTTGTAAGCTCTGGGGTGTTTTTTTTTTAAAGATTTTTACTGAGGAATTGGGGGAGGGGAACAGCGTTGGGGAACAGGGGAATGGGAACAGACAAGTTGCGGTACTTTTTTGTTCTTCAGTCTAGTTGTGGAGGACATTGCTTCACTGGCCCATGTTGGTATCATCATTGCACTCCTCGGGTGAGGCAGATCTGTCACCGGCCTCTGGACAGCCGCTCACAGTGGCTCTTGGCAACTAACACTGGCTGTCAGCCTCTCACTTTGGCTTCCGGCCATTCACTGTAGCCTATGGCAGCCCACTGCAGCAGGGCCTGCAGCTATGCTGTCACCCGGGGACTTACAGCAGCCCGGCTCCAGGTGGAGCTTTTGTTCACTATCTTAGCTGTATACATTTTTTGGCACCTGGTATATATGTATATATATTCACACAGGCTTCTTTATGTCCAAAAATACTTCTAGGATGATACTCAAGAAATAGGTAACAGTGGTTGTGTCTGGATAGGAGAGCAGGGTAGAGCCAGGAATATATGAAAGATATTTGTCTATGTATACTATTTTGAAATGTTTGAGTTTTTTTTACTATGCTAGTATACATATATATTTTTTTATTTTTTTATTTTTTTTTTGGTTAGATCCTAGCTGCACAATTTATTACTTGTAATCTCTGGGTTTTGTGTTTTTTTTTAAAGATTTTTACTGGGGAATTGGGGGAGGGAAACAGCGTTGGAGAACCAGGGAATGGGAACAGACAAGTTGCACTCTTCTCGGTGAGGCAGATCTGTCGCCGGCTTCTGGACAGCTGCCCACAGTGGTTCTTGACAACTAACAGTGGCTGCCAGCCTCTCACTTTGGTTGCCGGCCCCTCACTGTAGCCTATGTCAGCCCACTGCAGAAGGGGCTGCAGCTATGCTGTCCCCGGGGACTCACAGCAGCCCAGCGCCAGGTGGAGCTGTTGTTCACCATCTTAGCTGTAGAGAGCAGTGTCACTGGCACTCATACGTGGGATCTGAACTGGGGCCACTGGCATCCCAAGCCAGCTCTTAACAAACGTGCCACTTGGGCGGCCCTATGCTAGTATATTTTAAAAATGTTTTTCTATTAAATTCACTTGAGACAGTCACCATTGTTAACATATATAAAAATCAGCTGGAGCGCCTGTTTAAAAATGCAGTTTTGGGCCAGCCGAGTGGCGCTGTTGTTAAGCGCTGGCTTGGGAAGCCAGCGGCCCCGGTTTGGGTCCCACATCTGAGGGCCAGTGACACTGCCCTCAGAAAAAAAGCCCTCAAAAAAAAAAATGCAGTTTTGACAGTAGCACTGCTACATGTTCTAAATCAGTAGTGTTGTGGAGGTCACTGCATTTCTAACACTCTCTTAGATGACTTTGATGCAGGTGGTCCTAATATCACACTTTGAGAAGGACTTTTGTAAGGAATGCCCAGAGTGTAAGAAAGTCTTTGCCTGGTGAGCATGTGGTAGAATGATAAGGCATAAGAATATTCATTAATGCTGTTAATTTTAGGGAAATCTACTTCTTTTTTTTTTTTTTTGAGGGCAGTGTCACTGGCTCTCATATGTGGGATCCGAACCGGGGCCACTGGCATCCCAAGCCAGCTCTTAACCACCGCGCCACGCAGCTGGCCCAGGAAATCTACTTTTTATTCAGCTGTATATTATGCTTTCCTTTGGATTTTCTTTCTGCCTTCACAAAGAAGAAAAACACTGGGCAAAAATATCTGAAATGCCCAAATGTTAACAGTGGGTGTTCTCGGGTAATTTTATTATTTTCTTTAGTTTCCATAATGTGGAGCTATTACTTCTCAATAAAAATACGTTTATAAGAAAAAAAATGACACTGATACATAGATACACACACGAGAAAACAAATCTAATTGGATTATTCTGAGCTTTAGAGGAAAAAAAAGTGGCCCGAAATTCAAACTGTTCTGAGAAATGAAGTGTTTAAAACAGTATATTGACTTACCAGCACCCCCATCCCTGCACAGGCGTGCGCGCGCGCGCGCGCACACACACACACACACACACAGAGGGCAGCTGATACGTTCACTTAGTTCTAAGAGCATTTTAATTGGCAACAGCAGCAGGTTTGACTCACTCTATTTGAAAATAAATTTAGGAGTGGGGAAGGCCCTATGAGGGCAGTTTCAAAGTGACTTCCTCGTGATTCTAGAAATGTTGCTGAGCAAGAAGAACACCTTACATTTCCACTGCACATTATAGTTTTGCAAAGTACTTTTATTTTATTATTTTATTTTTTGGGGGGGGCAATGTCACTGGCCCTCATATGGGGGATCCGAACCGGGGCCGCTGACGTCCCAAACCAGCTCTTAACCACCGCGCCACTCAGCCAGCCCGAACAAAGTACTTTTATATTCTCATCCAATTTGCTGTGGAGCACGTCCAACAACTTTGTAAGTGGTGAGAAAACTGAAGCATGGAGAGGTTGGATGACTTGACCAGAGTCACATAACTAGTTGACATATTCTGATTCCCATGCATCTCATGAAAAAGGCAGAAGGAAAAGAATTTGTATTTGTTAGGCATGCATTCTCTTCTTTGCACTTTGTATTTATAAAGTCAATGACTTTCAAAATAGTCCTATGAAGTAGATGTGATTACCAGCTCCATTTTGCAGTTTGGGAGAAAGTAAAAGAGTTAGTTACCCATAACCATTGAGTTAGTAAATGAGAGCCAGGATTCAAATCTTCATCAATCGGATCCTAAAGCCAGAGCTATTTCCTTCATGTTGTCTGCTAGAAGCAAAGGGCTTAAGGGATGGAGACCATCTGTTCCAATGATTTGAGAAAAAGTAGACTGATGTAACTTGAATGATCAGTTGACTTTGTAATGAGACTCTAATGCCCATTAAACAGAGGTATATGTATGGTAAGGTTAGCAGTCAGTCCCATTAGCTTCACCTAGCTTGTTTTTCCCCTTTATCCTGAACACTTTGCCATTTATGGCTGGTTCTACCTATGAGCATTTTGCTGTTTGTGCACAGGGACTGCATGTGCTATTTCAAAATTCCTCAAAGCACCTGTCACATTGTTATTCACCTTGTAATTATGCTGTATATGCTGTTGACTGGTTCATAAGATACAAAATTCCTAGGAATTGAAACATCTTTGGAGAGGCATTGTTTGTATAAGAATTTATTTGGTAACTGATTGTGATTAATCAAACTATCAAATGTATAGGAAAACTGGTCATTTAGGTATTTATAATAAGAAGGCATCCATGACTGTGTTAGAAACACTGGCAGTAAAGCAAAAACTGTGCAGTATATAGTATTGTATTTTTCCTACTGATACACCTTTCAAAATTGGGGAAACCATATTCAGAGAAAGAAGATAAACATGGACAACAAATATAATAAATTGAAATTTAATAATGAAAACAACAACAAAAAGAAGTAAAATGCCCCAATGTTACCCCCAAGCCCTTTTGCACCAGTTTGGAGAAAAACTGACAAGAACATATGTCGCCAAAAGAATCACTAATGCCAGAAAGTCCACAAATTCCAATCCATGTTTCCCATGGCTTCTGGGGCTGCCACAGCAAACTGTGTGGTAATAGCAAGGAATTTTATGATTCACTTCACTCTGTGAGTTAGCTGCAGCTCAGTGGCCCCTGGTTCTTTTGACCTCTAGAACACACACTCTTTATGCTTTCTGGCTAGTATGATTGTTATTCTTGTAGCTACTTCCACCCCCAAACTGTGAGGTCCCTTGTCTCCCCTACAGGCCAAGCACAGTTCTTCACATAATAGTTACTCAGTAAAAATTTGTTGAATAGAACAAATGAATGAATAAAAGATGAATAAGTGATTCAGGCTAGGCTACCAGGGTGGGATGAAGGGGAGAATTCTGTGGTTTTCTCTGTATCTGGGCATCTCAATCAAGTTTTTGTTTTGTGGGCCAGCCGAGTGGTGTGGTAGTTAAGCACTGTCTTGGGAAAGCCAGCGGCCCCGGTTCGGGTCCCACATATAAGGGCCAGTGACAACTGCCCTCAAAAAAAAAAACAGTTGGTTTTTTTTTGTGTGTTTGTTCTGTTTTCTCTAACTCTGTTTCATCTTTATAAAATTTTGGCAAGTTTTTTTTTTTTTTTAACTCATTCTTTCCAGCTCAGTTGTTCTCCCTCCCTTTCTCTCTTGTCTGGCAAATGATTTGAAACATAGTCTGAGAAGCTTTAAGATCTTAGGACCAGAGACTAAGCTTACAATAGAGCCACCTCACATAAATATAGTAGATCCTCCATAAACCTTTTGTTGTCAATTCAACACATTTTAAAAATATTTTCAGTAAGCTTTCTATCTTACTTTTCCTACAACAATCTTGTCAACCCCCTATTTTCCATCAAAGCAGCTTACAATTGGAATGCTGAGAACAAGCCCAGGAATCAGCCTCCTTTGTCACATTGTATTTATTGTATAATACCAGACTTCAATTTAACAAGTTGATATTGAGCACCAACTGGCTGCTTAGCACTGGAGAATAAAGACAAGATCCCAGACTTGAGCAGCATTTTGGCCCCTGGAAGGTAGCACAAGTATACAAAGTTCTGAAATTTGGCTGCAAGGGAGGCAATAAGCCCATCTATTCATTAGGAGAACAAGAAACCTTATTTGTAACAGATGGCATTTGAATCAGACTTGCATAAATTTTGATAAGTAGAGATGGAATGGAATGCATTTCAAGCAAAAAGAATAACATGAGTGAGTGTCTTTGTCAGCTTGGGCTACCATAACAAAATGTCATAGACTTGGTGGCTTAAACAACAGACATGAACTCTCACAGCTCTGGAGGTTAGGAAGTCCAAGATCAAGGTGCAGATCAGCTTTGGTTCCTCATTAGAGCCATTTTCCTGGCTTGCAGATGGCTATATCCTCAGATGACAGAGACTGAGGAATCTCTGATGTCTCTTACTCTTCTTATAACTGCACTAATACTGTCATGGGGGCTCTACCTTCACTACTTCATTTAAGCTTAATTATGTCCCAAAAGCCCTACCTCCTAATACCATCTCACAGGTGGGTAATGTCTTCATATGAATTTTGGGAGGATAAAATTGTTCATTCATAACATAATGTGTGGAGTGAAAGTGATGAGCACATTTACAAAACAGTAAAGGGTCCAGGTTAGAGAAAAGGCATTGAAGTAGAGAAGTCTGGAAAGGTAATTTGAATCAGAGAGTGGAAAGATTTAAAATTGTAGGCTGAGTTTGTACTTAATTTAGTAGGGGATGGGGAGACAGTAAAGATTTTTGAATAGAGATGAAGAAATATCATGAGAAAAGCTGTCCTTTGGAAGACTAGTCTAGAAGTAATATGAAAGATGGCATAGGAACAGAAAGTGATTTGGAACCAAGAGTAGTGTCACAGCCTTGGTGAGAAGTGGGAATTGATAACATTGATTAAGCCATTACTACATTTCCAGAACGTTAAATTGTTCTTGGTAAGTCATTAATCATTACCAAAACCTTTTTAGGGAGACATTCTTATTATTTTCATGATAGGGATGACATAATGTAGGCATAGAGAAGTTCATTAAGTCACTCAAGTTCGCAAAGTTATTGTAGAGTTGAAATTCAAACTAGATCTATTTGACTCCAGAGTCCAAGGTTTGTTTGCTTGTTTTATCTTTTAGTTTTGTTTTGTTTTTTTGTTTTGTTTTTAAAAACCTTTCTTTTGTCTTTTTTCTTTTTTTCTTTTTTTTTGAGGGCAGAGTCACTGGCCCTCATATGTGGGACCCGAACTGGGGCCGCTGGCTTCCCAAGCCAGCGTGTAACCACCACGCCACTCGGCCGGCCCTCTTAATTTATTTTTTACAACAGTGCAATAATTATACTTTTTACCCCTCAAAGTGAAAACCCACGTCCCCCAATCTGCCACCCCACTCCCCCCCCATATCATCCATATCTATTACAACTCCCCTGACCCCACTTCCACCCTGTACTCCTCATCCTGTTACTATATGTATACATTTAATCACAGTTAACATTCAATACTATACAATATCAGCTTTAGGTGTACAGCGCAGTGTATAGCCTCTACTCCATCCCTGAAGTGGTCTCCCCCAAGACACGCTACCATCCGCCACCCCACAAAGCATTCACAACATTATCAATTACATTCCCAAAACTGCCCCCCATATCCCTGCAGCAACAATGTAGTCACCCACCTACGCTATCCAAAACCTTCCCCCTCTCTTTCATCCCCACCCCCTTCCAGCCAGCAAGCATCAGTTTTTCCTTTATATCTGCTTGATATGATTTCAATCTTCTTAAATTTACTGAGAATTGTTTTGTGGTCTATCTTGGAAACTGTCTCATGTGCACTTGAGAAGAATGTATATTCTGTTGTTTCAGGGTGAAATGCTCTAAAAATATCGATGAAGTCCAGCTGGTCTAAAGTGTCGTTTACGGCCACTCTTTCCATGTTGATTTTCAGTCTAGAGGATTTGTCCATTGGTGACAATGGGGTGCTGAAGTCCCCTACTACAATAGTGTTACTGTTGATAGTGTCTCTGTCTTTATGTCTGTCAAAATCTGTTATATGTAATTAGGAGTACCTACGTTGCGTGCATAGATGTTTATTAGGGTTATAGTGCCCTTTGTCTTTTATTGTAGTCTTCATTTTAAAGTCTACTTTGTCCAAAATAAGTACTGCTACTCCAGCTTTATTTTCCTCATTTCTATTTGCATGAAATATCTTATTCCTTCTGCAAACAGCATATACATGTGTCCTATTTTCTTATCCACTCAGCCACTATCTGTCTTTTGATTGGAGCATTTAGCCCCTTCACATTTAAAATGATTATTGATAGGTGCATATGTATTGCTATTTTGTTATTGGTATTCCTGGTCTTCATAGTTAGCTTGTTTACCCCTTTTTTTCTGTTTAAAAAAGCCCTTTTAACATTTCCTGCAATGCTGACTTGGTGGTAATGAATTCCTTAAACTTATTTTTTTCTAAGAAGCTCTTTATCTTTCCTTCAATTTTAAGTGATAGCCATGCTGGGTAGAGCAATCTTGGTTGTAGACCTTTATTTTGCATCACTTTGAATATCTCCAGCTACTCCCTTCTGGCCTGCAGAGTTTCTGAAGACAAGCCAGCTATTAGTCTAATAGGAGTTCCTTGGTATGTAACCTGCAGTCTTTCTCTTGCTGCTTTTCGGATTCTGTCTGTGTCTTTAACCTTTGCCATTTTAACTATGATGTGTCTTGGTGTGGACCTGTTTTGGTTTCAGCTTGTTTGGAACTCTCTGCACTTCCTGGGCTTGTATGTCAATTTCCTTCACCAGGGTAGGGAAGTTTACAGTCATTACTGTCTCAAATACGTTCTCAACCCCTTGCTTCTTCTCTTCTCCTTCTGTTATTCCTATGATTTGAAATTGTTTTGCTTGATTTTTGTCCCATAGGGCTCTTAAAACTATTTTCATTGTTTTTTTATTCTTTTGGCTTTTTGTTGTTCCAACTGGGTGATTTCTGCTATTTTGCCTTCCAAATCGCTGATCTAATCCTCTGCTTCATCTACTCTACTGGTGATTCCTTTGAGTGTGTTCTTCATTTCAGTTATTGTATTCTTTAGTTCTAACTGGTTGTTTTTTATGATTTCTCTATCCTTCCTTATGTCCTCACTAAGTTCATTAAACATTCTTTTTTTTCTTTTCTTTTTTTTTTTTTTTAGGGCAGTGTCACTGGCCCTCATATGTGGGACCTGAACCGGGGCTGCTGGCTTCTCAAGCCAGCGCTTAACCTCCACGCCACTCAGCTGGCCCTCATTAAACATTCTTATCATCAGTGTTCTAAACTCTGTCTCTGAAAGGTTGGATCCCTCTGTTTCATTTAGTTTCATTTCTAGAGGTTTCTTCTGATCTTTTACTTGTGACATGTTTCTTAGTTTCCTCATTCTGGCTGTCGCTCTGGGATTCTCTGATGTATTAGATAGATCACCAGGAGAGCCCTGGCTGGATCACACAGGCACACAGCTCATGGCCCAACACTCCCAGGAAAACTCCCAGTCTCAGCCTGTCCCAATCAGCCACTCGTAGATTAGGTCAAGCAGCCCGACAACCAATCACCAGCCTGGCAACTCTGCACTCGTAGTACGGAGAGTGGGGCCCCAAGGCGGTTTGCTCACTTCCGTGTTTCAATGAGCAGCCTGTTGGTGCCGGAGTGAGCCTGCCACGCATTTCCCTGGCAACGCAGCACAAGCAGGGCAGAGGGTGGGAATCCAAGGCCGCATGCACTCGCACCCACACATGCACTCCTGTGCGAATTCCACTAGACCAATGAGGTCCCATACCTGACCCTCTGTGGGAGGGCCCAACACTGATAAAATGGCATCCTCCTGTATACTACTCACGTTCAAGCTCCACACCAGGGGAACAATAGTCCTAAAACCTCCAGCTCTTGCACCAAAGGCGCTCAGTTCAGACCGGTCCCTGCAGGCTCCTGAGCCTGGCTCACACAGCTACTCCCTCCACCAGGAAACGGGTGAGTGCTCACAGCGAGCAAATCTGTGTGCCGTCTCCACTGGTTCTCCAGCCACACTCAGCCTCACTGAGATAAGCAAAGTGAGTCCTCACTAATTTCTGCTGCGAGCTGTCTTGGAACTCCTCTTCCCGGCAAAGGAACTCTGCGCTGGTGAGCTTGGTGTGTGGCTTGAGGGTCTCTCCCCCAACTGGAGAAGCCTCCCCACAGCTGGGGCTTCCCTCATGGGGTTTGCCCTCTCTTGTCTCCACCCATCCTACAGACCCTACATGGCTCCTCTTTAAGTTCTTCATTTAGAGGTTCTGTTCATCTAGTGTTCCGGGGACTTCCAGGGTTGAATGTTGTATAAATTATTTGTAATTTTGGTGTGATCCCGGGAGGCAGGCAGTTGGCACAGCGTCTGTCTATTCCACCATCTTACCGGAAGTCCTTCTTTTTAAATCTTTTTTAATACAGAAGTCATTCACATCAGTAAGAGAAACTCTAAGACTCAGAATGTGTATGTGTGTGTGTGTGTGCATATATATACAACTTATATATTCAACACATATCTCTCTCTATCTCTCTATTTATCTATCTATTCATCTATGTATTTATTCAACTTATAACAATGAAACACTATAGTGGTAAATTTAATCTTTTAATATAGAATTTAAACAAAACTGTAATAGCTATAGTTAACATTTATTGAGTGTTTACAAATTGCTAGGCAATGTGTAAGAATCAATATGTAAATCCTGCAACAACCCTACGAGGTCATATTATTATCATTAGCTCTACTTTACAGATGAGAAAACTAAGACAGAGTGGTCAAGTAGGTTGCTAAAGTCACATAGCTACTAAGTGACAAAGGAGGAACGCACCCTCATGTGGCCAGGCTTTGAAATACACTTTTAGTCATTAAATTGCATTATGGCAAAGAGAGGTGAAATTTTCACTAATAGATTGTTGATGAGATTATGTTTATTCATTTATTTTGAAATGCATGTGTTAACCACTTAATATGTGTCAAGCATTGTCTTAGGTGATGGGGATATGGTGGCATGGTGAGCAAGACATGGTGATTCCTGCCTGCATAACTTTTACAAGCTTATGAAATGATACAATCTTTCTAGTGATGTGTTTGGCAATTTATAGAAACCGCTTTATAATGTTCAAATCCTCTAGTTTAGTCATTTCACTCTTAAGAACCTCTGCAAAAAAGAAATTAAGAAATGGCAGAGGGCCAGCCGAGTAGCTCATTGGTTAAGAGCTGGCTTGGGACGCCAGCGGCCCTGGTTCAGATCCCACATGTGAGAGCCAGTGACATTGTCCTATACAGCTAAGATGGTGAACAACAGCTCCACCTGGAGCTGGGCTGCTCTGAGTACCCGGGGACGGCATAGCTGCAGCCTCTGCTGCAGTGGGCTGCCATAGGCTACAGTGAGTGGGCGGCAGCCAGCGTGAGCGGCTGGCAGCAGGTGTGAGATGCCAAGAGTCTCTGTGAGTGGCCATCCAGAGGCCGGTGACCAATCTGTCTCACCCAGGAAGAGTGCAATGATGATACCAACATGGGCCAGTGAAACAATGTCCTCCACGACTAGACTGAAGAACAAAAGGACAGCAACTTGTCTGTTCCCCTTTCCCAGTTCCCAAATACTGTTTCCCTCCCCAATTCTCCAATAAAATCTTTTAAAAAAAAGAAAAAAAAGAAATGGCAAATACAGATTTATTCCCCACGTATTTTGTTGCAGCATTATTTACAATTCAATAGCTTGGATTTAAGCATCATGAAAGCTACACATACATGCACAAGTGCACATGCGTGTCTATGCACACATATCTGCAATATTCCCAGTGACATTACGGTGCCTGATGTATAGTAAACATTTAGTATATATTTGTTGAATGAATGAATCAAGAGCAAATATTAAGAAAAAATCAGATGTTCAACAAGAAGGCTTAAGTATATTGCAGTATAGTCATACAATGAGACAACTATTAAAATAAGTATTAAAAGTTTAAAGTTGGACAGGCTGAGTAGCTTAATTGGTTAAGTGTGCGAGCTCTGAGCAACAGAGTCGCTGGTTCAATTCCCACATGGGTCAGTGAGCTGCGCTGAGGTGAGCTGCCGCTGAGCTGGTGAGAGAGCATGCTTTTAACAACAGCTTGCTGGTTTGATGGCACCTTGAGCCGAGCAGCAGCAAACTGCTGACGTCTCAGTGTGCAACAAGGTTGCCAGTTCAACTCCCACATGGGATGGTGGACTATGCCCCAACCTCTGCAACTAGATTGAAAGTGGTGACTGGACTAAGAGCTGAGCTTGCGCCCTCCACAACTAAGATTGAAGGACAACAACTTGACTTGACGCTGATGGGTCCTGGAAATACAATGTTCCCTTCTGCAATTCCCCAACACTGTTCCCCCCCTACACCCAAAAATAGTGTAAAGTCTAACAGGAGAAATTTGTGACATAAAATTTGAAAAGTAGGGTATGGTATTGTATTTATGTTATAATCTCAATTATAAATACATCAAAAACAAGAAAGACAAATTGTGTAAGTGTAAATATAGTGTGACACATTGGTTATAAAATACAATAAAACTGCTTGTATTTGCATAGACCATTTATTGGAGTATACACAATAAAACCCTCACAGTGATTACCTCTGGAATAAGAGAATAGTGAGGGAGACTTTATACATTTCATTTTCTGTCTGTTTCAAGTTTCACTATGAGCATGCATTCATTTTGTATTTAGAAAATAAATCATCTGCAAAAAGTTTGCAGAACGAACAAATATTCACAGTTATTGCATGTGCAGTGTTTGGACCCTAATTCTTTGCAATCTTTTAAGAAGTTGATTTATTTTTAAAATATAAAAATAAAATAAACTTGAAAAAATGTATAATGGATGTAGACTGGCATGTAAAGAAATTGGAAGTTGTCACACCTGTCTTCCCAACAAGCAAAAAGCTGAAGAAACTGAAAATCAACAGCTCTTCTTCGATCCATCAGAGAATTGAGGTCACAAGGCAATCGCCAGGCTGATGACTGGAGAGACAGGTAAATACAGACAGTCACAGCTTCCTGGATCCCAAAGCTATCACTGAAGCCTAGAGGTAACACTTAAAGAGTAATTGCATACTTTCTGGAGACTGAGCATGAATTTACCTGAGAGATTAAAAATGCATGGGGGCATAGCACTGGGGAATCCCCACACTTTCATGATTTTTCTCACCAGGAATTCCACCTACTGCTCAGGATGGGAGCAGAAGTAAGGTGGTAAAAGGGAGGGGAAAAGTAATCATTTAGATATATGCCCAGAACATTCTACCTTCCTTATGAAAGGCCTACTCTCAAGGAAATTATTCTACCAAAGCCTAACTAACATTTTTATTTATTTATTTATTTATTTATTTATTTATTTATTTTATTTATTGGGGTGACATTGGTTAATAAAATTATATAGATTTCAAGTGTATATTTCTAGAATATATCACCATATATTTGACTCCATTTTCCCTCTTCTACTATCCCCCCTTAGCCACTAAACTGTTCTCTGTGTTTATGAGTTTTTGTTTCTTCATTTGTTTTTCTTCTTCCTTTGTTGCTTTCAGTTTCACATCCCACATATGAGTGAAGTCATGTGGTTCTCAACTTTTTCTGTCTGACTTATTTTACTAAGCATAATAATCTCAAGATCCATTCATATTGTCACAAATGGCAGTATTTCATCTTTTCTTATGACATAGTACTATTTCATTGTGTATATGTACCACATCTTTATCCAATCATCTATTGAAGGACACTTTTGTTGTTTCCATGTCTTGGCCACTGTAAATAAAGCTGCAGTGAACATAGGGGTACATATATATTTACAGTTAAATGTTTTCAGATTTCTTGGGTAGATACCCAGAAGAGGGATTGTTGGGTAATATGGTAATTCCATTGTTAATTTTTGAGGAACCACCACACTGTTTTCCATTTTGGCTGCACCAGTTTACATTCCCGCCTGCAGAGTATAAAGGTTCCTTTTTCTCCACAGCCTCTCCAACACTTGTTATTACTTGTCCTGTTGATAGTAACCATTCTAACATATGTGAGGTGGTATCTCATTGTGGTTTTGATTTGCATTTCCCTAATAGCTAGTGAAGTTGAGCATTTTTTCATATACCTGTTGACCATTTGTATGTCTTCTGGGATAAGTGTCTATTCAGGTCCTCTGCCCATTTTTTAATAGGATTTTTTGTTGTAGTTGAGTTGAATGAGTTCTTTATATATTTTGAATGTTAGCCTTTTATCAGAGGTGGTCAAATATATGGTGATGGAAAGAGAACTGACTCTGGGTGGTACACACAATGCAATATATAGATGATGTACAATTGAAATCCATATAATTTTACTAACCAATGTCACCCCAATAAATTTAATAAAGAGTTTTTAAAAAGCTTAAAGTCTAGAAAAAGTTTTGGAAAAAAAAGAATGTACATTGGTTCAACCACTATTGAAAACAGTATGGAGAATTCTCAAAAACTAACAAAATAGAGCTCATCCAGCAATTCCACTTTTGAGTATATAGCCAAGGGAAGCGAAATCGCCATTTCGAAGTGTTATTTGCATCCTATGTTCATTGCAGCATTTTTCACAGTAGCCAAAACATGAAAACAACTGTCCATCAACACATGAATGAATGTAGACAGCACATGGTGGAAAGTTCATGATCTTAATTGTCTGACTGTGTGTGTGTGTGTGTGTGTGTGTGTGTGTATACATACATACATACATACACACAGTGAAATATTATTCAGCCATAAAAAAGTAGGAAATTCTGCTATTTACAACAACATGGAAGGACTTTGAGGGCATTATGCTAATTGAAATAAGTCAGACAGTGGGAGACAAATACCATACTGATCTCTCTTTTATTGGAATGTAAAACTAACCCACCCAAACTCAGAAACAGAGTAGAATGATGGTTTCCAGGGTCTAGGGGTTGTGGGAAATACATAAATGTTGGTCCAATGGTACAAACTTCCACTTAAAAGAGGAATACATTCTGGGGATTTAATATTCAGCATCATGACTAGTTAACAATACTGTGTTACATACTTGAAAGTTGCTAAGAGAATATATCTTAAATGTTCTCATCACAAAATTAATGTAATTATGTGAGGTGTTGGATGTAGTAACTAACCTTATTGTGGTAATCATTTCACAATGTATATGTGTATCAAATCATCATGTTGTACACCTTAAACTTACACAATGCTATATGTCAATTATATCTCAATAAACCCAGGGAGAGGAGAGGAAAGGCCCTGTAGCAAACTTTAATAGACTATTTAAAAGAGGTACTAGTGGTCCAGCCGAGTGACTCAGTTGATTAAGAGCTCACTCAAGAGTGCAAGCTGAACTCTGAGCAAAGGCAGTTCAATGCCCAGCCCAAGCTGAGTTGCCACTGAGCTGCCAACAGGTGGCAGATGGCTCAGCTAAAAAGAAAAAAAAAAGAGGTACTAGTAAAATGCATTTGAAGGGGGTCACAACATTTTAATAGTAGCACTTTGTTTCTATCTTTTTGTTGATACTAGTTTTCTTTTACTACTCATATGTAGTGCTGTTACATTAGGGAGGGATTGATTTCATCATTAGCATTCTGGCTTGAAGCTTCATAAAAACCATGTTAGAGACAATAATTAGGGAATGGGAAAACATTCTTACAAAATAAAAGAGAATAGATGTTTATAAAACTAATGACACAATGAAACAGGTTATTTAGTTTATGGACTATACTCAATGTTTTCATTATGTAAAATATACTTAATATTTCAACATGAGTATGTGAAGTAGCTACTGAAATAAACTGAAAGGAGGCTGGCATTTCAATAACCACTTTTTAAATAAAAAGTCGATTACAAATAAGATGTGTGTTTTAGACATCTGCGATTTCAGGACCAAGAAAAATATGTGCACTTTTAAAAATAAAGTGAGCTTCTTTTCTGCACATATCTGAGTGGTGACTGCTTAATCGAAAATATCAAATTCTGATTACCTTGTCTGTGATTCCCAAAAATAATTACAGCTGAAAACTGTACACAGGGTAGTCAACACATTTGTATATGAAATGGAATTATTACTTTGAAAACAGGAACAGAAAAAATTTAGGACTGTTGTGACCCCTAGTGGAAACCGAGAAGAATACCATCAAGTCTCTTAAAGGAATTTATAGTCTGAGCCATATTTTTAAAAGCACAGAATGCTGTACATACACTTCACAGATATGTAATTGTGTTTTGGAAGAGCTAGTGCACACATTATTTTAGAGATGGTTTAGTGCTGAAATGCAAAATATTTTAGGGATCCCAACAGAAGGTATGCTAAAAGGAGACATTCCAAATATCGGGGGCCACAAGAGACTCACTCACAAAGTTTAGGGGTGTCTCAATGGAGAAGCAACTGGGATCTAATTCCTTGGTGAATGTCTGATAACTTCATTACAAATAAAACCAAGTTTTGAGAAATGACCTTAGGGCAAAGTGACAACTAATAGAAAGAAGGCAACCTCTCCCCCATAGTTTCCTGTGGATATGTATGGGGGGCCAGCCCCCGCGAGGACCAGGGATTCCCTCGGGTGGGACAGAGTGGGCGAGGAAAAAGAAGAGAGTGGAGACACCCGAAAGAGTTTCGCAGGAGTGTCACACTTTAATGTAATAACATGTCCGTTTTATAGGGACTCTTGCACATGAGTCTGGTGGTTTCTATTTCCGAGGATTTTCAATCTTATCTCGCCTGCAATTGCTCTCTGCAGGGTGTACTGTGACTTACTCTTCCGTTAAAGGGTTATCTTGTCTTTTATTATGATAATTACTATGAAATCCAGACTTAGTTTCTATATATCACCTAAAGAATGTTTATCATGCTATCTTATGTTAAGGATTGAGACATTTTTACATATTTCCTAAAGAATGTTTACTATAGCTATCTTGACTATCTAGAAATTATCCTAAATCCTAGCAGCTAAACACAATCATAAAACAATCATAAAACTCACAGGGTGTGTACTTGAGCTATACTAAAAGACTAGGAGTGGCTGTGTTTAGGGTAAAAGCATCTAAAATCTATTCCTATGTAAATACAATACCTAGCAATCAAAAGGGGCCTCACACCTCTCCTATACTATGGAGGGCTGCATCAGTTTCTCAGTCAAAGCTTCAGTATCTGTTGCTGCAACAAGGCACTAGGCAAAGAATTCAAACAAGGCTGTTGATTAACATACCCCATGGTCAGCGAGCTGCCTCTTACTGGAACTCTCATGCCTGAAGACTTTTAATCTTCAAGGAGACTATTCACAGCAGGGCCCTTAGGCAAATGCATCAGCTTCTCACAGGCAGGTTTTTGGCCTAAGTTGCCAGAGGTCTGTGCCTCAGTTTCCAAGGGGCTTGAGTCCCCAATATCTCAGTTCGGGGGTCCCCTCAGGCTGTAGCCTGTTTTAGGGAGTTTCCTTTTTAGGAAATTTTGTCCCGTCATTGGCTTACACAACCAGCTATCATCGGGGTACCAAAGGAACTTGTCACAAATGCAGTGAGTGTATTGTCTCCTATAGGAGGAAAGGCACACGGGTTCATAGAGGCAGGAGATATTACATGACCAACCATAAGGCAGCACCCCTAATATCCAGTGCTGAGCAGGGAA
This sequence comes from Aselliscus stoliczkanus, assembly GCA_033961575.1. Lineage (NCBI taxonomy): Eukaryota > Metazoa > Chordata > Mammalia > Chiroptera > Hipposideridae > Aselliscus > Aselliscus stoliczkanus. The sequence goes on from CM066737.1 coordinate 77,190,509, forward strand.
ATGTGACTTTGTCAGACACTGGGAGGCTGTCAGCTTCCCACAGATATGAGTTAGGCATGACAGACATTACTGTTTCCCATGAGTTTGCAGAAAAAGGGGCAGGCAGGGTCAACTTTGCCTAACAGGTAGAGTTATGCACTGGCAACCAGGGACCATGTGGAAAGAGATCACCAGAAATGAGCTCTTAACGTGGCATTTTCCTTTAAAGGGTTCTAAATGTATAAAAGCTATCAATATTTAGACAAGTAGACTAACGAAATAGAATAGACTGAAAGAAGACATTCATATATGAACACTTTGTGACACAGGTTATACCTGCATTGCAAGGAAAACACGTTCTTTGTCAATTAATGATGTTTGGTCAATTGGAAACCAATATAGTAAAAATGGTGAATCTTGACTTCTATTTTATATATACATGTAAGTCTACCCCAAATGGGTTAACGTAAGAGTATATTTATGACCTTATGGGTAGGCAATGAATATATAGAGTACAGTTACCATTAGCTGTTTTAATATCCTTGTGTACTAATTGTATTATCTGTGTAATTTGGGGGACTGTTTCTATTAATTGATTTTTCTCCTCATTGGGGGTTACATATTCCTGCTTCTTTGCATGCTATTACTTTTTTTTTAATTAAAATTTATTGGGGTGATGATGGTTAGTAAAGTTACATAGGTTTCTGGTGTACAATTCTGTAATACATTATCTATATATCATGTTGTGGGTTCACCACCCAGAGTCAGCTCTCCTTCCATCACCATGTATTTGACCCCCTTTACCATATCTCCCCTCTCCCCTTTCCTTCTGGTAATCACTGAACTATTATTGTTGGTGTCTATGAGTTTTTGTTTCTTTATTTGTTTTTCTTGTTCCTTTGTTACTTTCAGTTATAAGGAACAAGCAATAAAAAAACTGAAATATCACTCTTAAAAAATTTATTATTATTATTATTATTGTTAGTTACAGATGTACAAAACAATGCAATAGTTATCTTTTCACCCCTTACAAAGTGACTACCCCCTCCCCCTCCCCTACCCTCCCTCCCCCGATATCATACATTTCTATGACAATTCCATTGACTCCATCACCACATTATTTTCCACATCCTATGACTGAATATGTGTTAAATTATGGTTGACATCTAATATTATTCAGCGGCAGCTTCAGATCTACAGTGCAGTAGTCAGGCCACTACACCGTCGATGAAGTGGTCTCTCTGACAAGACATGATATTTACAAGCTTCTTGATTATATTCCCTAAACTGTCTCTTCTGTCTCTGCAGTAGTATTGTAGTTCTCAGTTTGTGTTGCCTCGTCTCTTCCCCTTCTCACTCATGCCCATCCCCATCCCATCTAGACCTCATCAGTTTTTCTTTTGTGTCTCTAAGACTATTTCTGTTTACATTGCTCGTTTAGTCAGTCCTTTAGATTCCAAATATAAGTGAGATGATATGGTATTTGTCTTTCTCTGACTGACTTATTTCACTTAACATAATGTTCTCTAGGTCCATCCATATCGTTGCAAAGGGTACGATTTCTTTCTTCTTTATAGCTGTGTAAAATACTCCATTGTGTAAATGGACCACAGTTTCTTTTTTTTGCTTTTTTTTTTCTTTTTTTTTTGGGCAGTGTCACTGGCCCTCACATGTGGGAACCAAACCGGGGCCGCTGGCTTCCCAAGCCAGCGCTTAACCCCCGCGCCACTCGGCCGGCCCAGTACCACAGTTTCTTAATCCAGTCAACTACCGATGGGCATTTCGATTGTTTCCAAGTCTTGACTATTGTAAATAGTGCTGCAATGAACATAGGGGTGCATATATTTTTTCGAATTAGTGTCAGGTTTTTCAGGATAAATACTTAGGAGTGGAATTGCTGGGTCAAAAGGTAGTTCCATTTCCAGTTTTTTGAGATACCTCCATACTGACGTCCATAGTGGCTGCACCAATCTACAATCCCACCAACAGTGCAGCAGGGTTCCCTTTTCCCCACAGCCCTGTCAGCACTTGTTGTTTGTTGATTTATTGATGATAGCCATTCTGACTGGAGTGAGGTGGGATCTCATTGTGGTTTTTATTTGCATTTCCCTAAAGACCAGTGAGGTTGAACATTTTTTCATATGCATGTTGGGCTTCTGTATGTCCTCTTTAGAGAAATGTCTCTTCATATTTTCTGACCATTTTTTAATTGGGTTGTTTGTTTTTTTGGTGTTTTATAAATTTTGGATATTAACCCCTTATCAGATATATCGTTGGCAAATATATTCTCCCATTCAGTAGGCTTCCTTTTTGTTTTATTGATGATTTCCTTTGTTGTGAAAAAACTTTTAAGTCTGATATAATCCCATATGTTCATTTTTTCTTTTACTTCCCTTGTCCACAGGGATGTATCAGTAAAAATATTGCTCCGGGTAATGTCTGCAAATATACTCCCTATATTTTTTTAGGAGTTTTATGGTTTCAGGTCTTACATTTAAGTCTTTAATCCATTTTGAATATGTTCTTGTATATGGTGTAAGGAGGTGGTCCAGTTTCATTTTTTTGCATGTGTCAGGCCACTTTTCCCAGCACCATTTACTGAATAGACTATCTTTACTCCAATGTAAATTCTTGCTTCCCTTGTCATAGATTAACTGTTCGTAAATGCCTGGATTTATTTCTGGGCTCTCTGTTCTGTTCCACTGATCTATGTGCCTGTTTTTATGCCAATACCATACTGTCTTGATTACTGTAGCCTTGCAGTATATTTTGATGTCTGGTAGCATGATACCTCCGACTTTGTTCTTTTTTTTTAAAAAGATTTTATTGGGGAATTTGGGGAGGAGAACAGCAGTGGGGAATCGGGGAACGGGAACAGACAAGTTGCTGTCTTTTTGTTCTTCAGTCTAGTTGCGGAGGACATTGCTTCACTGGCCCATGTTGGTATTGTCATTGCGCTCTTCCTGGATGAGGCAGATAGGTCACCGGCCTCTGGATGGTCACTCACCGTAGCTATTGGCAGCTCATGCTTGCTGCCAGCCACTCACGCTGGCTGCCAGCCACTCGCTGTAGCCTATGGTAGCCCACTGCAGCAGGGGCTGCAGCCCACACCATCGCTGGGGCTTACACAGCCCAACTCCAGGTGGAGATGTTGTTAGCTGTAGAGAGCAGTGTCACTGGCCCTCATATGTGGGATCCGAACCGGGGCCACTGGCATCCCAAAACCAGCTCTTAACCAATGCGCCACTCGGCAGGCCCCCCGATTTTGTTCTTATTTCTTAGGATTGCCGAGGCTATTCGGGGTCTTTTATGGTTCCATATAAATTTTAGGATTATATTTTTTATTTCTGTGAAAAATGCCCTTGGTAGTTTGATAGGAATTGCATTGAATCTATATATTGCTTTAGGCAGTATGAACATTTTAACTATATTAATTCTTCCTATCCATGAGCATGGTAGGTGTTTCCATTTATTTGTATCTTCTTTGATTTCTTTCTTCAGAGTCTTATAATTTTCTCAGTACAGATCTTTTATTTCTTTGGTTAAATTTTTTCCTAGGTATTTTATAGTTTTTGAAGCAATTGTAAATGTAACAGTTTTCTTAATTTCTCCTTCCGTTAGTTTATTATTGGTATATGCAAATGCCTCTGACTTCTGAACATTGATTTTATATCCTGCTACTTTACTGAATTTGTCTATCAGTTCCAATAGTTTTATGATGGAGTCATTGGGGTTCTCTATATACAGTATCATGTCATCTGCATATAATGACAATTATACTTTTTCCTTGCCAATTTGGATGCCTTTTGTTTCTTTTTGTTTGATTGCTATGGTTAGAACTTCCAGAACTATGTTGAATAAAAGAGGAGACAGTGGACAGCCTTGTCTTGTTCCTGATCTTAAGGGGAATGGTTTTAGCTTTTCCCCATTGAGTATGATGTTAGCTGTAGGTTTATCATATATGGCTTTTATTATGTTGAGATATGACCCCTGTATTCCCACTTTGCTAAGGGTTTTTAACATAAATGGCTGTTGGATTTTGTCAAATGCTTTTTCTGCATCTATTGATATAACCATGTGATTTTTATTATTCATTTTGTTGATATGGTGTATCACAGTAATTGATTTACGTATGTTGAACCAGCCTTGTGTACTAGGGATGAATCCCACTTGATCATGATGTATGATCTTCTTAATATATTGCTGAATTCTGTTTGCTAATATTTTATTGAGAATTTTTGCATCTATATTCATCAGGGATATTGGCCTGTAGTTTTCCTTTTTTGTGCTGTCTTTATCTCGTTTTGGAATCAGGGTGATAGTGGCTTCATAAAAAAGAGTTTGGGAGCCTTCCCTCCTTCTGGATTTTTTGGAATACTTTGAGAGGAATATGTGATAGTTCTTTTTTGAATGTTTGATAAAATTCACTTGTGAAGCCATCTGGTCCAGAGCTTTTGTTTTTTTGGGAGCTTGTCAATTACTGATTCAATTTCCTTGGTAATAATCAGGGTATTTATATTTCTGTTTCTTCTTGAGTTAGCTTTGGAATGTTGTATGCTTCTAGGATATTATCCATTTCTTCCAGATTGTCAAATTTGTTGGCATATACTTGCTCATAGTAATTTCTTTGAATTTTTGGATTTCTGTGATGTCTGTAGTCATTTCCCCTCTTTCATTCCTGATTTTACTAATTTGGGTTCTCTCTCTTTTTTTTTTTTTTTTTGGATGCGCCTGGCTAGAGATTTGTCAATTTTGTTTCTCTTCTCAAAAAACCAGCTCTTGGTATCATTGATCTTTTGTATTGTTTTTCTGTTCTCTATATTGTTTATTTCCACTTTGGTCTTTAAAGTTTTTGTTTTTTTGTTTGTTTTTTTTTGAGGGCAGTGTCACTAACCCTCATATGTGGAATCTGAACCGGGGTCGCTGGCGTCCCAAGCCAGCTCTTAACCACCAAGCCACTCAGCCGGCCCCGCTCTGGTCTTTATTATCTCCTTTCTTGTACTCCCTTTGTGCTTCTTTTGTCTTTTTTTTTCCAGTTCCCTGAGGTGTAAGGATAACCTGTTGATTTGAGATTTTTCTTCCTTCTTTAGGTAGGCCTGCACTGTTATAAACTTAACTATCAGAACTGCTTTCGTAACATCCCAGAGATTTTGGGTTGTGGTGTTTTTATTTTCGTTTGTCTCGATGTATCTTTTGGTTTCCTCCTTCATCTCAATTTTGACCCACTTGTTATTTAGTAGCATGTTATTCAGCCTCCACTTATTTGACAGCTTTCCGGGGTTCTTCTTATAATTGATTTCTAGTTTCATAGCATTGTGGTCAGAGAAGACACTTGAAATGATTTCAATCTTCTTAAATTTATTGAGACTTGTTTTGTGGCCTAACATGTGGTCTATCTTAGAAAATGTTCCATGTGCACTTGAGAAGAATGTGTATTCTGTAGCTTTGGGGTGAAATGCTCTGAAAATGTCAGTGAATTCTAGCTGGTCTAATGTGTCATCTAAGGTCACTGTTTCCGCATTGATTTTCTGTCTGGAGGATCTGTCCATTGGTGACAGCAGGGTGTTGAAGTGCCCTACTATGATAGTGTTACTGTTGATCTCTGTCTTTATGTCTGACAATATCTGTTTTATATATTTAGGAGCTACTATGTTAGGTGCATAGATGTTTACCAGCATTATGCCCTCTTGTTGGATCAATCCCTTTATTATTATGAAGTGTCCTTCTTTGTCCTTTATTATATTCTTCAATTTAAAGTCCATTTCATCTGATACAAGTATCGCTACTCCAGCATTTTTCTCCGTTCCATTTGTATGAAATACTTTACTCCATCCCTTTACTTTCAGCCTGTATGTGTCTTTTGATTTGAGGTGTGTCTCTTGTATACAGCATATGACGGGGTCTTGCTTTCTTGTCCATTCAGCCACCCTGTGTCTTTTTTTTTCCTTTTTTTTTTTTTGAGGGCAGTGTCACTGGCCCTCATATGTGGGACCTGAACTGGGGCCACTGGCTTCCGAAGCCAGCGCTTAACCACAGCACCACTCAGCCGTCCCACCCTATGTCTTTTGATTGGAGCATTTGCTCCACTTATATTTCACGTGATTATTGATAGGTGCATATTGATTGTTATTTTATTATTTGTGTTCCTAGTCTTCCTTAGTTAGGTTGTTTTTCTCTTCTGCTTAAAGAAGCCCTTTTAACATTTCCTGCCAAGCTGGCTTGGTGGTAATAAATTCCCTTAACTTGTTCTTTTCTGGGAAGCTCTTTATCTCTCCTTCAATTTTAAATGATAGCCTTGCTGGATACAGCAATCTGGGTTGTAGGCCTTTATTTTTCATCACTTTGAAAACCTCCTGCCACTCCCTTCTGGCCTGCAAAGTTTCTGTAGAAAAGTCAGCTGATAAGCTTATGGGGGGGTGCCCTTGTAGGTAACTTGCTTCCTTTCCCTTGCTGCTTTAAGGAATCTGTCTTTGTCCTTAACCCTTGCCATTTTCACTATAATGTGTCTTGGTGTGGGCCTGTTTGGGCTCATCCTGGTTGGAACTCTCTGCACTTCCTGGGCTTGTATTTCAATGTCCTTTGCCAGGTTAAGGAAGTTTTCAGACATTATTACTTCAAATATGTTCTCAATCCCTTGCTCCTTCTATTCTCCTTCCGGTACTCCGATGATCCATAGGTTTTTGTGTTTGATGTTATCCCCCAGCTCTCTTAAACTATGTTCAGTGTTTTTCATTCTTTTTTCTTTTTGTTGTTCTGCTTGGGTGATCTCAAATATCTTGTCTTTTAAGTCACTGATTCGATTTTCTGCTTCGTCCAGTCTGCTAGTCATTCCATCGTATTTGTTATTTAATTCAGTAATTGCATTTTTTTTTAAGAGGGCAGTGTCACTGGCCTTCATATTTGAGATCCGAACAAGGGCTGCTGGCATCCCAAGCCAGCTCTTAACCACCACGCCACTCGGCCGGCCCAGTAATTGCATTCTTAAGTTCTAGCTGGTTGCTTTTCATGATTTTTCTATCCTTCTTTATATTTTCATTAATTTCCTTGAACATTTTAATAATCAATGTTGTGAACTCTGTCTCCGATATGTTGTTTACCTCTCTTTCCTCTAGTTCCACTGATTCAGGAGGTTTCTTCTGTTCTTTTATTTGTGTTGTGTTTCTCTGTCTCCCCATTCTGGTTTACTCTTTGTGCTTGCTTCAATATAACAGATAGATCCCCCAGGTTTCTCAGTCTTTTCTGGGCAAACTTATACGTTCTGTGTCCTTTATATTTGAATTACTCAATCTCCCTATTCTCTTGTGCATGTATATCTGAGGTGTTCCTTATGTTGTGTGTCTTCACCTGTTGAAGTTTAGCTTTGATTACTTTTGGCTTGTCAGTAGGTGGGATTGACTCCCAGGCTGATTAGCTGTGAGGATCAGCAGTGTCCACAGTTTATGAGCTGCTGTGTGAGGGTTGACTCCCTCTGATGAGGCTTGAACCCTTTGGCCCTTGCACCTCTAGCAACTTCCTTTTGGGTTTTACACCTGTAAGTCAAACCCAGAAATGCTCTGGTTTTATCTAAAGTTGGCCTCTGGGTATAATGATTCTTGTGTCTCCAGTGCTGGTCTTGGCTAAAGTCCACCAAGCTCTCTTCAGGTTTTCCTCTGCTATACAAATATTCCTCTGCGTCTTGTGGGAACAAGGGCGGCCACCTGACGCCTAGTGTGATCTGGGCACTGCAGGTTTACTGTACATGAGTGTGGTTGTGACGTGTGGTTGGTAGTTTTTTCAAGGTCACTGCTGTTTCTGCTTTCACCTGTCCCAAGCCAGGCTGAGAACCCTGCAGGCTCAAAGAGTGTCTTTGGGCACCCTTTCCATTGACAGCTGTGGAGGATGAGAGAGTTCCTTGTTGCCAAAAGCCAGCTGCCAGGAATCTATTAGTGCATCAGCAGCTGAACCTCCCCTGCCTCCCAGGCCTTGCAGGAAAGGTGGGGGTGGGGTAGGTAGTCTCACTCTGCAGCCTCTTCTGGGGCGGAAATTCTCGACCCCCTATGGGTAGGAATACCTCTGTAGTTTGCCCCTACTGCTCCATTCGGGGGTCAGTTTAAGACTCTGGCTTGGCAGGGGCGAAGGTTTCTGAGGGAGGGTGGCGGTGGGTTTTAATACTGTTTTTTTTGTTTTGTTTTCTGTCGAAGAGAGGAGGAAAAACAAACGAACAAACAAACAAATCAAACAAACAAAATAATACAACAACAAAAAAAACCCTACAGTCCCAACACTGTTTTGAGCTAAGGCCTTTGTCTCATAAGCTCCAGAGGAGTTCCTGCTGCTCTCCCAAAGAGACTGCTGGGGATTAAGGGGCTGCGTGCACCCTGCAGTGGCTCAAATCTCCGGTCTGTCTCCCGTGGACCTGCGTCTCTGCTTGGGCGCGCTGGGTCTCCCCCACGCAGTATTCTTTCTTCCCCTGCTCGTCTGGTTTCACGCTTTGTCCTCAGAGCCTGTGTGCGCCGCGGTATTCCTGCTGCTCATCCGGAGGGACTGCCGGGGTTTAGGAGACTGCACGCACCCTGCCGTGGCTCAGATACCGCTCTGTTTCTCTCGGGGTCCTGCGTTTCCGCCTGGCGTGCTGCGTCTCCCCGTCCCTGCGAGTATTCTTTCTTCCCCTGCTTGCCCGTTTTCAGGCTTCTGCCTCAGCGTCTGCGTGCTGAGGTGCTCTTGCTGCGCTCCGTGGCACCCGGTGGGCGCAGAGACTGATCCCTGAACCAGGCGGGTGTAGGAATTGATCTTGCCCTGTCACTGCTGGGCTCTGCACCCTGTTTCCTGGGGACCTGGGGAGCTGTGGGTGCGGCTTCATGTCTCCTCTGTCTCCTCCTCCTCTTGCCCGGCCTGAGGCTTCTTCCTCAGGCTGCAGACTTTTGTGTTCTTGCTGTACTCTAGGTGGGCTGTGGGGCACAGGGAGCGAGCAGTGGGAACACTCACCGATCTGTTCTCTGAAGCTTGGTGCCTCTGCAGCCACGGATGCGGGTTGTATCTCACACGTCTCGCTCACCTTCTTCCCCCACTTGCCTGGTCTGCCTACCTTCCAGCAATTGTTGTGTGAAACTCTTAGTTGCTCTGTGTGATGAGTAGACATCCCTTTGAAGAGTTACAGAAGTTCAAATCGTGGATATTTCCAGGGAAGAACTCAGGGAGCTCTCCTCACAGCGGCCATCTTACCGGATCTCCTGATTTCTTCTGATAGTTTATTATTGGTGTATACAAATGCAACTAATTTCTGAATATTAATTTTGTGTCTTGCTACCTTACTAAATTAACTTATCAGTTCTAACAGTTTTTTGGTGGAGTCTTTGGTATTCTCTCTATATAGAATTATGTCGTCTATATATAATGACAATTTTACCCCCTCCTTTTCAATTTGGATGCCTTTTATTTCATTTTCTTGTCTGATTGCTGTGGCAAGAATTTCCAGAACTATGCTGAATAAAAGTGATGGATGTGTGCAGCCATTCTTTTGTTCCTGATCTTAAGAGGAAAGGTTTTAGCCTTTCCCCATTGAGTACGATGTTGCTGTGGGCTTATATATGGCCTTTATTATGTTGAGATATAATCCCTGTATTCCCACTTTTGTTGTTGTTGTTGATGTTGTTGTTGTTGATGTTGTTGTTGTTGTTATTTTTGAGGGCAGTGTCACTGGCCCTCATATGCGGGACCCAAACCGGGGCCTCTGGCATTCCAAGACAGCTCTTAACCACTGCGCCACTCAGCCGGCCCCTTGTATTCCCACCCTTATCATAAATGGCTGCTGGATTTTCTCAAATGCTTTTTCTGCATCTATTGAAATTATTATATGATTTTTACTTTTCATTGTGTTAATGTGATGTATTACATTAATTGATTTGCAGATATTGAACCAATCTTGTATACCAGGAATGAATCCCACTTGGTCCTGGTGTATGATCTTTTTAATGTGATGCTGAATCTGGTTTTCCAGTATTTTGTTGAGGATTTTTGCATCCATGTTCATTATGGATATTGGCCTGTAGTTTTCTTTTTCTGTAATATCTTTGTCTAATTTTGGGATCAGAGTAATAGTGGCCTCATAAAATATGCTTGTGAGCCTTTCCTCCTTCTGTATTTTTTGGAAAATTTGAGGAGAATAGGTATTAATTCTTTTTTGAATGTTTTGTAAATTTCACCTGTGAAGCCATATGGTCCAGGACTTTTTTTTGTTGGAAGCTTGTTGACTACTGATTCAATTGCTTGGTAGTAATCAGTGTGTTCAGAGTTTCTGTTTCTTTTTGGTTCAGTCTTGGAATATTGTATGCTTCTAGAAATTTATCCATTTCTTCCAGATTGTCTAATTTGTTGGCATAAAGTTGCTTATAGTAGTTTCTTAACATTTTCTGTATTTCTGTGGTATGTGTTTTCACTTGTCCCATTTCATTTTTGATTTTTGAAGTTTGGGTCCTCTCTTTTTCTTGGTGAGTCTGGCTATGGGTTTGTTAATTTTGTTTATCTTTTCAGCAAGCCAGCTCTTGGTTTAATTGATCTTTTGTAGTTTTTTGGCCTCCATTTCATTTATTATTTCCTGCTTCGTACTCTCTTTGGATTTGTTTGCTGTTCTTTTTTTAGTTCCCTTAGATGTAAAGATAACCTTTTGATTTGAGATTTTTTTTTTTTGCAAATGCCTGCATTGCTATGAATTTCCCTCTTAAGACTGCTTTTGCTGCATCCCATAGATTTTGGGTTATGTGTTTTCATTTTCGTTTGTTTCGAGATATCTTTTGACTTCATCTTTGATCCCATTTTTGACCCATTTGCTATTTAGTAACATGTTATTCAGCTTTCCGGATTTCTTCTAATAATTGATATCTAGTTTCATAGCATTGTATTCAGAGAAGATGCTTGATATGGTTTCAATCTTCTTAAATTTATTGAGACTTGGTTTGTGACCTAATATGTGTTTTATCTTGGAAAATGTTCCATGTGCACTTGAGAAGAATATATATTCTGTTGCTTTGGGGTGAAATGCTCTAAAAATATAGATTAAATCCAACTGGTCTAAAGTGTCATTTAAGGCCACAGTTTCCTTGTTGATTTTCTGTCTGGAGGATCTGTCCATTGGTGACAACAGGGTGTTGAAGTCCTATTATGACAGGGCTACTTTTTAAACAAAATTTATTTATTTATTTTTAATTAGTTTCAGGTGTACAACACAATGCAATAGTTATACTTTTTACCCTTCAAAGTGACAATCACCCTCACCCATTTAGCCACCCCACTCCTCCCCACCATATCATATATATCTATTACACTTCCTCTGACTTCCTTCCACATTATAATCCACATCCCATAAGTATCTATATATTAAATTACAGTTGTTGTACAATATTATACAACCTCAGCTTCATGTGTACAGTGCAGTGATCATGCCTCTACTCCATCCATGAAATGGTCTCCCTAACAAGACATATGACCATCTGACACCCCACAAAATATTTACAACATTATTAATTATATTCCCCGAACTGTCTTTCATATTAATAGGGCTACTTTTGATCTCTGACTTTATGTCCATCATAAAATGTTTTTATATATTTAGGAGCTCCTATGTTGGGTACATAGATGTTTACTAGGGTTATGTCCTTTTGTTTGATTGATGCCTTTATTATTATATAGTGCCTTTCTTGTCTTTTATTGTAGTCTTCATTTTATTTTATTTATTTATTTATTACTTATTTATTTATTTATTATTGGGGAATTCGGGAGGGGACCAGACAAGTTGCTGCCCTTTTGTTCTTGAGTCTAGTTGTGGAGGACATTGCTTCACTGGCCCATGTTGATATTATCATTGCATTCTTTCCGGATGAGACAGATCGGTTGCCGGCCTCTGGATGGCCACTCACTGAAGCTATTGGCAGCTCACTCATGCTACCAGCCACTCACATTGGCTGCCGGCCACTCACTGTAGCTTATGGCAGCCCACAGCAGCAGGGGCTGCAGCCCACACCATTGCCGGGACTCACGCAGCCCAGCTCTAGGTGGAGCTGTGCATCACCATCTTAGCTGTAGAGGGCAGTGTCACTGGCTCTCATATATGGAATCCAAACTGGGGCCGCTGGCATCCCAAGCCAGCTCTTAACCTACGCGTCACTCGCCCTGCCTGTAGTCTTCATTTTAAAGTGTAGTTTGTCTGAAATAAGTATTGCTATTCCATCATTTTTTTCATATCGATTTGCCTGAAATATCTGATTCCATCCCTTTACTTTCAGTCTATGTGTGTCCTTTGATCTGAGATGAGTCTCTTGTAAACAGCATACGCATGGGTCCTATTTTCTTATCCACTCAGCCACTCTATGTCTTTTGATTGGAGCATTTAGCCACTTCACATTTAAACTGATGATTGATAGGTACATATTTATTTCCATTTTGATATTCGTATTTCTGTTCTTCCTTGGGTACCTTGTTTTCCCCATTTTTCTGTTTTAAAAAGCCATTTTAACATTTCAGGCAATGCTGGTAATGAATTCGTTTAGCTTATTCTGTTCTGAGAAGCTCTTTATCTCTCCTTCGATTTTAAGTGATAGCCTTGCTGGGTAGAGCAATCTTGGTTGTAGGTCTTTGTTTTGCATCACTTTGAATATTTGCTGCCATTCCTTTCTGCTCTGCAGAGTTTCTGTAGACAAGTCAGCTGTCAGTCTTATAGGAGTTCCTTTGTGTTTAACCTGCTGTCTTTCTCTTGCTGCTTTTATGATTCAGTCTTTGTCTTTAAACTTTGCCATTTTAATTATGATGCATATTGGAGTGGGCCTGTTTGAGTTCAGCTTGTTTGGAACTCTCTGTATTTCCTGGGTTTGTATGTCGATTTCCTTCACCAGGGTAGGGAAGTTTTCAGTCATTATTTCTTCAAATACATTCTCAATCCCTTGCTTCTTCTCTTCTCCCTCCAGTATTCCGATGATGTGCATGTTGTTGCTCTTGATGTTGTCCCACAGGTCTCTTAAACTATTTTCATTGTTTTTTATTCTTTTGTCTTTTTGTTGTTCCTACTGGGTGATTTCTGCTATTTTTTTCATTCATTCATTTTTCTTTTTTTGAGAGCAATGTCACTGGCCCTCATATGTGGGACAGAATCGGGGCTGCTGGCTTCCCAAGCCGCTTAACCACCGCACCACTCGGCCGGCCCATCATTCGTTTTTTAATGTATTTTATTTTAATTTTTTTAAAAGATTTTATTGGGGAATTGGAGGAGGGGAACAGACAAATTGCTGTCCTTTTGTTCTTCAGTCTAGTTTTGGAGAACATTGCTTCCCCGGCTTACGTTGGTACTATCAATGTGCTCTTCCCTGGTTAGGCAGAAAAGTCACTGGCCTCTGGATGGCCGCTCACAGTGGCTCTTGGCAGCTCACACTGGCTGCCAGCTGCTCACACTGGATGCCAGCTACTCACGGTAGCTTATGGCAGCCCACTGCAATAGACGCTGCAGTCCACGCCATTGCCGGCGACTCACGGCAGCTCAGCTGCAGGTCGAGCTGCCATTCACCATCTTAGCTGTAGAGGGCAGTGTCACTGGACCTCATATGTGGGATTCACCCTGGGGCCCTACTGCTCAGAGCTGGCATCCCAAGCTAGCTCTTAACCAACATGCCACTCGGCCAGCCCTATTTTTTCTTTTAAATCACTGATCTGATCCTCTGCTTTATTTAATTTACTCCTGATTCCTTCGAGTATGTTCTTCATTTCAGTTATTGTATTTTTTAGTTCTAACTAGTTGGTTTTTACGATTTCTGTAACCTTCTTTATGTTCTCACTAAGTTCCTTAAACATTCTTATCATCAGTGTTCTAAACTCTGTCTCTGAATGGTTGGATTCCTCTGTTTCATTTAGTTCCATTTCTAGAGGTTTCTTCTGATCTTTTACTTGGAATATGTTTCTTTGTTTCTTCATTCTGGCTATCACTCTGTGATTGCTTCAATGTATTAGGTTGATTACCTATGTCTCTCAGTCATTGCTGCGTAGTCTTGTAGTATGTGTCTTTTATATTTGGATTACACGGTCTCCCTATTCTCCTGTCCCATGTGTTCCAGAGGTACGCTCTTGAAGTTGATGTTTAATTGCTTTCAGCTTGTCAGAGGGTTGGATTGACCCTTAGATTGTTAGCTGGCAGAATTAGCTCTATTCACAGTGTATGAGATGCTGTGTGGTGGTTGACACTCTCAGAGAAGGACTTGCCACTGTGGGCTCTTTTTGCCTGTGTAAAATTTCCTTTGAGAGTGCCACTTTTAGGTTCAGCCAGATACTACTCTGGTTTTGTCTAACACTGGCCTCTGAGTGTATTGGTTCTGGTGCTTCTTGGATGTGGCTCCCACTCAGAGCCATTTCAGCCCTGTCTGTTACCGGCATGTAACTATGTGGTAAGTACCTCAGGGCTATATGCAGTTGGATGCTGCCCGTGCTGGATGTGGGGTCATGTGGGGAAGGCCTCTGTGTAAACTGAGGCTGGCTGTCCCCAACATTGGTCCTGAGGCAGTTTTGGAAAAGGCCCAGAGCCTCCTAGGCCTGGTCCCACCTGTCAGATGTCCTTAAGGCCCAACTATTGAAAGAGGCTCTTTAGGATCTTGTGTCTGGCTATTTGACCCAGTATTTTTTTTTTTAATTTTTTTAAATTTTATTTTATTTTTAATTAGTTTCAGGTGTACAACACAGTGCAATAGTTATACATTTTACCCCTCAAAGTGACAACCCCCCACCCCCCCATACACCACCCCACTCCCCCCATATCATATATATCTATTACTCTTCCTCTGACTCTCTTCCACAGTATAATCCACATCCCTTGACTATCTATATATATTCAATTACAGTAGGTATACCACCTCCGATTTAGTAATACAGTGCAGTGATCAAACCTCTACTCCATCCATGAAATGGTCTCCCTAACAAGACCTATGATCATCTGACATTCCACAGAATATTTACAACATTATTAATTATATTCCCCAAACTGTTTTTCCTATCCCAGTAGCAATATTGTAGTTGCCTATTTTTGCTGTCTAATCCCTTCTCCTTCTCCCTCATCCCCATTCCTCTCCAAATTAGCAACCCTGATTTTTCCTCTATATCTATGAGACAGTTTCTGTTTACTTTGCTCATTCATACAGTTTTTCATATTCCACATATAAGTGAGATCATATGGTATTTGTCCTTCTCTGACTGACTTA
This sequence comes from Aselliscus stoliczkanus, assembly GCA_033961575.1. NCBI lineage: Eukaryota > Metazoa > Chordata > Mammalia > Chiroptera > Hipposideridae > Aselliscus > Aselliscus stoliczkanus. The sequence goes on from CM066737.1 coordinate 77,205,694, forward strand.
TTTCACTCAACATTATAGTCTCTAGGTCCATCCATATCATTGCAAATGGCACGATTTCATTCTTCTTTATAGCGGAGTAATACTCCATTGTATAAATATACCACGGTTTCTTAATCCAGTCATCTACTTGACCCAGTATTGAGGGTGCCCTTGGCAATGTGGCACTAGCTTGGCAGGATGGAGTTCAAGTGAGTTATGCAACATGATTGGTGGTTTTTAAGACATTAATGCAGATTCAGGTTTTACACCAATACCTGGCCTGTGATCTCCTTGTATAGCAGCCCAAAGGCACTACATCCAGCCTCCACCTCATGTTCACAGATTCACGAAAGCTGCTCCCGAGTGGCTGTGGTGCAGGTTTGTGGTTACTGAACACCATGAAGATGACCTTAGGGCTCTGAAGACCACCTTCTGTTGTAAATAAGCTTTCCTACAGTTTGTGGGGGTGTGGCCAGTCACTCAGGCACCCCGATTTCTCCTTGCAATACAACTGTAGGTGGGCAAGATCGTGTTACAGGTGTGTGAAGGCTGTGGTCACTGGTTTCTATAAATTCAGTGTATCCTCAGCTCTTGGAGCAGTGATTCTAAGTCCACATCTGCTTCATAAAACAAAAGCAAAGCAAGTTAACCCAACAACACCAAAAACAAATACACCCCCACAAATACACAATAAGCAATGATCAGACAGGAAAAACAAAAATATATAAACGAGAGAAAAACACAAACACAAAAACAGAAGAACAAGACAGAAAAACTGACCAAAGCAATAACCAGATAAATAAGCCTGAGAGGGGCCGGCCGAGTGGCACAATGGTTAAGCACTGGCTTGGGAAGCCAGCGGCCCTGGTTCGGTCCCACATGTGAGGGCCAGTGACACTGCCCTCAAAAAAAAAAATAATAAGCCTGAGAAACAATGACAAAAAGAAAACAGATGAAAGAAAAAAAAGGAAAAAAAAGATGAAAGAGAAAGAAAAGAAAAAAAAATAAAACAAAGAAGAAAAAAAGGGAGGAAAAAAGTGAAAAAAAAAAAAAAAGGCTCTCTGCCTGCTTTAATGTGCAGACCACTTGCTCAGCAATAGTCTCAGGGCGACTCTGTACCAGCTGTGTTTGGGGGAAGAGCCCAACGCGTAGTGCACAGGTCTCCCTCTTAGGCTTGCAGTGAGCTTCCCACAATTAGTTGCCATGTGCTCTGGGGCTGTGCGCACCACCAAAAATCCTCACAGGTTGTTGTGGGCTGCAAAAACCTTCTGTGGCCTGTGGAGGTGGGGGTCAGGCACCAGGGGCTCAGGAAGTCCCCGGCAACACAGATCTAGGTGGGCAGGGCAGGCCCCCAAGGCACCACGGACTGTGGTCAGTGGCCCCCACCAAGTCAGAGCAGCGTGCACTTCTGCACTGGCAACCAGCCTCCTCAGACATGCCATGAATACCCTGGCCAGATCACGCAGGTACACAGCTCCTGGTCCAACATTCTGTATCAATAAGGAAAATTATCGATCGCTGTGCACAGACTGAATCCTATTCTGAGGCTCGATACGCAAGACACACCACCACAAGCTGTTTGAAAGTAGATAAAAGGTTTATTATTAACAGGGAAAGAACTAAGGGAAATGGAAAGTAAAGTAAATAGTCACAGCATACCACCAGGACCCCATAATCTTCAGCACTGGCAAGTCAACACGGGCAATTGCAGGATCAGCACCGGTAAAATCAGCACGGGCAAAACGAAAGTTAAATCAAGGCAGTGGTGGCTTCTGCTTAGGGGTTTCTTGGTTCCCCCCTTTATAGGAACCTGAACAAAAAAGCTTGGTGTCAACAGGCATATACATAACAGTCATGTGCGGACCCGGATCTGTCCAGGAGCCGGGGCCTTGCATGTTTATATCTTCTTCTAGGAACGTTGCCCAGAAGTTGTTTTTAACATTAATCTGTCCCATTCCTGTCGGGGAGCTGCACTTTCCCAGACAGGACCTGGGCACATATCCAAGCTCCAGGTTTATCTATGATGTACTTTTTATGACCCTAAGCAGGCCTTCATTCTATAGCATCAATACACACTCCCAGGAAAACTCCCAGTCTCAGCCTGTCCCAATCAGCCACTTGCAGATCAGGCAGAGCAGCCGACAGCTAATTGCCACGCTGGCAACTCTGCACATGCAGTGCGGAGAGCGGGGACCCATGGCGGCTCGCATGTACCCTCATTTCAATGAGCAGCCTGTTGGAGCTGGAGGGCGCCTGCCAGGCACTACTCTGGCAATGCAGCACAAGCGGTGCAGACAGCCGAGACTCAAGGCAGCATGGGCCCGCACACACGCATGCCTGCACCAATTCCATCAGACCAATGCAGTCCCAGACCTGACCCTCTGTGGGAGGACCCAACCCTGGAAAAATGGCACCCTCCTGTACACTACTCATATGCAAGCTCCACACACGGGGAACAATGGTCCCAAAACCTCCAGCTCCCTCACCAAAGATGCTTTGGTTCAGTGCTTCCCCGCAGGCTCCTGTGTCCCCCGCTCATGCAGCCACTGCTTCTGCCAGGGACCAGGTGAGTGCTCACCAGTGAGCGAGTCCATGTGGTGGCTCCACAGGAGGGCAACTGATTCTCTAGCCACCCTCCGCCTCATCAAGTTGAGGAGAGTCCTCACTACATTCAACTGCCAGCTATCGTGGAACTCCTTTCCTAGCAAAGTAACTCTGGGCTGGTGAGCTCGGTGTGGGGCCAGAAAGCCCTTCCCCAAACCAGAGAAGCCTCTTCACCATGGAGCTGTCCCTCATGGGGTTTGCTCTTTTTCCATGGCCTGGAATCAGCCTGCCTCACATCTCCACCCCTCCTACCAGTCTTGATGTGGCCTCTTTTTTAAACCATTCATTTAGAGTTTCTGTTCATCTAGTGTTCAGGGGACTTCCCAGGTTGAATGTTATATAAATTATTGGGTCATTGGAAAAGTCATGATGTGTTTTTTCTATGCTTTTCTTTGCAAAAATGTGTCATGTCTTTTCTGACAACCCAATATTTGTAATTTTGGTGTAATCCTGGGAGGCAGTTGGCACAGTGTCCATCTATTCAACCATCTTGCCAGAAGTTCCCTAGAGCACACGCTCTTAACAACAGGGTTATCGGTTCAACTCCTGCATGGGATGGTGGGCTGTGCCCCACCCCCAAATAAATTGAAAGTGGTGACTGGACTTGGAGCTGAGCTTGTGCCTTCCACAACTAAGATTGAAGGACAACAACTTGACTTGGAGCTGATGGGTCCTGGAAAAACAGAATGTCCCCCTTCCCCAATTCCCCAACATTGTTTCCTTCCCCAATTCCCCAATAAAATCTTTAAAAAAAATAGCTAGCAAGTATTCACCATTTGGTACTACCCCAGAACTGTGCTAATGCTTTACGTGAAATTTTCACAATAGTTATGAGGTGTGTTCCATTATTTTTTTATTTTTTTATTTTTAATGATTTTAATTGGGAAATTGGGGGAGGGGAACAGCGTTGGGGAATCGGGGAAGGGGAACAGACAAGTTGCTGTCTTTTTGTTCTTCAGTCTAGTTGTGGAGAATGTCACTTCACTGGCCCATGTTGGTATTATCATTGTGCTCTTCCTGGGTGAGGCATATCGATCGCTAGCCACTAATGGTAGCTTACAGCAGCCACTGCAGTGCCACTGCAGCCTATGCCATAGCTGGCGACTCATGACAGCCCAGCTCCAGGTCGAGCTGTTGTTCACCATCTTAGCTATAGAGGGTGTAGCCCTAATGTGGGATCCAAACCAGGGTCCTGCTGCTCAGAGATTGCTTCCCAAGCCAGCTCTTAACCAACGCACCACTCAGCCAGCCCACAGTGTATTCTATTATTAATATGTCCATTTTACAAACACTGAAACTGAGACTCAAACAGTTGTTATTTGCCGAAATTCACACAATGAGTAAATGGTTCAAACATGGTCTATCTGATTCTATAGCCCTAAATTAAAATGCTACTGTTAACCAGTACACCATATTGGGTTTGTTTAGAAAACATCACTTGACTTTTATTTATCACTTGTATTAGTTTTTTTAATTGTTGCAGTAATAAATTACCACAACCTTAGTGGTTTAAAACAAGATAAATTTATAATCGTATAGTTCTAGGTGTCATAAATCCAGAACAAGCTTCATAAGGCTAATGTAAAGGTATTGACTGGGATGCATTCTTTTCTGGAGACTCAAGAGGATAATCTATTTTCTTGCCTTTTTTCAGCTTCTGGAGGCCGCCTGCATTTCTTGGCTTGGGTTTCTTCTTCCATCTTCAAAACTAGAAATAGCTGGTCGAGTTTTTCTTTTTTTTGAACATGTTTTTCCCCCAAAGATTTTATTGGGGAACTGGGGGAGGGGAACAGCATTGAGGAATTGGGAAAGGGAAAGCGACAAGTTGTTGTCCTTTGGTTCTTCAGTCTAGTTGTGGAGAATGCCGCTTCACTGGCCCATGTTGGTATTGTGATCATTTAGCTCTTCCTGGCCGAGGCACTCAGTTGCTGGACATTGGACCGCCACTCACAGTGGCTCATGGCAGCTCTCTGGGCTGCTGGCCACTCACGCTGGCTGCCAGCCACTCACGGTAGGTCACAGCAGCCCACTGCAGCCCTGCTGCAGCCTACATCAGCGCTGGTGATTCACAGCAGCCCAGCTTCAGGTCGAGCTGTTGTTCACCATGTTAGCTGTAGAGGGCGCAGAGTCACTGGCCCCCATGTAGGATCTGAATCGGCGGCCCTGCTGCTCAGAGCTCCTGCTCTGAAGCCAACTCTTAACCAACTGAGCCACTCGGCCGGCACTGGTCGAGTTTTTCTTACATCACATTACTGTGACACTAACTCTTCTGTGGCCTTATTTTTCATTAAATGATCTATGTGATTACATTGGACCCACCTGGATAATTTAGGGTAGTCTCCTTATTTTAAGGTCATGTGATTAGCAACCTTAATTGCATTTTATACTTTAATTCCTCTTTGCTATGTAAAATAACATATTCACAGGTTCCAGGGACTAAGATATAGCCTTTATTCTGCATACCATGCGACCTGTACATTGTTAGTTATGTCTATATTATATTACTCTGATTTCCAATAACTTTTACCCTTTCTAAAATCACATATAGAATATTTTCTCCCCAATTTTTTTAAAAGATTTTTTTGGGGGCAATTGGGGGAGGGGAACAGACAAGTTGCTGTCCTTTTGTTCTTCAGTCTAGTTGTGGAGGACATAGCTTCACTGGCCCATGTAGGTATTATCATTGCGCTCTTCCCGGGTGAGGCAGTCACTCGCTGGCCATTGGATAGCTGTTCACGGTGGCTCACAGCAGCTCACAAAAGCTCACGCCAGCTGCCGGCCAGCCCCACTGCATCCTACGCCGTCGCCTGCGACTCACAGCAGTCCAGCCCCAGGTAGAGCTGTTGTTCAGCATCTTAGCTGTAGGGGGCACAGCATTACTGGTCCTCATATGTGAGATCCAAACTGGGGCCTTGCTGCTCAGAGCTGGCATCCTAAGCCAATTCCTAACCAACTTGCCACTCAGCCCGCCCATATTTTCTACCAAATTTGATCTTCCTCCAATGTTATTTATATCAGGAATTGATAATAATATGCATAATAGTAGGGCTTATAACCCTAACTGAAATTTATTAAATGCCTACTCTGCACCATATGCTGTTTTTAACTCTTTACATACATTAGGTCACTTGACTCTCACAACCCTTTTATTGTTATTGTTATTAATTATAATTATGCTATGGGTTTGCCTTGACTAAATATTGTAACAACGTCCAGTGATTTCCTGCACTATTTATTTTAAACCAAACTGTGATCTCAAATGAATGTACTTTCTGGAAACAATAAGATCTAACCTAGTTTCTCAATCTAGTCATTAAACATGACCAAGTTGCTAGCCTGCAAGAAATAGGAAATGACTTCTGTTATCTTAGGGGATATAAAGAAGAGAAACAAAAGTTCTGAAATAAATAAAAATACTCTGGTTTGAAAAAGACAGAATTAATTTTTAATTACAGAATCTTAAGGTAATTTCTTTTTTTTTAAAAGCTTTTATTGGGGAATTGGGGGAGGGGAACAGACAAGTTGCTGTCCTTTTGTTCTTCAGTCTAGTTGTGGAGGACGTTGCTTCACTGGCCCATGTTGGTATTATGATCATTGCGCTCTTCCCGGCTGAGGCAGATCGGTCACTGGCCATGGGATGGCCACACGCAGCAGCTCATGGCAGCTCACACCAGCTGCTCTCCGCTCATGCTGGATGCCGGCCACTCACAGTAGCTTACTGCAGCCCACTGAAGCCCCACTGCAGCTTACACCATCACTGGTGATTCATGGCAGCCCAGCTCCTGGTCGAGCTGTTGTTCACCATCTTAGCTGTAGAGGGTGCAGCGTCACTGGCCCATGTGAGATCTGAACCAGTGGCCCTGCTACTCAGAGATTGCTCTCCCAAGCCAACTCTTAATCAATGAACCACTTGGCCGGCTCCTCTTAAGGTAATTTATTTATTTATTTATTTATTTATTTATTTATTTATTTATTTATTTTTTAATTAGTTTCATGTGTACAACATAGTGCAATAGTTATACATTTTACCCCTCAAAGTGACAACCCCCCACCCCCATACACCACCCCACTCCCCCCTATATCATATATATCTATTACTCTTCCTCTGACTCTCTTCCACAGTATAATCCACATCCCGTGACTATCTATATATATTCAATTACAGTAGGTATACCACCTCCGCTTTAGTAATACAGTGCAGTGATCAAACCTCTACTCCATCCATGAAATGGTCTCCCTAACAAGACCTATGATCATCTGACATTCCACAGAATATTTACAACATTATTAATTATATTCCCCAAACTGTTTTTCCTATCCCAGTAGCAATATTGTAGTTGCTTATTTTTGCTGTCTAATCCCTTCCCCTTCTCCCTCATCCCCATTCCTCTCCTAATTGGCAACCCTGATTTTTCGTCTATATCTATGAGACAGTTTCTGTTTACTTTGCTCATTCATACAGTTTTTCAGATTCCACATATGAGTGAGATCATATGGTATTTGTCCTTCTCTGACTGACTTATTTCACTCAACATTACAGTCTCTAGGTCCATCCATATCATTGCAAATGGCACGATTTCATTCTTCTTTATAGCGGAGTAATACTCCATTGTATAAATATACCACAGTTTCTTAATCCAGTCATCTACTGATGGGCATTTTGTTTATTTCCAAGTCTTAGCTATTGTAAATTGTGCTGTTATGAACATAGAGGTGCATAACTTTTTTTGAATAAGTGTCTTGGTTTTTTCAGGATAAATACCTAGGAGTGGAATTGCTGGGTCAAACGGTAGCTCTATTTCCAGTTCTTTCAGATACCTCCATACTGACTTCCATAGTGGCTGCACCAATCTGCAGTCCCACCAACAGTGCAGCAGGGTCCCCTTTTCCCCACAGCCCCGCCAGCACTTGTTGTTTGTTGATTTGTTGATGATAGCCATTCTGACTGGGGTGAGGTGGTATCTCATGGTGGTTTTTATTTGCATTTCCCTAATGACCAGTGAGGTTGAACTTTTTTTCATATGCCTGTTGGCCATCTGTATGTCCTCTTTAGAGAAATGTCTCTTCATATCTTCTGCCCATTTTTTAATTGGGTTGTTTGTTTTTTTGGTGTTGAGTTTCATGAGTGTTTTATAAATTTTGGATATTAACCCCTTATCAGATATATCATTGGCAAATATCTTCTCCCATTCAGTAGGCTTCCTTTTTGTTTTATTAATGGTTTCCTTTGTTGTGAAAAAACTTTTAAGTCTGATATAATCCTATATGTTCATTTTTTCTTTTACTTCCCTTGCCCGTAGGGATGTATCAGCAAAAATATTGCTCCGGGTAATGTCTGCAAATGTACTCCCTATATTTTCTTTTAGGATTTTTATGGTTTCAGGTCTTATATTTAAGTCTTTAATCCATTTTGAATTTGTTCTTGTATAAGGCGTAAGGAGATGATCCAGTTTCATTTTTTTGCATGTGTCAGTCCAATTTTCCCAGCACCATTTATTGAATAGACTATCTTTACTCTAGTGTAAATTCTTGCTTCCCTTGTCATAGATTAACTGTCCGTAAATGCTTGGATTTATTTCTGGGCTCTCTGTTCTGTTCCACTGATCGATGTTCCTGTTTTTATGCCAATACCAAACTGTCTTGATTACTGTGGCCTTGTAGTAGGCTTCGATGTCTGGTAGCGTGTTCCCCCCGACTTTGTTTTTATTTCTCAGAATTGCCGAGGCTATTCTGGGTCTTTTATGAATCCATATAAATTTTAGGATTATATTTTCTATTTCTGTGAAAAATGCCCTTGGTAGTTTGATAGGAATTGCATTGAATCTATATATTGCTTTAGGCAGTATGGACATTTTAACTATATTAATTCTTCCTATCCTTGAGCATGGTAGGTGTTTCCATTTATTTGTATCTTCTATGATTTCTTTCTTCAGTGTCTTATAATTTTCTGAGTACAGATCTTTCACTTCTTTGGTTAAATTTATTCCTAGGTATTTTATAGTTCTTGACGCAATTGTAAATGGGACAGTTTTCTTAATTTCTCTTTCCATTAGTTTATTATTGGTATATGCAAATGCCAATGATTTCTGAACATTGATTTTATATCCTGCTACTTTACTGAATTCGTCTATCAGTTCCAATAGTTTTTTGATGGAGTCTTTGGGGTTCTCTATATACAGTATCATGTCATCTGCATATAATGACAATTTTACTTCTTCCTTGCCAATTTGGATGCCTTTTATTTCTTTTTGTTGTCTGATTGCTGTGGCTAGAACTTCCAGCACTATGTTGAATAAAAGAGGAGAAAGTGGACAGCCTTGTCTTGTTCCTGATATTAAGGGGAATGGTTTTAGCTTTTCCCCATTGAGTACGATGTTAGCTGTAGGTTTATCATATATGGCATTTATTATGTTGAGATATGATCCCTGTATTCCCACTTTGCTAAGGGTTTTTAACATAAATGGCTGTTGGATTTTGTCAAATGCTTTTTCTGCATCTATTGAAATGACCATGTGATCTTTACCTTCATTTTGTTGATGTGGTGTATCACATTAATTGATTTACGGATGTGGAACCAGCCTTGTGCACTAGGGATGAATCCCACTTGATCATGATGTATGATCTTCTTAATATATTGCTGAATTCTGTTTGCTAATATTTTATTGAGAATTTTTGCATCTATATTCATCAGGGAGATTGGCCTGTAGTTTTCCTTTTTTGTGATGTCTTTATCTGGTTTTGGAATCAGGGTGATAGTGGCTTCATAAAAAGAGTTTGGGAGCCTTCCCTCCTTCTGGATTTTTTGGAATAGTTTGAGAAGAATAGGTGATAGTTCTTTTTTGAATGTTTGATAAAATTCACTTGTGAAGCCATCTGGTCCAGGGCTTTTGTTTTTTGGGAGCTTGTCAATTACTGATTCAATTTCCTTGGTAGTAATCAGGGTATTTAGATTTTCTGTTTCTTCTTGCATTAGCTTTGGAAGGTTGTATGCTTCTAGAAAATTATCCATTTCTTCCAGATTGTCAAATTTGTTGGCATATAGTTGCTCATAGTAATTTCTTTGAATTTTTGGATTTCTGTGATGTCTGTAGTCATTTCCCCTCTTTCATTCCTGATTTTGCTAATTTGAGTCCTCTCTCTCTTTTTTTTTTGATGAGCCTGGCTAGAGGTTTGTCAATTTTGTTTATCTTCTCAAGAAACCAGCTCTTGGTTTCATTGATCTTTTGAATTGTTTTTCTGTTCTCTATATTGTTTATTTCTGCTCTGGTCTTTATTATCTCCTTTCTTGTACTCCCCTTGGGACTGTTTTGCTGTTCTTTTTCCAGTTCCCTTAGGTATAAGGATAACCTGTTGATTTGAGATTTTTCTTCCTTCTTTAGTTAGGCTTGCACTGCTATAAACTTCCCTCTTAGGACTGCTTTCGCAGCATCCCAGAGATTTTGGGTCGTAGTGTTTTCATTATCGTTTGTCTCGAGGTATCTTTTGATTTCCTCCTTGATCTCATTTGTGACCCACTCACTATTTAATAGCATATTGTTTAGCCTCTATTTATTTGTCAGCTTCCCGGATTTCTTCTTATAATTGATTTCTAGTTTCATAGCATTGTGGTCAGAGAATACAGTTGAAATGATTTCAATCTTCTTAAATTTATTGAGACTTGTTTTGTGGCCTAACATGTGGTCTATCTTAGAAAATGTTCCATGTGCACTTGAAAAGAACGTATATTCTGTAGCTTTGGGATGAAATGCTCTGAAAATGTCTGTTAAATTCAGCTGGTCTAATGTGTCATTTAAGGTCGCTGTTTCCACATTGATTTTCTGTCTGGAGGATCTGTCCATTAGTGACAGCGGGGTGTTGAAGTCCCCTACTATGATAGTGTTACTGTTGATCTCTGTCTTTATGTCTGACAATATGTGTTTTATATATTTAGGGGCTCCTATGTTAGGTGCATAGATGTTTACTAGAGTTATGTCCTCTTGTTGGATCAATCCCTTCATTACTATGAAGTGTCCTTCTTTGTCCTTTGTTATATTCTTCAATTTAAAGTCCATTTTATCTGATAGAAGTATCACTACTCCAGCTTTTTTCTCAGTACCATTTGCATGAAATATTTTACTCCATCCCTTTACTTTCAGCCTGTATGAGTCTTTGGATCTGAGGTGAGTCTCTTGTATACAGCATATACTGGGGTCTTGCTTTCTTGTCCGTTCAGACACCCTATGTCTTTTTATTGGAGCATTTAATCCATTTACATTTAATGTGATTATTGATAGGTGTGTATTTATTGCCATTTTCTTATTTGTGTTTGTAGTCTTTCATAGGTTGTTTTTCTCTTCTACTTAAAGAAGCCCTTTTAGCATTTCCTGCAAAGCTGGCTTGGTGGTAATGAATTCCCTAAACTTATTTTTTTCTGCAAAGCTCCTTATCTCGCCTTCGATTTTAAATGATAACCTTGCTGGATACAGCAATCTTGGTTGTAGGCCTTTATTTCTCATCACTTTGAAAACCTCCTGCCACTCCCTTCTGGCCTGCAAAGTGTCTGTAGAAAAGTCAGCTGATAATCTTATGGGGGTACCCTTGTAAGTAACTTGCTGCCTTTCCCTGGCTGCTTTAAGGATTCTGTCTTTGTCCTTAACCCTTGCCATTTTCACTATAATGTGTCTTGGAGTGGGCCTGTTTGGAATCATCCTGGTTGGGACTCTCTGCACTTCCTGAGCTTGTATTTCGATGTCCTTTGCCAGGTTAGGGAAGTTTTCAGACATTATTACTTCAAATATATTCTCAATCCCTTGCTCCCTCTCTTCTCCTTCTGGTACTCCAATGACCCGTTGGTTATTGTGTTTGATGTTGTCCCCCAGCTCTCTTAAACTATTTTCCATTCTTTTTTCTTTTTGTTGTTCTGCATGGGTGATCTCTGCTATTTTGTCTTCTAAGTCACTGATTTGATTTTCTGCTTCATCCAATCTGCTAGTGATTCCATCAAGTTTGTTATTTAATTCAGTAATTGTATTCTTAAGTTCTAGCTGGTTGCTTTTCATGATTTCTTTATCCTTCTTTATATTTTCATTAATTTCCTTGAACATTCTAATAATCAGTGTTCTGAACTCTGTCTCCGATAGTTTGGTTACCTCTATTTCCTCTATTTCCACTGATTGAGGAAGTTTCTTCTGTTCTTTCATTTGTGTTGTGTTTCTTTGTCTCCGCATTCTGGCTTACTCTTTGTGTTTGCTTCAATATAACAGATAGATCCCCCAGATTTCTCAGTCTTTTCTGGGTAAACTTATATGGTGTATGTCCTTTATATTTGAATTACTCAGTCTCCCTATTCTCCTGTGCTTGTATCCGAGGTGTCCCTTGTGTGTCCTCACTTGTTGAAGTTTTAGTTTTGATTACTTTTGGTTTGTCAGTAGGTGTGATTGACTCCCAGATTGATTAGCTGTGAGAATCAGCAGCGTCTGCAATTTATGAGCTGCTGTGAGAGGATTGACCCCCTCTGATGAAACTTGGACCCTATGGGTCCTAGTACCTGTAGTAACTTCCTTTTGGGTGTGACTCTTGTATGTCAAACCCAGAAATGCTCTGGTTTTATCCAAAGTTGGCCTCCGGTATGATGATTCTTGTGTCTGTTTGTTTGGACCCACTGCTGCAGAGTCATTTTAGAGCATAACAGATCAACAAGAACAACCTTCGCAGCCACCAAAGGAAACCAAATGCTCGCACAAGTAAAAAAAACCAACCATCAAACTACAGTCAACTTGTACAGAAATATCAATCATACTAATGAAGAAAACTAACAGAAACAAAACAAAAACCACACACTCAATAATAACAGAAGAGGAAACAAAATACAATACAATACAATATCCTAAAAAAAAAAATAGAATAAACATGAGAAACCGATTAGCTATACCTAAAAAATAAAAAATAAAAATAAAGTAAAATAATAATAAAAAAGTAAGAAAAATTAAAAAAACAAAATTTGCAGAAAAAAGGAAAAGAGGAAAAGTATAGCAGTGAGAAGAATGAATAAAATAAGAGAGAAAGTGAGGGTGGGGAAAAAAGAAAAAGAAAAGAAAGAAAAAGAAAAAGAAAAAAGGAAAAAAATATATATATTTGTGTACACACCCATATATATGGACATATATTCACCTATATACACCTATATATATGCCTATATTAAAAACTACAATATGATTAGAATGAAATAGAAATAAAAACCAAAAACAACTAAGATAAGCAGCCAATAAAGGGAAAACAAAACAGAATAAAACCAAACAAACCAAAAATACCCGTGCCGGTCTAGGCTAAAGTCCACCAAGCTCTCTTCAGTTTGTCTGCTGTACAAAAATTCCTGTGCGTCTTGTGGGAACAGTAGGCCACCTGATGCCTAGCGTTATCCTTGCACTGCAGGTTTGCTGTACTTGAGTGTGGTTGTGACGTGTGATTGGTGGTTTTTACAAAGTCACTGCCTTTTTGCTTTTGCCTGTCTCAAGGCAGGCTGCACCCCCAAAGCCTCAATGAGTGTCTCTGGGCACCCTTTGGGTTGACAGCCATGGAGAATTAAAGAATTCCTCACTACCAAAAGCCTGCTGCTAAGAGTCTGTTAATTAGTGCCTCAGCAGGTGAACCTGCCCTGCCTCCCAAGCCTTGCCTAAAGGTGGGGGCAGGGTAGGTAGTCTCACTCTGCAGCCTTTACTGGGTGGAAATTCTCAACCCCCTGCAGGTAAGGATATCTTCCTAGTCTGCCCCTATTGCTCCATTCAGGAGTCAGTTTAAGACTGACTTGGCGGGGGCCAAAGTTTGTGGGAGTGGGTGGGTTATTGTTTTTTTTTGCTTTCTGTTCAAGAGTAGAAAAAGGAAAAAAAAAACAAACATAAAAATAAACAAAGCCACAGTTCCAACACTGTTTTAAGCTAAGGCCTTTGCCTCTTATGCTCCAGCGGAGTTCCTGCTGCTCTCCCAAAGGGTCTGCCAGGATTTAGGGAATTGCGCGCACCCTACCATGTGGCCAAGGTCCCCGCTCCGCATCTCTCGGGGACCTGCGTCTCTGCCCGGCGCGCTGCGTGTCCGAGTTAGTCTTCTTTTTCCCCTGCTCCCGGGTTTCAGGCTTCTGCCTCGGAGCCGGCGCGCACCCGCGCGGTGCTCCTGCTGCTCTCCCGAAGAGACTGTCGGGGTTTAAGGGACTGCAAGCCCCCTGCCCCGAGGCTCAGATCCCCGCTCCGTCTCTCTGGGACCTGTGACTCCAGCCGGCGCACTGCGTCTCCGCGGGCGAGTCCTCTGTTTCCCCCTGCTCCCGGGTTTAAGGCTTCTGCCTTGGAGCCGGCACGCGCCCGCGCCGTTCTCCTGCTGTGCTCCTTCAGGGACTGCCACCGGGGTTCAGGGGACTGCGTGCACCTTTCCACGCAGCTCTGATCCCCGCTCCATCTCTCGGGGACCTGGGTCTCCGCCCGGCGCGCTGCTTCTCCGTGGGCGAGTCCTCTGTTTTCCCCTGCTCCCGGGTTTCAGGCTTCTACGCTCTGTGGGACCCGGTGGGCACAGAGACTGATCCCTGAACCGGGAGGGTGCAGGGACTGATCTTGCCCTGCCGCTGCGGGGCTCTGCACCCTGCTTCCTGGGGACCCGGCGAGCCGTGGGTGCAGCTCCTGCCTCTGCACAGTCGTCTCCTCTCTCTCCTCCCACACTTGCCCGGCCTGAGCTTCTGCCTCAGACTGCAAACCAACGTGCTCTTCTTGCTGAACTCTTGGTGGGCCGCGGGCCGCAGGGAGCGAGCCGGGGCAACACTCACCGTGACTCAGCAGCCACGGGTGCCAGCTGCACCTCACGCGTCTCGCCGCCTTCTTCCCCTACTCGCCCAGCCTGCCCACCTTCCAGCAATCCTTGTGTGGAACTCTTAGTTGCTCTGTGTGATGAGTAGATAGATGTCTCTTTGAAGCGTATTAGAAGTTCAAATTGTGGATATTTCCAGGGGAGGTTTCACGCAGCCCTCCTCACAGCCGCCATCTTGCCCCTCCCCTCTTAAGGTAATTTCTAATGAGAAGAGAGCAATTCCACTATGTCAAATGATAAAAAGTAAAGGTCCTAATCCAATATGACTTGTGTTCTTATAAAAATGGAAAATCTGGTCACAGAAACATGCATAGAGGGAAAATATCATGTGAACATGAAGACAACCATCTACAAGCTAAGGAGAGAGTCCTCCCCTCACAGCCCTCAGAAGGAACCTACTTTGTCAATACCTTACTTTTGGACTCTGGCCTCCATAAGAGTGAGAAAATAAATTTGTGTTGTTTAAGCCATTCAATTTGTGTTGGCTTAGGCACCTGGCACTTTTATAGCAGTCCTAGCAAAGTAATATATGTGGGCAGGTAATAAACAGAATACTGGTTATAATTGAGTTTACAGTGTGGTCTAATGGATCTTGCAATGCCACCCAGTGGGAATTTCCTCAACTCCTAAGTGTATAGGTGCCAATTACATGCTTTGCAGTTGTAGTACCCCTCTGTTCCGCAGACTGTGAGGTAGGAGCTATTATGGTAGGGAAATCCAAGTATAAACCTTTGAAAATTCCTCTGCCCCCAGAGAAGGGATGTACAAAAAACAATATATTAATAGTTTTCCTGGATACAGTTGGCAATTATTTGTATCACTTTTGTAGATCTAAATGTCCCATTCATATTTCTGGTTACTTTGTCAATCTGGCTACTGAGGAAACTGGATAGTTTGTGGAGAATGACTATAGTCTACCACAAGGTCATTTAGGTAGTATGCCCCATTGCAACTGCTCTGTTGGGCTTAACATTATTGCTTGATCAGCTTAGTAAGGCCTCAGGTACACTGATTTGGTGAATGAATTCTATTTTATCCAATCATAAAAGAACAGAAAAAGTTCACTTTCAATGTGAGAGAGACTATTCATTTAAAGTTCTACTCAGAGCTATGTAAATTTCCCATTCTCTCTCAATATAGTCCAAAAACTTCTGGAACATCTGGACATCCCACAGAATAGTACACTGCTCTTTTACATCAATGATATGCTGACTAGGCAGGATAATAAAAATGGTAAATAGTATGCTGGAAGGCTTTATTAAGATACATTCAGAGAATGAAGATAAATCCTAAAAATATTCAGAAACTTGCAACTTTAGTAAAATTTTTAGAAATAAGTGGTCAAGAGCATGCTGAGAAATGCCTGCTCTAAAGAAATGAAAAATTGCTGCAGTTTGCATTTAAGAAGGAAGCGCAATTCCTGGTAGCCTTCTTTGGATTCTGGAGCAACACATTTAACACCTAAGAATACTGCTCCATCCCATTTACTGGGTGATGCTAGGCTGCAAGTTTTCAATGAGACCTGGAAACAGGAAAGGGCTTGGCAGCAAGTCCAGGTTGTGGCATGAATAGTCCTGCTGCTTGTTACACATAATCAAGAAGACACTATGGTTTTGGAGGTGTCAGTGGTAAGAAAGGAAGTAAGGTGGGGCTTATGACAGGCTCCAGTGTGAGGATCCAATGCAGACCCCTGGGATTCTGGAGCAAGGCCATGCCATCTATAACAAAGAATTATATGCCCTTTGAGAGACAGCTCCTGGCATGGTACAACCCCGTAATAGAGACAACATACTATTGGGTACTAAATGACCATGCATCCAGAACTGCCAATTATAAGCCAGGTTCCGTTGGACTTAACAAATAAAAAAATCAGACAGACCCAGCAGCTGTCCATCAAAAATGGACATTGTCATTCTGAAATCAAGTCTGAGCAGAACCAGAGAGTATATGTAAGCTGCATAAACAGGTATCACAGATCTCCATTTTATTTTATTTTTTAAGATTTTTTTAATTGGGGAATTGGGGGCAGGGAACAGCATTGGGGAACTGGGGAAGAGAAACAGACAAGTTGTTGTCCTTTTGTTCTTCAGTCTAGTTGTGGAGGACATTGCTTTACTGGTGTATTTTCGTATTGTCATTGCACACTTCTCAGGTGGGGCAGCTCGGTTGCCGACCTCTGGACGGTCTCTCACAGCGGTTCTTGGCAGCTCACACCAGCTGCCAGCCACTCAAGCTGGCTGCCGGCCACTCACTGTAGCCTATGGCAGCCCACTGCAGCAGGGGCTGCAGCTATGCCATCCCCAGGGACTCACAGCAGCCCACCTCCAGGTGGAGATGTTGTTCACCATCTTAGGTGTAGAGGGCAGTGTCACTGGCCCTCATATGTGGGATCAAAACCAGGGCTGCTGGTGTCCCAAGCCAGCTCTTAATCAATGTGCCACTCAGCCAGCCCCCAGATCTCCATTGTATGCAATGTACTTGTATCAGCATCTTCCCTCAACTTGCACCTATGGATATATGACAGAAGAGAGAAATCCTGAGCCTTGATTTTAAATAGGTTGGCTCAGCATATGGGTTCAAGTGGATGGCACCTTACAGCAACACTTGGGTGACCCTGAAGGAATAAAATATATGACCAAAGTATCCACTTCACTGTAAAGAAGATGCAGGGGTGGGCACCTGACCATGAAATCAACTAGTTATATTACATATCACACTATCCAGAAGCCGCTGGCCTCAAAGAGAGCTTGAATGACCTATTGAAGGTGCCATAAAATGTTAGCTTGGATGAAAACCTCTGAAAAATTGGATACAATCCTTTAAGATGCAATATATGCAATAAATTGGAGAATTATAGATGATGTGTCTTCAACAGGAAAAACACATGTGCCCAGAAACCAAGGGATATGCTTAGGAGTTGCTTCACTTACCATCACTTCCAATGACTCACTCAGCACTTTTGTTCTTTTTGAATCAAATTTGCTTGCTGTAGAGATATCTGTCCTGATCCCAAATAAGGGGCATATTCTTGCCAGGGATCCAGCAACAGTCCCATTGAAGTACAAGTTATAGCTGCTGTCAAGACACTTTGGACCCCTATGCTTAGAGGATAGCTGTTGTGAAAAAGAGTCACCATCTTGGCAAGGATAATTTAACCTGATGGGCAAGGGATAGTGCTGCTTTTCACAGTAGGGGAAGGAAGGGATATCTGTGGAAGCAACATGATCCACTTGGGCATCTCTTGGTACTCCCTTGCCCAATTTTAACTGTGAATGGAGTTTGAGGAGGATATGATTACTAGAAGCTCAGACCCTTCAGAAATGAAGTTTGGGATTATACCATCAGGTAAGGCATCAATACCTGTAGAAACAGTAGCTGAGAATGAGAGGAATTTTGAATAGACAGTGTAGGAACCCAACCAAATGTGGCCCTAAGGTCAACTGCAGTGATGGAGGCTATCCTTTCTCTTTTAATTTTTCCCTAAGGAGGAAAAGCCCATGGGAATTTTGGAAGAGTGAATATGGATAGAGAAGTGGACCTGTGTAATGATTCATGGGAATTTGCTCCTCAGATCTCACTTCAAGAGTGGTCCTGCTCTGAGGAATGTAATCACCTGACAGCCTCTAGCTGCTGCATATTTGAGGTCCACCAGTGTACAAGCTGGGGCCACACTCCCACTGGACTGTTTCCAGCTAATGATTGAATGCCATGGAGGTATTAAAGCCAGGGTATTCCTGTTACAACACAAACTCCTTTAAAGAGCAGTCTTTGTTCAGGGTTCCTCATTGGCCTGCTTGAGACTTTCTCTGAGCTGCAGCATGTTTGAGACTATTCTTTTTTTTAATTTTTTTTTAAAGATTTTATTGGAGAATTGGTGGAGGGGAATAGCGCTGGGGAATTGGGGAAGGGGAACAGAGAAGTTGCTGTCCTTTTGTTCTTCAGTCTAGTTGTGGAGGACGCTGCTTCACTGGCCTATGTTGGTATTATGATCATTGCACTCTTTCCGGCTGAGGCAGATCGGTTGCTGGCCATTGGACAGCTGCTCACGGCAGCTCACAGGAGCCCACGGCAGCCCCACTGCAGCTTACGCCATCGCCAGCAATTCATGGCAGCCCAGCTCCAGATCAAGCAGTTTTTCACCATCATACCTGTAGAGGGCACAGTGTCCTCTGGCTCATGTGGGAACAAAACCAGTGGCCCTGTTGCTCAGAGCTCACGCTCCCAAGCCAACTTTTAACCAATTGAGCCACTCGGCCCACCCCGTCTGAATCTATTTTTACCTAGAGTTCCTTTCTTTCCTTTCACAGAGGTCAGAACTGAATGGTAGTCTGAAGGCTCTCCTCACCTACTCTTGCTCCCCTTCTCCATTTCCCTTCACTAGTGTTTCCCTTAATAAGCCTTTTATATTTCTCATTATGTTTTAGCTTTTGATTCCTGGAGGATCCCTGGTGTTCCAGGGTAGAAGGCCAGAACAAAATTTAAGGTGGAAGGTGAACAGTGTAGCTGCCATTTGCCAACTGTTTTAGGAGTACAGTTGACCACTGAACAACACAGGGGCTAGGGATACCAACCCCTCATGCAGTCGAAAATCCACATACAACTTTTACTACTAATAGCCTACTGTTGACTGGATAACACAAATATTTAATTAACACATATTTTGTATGTTGTATGTATTATATACTGTATTCTTACAATAAAGTAACCTAGAGAAAAGAAAATGTTGTTAAAAAATCATAAGGGGGGGGCAGACAAGTGGCTATGTTGTTTAAGAGCATGAGTTCTGAGCAACAGTGATGCCGGTTTGAGTCCCACATGAGCCAGTGTGCTGTGCCCGAGCTGAGCTGCCACTGAGCTGCCAACAAGTGGCAGGATGATGACTGGACTTGGAGCTGAGCTAGCTGCGCCCTGTACAACTAAGACTGAAGGACAACAACCTGGCTGTTCCCCTTCTCCAATTCCATACTGTTCTCCTTCCCCAATTCCCCAATAAAATCTTTAAAAAAAAAGAAAAAAGAAAATCATGAGGAAGAGAAAATATATTTACAGTACTGTATATATTTAGTGAAAAACAATCCATGTATAAATGGACCAACACAGTTCAAACCCATGTTGTTCAAGGGTCAATTGTATTTTATCAATGAGTACAGCTCTATCCTTGCATACTGGTTGAATATCAGTATTGAATCTAAACTTAATTCCTGTTCCTCATCTATTTATTTCTCCAAGCACCAGTCCTCCTTCATATCTATAAATCACTTTTATTTTTTATTTTGTTTACTTCCAGGATTTCTTTACACAAAGACAGGCAAATAAATATATATATATATATATATATATATATATATATATATATATATATCCTCTTTCCTTCTTTTAAAAAAATAGTACAACTCATAGAGCCTATATCCTTTGCAACTTGAATTTTTTTCACTTAAATTTATATTGGAGATCTTTTCATCTCACCACACAGAGAGCTTATTTTTTTCCACATTCACATGACATTCCATTGTGGAGAAGAACTGTTATATTTTCAATCAATCACTTATTGATATATAATTGGGTTGTTTCTAAACCTTTTCTTTTCTTTTTTAGGTATACCCTTATACATATGAGAGTTTTACTTTGTGATCTAATCTGAAAAATATTTCTTTTCTTTCTTTATTTTTCTTCTTTTTATTTTAAATTAAATTTATTGGGATTACAATGGGTAGTAAAATTACATAGGTTTCAAGTGTACAATTCTGTAATACATCATATATATATCACATTGTGTGTTTACCACCCACAGTCAGTTCTCCTTCCATAAACTTTTCTATTTACAATATTGCAATAAAAAATCTTTTATATGTGATTTAGGGCATGTGTAAGTGATCAAATAGATTACAAAAATGACTCCTCTTTAAGAATTGGATCTAAAATCTAATCTTTTTTTTTTTTTTTTTAGCTGAGCCATCCTGCTACCCATTGGCAGCTCAGTGGCTGCTCCGCTCGTGCTGGCATTGAACTGCTGTTGCTCAGAGCTCAGCTCGCACTCTTGAGCGAGCTCTTAACCAACTGAGCCACTCGACTGGCCCAAAAAATCTAATCATTTCTGAGAATAAATGGAAGTCAAAATTATAACAAAAAGGCAGAAAGCAGACTGAGTGAAGTGAAGGAAGTCTCTATATTTATATCTATATTTATTTGCATATATATCATTGCTATAGGTTAAATATTTATGTCTCCACAAAATTCATATGTCAAAACCTAATGTCCAATGTTTTGTTATTAGGGTGGGGCCTAACACCCAAAAAGTAAGGACTTTGGGAGATGTTTTAAGAGGATGGAGTCTTCATGAATGGGATTAGTGCTTCTATAAAAGAAATTACACAGAGCTCCCAAGTTCCCTTCCACCATGTGAGGACACAGTGAGAAGGACTGTCTATGAAACAAAAAGTGGGCTCTCACAGACATCAAATCCCCTAGCACCTTGATCCTGGACTCTCCAGCCTCCAGAAGAATGTGAAATAATTTTCTGTTTTTCATAAGCTATCCTGTCTATGGTATTTTTGTTACAGCAGCCCAAACAGACTAAGAAAATTACTATCTATCTATCTATCTATCTATCTATCTATCTATCTATCTATCCATCTAGCCAATCTGTTTCCTTCCACACTCCTTTCTTGCCCTTAGGAAAGAATGTGACAAACGTAATTATGAAATATATAAAATAATTGATTAATTTGTTATTATTCCAGGGATATTTGCAGTTTATCATTAAATCAAATAATAAACTAAAGGGAAAAATATCTAAAGATAAATGATTACATTGAGAGCTCTGTATATGAATGTGGGAGGTGGGGATTACTATCTACATAAAGGTCTCTGTTTTTTTTTTTAAGGATGTGAAAGATCTGGGTCCTTCCATTCTGTTTACTTTTATTAATAATAAGTAAAACAGGGCTGGCTGAGTGGAGCATTGGTTAAGAGCTGGTTTTGGGATGCCAGCGGCCCCGGTTTGGATCCCACATATGAGGGCCAGTAACAATGCCCTCTACAGCTAACAACAGCTCCACCTGGAGCTGGGCTGTGAGAGCCCCGGCCATGGTGTAGGCTGCAGTCTCTGCTGTAGTGGGCTGCCATAGGCTACAGTGAGTGGCTGGCAGCCAGCATGAGTGGCCGGCAGCCAGCATGAGCTGCCAATAGCTGCGGTGAGCAACCATCCAGAGGCCGGCGACCGATCTGCCTCATCCGGAAAGAGTGCAATGACGATACCAACATGGGCCAGTGAAGCAACGTCCTCTGCAACTAGACTGAAGAATAAATAAATAAATAAATAAATAAATAAATAAATAAATAAAACAGAAATTTTACAAAACATGATAGGAGCATCCAAAGGAAGAGTACTAAGTTTTAGCCTAAACTTGGAAATGGCTTTCAATGTAAAGTTTCAGGCATTTAATAAATAAAGCACATATCTCTATAAATTACATGCAAAAAAATCATCTCCTGGTACTCACAGACTTGGTTTTATTTGTTACAGTTCCACAGAAGTAGAGATGCTCATTTGAGAGATGCTCACTAGTGAAGCTAGTGTTTACTGTGATAAGGCCATTCTGTGAAACCAAGTGCTCAGTTGTTTAAAGCAGCTTCTGAATCCATTTTGCTTCAGGCTGAGGAATGAAGTAAAAAGTAAAATGTTATTTATCTGTTAATTATAGAGAGTTTCCGGTGTGTTAAGAACCACATCAAAACACAGAATGTCATAAGTGGAAAGGAACTTGGATATCATTTCTATTACTTCTTATTAAAAATGCAAGTCCATGGACTCCACCCCAGACCAATCAATTTAAAGTCTGAGATGGAGTCAGCAATTTGCATGTTCAACAACTTTCTAAAAACAGACTCATAAACACAGAGAATGAACTAATGGTTTCCAAATGGGAGGGATTTGGGGGGCTGGGTGAAAAATGTGAAGGAATTAAGAAGCACAAATTGGTAGTTAAAAAATAGTCATGGGAATGCAAAGTACAGCATAGGGAACATAGTAAATTATATTGTAATAACTATGTATGGTGCCAGTGGGTACTAGACTTACTGGGAGGAATTACTTCATAAATTATACAAATGTTTGACCAATATTCTGTACACGTGAAACTATTAAAAATATAAAATAATATTGTCAACTGTAATTGAAAAATACAAATAATAAATTATTTTTAAAAACCCAAGTGAGATGTCTACATAAGTTTCCCTTTACCACCAGATTTTGGAGGAAGGGGGATGGAAGAGGAGATCCCGTGGAGGACAGAAATAGAAACTTTAAATTTATGGAGTATTTAACATTAAAGACTGAGTTAAGCTCACAGAGATTTTTATAAACCAAAAGAGATCGATTTACTTCTGGCAAGTTAACATTTTCCTGATCATTAATAAGAATGATAGCACATAAAGAAGTTTAGTTCAGGTATGGATTAAAAAATCTAATTTTTTGTGTATCTAAAACTGGTATGTAATATTTTCAAACTGCTATGTCTGGATTTTGGTTGACTTTTTCTATATTCAGCAACTTTCTACAAATGTCTTTATATCTCACTTGTAGAAGTTTTAATCAGTTTTTGTATTTGTTTTTTCTTAAGTACAGAACAGTTACCATATTTTGTCATGTATAATGTGCACCCACAGTTTTGGACCAAACTTTCAGGAAAAAGAATCTTTCATTTAATTTTTTTTAAAGGGGTGTAGGGATTTTATTTTATTTTTAAAGATTTTTTTATTGGAGAATTGGGGGAGGGGAACAGACAAGTTGCTGTCCTTTTGTTCTTCAGTCTACTTGTGGAGGATGTTGCTTCACTGGCCCATGTTGGTATATTATCATTGCGCTCTTCCCGGTAAGGCAGATCGGTTGCTGGCCTCTGGATGGCTCCTCACGGCGGCTCTTGGCAGCTTACACTGACTGAGGGCTGCTCACGCTAGCTGCAGGCCACTCACTGTAGCTTATGGCATCCCACTGCAGCAGGCGCTGCAGCCTACACCATCGCCAGAGACTCACAGCAGCCCAGCTCCAGGTAGAGCTGTTGTTCACCATCTAAGCTATAGAGGCAACCAGGTGGAGCTGTTGTTCACCACCTTAGCTATAGAGGGCAGTGTCACTGGGCATCATATGTGGGATTCTAACGGGGGCCCTGTTGGTCAGAGCTGGTGTCATAAGCCAGCTCATAACCAACGTGCCACTCTGCCAGCCTTTATTTTAATTTTTTAATTCAAATTTTTTCCCCCAAAGATTTTATTGGGAAAATGGGGGAGGGGAACAGTGTTGGGGAATTGGGGAAGGGGACCAGCCAAGTTGTTATTCTTCAGTCTTCGTTGTGGAAGGCACCATCGCCATCTGGCTTCCTGTTGGCAGCTCATGGCCTCTAAGCTCAAGGTGCTGTGTTCAATCTTAGTTGCAGGTGGGTGTAGCCACCATCCCATGCGGCAGTGGAACCCGGAAGCCTTGTTGTTAAGAGCGCATGCCCTATCCACTAAGCCATCTGGGCAGCAGCTCAGCTCAAGATGCTGAGTTCAGTCTTCGTTGTGGATGGGCATAGCCGACCACTGAACAGGCAATCTTGTTGTTATACCAACTGAGCTATCCTGCCACCTGTTAGCAGCTCAGTGACAGCTCAGCTCAGGCACAGAGTTCACTGGCCCATATGGGAATCGAACCGGCAGCCCTGTTGCTCAGAGCTCACGCTCTATGACAACTCTTAACCAACTGAGCCACTAGGCAGGGCCTTAATTCAAATTTTATTTGTTTATATTTAGGTACTTTTTTTGTATTATAAAAGAATTTTAGCATTTATTTATTTATTATTACACTTTTAATTCATAGGCATAAATATAAGAATTAAAAACATTTATATAGATATGGAATTAGTACTAGCCATGTATACTGTGCATCCTTATTTTTCCCTCATAAATTTGGGCAAAAAAATGTGCATTATACATGGTAAAATATGGTAACTACTTTTGTAATATGACTTTTTACAAATAATTTTAAATGTTTTCTTAAATCACAAGCCAGTTCTCTCTGCTCCAGTCTAAATATTATGAACTTTTCGACATTTGTTTTGCAACTCTCTTGAGTCATTTTGAAGTATTCTTTATCTTTCTTATGTGAGAGTCCCAAACTTGTCAATATTCCAGAGAAAATATGTTCAAATCTTTAAAATATCTTCCATTTTTAATACAGTTGTCTCTACAAATAAAACAGTAGTAAACATACATACCAAAGGAGCATGTCTTGGGTTTGGAGCTGGAGGAGGCATCTTGCACCTACAGAGACGTTTGACCTTAGGTGACAGTAACAAAGGCTTACAAGGAGGTAGTGGTGGTCTTTCTCTTGATGGAGGAACTCTACCTGTAGGTGTTTTTGTCTTTCTTTTGAATGTGGTCTTTTTGATTGGCATTTTGTATTCTCTCTTTTGTGCTTCTTTCGTTGAGTCTGTAGATGTGGCATCTGATTCATCAACTCCTCTCTTTTTAGTCCCAAATTTATATATTGACTCTTCAGATTCAGCATCTGAACTTTTCAAGATTCCAGACTTCTTTGGGACTTTCCTGGAAGACTCATCAGATTCAGCACTAGTAGACACTATACTCTTCTTTGCATCCTGCTTCTTGGCTTCTGTCTTTGAATCTCTCTTAGTCTTCTTTAAAATGTTTTTATGCTTCTTTGACTCCCAATCAGATTCAGTTTCAATAGATTCTTCAGACCTCATTCCAGATTTTTTTTTGTCATCTTTCTTTGGCTCTCTCTTACCTTTCTTTTCAAAATTTTCACCTTTTTTTGAATTCCATTCAGATTCAGAATCAGCAACAGTTGACACTGTGTCCTTCATGGCAGCTTTTTTCTTGTCATCTTTCTGTGAAACTTTATTATCCTCCTTTGAATCTTTCTTACTCTTTTTTGACTTCAGTTCAGACCCAGATTCAGCCTCAGTAGATTCTAGGTCCTTCTTTGCATCCTTTTTCTTTGAATATTTCTTAGCCTTCTTTGAATCTTTTTTTGTATCCTTTGAGTCTACAGATTTTGCATCAGTAGACTCTGTGTCCTTCTTTGTATCCTTTTTCTTTGAATATTTCTTAGACTTCTTTAGATCTTTCTTTGCATCCTTTGAGTCTGCAGATCCTGTATCAGTAGACTCTACATCCTTCTTTGCATCCTTCTTGTCTTCCTTTGTACCTTTCCTATCTTTATTTGCATCTTTTGAATCTACAGATTCATCACCAGAGCTCTTTGCTTCCTTCTTCAAAGACTTCTTTGAATTATTCTGTGAGTAATTCTTTAACCACATATCAAATTCCATGGATTTAGCACCAGACTCCTCTAAATACATCATTAAATTCATATTTGAACTGGTTTTTGAGCAAGTCTCTGATTTGGCATCAGAATTGTTCTTTGAGCTCTTCAGATCCTTCTTTGTACATATGGATTCAATGTCTGTCTCTTTGGAATTCTTTGAATCTCTCTTATTTTTTTTTGGATGCTTCATCAAGACTGCCTTAGAATCTTTGGATTCTGGGTTTGCTTCTGATTTGTACTTCGACTTCTTAGATAGTTCACTTTCTTGTGATGATTTTGATGGAGTTTTATCTGCTTTAATTCCTCTTTTAATTTTTTTGTTATTTACTATTTTCTCGGATTCTGGAGTTGTTTCATGTGGGCCTGTATTTTTCTTAGAATATGTTTTACAAGTTGTTTTTTTGTCACCTTTGGACTTTTTAGATTCTGCCTTCTGAAGATAGGTTTTAGGAGTATAAGGATGTCTAAATGGAGCCTGTTTCCTGACAGTTAAGTAAATAGATGGTATTTGGTAAATGTTTCTTAAAGAATGCATTGTCCATTTATGAGCTGTCTTCTGAACTTCCTCTAATTTTCTTTTGTCACATCTCTGAAAAGATTGGTTAGAATAATAGTAAGTATTTTTGAATGAGTTATACCTTTACATATTGATACATGAAAACAGTCTAGCTTCTTATTAACCATGCATTTAAAATTGATTTTTTAATTTCTTTTTCAATGGCCTACATGTGTTTGTGTGTGTTACTTTAGTAGAAAGCTTAGGATTCCCTCAATGATTCATATTGGGATTGGAGCAACCCCACAAGGATCCATGATATTTTAGGGCTGGTACTCACAATTGATAGTGAGTTCACTTTGGACCCCTTTATGGGAGAGATATTTTGGAACATTTTGTGCACCCTCCACTCTCAAGTTAGTTCAAAAATAAGCTACTGCCCTTCAAGTTGGTCATGACAATTCTTGTGATAGCTGTAGAGTTCAGGCCTAACCTTTCTACTCCTGTTTTCATATTGAGAGACCAACAGCCCTGCTGTGAATTATTGCCCAAAACAAGAACATAAAATGAAACAAATGTTTGATCCACATTAATTTGTGTAGTAGTAGTGTAATTTTTTTTTCCAGCTGAGCCATCCTGCCACCAGTTGGCAGCTCAATGGCAACTCAGCTTGGGCTGGCATTGAACCGCCGTTGCTCAGAGCTCAGATCACACTCTTGAGCAAGCTCTTACCCAACTGAGCCACTCGGCCGGCCTGTAGTGTAATTTTTTTAAACTCCCACCCAAACATTTGTCAAATCTGGTTGACTTAGTGAACATATAGATTAATTTTACATTTATTTCTTATATTTCTTCAACTATTCAGTAGAGACACCACCAGTCAATGAAATGGTCATATGGAATTAAAGGAGGACCATGAAGATAAGCATGCACTTGGAATACTACAAAATGAAATGAATGGCCCTTGAATAAGCTCATTGACTGTAACTCTGCTTTGGGAGATGCTTTTAAAATATATTTTGATATAGCCATGGGTGACATCCGTGTGCTAGTTTTTCTTTTCACTAGGTGATAATTCCAATTTATAAAAGCAGTAAAAAACTTGAATCCCCCGGTATCTAGTATCCCAAGTGCCAGAATAGATAAAATGGAGAGGCCCTGAAAACTTATCAAGATCAGTTCCTGTTCTAAGGTTCAAATTTTGATGCTTTTGCAGCTGGTAAACATTCTCTAAGACAACCTACCAGTTGTAGCATTAGGTTCTCCATCTTGCCTAGCATATTAGCTATCTAATGCTTTGAAATGGAGAAGCAATTATAAATAAAAGTTTAATCTGAAACAGGTGGGAGCAACCCTGTTGTATGGAGAATTATAAATTTTAAAATATCTGCTTCCAATAGGTAGTGAAATTCAAATTACATATATCTATATTTCCAATACTTACTGGAACTGTGATTTGTAATTCTGAAGGTCTTGATGTTTTTTTTCTACCTGGCTGGGGTTGTTTGGGAAATGTCAAAGTGAAGTATGCTTGATTCCATAATTTTCTGCTTGATTCACTGACTATAATGAGGGAGGACAATGAACATTTTGTAATTAGTAGCTAGAGTTTCATAAGCATGGAACTATTTTTGACTAAGAAATACATTATTTAAATTAAACTGATATAGCGTCTCTCCCTTGGACTTTGTAGTTTATTTGCATATCAATTAGGGATTTCAGTAAGATTTTCCCATAAAAGCTTATCTCCTCATTTAGCTCAATTATGTTTTAAAATGACACTTGTGGGATGGCCGGTTAGCTCAGTTGGTTAGAGTGCAGTGCTCATAACACCAAGGTCGCCAGTTTGATCCCCACATGGGCCACTGATTTCCGCCTTCCACAACTGTAATGAAACAGCTACATGACTTGGAGCTGACGGGTCCTAGAAAAAACATCTACAACTAGATTTAAACAACTATACTTGACTTGGAGCTGATAGGTCCTGGAAAAAAGCACTGTTCCCCAATAAAAAATAAAAAATAAAATAAAAAATAAGATGGTGTTTGTAATTTTTTTGGATTAAACCAATTTTTACAGATAGCTATTTAAATCATAAAAGTTAAAATAATATAATCAACAGTAGAAATGGAAAATAGAGAAAGATTTACTGTTTCTTTTCAAACATCTCCATCATCTCCTCTATCTTGGTTTTGTTCTTTTATGTCCTTTTGGTTAGATTGCAGATAGTATCACTTGTACAGTCCCTATAAGCTAGCACAATTCTGAGTATAAAGTAATAATAAAAGTCTCAATTGATTAAATCTAAGTGTTTATTTTAGTCTTCCTCTGACCTCAATGACATGGCAAGTCACAGAAATTAAGGCCACAGACCAAAGTATTGCATGCAGTTATGTGAACCCTATTTTTAAAGGGGCATATGCCCACTTGAGGACATCCAGAATAGAGTGATTAGGAGGATCATTGTAACTGGAAGCTGTGTCAAAAGAGGAACTGGTGAAGTAACTTGGGATAGTTCTTCTGGATGGGGAGACTAATGAAAGATGTGATTACTATATTCAAATATTTAAAGAGATGTTATATGGAAGAATAGTCATAATAGCAATAATAAAATAACTGCAACTGCTAACACTTATATAGTGTTTACTATGTGCCAGACAGTGTTTTAAGCACTTTATACATATTATCTCACTTAATCCTCAAACATATTGAATTAGGTAATATAATTTATAATTGCCTCCAAATGAAGCACTAAGAGAGGTTAAATTGCTTGCCCCAAATCATAAAGTAAGTAGAGGAATTAATATTCAAACACAGATAGTTTCTTTCCAGAGTCCATTCTCTTAATCACAAAGTCAGAGATTTTTATGTGTTTCCTGGAAGAAGAGCTAGAACTAATGAGCAAAAGCTACAGCAGTGCAGGCATATTTAAGCACAATACATTAAGGAGAACTTTCCTAAAGTTGTATCCATTTAACAAATGGACCATCCACTTTCATCTTTCTGACTGTATTTTCCTTTTCTACTTTGGGTTTTGTTACTGTGGATTCTACCTTTTTAAAAATTTTTATTGGGGAACAGTGTGTTTTTCCAGGACCCATCAGCCCCAAGTCAAGTAGTTGTTTAAATCTAATTGTGGAAAGCACAGCTCCTTGACCCATGTGGGGATCGAACCGGCAACCCTTGTGTTATGAGCATGGCGCTCTAACCAACTGAGCTAACTAGCTGCCCCTGTTATTGTGGATTTTAAACACAAGGGAAACTTATACAATTTGGTTTTTATAATAAGTAAGAACGTACTAAATGTTTCCTTTTAAAACAGTGAGTACATGGGGCCAGCCGAGTGGTGCGGTTGTTAAGCACTGGCTTCGGATGTGAGCGGCCCCGGTTTGGGTCCCACATCTGAGGGCCAGTGACACTACCCTCAAAAAATAAATAAATAAAACAAAACAGTATGTACAAACCTACATCAAGGCCAGGAATATTTTAAACACACACACATACCAACATACACATCCACAAACAAACATGATTTTCCTAAATTTTAACAAAAATTCAGGGCATTTAATGCTTTATCACATTGAATGGAAGATACTAGACATTTGTCCCTAAATTTATTATCAAATATAACCTAAACAATATTGAACTCCAAAGAGTAAATTTTTACTTGGTATGGAATTTTCATATGTTCTGATGTTTACTTCTTGTCTGTTAAAAGAAAGGGAAATAATGCTTTAATTGAATTTGTACTGTGGTGTATAAAAAATAATAATAGTTATTATTAATAAACCTTCAATAGTAAAATTTTTAAGAAATCTTATACATTCTCTGAACTGTATTATCTAAAAATGTCTACTTATAATTTGCATCACAGTTCCCCTCCCCTAAACCAAGTTATAGATGAACAAAAGCATATTTTCACCAAAAACTTAAACAAAAATAAATTGTGGAAAGAAAGCTGAAATAATAAAAATAATTTGACATTCTAAAATATTTGAAATATCTTATTGAATTATATAGAGCAGTAAATCAAACCAGTGTTTCCCCAATTTTCCAGTGAATAAGTCTAAAACAGTAGTAAACTCACATATTTTCTAAATTCACTTAAGTTCTGA
Organism: Aselliscus stoliczkanus; assembly: GCA_033961575.1. Lineage (NCBI taxonomy): Eukaryota > Metazoa > Chordata > Mammalia > Chiroptera > Hipposideridae > Aselliscus > Aselliscus stoliczkanus. Next base: position 77,236,043 of record CM066737.1, read on the forward strand.
AGAAAACCCACAACTTTTTAATGTTCTCAGTACTTAAATGAAATCAAACCACTAATGATATGTGAAAGTGGCCCATTTAAGTTTTGATCTAGAATTTCAATTTTGCTTACACACAAGGAAAATTGGTCCATGATATTTTCCATTTAGAAGGTGCCCACTTGATTTGGCAATAATCATTGTCTACCAAGGGTATACAGACTATAATTTATCTTTAATATTTTTACTTCCTTATTAGTTAGCTGGGACAGTAAGTGGTGACCATTCCTAATTCTGAGATTGTACTTATATAGACATGTGCTCTACAGCTTGTTTTTTGACTTTTATAAACCATCAAGTTAGTAAACAATAGCCAAATAAGTCAAAATGGTCAAATGTATTTATGTTTGAGCCAAATATATTTTCATTCCCTAAGTGAAGCTGTAGTATCCAGGACAAAGCTTAGTCCATACTCATCATAAAATAACACTGACTTAGTTAAGAAAGATTTTGGAGACACTGAGTAATAAAAATATCTATTCCAGTGGTTCTCAACTTGAGGTAAACATCAGAATTAACTTGGAATTTTAAAAAATATAAACATTCTCAAGAACTTCTGGACCCGTGAGCAGAACCTCTGGGTGTGGCTTAATCATGTTTGTATTTAAAAACTCAGGTGATTTGGATACTCAGCTCTGGTTAAGAACTACTGCTGTGAATGGTCTTGGAAAAAAAACAACTTCATAGATATCTGAAATAGTTCAAGCTTGTGCCTTTTGCTTTTCCCAAATATAATTGATCAATGATCTATTAGTCTGTGTTGAAATCACATTCATTCAATAGTGTAGCTAGAAGATATATTATGGCCTGGAATCCTGGAAATTTAACAGTTTGAAAGTCTGACAAGCTGCTGGGTCACTGCTTTCATATTCTGGGAAAAGACTTTGCACCTGTATTGATTTTGACTTCCTTCCCACAGTCAAAAGCAGTGTTTTCAAAACTTTATTTTGAGCATAACTCAATGTGTAGGTGTATAATCTATATTATACTGTAATAACATATCTTATAAATCATACATTAAGAGAAATTTTTGAAAGATGAAATAAAATATATAAATTGAAGTTCTAATATCTTATTCCCATATTCCAATGGATTACTTTGCCCATGCACCTCACTGTGGAGAAGAGTAGGAAAGGCCATCAAGGAACTGTGAGAAAAGGAACGATTTTGCCAAATACCTTGGCATATCTGCTTTATATAGATATATTCTCATTCTCAGATTATTAGAAATTCAAATATAATTAAACTTCTGAGTAGTCTTTTTCCTTTCAAAGCATATTAGTTTTTTGATATTTTATAAATGATTGTGTGTGTATTTATTTGTTACATAGGTGATCCCAACCTATATCACAACATAAAGGAGAAAATGAGTGACAGATGCCAGAAAACAATGGAATGATATTTTTAAAGCTCTAAAAGAAAAAAAAAATCAATTTATAAATTTTTTACACAGCAAAAATTAACATAAATAAATTTTACACAAACAAAAACTGTGAACATTTTATTGCCAGTAGAAAGCACTAAAATAAATACAAATGAGAATTCTTTAAGTTGGAGAAAATGATGCACAGTTAATACAAGATGAAATAAAGATCATCAAAAACTTCACTAGCTATTAGGGAAATGCAAATCAAAACCACAATGACATATTACCTCACACTTGTCAGAATGGCTATCATCAACATGACAAATAATAACAAGTGTTGGAGAGGCTATGGAGAAAAAGGAACTCTCATACACTGTTGGTGGAAATCTACATTGGTACAGCTGCTATAGAAAACAGTATGGATGTTCCTCAGATAATTAAGAATAGAACTACTGTATGAACCAGCAATCTGTCTCCTGGGTATGTAACCCAAAAATCTGAAAACATTTATACGTAAAGATATATGCACCCCTGTGTTCATTGCAGCATTATTCATGGTGGCGAAGACATGTAAACAACCAAAATGTCCTACTATAGATGATTGGATAAAGAGGTGGCATGTATACATAATACAATACTGCTGTACCATAAGAAAAGATAAAATACTGCCATTCGTGACAACATGGATAGACCTTGAGACTATTATGCTAAGCAAAACAAGTCAGACAGAAAAAGTTGAGAACCATATGACTTCATTCATATGTGGGATATAAACTGAAAGCAACAAAGGAAGAAGATAAAAGAGAAACAAAAACTCACAGACACAGACAACAGTTTAGTGGTTACCAGGTGGTGAGGAGGACGGGAGGATATAAAAGAGGGTAAAGGGGGTCAAATATATGGTGATGGAAGGAGAACTGACTCTGGGTAGTGAGCACACAATGTGATATATATATAGATGATGTATTACGAAAATGTATACTTTAAACCTATGTAGTTTTACTAACTATTGTTACCCCAATGAGTTTAATAAAAACAGAAATAAAGAGCATCAGAAAGAGCAAACATGTGGGTATAGAATGAAAATATTAAGAACTTGCAAATAATCTGTTGAGTTTAAAATAAAATAAACATGTTATGAAAAATATAATTCATGATAATAATATATAAAAGTAGGTGGAATATTGGAGTTAAAGTGTTCTAAGATACTCTCATTGACTGGGGAATCAAAAACTAATAATTTAGAAATGCTGGGCGGGTGCTCTCCGGCTTCAACAGGCTGCTCACTGAGACATGGGAGTGCGTGAGCTGCCTCGGGTCCCTGTTCTCAGCACTGCGCTTGCAGAATTACCAGGCTGGTGATTGGTTATCGGGCTGCTCAGCCTGATCTGCAAGCAGCTGATTGGGGCAGGCTGACACTGGGAGTTTTCCTGGGAGTGTTGGGCCCTGAGATGTGTGTCTGCATGATCCAGCCAGGGCTCTCCTGGTGATCTATCTAATACACCAAAGCAATCCCAGAGCAACAGCCAGAATGAGGCAACAAAGAAACATGTCACAAGTAAAAGATCAGAAGAAACCTCTAGAAATGGAACTAAATGAAACAGAGGGATCCAACCTTTCAGAGACAGAGTTTAGAACACTGATGATAAGAATGTTTAATAAACTTAGTGAGGACATAAGGAAGGATAGAGAAATCATAAAAACCAACCAGTTAGAACTAAAGAATACAATAACTGAAATGAAGAACACACTCGAAGGAATCACCAGTAGAGCGATTTGGAAGACAAAATAGCAGAAATCACCCAGTAGGCACAACAAAAAGACAAAAGAATAAAAAAAATGAAAATAATTTAAGAGCCCTATGGGACAAGATGAAACACAACCATGCTCGCATCATAGGAATACAAGAAGGAGAAGAGAAGAAGCAAGGAGTCGAGAATGTATTTGAAAAAATAATGGCTGAAAACTTCCCTACCCTGGAGAAGGAAGTCAACATGCATGCCCAGGAAGTGCAGAGGGTTCCAAACAAGCTGAAGCCAAACAGGTCCACACCAAGACACATCATAATTAAAATGGCTAAGGTTAAAGACAGACAGAATCCTAAAAGCAGCAAGAGAAAGACAACAGGTTACATACAAAGGAACTCCTATTAGACTAACAGCTGACTTGTCTACAGAAACTCTGCAGGCCAGAAGGGAGTGGCAGGAGATATTCAAAGTGACACGAAATAAAGGCCTACAACCAAGATTGCTCTACCCAGCAAGGCTATCACTTAAAATTGAAGGAGAGAAAAAGAGCTTCTCAGAAAAGAATAAGCTTTAGGAGTTCATTACCACCAAGCCAGCATTGCAGGAAATGTTAAAAGGGCTTCTTTTTTTTTTTTGACAGTTTATTGAGATATGACTCATAAGCCATAGATTATTGCTACTACAAATTGGTGTTCCCTAATTTCAGTTGGGTCTTCAGTGCCTCCAAGCCATCCTTCTTTTTCTTTTTTGTCTCCACACCTATTTCTCATGTGTCATTTTCCTCAAAATCCTACTTTATCTCCTTTCTTTTCAAATGATGTTTTTTTTGTTTTGTTTTGTTTTGTTTTTTTGAGGGCAGTGTCACTGGCCCCCATATGTGGATCCCGAACTGGGGCTGCTGGCCTCCCAAGCCAGCGCCCAACCACCATGCCACTTGGCCAGCCCTCTCCTTTCTTTTCAACACTCTACCTCTACCTATAACTTCAAAGAGAAATAAAAGCCAAAGCTATCAGACAAAAACTTGTACTGCTTCTTACCACCCATCTATAGACTTAACTGTGACTACACCCTTTCTTTACTGTTTTCCTTCCACTGGGTCACCTGTTTAAGGCTAATCCTTCACTCACGTAATGAATCTAACTCCTTTCTACCTATCCAGAGAACTCCTATTATCTGTTATCACCTTTTCCTGTTTCTTTAAATTTTTCTTCTTCTCTGCATCTTTTTCCAACACAATCAAAACATTCTCTATGTATTTTACCACAATTAAAATAAAACATATCTGTGGGAAAAATTGTCTAGTTTCTCCCATTATATACAAATATCGATATTGTCTAGTTTCTCTTATTGTATACAAATACTGATATCCTCCCTTGAGCTCTTTTTTTTATAGAAAACCTAGATTTAATTGTTAAGCTATTATAAAGACAAAACAATTATCATCTGAAGTACTTTGTGGACTTCATCCCAAGTTCACTTGTTCTATTACAGGAACTGACCTAAGAGGCTGGAAATGAAAGGATATAACCTAAGAAGTTATAACAGAACAAACTGGCGGAACATGGAGAAAGGAGCAAAAGGTAGGCAGCAGCACTTGTGTTAGTGGTAGTATGCCTGGCTGGAATGTTTCCTAAGAGGCTCCCTAGAGAGGCCTGAATGAATGAATCTGGGTCCCGAATTAGTAAAAAGATCCTTACCCCTGTGGAGAATGAGCAGAGGCCAAGATTGTTCCGAGACCTCTGTCTCTCTCTTTAAGGGGTAAGAGTGTCCTTAGGCCCTAACAGGGTACATCTTAGACTCAGCCTCTGTCCCACCCAGTCCACCTACACATTCAAGTGCTGTGCACTTTCACCATATGGCCCTGCTGGCTGATGGAAACTGCATACACTGAAGGCAGGAAGCACAGGCCTACTCAGAGGGTACCTAGACACAGGGAGTTTGGGAGTAAAGGATAAACTACAAATACCCTCTGGGTTAAGGTAATTCACCTTTGTTAATAAAGGTCAGAGTTTCTTCTGCTGGTGACAACATGTTGTCTCCGTATAGTCTGTCTCAAGAAAGAACTGGTTCAGGTAAGTTTTGGAGAAGGAAAAATACTTTCATCAACACCCACTCCACAGAGGAAAAGGCACCAAGTTCTCTCCTACAGTTATGAGCAGAATCCCTAAGAAGCATAAAATCATTTTCAGAGATCAACATCTGCATCCTCAAACTGCCCAGCAACTGTTGGTGTAGTATCTACCTGCATCCCATCTTCATAATCTCTTACTGAGTCTTCTGTCCAGACTCCAGCCATGTTATACTGGCTGCTCACAGACTGAGAAAGCATTCCTTCTAATATCTGCAATGTGGCCTGGCCTTCTGCTGTTAAATGGGATAATCGTTCTTCATAGGTGTAAAATGTAGGAATGTCCCCCTGTCCTTGTTCATGTGCTTCCACATCATATTCTTCTCCATCGTAATCATCTGAATCTTCATTGTCAGGGTCGGGGTGCAAAGCCTGGCATTCACACATTGCAGTGAAGATCACCTCCAATGCTGATTTAGCACTAGGCACAAATCTAAATTCAGCAATTGGTTCAACATCATCATCATCATCATCACTGTCTTCCTCTTCTTCATCAGCAACCAATTCTTTTGATTCTTCATATTTGGCATTCACCATGACATACAAATGCTCCCGTGGGTATGCATTTAGGTCCCTAGACATCGCATGCAAACTAATGGTGGGGTATTCCAGTGAGAATTCTAATCCAGAGCCATCTAACCAAGACAGGCGGCTCTCAGCGATGTACAGAATGCCGGTGCCGAGGCCCTTCCCGTTCAGCACAGCCTCAGTGTCTGGCTGCTGCTGCTGGAGCCCCTCAGCCGACCCCAGTGGTGGGAAGCTTTTGAGGAAGCTCATTGCAGCAGTGAGCACCGCAATATACACGCCAGAAGGGAGCTGAACAGTGAGCCCAACTCACTGCGTCCTACCCCTCCCTTGAGCTCTTATTTCCCTCCAGCTAACCCTTTGCTCCAGCTTTAGAACCAAACTTCTTAAGATTGAATTGTCTATACTCACAATTTTCACTTCCTCATTTCTGTATACTCTTTATCTTTGTCTATCATAATCAAGAATATAACTCTGCTTCCTCTTCCTTATGTGCTATAATAAGGGCAACAGTGACTCTTTGTGACTAAATTGAATAAATTTTGGTCCATATCCTATTTGACCTTTCAGTAGCATTTGACAATGTCAACCACTGTTTTGAAATACTCTACACTTTTGGTGTTTGGAACATTCTACCATCCTGTCCTGTACCATGTATATCTTTTTCCCAGGTTTTATTTCTGCCTCCCCACCCCTTTTTTCTCTCTGTTTTTTTCCTTGATCAGTCTAGCTAAAGGTTTATCAATTTTGCTTATCTCTTCAAAGAACCAAGTTTTGACTTTAACTTTTTTCTGTGGCTTCTCTCTTGGGTTGTTGGAAAAGTCATGACGTATTGTTTCTATGTTTTTCTATGTTGCAAAAATGCGTCATGACTTTTCCGACAACCCAATATTTTCTATTTTATTTATATCTGTACTTCATTTCTGACTATTTATTTTGGGATTTCATCTTGCTCTTTTTCTAGTTTCTTTTTTAAAATTTATTTATTTTTAATTAGTTTCAGGTGTACAACACAGTGCAATAGTTATACTTTTTACACCTCAAAGCGACAACCTCCCTCCCCCAATTCACAACCCCACTCCTTCCCCCCATATCATATATATCTATTACACTTCCTCTCACTCCCTTCCACAGTATAATCCACAATGCGTGACTATCTATATATATTCAATTACAGTTGGTATACAACCTCCACTTCAGGTGTACAGTGCAGTGATCTAGCCTCTACTCCATCCATGAAATGGTCTCCCCAGCAAGACGTGACCATCTGACACCCCACAAAATCTTTACAACATTATTAATTATATTCCCCGAACTGTCTTTCATATCCCTGTGGCAACATTGTAATTGCCTATTTTTGCTGTCTAATCCCTTCCCCTTCTCCCTCATCCCCACCCCCCTCCCAACTAGCAATCCTGTTTTTCCTTTATATCTATGAGAGAGTTTCTGTTTACATTGCTCATTCATTCAGTTTTTCAGATTCCACATATAAGTGAGATCATATGGTATTTGTCTTTCTCTGACTGACTTATTTCACTTAACATAATAGTCTCTAGGTCCATCCATATCATTGCAAATGGTATGATTTCATTCCTCTTTATAGTGGAGTAATACTCCATTCTTTAAATGTACCACAGTTTCTTAATCCAGTCATCTATCAATGGGCATTTCGGTTGTCTCCAAGTCTTGGCTATTGTAAATAGCACTGCAATGCACATAGGGGTGCATATATTTTTTCAAATCAGTGTCTTGGGTTTTTTGGGATAAATACCTAGGAGTGGAATTGCTGGGTCAAAACGTAGTTCCATTTCCAGTTTTTTGAGATACCTCCATACTGACTTCCATAGTGGCTGCACCAATCTGCAATCCCTCCAACAGTGCAGCAGGGTCCCCTTTTCCCCACAGCCCTGCCAGCACTTGTTGTTTGTTGATTTATTGATGATAGCCATTCTGACCGGAGTGAGGTGGTATCTCATTGTGGTTTTTATTTGCATTTCCCTAATGACCAGTGAGGTTGAACATTTTTTCATATGCCTGTTGGCCTTCTATATGTCCTCTTTAGAGAAACGTCTTTTCATATCTTCTGCCCATTTTCTAATTGAGCTGTTTGTTTTTTTGGTGTTGAGTTACATGAGAATTTAAAAAGGGCTTTTCTAAACAGAAGAAAGGGGAAAAGAAGCCAACCCAGGAAGACAAGAAATACAAATAACAACATGGCAATAAATATACACCTATCAGTAATCACTTTAAATGTGAATGGGCTAAATGCTCCAATCAAAAGACATAGAGTGGCTGAGTGGATAAGAAAACAGGACCCATGCATATGCTCTCTACAAGAGACTCATCTCAGATCAAAGGACACACACAGACTGAAAGTAAAGGGATGGAATAAGATATTTCATGCAAATGGAAATGAGGAAAAAAGTGGAATAGCAATACTTATTTCTGAAAAATAGACTTTAAAATGAAGACTACAATAAAAGACAAAGAAGGGCACTACATAATAATAAAGGGATCAATTCAACAAGACAACATAACCCTAGTAAACATCTATGCACCCAACATATAAAGACAGAGATCAACAGTAACACTAACATAGTAGGGGACTTCAACACCCTGTTGTCACCAATGGACAGGATCTCCAGACAGAAAATAAACATGGAAACAGTGGCCTTAAATGACACTTTAGACCAGCAGAATTTAATTGATATTTTTAGAGCATTTCACCGCAAAGCTACAAAATATACATTCTTCTCAAGTGCACATGGAATATTTTCCAAGATAGACCACATGTTAGGCCACAAAGCAAATCTCAACAAATTTAAGAAGATTGAAATCATATCAAGCATCTTCTCTGACCACAATGCTATGAAATTAGAAACCAATTATAAGAAGAAATCCAGAAAGCTTACAAATACATGCTGGCTGAATAACACGCTACTAAATAGCTAGTGGGTCAAAAATGAGAGCAAGTAGGAAATGAAAATATACCTCAAGTCAAACGAAAATGAAAACACCATGATCCAAAATCTCTGGGATGCAGTGAAAGCATTCCTAAGAGGGAAGTTCATAGCAGTGCAGGTCTACCTACAGAAGGAAGAAAAATCTCAAATCATCCGGTTATCCTTACACCTCAGGGAACTGGAAAAAGAACATAAAAACAAGCCCAAAGGGAGTACAAGGAAGAAGATAATAAACACCTGAGCAGAAATACATGAAATAGAGACCAAAAAAACTATACAAAAGATCAATGAAACCAAGGGGTGGTTTTTTGAGAAGATATAAACAAACTCGACAAACTCTTAGCCAGACTCACCAAAAAAAGAGAGAGGGGATCCAAATTAATAAAATCAGAAATGAAAGAGAAGTGACAACAGGTACCACAGAAATATAGAAAATTTTAAGAAAATACTATGAGCAACTATGTGCCAATAAATTTGACAATCTGGAAGAAATGGATAAATTTCTAGAAGCATACAATCTATGAAGTCTGAACCAAAAAGAAACAGAAACTCTGAACAGAGTGATTACTACCAAGGAAATTGAATCAGTAATCAACAAGCTTCCAACGAAGAAAAGTCCTGATCCAGATGGCTTCACAGGTGAATTTTATGAAACATTCAAAAAGAATTAATACCTATTCTTCTCAAACTATTCCAAAAAATACAGAATGATGGAAGGCTCCCAAGCACATTTTATGAGGCCACTATTACTCTGATCCCAATGTCAGACAAAGATATTACAAAAAAGAAAAACTACAGGCCGATATCCCTAATTAACATAGATGCAAACGTCCTCAACAAAATACTAGCAAACTGAATTCAGCATCACATTAATAAGATCATATACCACGATCAAGTGGGATTCATTCCTGGTATGCAAGCCTGGTTCAATATCCACAAATCAATTAACATTATACATCACATTAACAAAATGAAAAATAAAAATCATATGATCATATCAATAGATGCAGAAAAAGCATTTGACAAAACCCAGCTGCCATTTATGATAAAAACTCATAGTAAAGTGGGAATAGTGGTAACATGTCTCAACATAATAAAGGCCGTACATGATAAGCCCACAGCAAACATTGTACTCAATGGGGAAAGGCTGAAAGCTTTCCCCTTAAGATCAGGAACAAGACAAGGCTGCCCACTTTCACCACTTCTATTTAACATTGTTCTGGAAGTTCTAGCAACAGCAATCATAAAAGAAAATGAAATAAAAGGCATCCAAATTGGGAAAGAGGAAGAAAAATTGTCATTATATGCAGATGACATGATACTACATATAGAGAATCCCAAAGACTCCACCAAAAAACTGCTAGAACTGATAAACAAATTTGGTAAGGAAGCAGGATACAAAGTTAATATTCACAAATCAGTTGCATTTGTATACATCAATGACAAACTATGAGAAGAAGAAATCAGGAAATCAATCCCTTTTACAATTGCTTCAAAAATAATAAAATATCTAGGAATAAATTTCATTAAAGAATTAAAAGACCTGTACTCAGTAAATTATGACACTGAAGAGAGAAATCAAAGAAGACACAAATAAATGGAAACACATACCATGTTCATGCATAGGAAGAATTAATATATATAGTTACAATGTCAATACTACCTAAGGCAATATATAGATTCAATGCAATTCCAATCAAACTACTAAGGACATTTTTCTCAGAAATAGAACATAGAATCCTAATATTTGTATGGAACATCAAAAGACCCCGAATAGCCATGGCAATCTTGAGAAATAAGAACAAAGTTGGAGGCATCATGCTACCTGACATGAAAACATACTACAAGGCTACAGTAATCAAAACTGTATAGTACTGGCATAAAAACAGACACATAGACCAATGGAACAGAATAGAGAGCCCAGGAATAAACCCATCCATATATGGTCATTTAATCTATTATAATGGATACAAGAATTTACATTGGAGTAAAGATAGTCTATTTCATAAGTGGTGCTGGGAAAACTGGACGGATAGGTACGAAATAATGAAAATGGACCACCTACTTACACCATATATGAGAAGAAACTCAAAATGGATTAAAGACTTAAATGTAAGACCTGAAACCATAAAACTCCTAGAAGAACACATAGGGAGTACATTTGCAGACATTACCCTGAGTAATATTTTTACTGATATATCCCCTCGGGCAAGGGAAATAAAAAGTAAAAATGAACATATGGGATTACATCAAACTTAAAATTTTTTTCACAGCAAAGGAAATCAATAAAACAAAAGGTAGCCTACTGAATGGGAGAAGATATTTTCCAGTGATATATCTGATAAGGGTTAATATCCAACTCAACACATAAAAAACAAACAACCCAATTAAAAATGGGCAGAGGATTTGAAGAGGCATTTTTCTAAAGCGGACATACAGATGGCCAACAGGCATATGAAAAAAATGTTCAACCTCACTAATCATTACAGAAATGCAAATAAAAACCACAACGAGAGGGCCGGCCGAGTGGCTTAGTTGGTTAAGAGTTCACTCAAGAGTGCGAACTGAGCTCTGAGCAACAGCAGTTCGATGCCCAGCCCGAGCTGAACTGCCACTAAGCTGTCAAAAGATGGCAGGATGGCTCAGCTGAAAAAAAACAAACAAAACAGAAACCAAAAAAATCACAATGAAATACTACCTCACTCCAGTCAGAACGGCTATCATCAATAAATCAACAAAGAACAAGTGCTGGCGAGGTTGTGGAGAAAAAGGAACCCTGGTGCACTGTTGGTGGGACTACAGATTGGTGCAGCCATTAGGAAAATCAGTATGGAGGTATCTCAAAGGACTGGAAATGTAATTACCGTATGACCCAACAATTCCACTCTTGGGTATCTACCCAGAAAATCCAAGATGCTAATTCGAAAAAATATATGCACCCCTATGATTATTGCCGCACTATTTACAGTAGCCAAGACTTGGAATAAGCCAAAATGCCCACCGGTAGATGACTGGATTAAGAAACTGTGGTGCATTTATACAATGGAGTATTACTCTGCTATAAATATGAATGAAATCATATCATTAGCAACAATATGGTCGGATCTAGAGACTATTATGTTAAGTGAAAGAAGTCAGTCAGAGAAAGACAAATACCATATGATCCCACTTATATGTGGAATCTGAAAAAGTAAATGAATGAGCAAAGTAAACAGAAACAGTCTCATAGAGATATAAAGGAAAAACTGATGGTTGCTAGTTGGGAAGGAGGAGGGGATGAGACAGCATAAATAGGTAACTACAATATTGCCACAGGGATATGAAAGACAGTTCGGGGAATATAATTAATAATGTTGTAAATATTTTTTGTAGTGTCAGATGGTCACATGTGTTGTTAGGGAGACCACTTCATGGATAGAGTAGAGGTTTGATTACTGTACTGTTCACCTGAAGATGATGTTGTATAATATTGCATGCCAACTGTTGTTGTATATATAGATAGTCATTGGATGTGGATTATACTGTGGAAGGGAGACAAAAGAATTGTAATAGATATGTATGATATGGGGAAGGGAGTGTGGTGGCGAATTGGTGGAGGGGGATTGTCACTTTGAGGGGTAAAAAGTATAACTATTGCACTGCATTATATACCTGAAACTAATTTTTAAAAAATGTTTATTTCACAATAAAAGTAGTTTTTAAAAAAGACGAAAAATATCACAGTGGATTATCAGATATACGTCTAAAATATAAAGACACACAAAGTTTAAAAATAAAAAAGGGAATAAGTGATATTGTGCATACACTAATGGATAGTAAGCTCATGGAGCTATACCAATGTCAAACAAAGTTAACTTAGAATAAATAAAGATAAATAAGAATATTTTATAATAGTAAAAGAATAAGTCCAAAAGTCAGATGTAATAATTCTAAATTAGAGTGTACTCACTGACCATTGACATAACTCTAAAACACATAATGGAAACAGTTATAAAAGCAAAAGTAGTAATACAAACTCACAATTATAGTTGAAACCTTTAGCATACTTATTTTAGCAACTAATAACCAATAAAACAAAAATATATCAGCAGAGATACAGAAAATTTGAATAACATGATTAACAATTCTTGACATTATATAAAAATACTGCAACAAACAACTGTATGATACACATTCTTTTCAAGTTTAGGTAACATATTTAACAAATGTGAACATAGACCAGGCTATAAAGAAAGTCTCAACAATTATCAGATTCCTGATATATGGTATATGTTTGTTGACCACAGTGGAATAAATTTAGAAACTAATGAAAACAAAAAAAAAACTAAACTAAAAAGTAAAAAAATACCTAAATATTTGAAAATTAAGAATATACTCTATGGGTTTAAGAATAAATCACATTGAAAATTAGAAAATATTTTGAACTGTATATTGAACATTATAAAATTAAAATATGATATTTATGTATTTGTGGATCAGAGAGCTATTTAGAAACTTAAAACTTTAAATTCATGTATTAGAAAGAAGAGAGGCTGAGAATCAACAATTTATGTATCCAACTTAAGAAGATGGAAATAGAACTTGAAATTGGACATTGAAAACAACATATGTAAGAGGAAAACTTTAAAGATAACAGATAGCAATGACAATAAATTTGAAAATTTAGATAAAATAGAAAAATTCCTTGAAAATGAACAAACATAATAGCTGAAATAAGGAGAAATAGAAAGTCTCTATTATTGTATATATACATAAGATGTTGAATTGATATTTAAAAACTTACCGACATAGAGAATTCCAGGCCTGGATGTCTTCATTGATCAATTTTCCCAAACACCTAAAGAAAAAAAACAAAAAACTATTCACAAACTCTTCTAAAGAATAGAAAAATAGAACAGTTTCCAATTTGTTCTACAGAAGAGCTAACTTTGATACCTAAATTTGACATGGTTATTCATAGAAAATAAAATTACAAGCCTATATCTCTCATAAACATAGATGCGAAAATCCTTAAACATTTTTCAAAGTTAATACATGGAAAGGATATTATATCACAACTAAGTAAAGCTTATTTCAGGTTGGTTTAACATTTTAAATTCACCACATTAATACATTAGAATAAAGGAGGGAAAGTTATATGATCATCTCAATCTGCAGAAAATGGTGTTGATGAAAGCTAACACTCATTCATGGTAAAAAATAAATTTAGCAAACAAAGAATAGAAGAGAACTTCCTTAGTCTGATAAACGGAATCTACAGAACACTAGAACAAATGTAATATTCTATGGCAAAGTATTGGAAACATTCCCTCTGAGCTCAAGAACAATAAAAGATGTCCACCAGTACAACTTTAATTTAGCATTGTACTGGAGGTCCTAGCAAATAAGGAAAGAAAAAACAAAATGTCTAAGAATAGGAAAATAAGAAACAAATTATTATTATTTACAGGCAGCACAATTGTTTACATGGAAAATCCAAAATGTCTAGACACACAATCAGAATTAATAAATACATTTAATAAAGTTGTTAGATACAAAAACTAAATGTAAAAAATAATTTATTTTTTAAACTAAATTTATGAGGGTGACAATGTTAGTAAAATCACACAGGTTTCAAGTGCACAATTTTTTTTTTTTTTTAGCTGAGCCATCCTGCCATCTGTTGGCAGCTCAGCTCGGACTGGGCATCGAACTGCTATTTCTCAGAGCTCAGCTCACACTCCTGAGCGAGTTCTTAACCAACTGAGCCACTCGGCCACCCCAAGTGTACAATTCTATAATACATCATCTTTCTATATATTTTATATACAATAAAATTAGAAAATATTTTAATAATACCACTTACATAATAATAACATAATATCAAATACTTAGGAATAAATCTAAAAATATATGTATAAAGAGTAGTAATGAATATTAAGATAAATTAAAGAAAACAGCGATTGGAAGACTCAGTATTATAAGTATAGCAATTTTTTCCCAAATTGATAGTGATTCAGTGCAATCCCAATAAAATTTTTGACTTTTTTATGACACCTGGGTACTTGATTCTAAATTTAAAAAAATTTTTTTTTAATTGGTGAAGAGTCATGGTCATTGGTTACACATTGCTTTCATACTACAATGGCATAGTTGAGTATTTTAGGGAGGGCACAGCTCTGGGGATTGAACCAGCAATCTTGGTGTTATCAGCACCATGCTTGAACCAACTGAGCTAATTGGTCACCCTTGATTCTAAATTTTATATGGAAAGGGAAGAATAATAATATATAAGCCAATTTGGAAGGAAAACAATAAATGTAAAGAATGTATATTACCAAATATCAATACATAATTTATTATAAAGTCAGATCAATTAAGATAATGTTGTTTTGGCACAAAGACAACCAATGGAATAGAACAGGGTGTAGAAAAAAAGAATTACATAGATATAATCACATAAATTATCCCAAAGTTTTTATGCACTGGGGGGAAATAGTATTTTCAATAAATAGTACCAGTCAATCGGGTATCTTCAAGAGAAAAATCCTTCAAATTTGAATAAGACACTCTGATGTAATTTTCATGAATTTATTCATTCAACTAATAATATTGGGAACTGTGAAAGGCTGATAAATCACCTCTCAAAGCATCTATATCCAAATCCCTAGAACCTGTGAATGTTACCTTCTATGGCAAAAGGGACTTTACATATGTGATTAAGAATCTCGAGATCAGAAAATTATTCTGGATAATCCAATAGGGCACTAAACGTAATCACCAGAGTTTTTTTTTTTTTTTTTTTTTAGAGGCAGTGTCACTGGCCCTCATATGTGGGATATGAACTGGGGCGGCTGGCATCCCAAGCCAGCTCCCAACCACCACGCCACGCGGCTGACCCAATCACCAGAGTTTTTATAAGAAGAAAACAAGAGGGTCAGAGGAGGAAAAGACAAACTGATGATGAAAGCAGAAAATGGAGTGATGCACTTTGAAGAAAGGGAAAGGAGACAAAGCCAAAGAATTCATGTTGTCACTGGAAGTTATAACAAGGCAAGGAAATGGGTTTACTCCTCAGAGCCACTAGAAGAAACCAGCCTTGCTAGCACCTTGATTTTATCCTAGTAAAACTGACTTCAGGCTTCTAACCTCCATAAATGTGAAAAAATAAATTTGCATTGTTTAGTTCACTGAGATTGTGGTATTTTTCTACATCAATAATAGAAAATTAATACAAATCTTGATACCAGTAGTGGGTGATGTTGTTAAAAAAATAACTAAAAATGTGGAAGTGGCTTTGGAATTGGGCAGTGAGCAGAGGCTAGGAAGATTTAGAGGAGCATAATAGAAAAAGCCTAGATTGCCTTGAAAAAAAAAAACTATTAGTACAAATATGGATGTTAAAGACTCTGCTGATGAGGACTCTGGAGGAAGTGACAGAAAAAGCCTATACCATTTTAGAGAATATCTAAATTGTTATAAGCAGACTGTTGATGAAACATGGACATTGAAGTGACAATAGTTAAGTGGTTACCAGAAGGTAAGTGGGATGGTAGATGAAGATAAACAGGATAAAATATATGGTGATTGAAGGAGAACTGACTCTGGGTGGTGAACACACAATGTGATATATAGATGGTGTGTTATAGAATTGTACACTTGAAATCTATGTAACTTTACTAACCACTGTCACCCCAATAAACTTTAATTAAAAAAAAGAAAACTAGGACCCGCCAAGTGGCACGGTGGTTAAGCGCTGGCTTGGGAAGCCAGTGGCCCCGGTTCGGGTCCCACATATGAGGGCCAGTGACACTGCCCTCAAAAAAAAAAAAGAAAGAAAGAAAGAAAGAAAACTGTGGTAAGCTGAATGACAAACCCTAAAGATATCCATTTCATAATCCCTGGAGTTTATGAATGTCACCTTATAAACAAAAAGGAATTTGTAGCTTTGATAAAGGTAACAAACTTCAATTGGGGAGATTATTCTGGATTATCCAAGTGGGTCCTAAGTATAATCACAGTTGTCTTTTCTTAATTTTTAATTTTTATTGGGTCACAGTGTGTTTTTTTTCCAGGACCCATCAGCTCCAAGTCAAGTCATTGTCCTTCAATCTAGTTGTGGAGGGTGCAGCTCGGCTCTAAGTCCAGTCACAATTTTTTTTCAATCTAGTTGCGGGAGGCATAGCCCACCATCCCATGTGAGAATTGGACTGGCAACCTTCTTGTTCAGAGAATGTGCTCTAACCAACTGAATCATCTGGCTGCCCCAACACAGTTGTCTTTTAAAGAGGGAAGCTAAGTGAAATTTGACTGAAAAAATAGACAAGGCAATATGACAACAGAACAGAGATCAGAACGAAGAAATGCTGGTAGTGACCAGAACCTGAAGGAGGCACTGAATGAATTCTCTTCCCAAGACTCCAGGAAGGCTTGGCCCTGGTAACACCTTGGTTTTAGCTCAAAATTACTCATTTTGGCATTCTGTTCTCCAGAACTATAAAAATAATAAATTTATGTCTTTCTAATTCATTAAGTTTATGGTAATTTTCACATAGGCAATTGGAAATGAATACACAAGTTAATGAGTTAAAAGGATTTCACGGGCCGGCCGAGTGGCTCAGTTGGTTAAGAGCTCGCTCAAGAGTGTGAGCTGAGCTCTGAGCAACAGCTGTTCAATGCCCAACCTGAGCTGAGCTGCCTTTGAGCTGCCAACAGGTGGCAGGATGGCTTAGCTAAAATACAAATTTAAAATAAGGATTTCATAATAATCTACATAAGTGATCAAGATGATTTTGATTTTGTGGCAGAACTGGTGGTAAGAAGTGACTAAATTCTAAATATGTTATGAAAGTAGTTCCTATAGGATTTGCTGATGTACTAAATGTTAGTTGCTGGATAAAGAGAAAAGTCGTGAATGACACCAGAGATATGTTGGTGTATGTGTGCATGCTTGTGTGTGTGTGTGTGTGTGTGTGTGTGTGTTTGCTTGAACAACAAAGTGAAGAATGGTGCCAATTTCTGTGATGAGGTATACTTATGGGGGAGAAAGTTTAGAATGAAGCAAAAGTTTCATTTTCATATTAATTTTGAGATATCTATTAGACATCTAAGTGGAGATGTTAGTAAGACAATTTCATATATGTTTCTGGAAATTAGAGGAGAGGTCTGGGTAGAGTAGAAATACAAATTTAGAATTCATCAGCATATACATGCCATATAAAACCTGGGATTGGATGATATTCTATGCTGAATGGTTACAGATAAGAAAGAGAAGAGGTCCAAAGACTGAGTTTTTGGGCTTACTAACATTTAAAGATTGGAGAGAAGTAAAACCAGCAACAGAGTTTGAAAAGGAATAACTAGTATGGTAGATGGGGACAAAAGAAAGTGTAGTGGCACACACAGTAAATAAAAAAGAGTGAAAAAAGTCTACGTAGCCTTTAGGATAACACCAAAAGAAACATTTTGTCAATTCCTGAAGTTATAAACCTTACAAGCCAGGAAAGAGTGGAAGGATATATTTAAAAGAGCTGAAAGAAAAAAAAAACTGCCAAGCAAGAAAACTTTATCCAGCAAAGTTGACCTTCAGAAATGAAGGAAAAAAATTTCCCTGACAAACAAAAGCTGAGGGAGTTCATCATCACTACTCTTTTTTCTTTTGTTTTTTTAAGAAATGCTGAAAGCAGCTTTTCAAGTTGAAATGACAGAACACTAATTAGTAACATGAAAACATATGAATATACTTAATACATTGATAAAGAATGGTATATAGTCAAATTCAGAATACTCTAATAATGTAATATTGTGTGGTACGTTAACAATTACTTAATTAAAGTTATGTTCTTATCAGTGTAAAATAGACTATACTATCTACAAGATAGTTTTTGTAAAACTGATGGTAAACACATAGCAAAAACCTATAGTAGATGCACAAAAGATAAAGAAAAAAGAATCAAAGCTTATTATTATTTTTAAAGATTTTATTGGGGAGTTGGGGGAGGGAGACAGCGTTGGGGAATCAGGGAAGGAGAGCAGGCAAGTTGCTGTCCTTTTGTTCTTCAGTCTAATTGTGGAGGTCGTTGCTTCATGGCCCATGTTGTTATTACAACTGTGCTCTTCCTGGCTGAAGCACTCGCTCACCGGCCATTGGATGGCCGCTCACGGTGGCTCACAGCAGCTCATGAAAGCGCATGCCAGCTGCCAGCCAGCCCACTGCAGCCCTTCTGTCACAGGCGACTCACGGCAGTCTAGCTCCAGGTCGAACTGTTGTTCACTATCCTAGCTGTAGAGAGTGCAGCATCACTGGCTCTAATGTGGGATCCGAACTGGAGCCCTGCTGCTCAGAGCTAGCATCCCAAACCAACTCTCAACCTACATGCCACTCGGCCAGCCCAATCAAAGCTTATTGTTATGTAAAACAATCAATGCACAAAGAAGACAACAATAGAGTAAGAAAGGAATAATAGAACTACAAAACAGCTAGAAAACAATTAAAAAAGATGCTGTTAATAAGTCCTTACCTATCAATTATTACTCTAAATGTAAATGGATTAATTTTACCAAACAAAAGACATGGAATGGCTGAATGGATTTAAAAAAAAAGAAAAAGAAAAAGGAAAAAAAAGAAACCTTAATTAGATCACACAAGAGACTCACTTCAGCTTTAAGGACACTCATAGACTAAAAGTGAGGTAAAGGAAAAACATATTCTATGCAAGTAGAGATCAAAAGAGAACAGATGGAGCTATACTTGGAACAGACAAAATAGACTTTAACTCAAAAACAATAACAAAAGAAAAAGAAAATCATTATAGAATGATAAAGGGGTCAGTTCATCAAGAAGATAAACAATGGTAAATACATATTCAGTGAAAATTAGAGCACCTAAATATATTGAGCAAATACTAAGAGATCTGAAGTGAGAAATATACAACAATACAATAATAGTTGAGGACTTTCAAAAATGCATAGATACTCCAGATATAACTTCAATAAGGAACCTTTTGATTTAAACTATATTATATTTATAGTTGGTCTAACAACAATATACAGAGCATTTCATCCAATAGCAGCAAAATACACATTTCTCTCAAGAGCACCTGGAACAGTCTCCAGGATAGATTATATGATAGGTCACAAAACAAGTCTTCATAAATTTAAGATTGAAATCATTCCAAATAATTTTCCAACCACAGTTGTATGAAACTAGACATCAATAATAGGAAAAACTGGAAAATTTACAAATATGTGGAAATTAAGGAGCATATTCCTGAACAACCAATGAATCAAAAAAGAAATCAAAAGTGAAATCAAAAAGTACTTTAACATAAAAGAAATTAGAAACCCATACTTACCAAAACTTATGAGATGCTGCAAAAGCAGTTCTAATTAGGAAGTCTATCACAATAAACACCTACATTAAAAAAATAGAGGGATCTCAAGTAAGCAACCTAACTTTACATATCAAGAAATGAGAAAAAGACAAACAAACTGAACCAAAGTTATAAGGAAAAAATATAAACATGGAGCACATAAATAAATAAATAAATAAATAAATACATAAATAAATAAATAAACGAGACCAGAAAAAAAATAAGATCAATAAAACTAAGAGCTTTTGAAAAAAGTTAAAATTGACAAACCTTTAGTTAGACTGAGGGGGAAAACAAAGAAAGACTCAAATAAATAATATTATAAATGAAAGAGGATACATCTCGATCAATACCACTGGAGTACAAATGATCATAAGAGATTACTATGAACAGATATGCCAACAAATATGATAACCTAGGAGAAATGGATGGATTCCTAGAAACATACAACTTACCAAGACTAGTCATGAACAAATAGAAAATCTGAACTGATCAAAATTGAGTAAGGAGATTGCTATAGTCATAAAAAATCTACCAATAAAAAAGTGCTCAACACCAGGTGGTTTTCCTGATGAATTCTACCAAAAAAAAAAAAATTAATCCAATTATTTTCTAACACTTTTTTTAAAATCAAAGAGAGAATAACATTACCAAACTCATTTTATGAGGCCAGCACTACCCTAATACCAAAACCACATAAAGAAACTACAAAAAAGAAAGTACAAGCCAATATCTGTGATGAATATAGATAGAAATATCCCCCTCAAGTATTAGCACACCAAATTCAACATAACATTAAAGTGATTACACACTGTGACAAAGTGGGATTCAACCCTGGAATGCAAGGATGGTTTAACATATGCAAATCAATGAATGCGATACCTTACGTTAATAGAATGAAAGAAAAATAATATGACCATTTCAATAGATGCATTGAAACCATTGATAACATTTATCTTTTCATATAAAAACTTTCAACAATTTGGCTATAGAAGAAATGTTCATCAATATAATAAAGGCCATATATGACTAATCAATATCTTACATTATACTCAATGGTGAAATGTTGAAAGTTTTTCCTCTAAGATCGAGAACAAGACAAGTTTTTCTGCTCTTTCAACTTTTATTTAAGATAGTACTTGATGTCCTAGCCAGTACAATTAGGTAAGTAAATAAGTAAAAGATATCTAAATCAGGAAGAAGTAACATTATTTCTGTTTGCAGACATATGATGTTACATGTAAAACATTCTAAAGACTCCACAAAATACATCAAAAGTAATCAACAAATTCAGTGAAGTTGCGGGACACAAAATCAACATACAGAAATCTTTTGCATTTTTATACACTAAAAAACAAAATATCTGAAAAATAAAGACAAAAATCTCATTCATGGTTAAAAACAATAAAATACTCAGGAATATATTTGACCAAGGAAGTTAAAGATCTGTACAATGAAAGCTATAAGACTCTACCATATGACCCAGCAATCCCTCTCTTGGGTATCTACCAAAAAATCTGAAAATATTTATCCGTAAAGATATATGTACTCCGATGTTCATTGCAGCATTATTTATGGTGGCCAAGACATGGAAACATTACCAAAGTGTCCTTCGATAAATGAATGGATAAAAAGTTGTGATATAGATACACAATGGAATACTATTCTGCCATAAGAAAAGATGAAATATTGCCATTTGTAGCAACATGGATGGATCTTGAGATTATAATGCTAAACAAAATAAGTCAGACAAAAAAAGTCGAAAACCATATGATTTCACTGATATGTGGTATATAAAACTGAAAACAACAGAAGAACAAGAAAAACAGATGAAGAAACAAAAGTCATAGACACAGACAGTAGTTTAGTGGCTACCGGAGAGTAAGGCGGAAGAGGATTGTAAATGAGGGTAAAGGGGATCAAATATATGGTGACGGAAACAGAACTGACTCTGGGTGGTGAACACACAGTGTGGTATAGAGATGATTGTTACAGAATTGTACACCTGCAATCTATGTAACTTTGCTAACAATTGTCACCCCAGTAAACTTTAATAAAAAAATAAACGAAGAAGACAAAAATAAATGGAAAGATATCCCACATTTGTGGATCAGAAAAACAATATTGTTAAAATATCAATAGTATAAAAAATCTATAGATTTAATGCAATGCTGATCAAAATCCCAATGATATTTTCACAGAAATAGAAAACATAATTCTAAAATTTTTATGGAACAACAAAAGATATGAATAGCTAAAGCATTCCTAAGGAAGTAGAATAGTACTGGAGACATAACACTTCCTAATGGCAACTATACTACAAAGTTATAGTAAAACAGTATGGTACTATAACTTTGTGGTATAGTGTAGCAACATGGATGGCTCTTGAGATTATTATGCTAAGCAAAATAAGTCAGACAGAAAAAAATCAAGAACCATATGATTTCACTCAGATGTGGGATATAAAACTGAAAGTAACAAACGAACAAGACAGACAAACAAAAACTCATAGACACAGACAAGTTTAGTGGTTACCAGAAGGTAAGGGAGGAGGGGGTAGTAATGGAGGGTGAAGGGTGTCAAATTTATGATAATGGAAGGAGAATTGATTTTGGGACGCAAACACACAATGCAATATACAGATGATGTATTATGGAA
Organism: Aselliscus stoliczkanus; assembly: GCA_033961575.1. Classification (NCBI taxonomy): domain Eukaryota; kingdom Metazoa; phylum Chordata; class Mammalia; order Chiroptera; family Hipposideridae; genus Aselliscus; species Aselliscus stoliczkanus. Next base: position 77,258,818 of record CM066737.1, read on the forward strand.
TTGTACACTTGAGACCTATAATTTTACTAACATGTCACCCCAATAATTTAATAAAAAAACAATAAATAGGGATTAAGTCATAGAAATGACAGCAGTGAGGAGGGCTCCCTGAGTTCTCCTCTGGAAAGTACCGCAAATTGAACAGCTATAACTCGTCAGAGGAGCCTTTGCTCATCACACAGAACAGCTGAGACTTGCACGACGATTAGTTGAAGGTGGGCAAACCTGGCGAGTGGGAAGAGGGAAAGGAAACACGCGGAGTTGCAGCCTGCATCCATGGCTGCGGAGATGAGGGGCCCCAGGAAGCAGATCGGAGAGCATTACAGCAGCAAGGCAACCGGCTCTCTCCCTATGCCTCACAGTCCTGCGAGGGTGCAGCAAGAGCACTGCTGGACCCTCTGAGGCAGAGGCTTCAGCTCAAAACTGTGGCGGAACTTTCTTGGGCAGAAAGCGAAAAACAACTGCATAAATAGGAACCAATTACCACCCTCCATCAGAAACACTAGCCCTGCCATTCCAGAGTCTTAAACTGATCCCTGAATGGAGGAGTAGTGTCAGATTACAGAGATGCTCCTACTCCCAGAAGATGCAGGGACTTGGTTAGGGAAGAGGCTGCAAAGTGTGGGTTTGCCTATCCCACCCCCACCTTTCCTGCCATGGCTTGGGAGTCAGGGCAATTTCAGCTGCTGAGTCACTCACAGGACCCCAGCAGGGGGCTTTTAGCAGCTCAGAAATTACACCCCCCCACACAGCCTCCAGCAGACAGTGTGCCCTAAGACTCACATCGAGCCTTTTGGCCGCAGAGCTATCAGAGTGTCTCTGGGTGGGTGAGAGCAGAAAAGTCATTGACTTTGTAGGAACTACCAACCATACCTCATAGCCCCACTTATCAAGACCTGCATCACCAGGGTCATTCTGGGTGCCAGGTGGCTGGCTCTGCCCGGACAAGATGCAGAGGAGTTTTTGTATAGCAGAAGACAAACTGGAGATAGGTTGCTGGACTTTAGCCAAGACTGGCACTGGCTTTTTGTTTGTTAGATTGTATTTTTTTGCATTTTTTTTGTTTTGTTTTTTGGGTTTTTTGTTTGTTTCATTGCTTTGGTTGTATTTGTTTTTCTATTTCATTATTATCATTTTTAGTTATTTATATATGTATACATTTGTATATATATACATATATGTCCACATATATAGGTGTGGAGATGCATACATTTTTTTCTTCTTTCTTTTCTCCCCTCTCTCTTGCTTATTTTCTTATTTCTTTTCCCTGCTCTACTTTTACTCCTTCTTTCCATTTATCTGCATTTTTTATTTTTTAGCAGAGCCATCCTGCCACCTGTTGGCAGCTCAGCCCTGACTGGGAATTGAATGGGCAACCCTGTTACTCAGAGCTCACACTTTTTCCTTTGTTTTTGAGGGCAGTGTCACTGGCTCTCATATGTGGGACCCGAACCAGGGCCGCTGACTTCCCAAGCCAGCGCGTAACCACCACACCACTCGGCCGGCCCATAGCTCACACTCTTGAGCAAACTCTTAACCAACTGAGCCACTCGTCCAGCCCCATTTATGGATTTTTTGGGGGGTGTTGCTATTTTGTTTGTCATGTTTATTTTGGTTTCTTTTGTATGTTTCATATTTCTGTGCATGTTGAGTGTTGGTTGTTTGTTACTTTTACATGTGAGAGTATCTGGTGTCTTTTGGTAGCTCTGTGATTGTGCTTGTTGATTGGTTTCACTCTAAAATCACTCTGCAGCAGGGTCCAGCCAAAGAGGCACAAGAATCATCATGCCCCAAAGCCAACTTTAGACCAAACTAGAGCACTACTGGGCTTGACCTACAAGAGTCACACCCAAAGGGAAATCACTACAGGCACAAGAGCCCATCAGGGCTAAGCCTCACACAGCAGCTCATACACTGTGGACATAGCCAACCCTCACAGCTAGACAGCCTGGGAGTCAATCCCACCTACTGACAAGCCAAAAGCAATCAAAGCTCAACTTCAACAGGAGAAGACACACAATACAAGGAACACTTCCAGTATACATGCACAGGAGAATAGGGACACTGAGCAATTCAAATATAAAGGATACATACCACATCAGTCCAGCCAGAAAAGACTGAGAGACCTAGAGAATATATCTAATACATCAAAGCAAGCACAAAGCGTAAGCCAGAATGGGGAAACAAAGAAACACATCCCAACAAAAGAATAGAAGAAACCTCCTGAATCAGTGGAACTAGAGGAAATAGAGGCAACTAACCTATCAGAGACAGAGTTCAGAACACTGATGATTAGAATGTTCAAGGAAATTAGTGAGAATATAAAGAAGGATAGAGAAATCATGAAAAACAACCAGCTAGAACTAGATAATGCAATTACTGAAATAAATAACAAACTCAAAGGAATTACCAGCTGATTTGATGAAGAAGAGAATCGAATCAGTGACTTAGTAGACAAGATAGCAGAGATCATCCAAGCAGAACAACAAAAAGAAAAAAGAATAAAAAACTTTGAAAATAGTTTAAGAAAGGTTGGCAATAACATTAAGTGCAACAATAAGTACATCGTAGGAATAAAAGAAGGAGAAGACAGGGAGCAAGGGATCGAGAACATATTTGAAGTAATAAAGACTGAAAACTTCCCTAACCTGGTGAAGGAATTTGACATACAAGCTCAGGAAGTGCAGAGGGTTTGAACCAAGACGATCCCAAACAGGTCCACACCGAGACACATTATAGTGAAAATGGCAAGGGTTAAAGACAAAGACAGAATCCTAAAAGCAGCAAGGGACAGGTGGCAACACATTTACAAGGATACCTCCATAAGAATATCAGCTGACTTTTCTACAGCAACTCTGCAGGCCAGAAGGGAGAGGCAGGATGTTTTCAAAGTGATGAAAAACAAAGGCCTACAACCTAGATTGCTTTATCCAGCAAGGTTATCATTTAAAATTGAAGGAGAGATAAAGAGCTTCTCAGAAAAGTATAAGCTAAAGGAAATCATTACCACCAAACCAGCATTGCAGGAAATGTTAAAAGCGCTTCTCTAAGCAGAAGAAAGAGAAAAACATCTAACTAATGAAGACCAGAAACACAAATAACAAAATGGCAATAACTGCACATGTCAATAATCATGTTAAATGTAAATGGGTTAAACGCTCCAGTCAAAATACATAGGGGAGGGCCGGCCGAGTGGCGCGGTGGTTAAGTGCTGGCTTGGGAAGCCAGCGGCCCCGGTTCGGGTCCCACATATGAGGGCCATGACACTGCCCTCAAAAACACAAACAAAAATGAAAAAAAAAAACGTAGGATAGCTGAATGGATAAGAAAGCAAGACCCTTGGATGTGCAGTATTCAAGAGACTCACCTCACATCAAAAGATACATATAGGCTGAAATTAAAGGGATGGGACAAAATATTTCATGTAAATGAAATGCGAAAAAAGCTGGAATAGCAATACTTATATCACATAAAATAGACTTTAAATTGAAGAATATAATAAAGGACAAAAAAGGGCACTACATAACATATAATAAAGGAATCGATCCAACAAGAGGACATAATCCTAGTAAACATCTATGCTCCTAGCATAGGAGCTCCTAGATATATAAAACAGATATTGACAGGCATAAAGACAGAGATCAACAGCAACAGTATCATAGTAGGGCACTTCAACACCCCATTGTCACCAATGGACAGATCTTCCAAACAGAGAATCAATGTGGAAACAGCAGCCTTAAGTGACACATTGGAGCAGCTGGACTTAATATTTTCAGAGCATTTCACCCCAAAACAACAGAATATACATTCTTCTCAAGCACACATAGAACATTTTCCAAGATAGACCACATGTTAGGCCACAGAACAAGTCTCAATACATTTAAGAAAATTGAAATCATATCAAGTATTCCTCTGACAGAGTGCTATGAAATTAGAGATCAATGACAAATGAAAATGAATACACCACAACCCAAATTCTTTGGGATGCAGTGAAAGCAGTCCTAATAGGGAAGTTCATAGCAGTGCAGGCCTACCTAAAGAAGCAAGAAATATCTCAAATCATCAGGTTGTCCTTACACCTCAGGGAACTGGAAAAAGAAACAGCAAAATAAGCCAAAAGGGAGTACAAGGAAGAGATAATAAAGACTAGAGCAGAAATAAACAAAATAGGGACCAGGAGAACAATACAAAAGATCAATGAAACCAAGAGCTGTTTTTTTTGAGAAGATAAACAAAATTGACAAACCTCTAGCCAGACTCATCAAAAAAAAAAGAGAGGACTCAAATTAGTAAAATCAGGAATGAAAAAGGAAAAGTGACAACAGACACCACAGAAATGCAAAAAAATTTAAGGAAATACCATGAGCAACAATATGCCAACAAATTTGACAATCTGGAAGAAATGGATAATTTTCTAGACACATACAACCTTCCAAAGCTAACTCAAGAAGAAACAAAAAATCTGAATAGATTGATTACTACCAAGAAAATTGAATCAGTAATCAACCAGATCCCAACAAACAAAAACCATGGAACAGATGGCTTCACAAGTAAATTTTACCAAACATTCAAAAAAGAATTATCACCTGTTCTACTCAAACTATTCCAAAAAATTCCAGAAAAAGGAGTCTCCGAAAATCTTTCTATGAGACCACTATCACCCTGATTCCAAAACCAGACAAAGACCATACTGAAAAGGAAAACTACAGGCTGATATCCCTGATAAACATAGATGCAAAAATCCTCAACACAATATTAGCAAATAGAATTCAGCAATATATTGGGTCTTTGGAAAAGTCATGACTCCTGCTTGCAACAGATGGCACTAGTTCATTTTTGGAAGTACTAGAGTCATTTGCGTCGATGTTATTGCACATCATTTGACAGCTGACAGTTCTGGCTTCATTCTAAAAAAAAATGAGCGATTTTGTTGAGTTTTGGAGATTTTACAACAAGTTGAAAATGGAAGACCAAACTGTGCATTTTTGCCATATTTCACTGTTTTACTTCCACAAAGGGAAGAACATGTATTAAGTTCGTGAAAAGTTGCATATAGTTTATGGTGACAATGCTCTATGAGAATGTCAGTGCCAAAGATGGTTCACAAAATAACGTGCTGGTGATTTTGATCTCAAAGATGCTCCTCGGTCAGGGAGGCCTACCGAGGTTGATGACAATAAAATAAAGGCATTGATCGAGTCAAACACATGTTACACAACATGAGAGATTGCAGAAACTTTGACATCCATCATTCAAGCATTCACAACGACCTGAAGAAGCTGGGATACGTAAGCAAGCTCAATATTTGGGTTCCACATGAACTCAAGGAAGTTCATTTGATGGTGCATATAAACATATGCAATATACTCATTAAACATGAGGAAAACGATCCTTTTCTTTCTTTCTTTCTTTCTTTCTTTCTTTCTTTCTTTCTTTCTTTCTTTCTTTCTTTCTTTCTTTCTTTCTTTCTTTCTTTCTTTCTTTCTTTCTTTCTTTCTTTCTTTTTGAAGGCAAGTGTCACTGGCCTTAATATGTGGGATCTGAGCCGCTGGCAATCCAAGGCAGCTTTTTTTTTTTTTTGCATTTTTCTAGAATTATTAATTATTTATTTTTAATTAATTTCAGGTGTACAACACAGTGCAATGGTTATACTTTTTACCCCTCAAAGTGACAACTCCCCTCCCCATATCATACATATTTATTACAATTCCATTGACTCCACTGCCACACCATACTCCACATCCTGTGACTATACCTATATTGAATTATAGTTGACATACAATATTATACAACATCAGCTTCAGGTGTACAGTACAGTGATACAGCCTCTACACCATCCATGAAGTGGTCTCCCTAACAAGACATGTGACCATCTGACACCCTACAAAATAGTTATAACATTATAAATTGTATTCCCCGGAATGTCTTTCATATCCCTGTGGCAATATTTTTGTAGTTACCTATTTATGCTGTCTCATCCCTTCCCCTTCTCCCTTATCCCCCACACCCCAACTAGCAACCATCAGTTTTTCCTCTATATCTCTGAGACTACTGTTTACTTTGCTCATTCATTCAGTTTTTCAGTTTCCACATATAAGTGAGATCATATGGTGTTTGTCTTTTTCTGATTGAATTATTTCACTTAGTATAATGTTCTCTAGGTCCATTCATATCGTTGCAAATGGTAAGATTTAATTCTTCTTTATAGCTGAGTAATAATCCATTTTATAAATGTACCATAGTTTCTTAATCCAGTCATCTACCACTGGGCATTTTGATTGTTTCCAAGTCTTGTCTAGTGTAAATAGAACTGTGGTATACATAGAAGTGCACATAGTTTTTTGAATTAGTGTCTTCGGTTTCTCTGGATAGATACCTAAGAGTGGAATTGCTGGGTCATAAGGTAGTTCGATTTCCAGTTTTTGAAATCTCCATACTGACTTCCATAATGGCTGCACCAATCTGCAGCCCCACCAATAGTGCACCAGGATTCCCTTTTCTCCACAGCCTCACCAGCACTTGTTGTTTGTTGATTTATTGATGATAGCCATTCTGATGCAGTGAGATGGTATCTCATTGTGGTTTTTATTTGCATTTCTCTAATGAGTAGTAGTGAGGTTGAACATTTTTTCATATGCCTGTTTGACATCTGTATGTACTCTTTAGAGAAATATCACTTCATATCCTCTGCCCAATTTTCATTGAGTTGTTCGTTTTTTGTGTGTTTAGTTGAATGAGTATTTTATAAAGTTTGGATATTAATCCCTTATCAGATATATCATTGGCAAATATCTTCTCCCACCCAGTCGGCTGCCTTTTTGTTTTATTGGTGATTTCCTTTGCTGTGAAAACCTTTTAAGTTTGATGTAATCCCATATGTTTATTTTTTCTTCTATTTCCCTTGCCAGAGGGGATATATCAGTAAACATATTACTCAGGTAATGCATGCAAATTTACTCCCTATGTTTTCTTGTAGAAGTTTTATGGTTTCAGATCTTACATTTAATCTTTAATCCATTTTGAATTTGTTCTCATATATGGCATAAAGTGTTGGTCCATTTTCATTTTTTTGTACATGTCAGTCCAATTTTCCCAGCACCATTTATTAAATAGACTATCTTTACTCCAATGTAAATTCTTACTTCCATTTACATAGATTAAATGACCATATATGGATGGGTTTATTTCTGGGCTCTCTGCCCTGTTCCATTGATCTATGTCTGTGTTTTTATGCCAGTACCATACTGTTTTGATTACTATAGACTTGTAGTATCATATGATGTTGGGTAGCATGATACCTACTTTGTTCTTATTTCCCAAGATTGCTGTGGCTATTCTGGGTCTATTATGGTTCCATATAAATTTTAGGATTCTATGTTCTATTTCTGAGAAAAATGTCCTTTATAGTTTGATAGGAATTGCAGTGAATCTAAGTATTGCCTTAGGTAGTATTGACATTTTAACTATATTAATTCTTTCTATTCATGAACATGGTCTGTATTTCCATTTGTTTGTATCTTTTTTGATTTCTCTCTCCAGTGTCTTATAAATTTTCTGAGTACAGGTCTTTTACTTCTTTGGTTAAATTTGTCCCTAGATATTTTATTGTTTTTGAAGCAATTATAAGTGGGATTGATTTCTTGATTTCTTCTTCTGATAGTTTATTATTAGTATATACAAATGCAACTGTTTTCTTTCTTTTTTTGATGTATTGCTATCACTTATTTTTTTTATTTTTCTTCTTTTTGTTATTATTAGTTACAGATATACAAAACAATGTAATAGTTATACTTTTCACCCCTTATAAAGTGACTCCCCTCTCCCCCATCCACTGCCCCTCTTACCCCGATATCATACATAGCTATTACAATTCCATTGCCTCCATTCCCACACTATACTCCACATTCCATGACTATATATGTGTTAAATTATAGTTAACATCTACTATTATTCAGCAGCAGCTTCAGATGTACAGTTCAGTGGTCAGGCCTTTACACCATCCATGAAGTGGTCTCCCTAACAAGACATGAGTCTATCTGGTCCACTGAAAAATATTTTCAACATTATTAATTATATTCCCCAAACTGTCTTAGTCTTAATGTGATTATTGATAGGTGTGTAGTTATTGCCATTTTGTTATTTGTGTTCCTGGTCTTCCTTAGTTAGGTTGTTTTTCTCCTCTGCTTAAAGAAGCCCTTTCAACATTTCCTGCAATGCTGGTTTGGTGGTCATGAATTCCCTTAGCTTATTCTTTACTGGGAAGCTCTTTAGCTCTCCTTCAGTTTTAAATAATAACCTTGCTGGATAAAGCAATCTAGGTTGTAGGCCTTTGTTTTTCATAACTTTGAAAACCTCCTGCTACTCCCTTCTGGCCTGCAAAATTTCTGTGGAAAATTTGGCTGATAATCTTATGGTGGTGCCCTTGTGAGTAATTTGCTGCCTTTCCCTTGCTGCTTTTAGGATTATGTCTTTGTCCTTAACACTTGCCATTTTCATTATAATGTGTCTTGGTGTGGGCCTGTTGGATCGTCTTGGTTGGAACTCTCTGCACTTCCTGGGCTTGTATTTCACTGTCCTTTGCCAGGTTAGGCAAATTTTCAGACATTATTACTTCAAATATGTTCTCAATTGCTTGCTCCCTCTCTTTTTCTGGTACTCCAGTGATGTGTTGTTGTTGTGATTGATGTTGTCGCCCAGCTCTTCATTCTTTTTTCTTTTTGTTGTTCCAGTTGGATGTTCTCTGATATCTTGTTTTCTAAGTCATTGATTCAATCCTCTGCTTCATCCAATCTTCTTAGTAATTCCATCGAGTTTGTTATTTAATTCAGCAATTTTGTTTTTTTGTTCTAGCTGGTTGCTTTGCATGATTTCTCCATTCTTCTTTATATTTTCATTAATTTCCTTGAACATTCTAATCATCAGTGTTCCGAACTCTGTCTCCAATACTTTGTTTACCTCTATTTCCTCTAGTTCCACTGATTCAGTATGTTTCTTCTATTTTTTTATTTGGGATGTATTTCTTTGTGTCCCCATTATGGCTTACTCTTTGTCCTTGCTTTGATGTAACAGGTAGATCCCCTAGGTCTCTCAGTCTTTTCTGGGTGGGCTTATGTGGTGTGTGTCCTTTATATTTGAATTACTCAGTCTCCCTATTCTCCTGTGTGTGTACCTGAAATGTTCCCTGTGTTGTGTGTCTTCTGTTGAACTTGAGCTTGATTGCTTTTGGCTCATAAGTAGGTGGGATTGACTCCCAGGCTGATTAGCTGTGAGGATTAGCAGTGTCCACAGTTTATGAATTGCTGTGTGAGGGATGACCCCTCCAGAGGCTTGGCCCCTTTGGGCTCTTGTGCCTGTAGTGACTTCCCTTTGGGTGTGACTCTTGTAGGTCAAACCCGGAAATTCTCTGGTTTTTTCTAAAGTTGGCCTGTGGGGATGATGATTCTTGTGTCTTTTTGTGTGGGCCCTGCTGCAGAGTGGTTTTAAAGTAAAACAGATCAACAAGTACAACCGCCACAGCCACCAAAGGAAACCAGAAACTCTCACACGTATAAAAAAACAACCAACAACCTACAGTCAACTTGTACAGAAATATCAAACATACAAAAGTACAAAGCACACAGAAAGAAAACAACAACCTCAAAAAAAGAACAAATGACAAAACAAAACAGAATAATATATAATAAAATAAAAAATAGTATGAACACGACAAACCAAATAGCAATACCAAACCAAACAAAACAAAACAAAACAAAAATTTGCAGAAAGAAAGGAAAGGAGGAAAAGTAGAGCACTGAAAAGAATGAAGAAAAGAAGGGAGAGAGTGAGTGTAGCAAAGAAAGAAGGAAAGAAAGAAAAAGAAAAAAGAATATATATATGTCTACATACCCACATATATGGACATATTTATTCAGATATATACACCTATATATATGCCTATATTCAAAGCTAAAAATGATAATAATGAAATAGAAATAGAAATAAAAAACAACCAAAATAAGCAGTCAATAAAAAGAAGAAAAAAGAAAAACCAATGCCGTTCTTGGTTAAAGTCCACGAAGCTCTTTCCAGGTTGTCCTCTGCTGTACAAAAGTTCCTCTGTGTCTTGTGGGGGCTGAGTGGGCCACCTGGCACCTAGAGTGATCCTGGAAATGCAGGTCTATTGTAGATGAGTGGGGTTATGAAGTGCAATTGGTAGTTTTTACAAAATCCCTCCCATTTTACTTTTGATTGTCCCAAGGCACTCTGCGCATCCAGAACACTTGATGTGTGTCTTTTGGCACTCTTTCTGCTGAATGCTGTGGTGGTATCAGAGTTCAGAGCTGCCAAAAGCCACCTGCCAGGGGTCTGTCTGCTAGTGCCTCATCAGCGGAACCTGCCCTGCCTCCCAAGTTTTGCAGCAAAGGTGTGGGCGGGGTAAGTAGGCTCACTCTTTGCAGCCTCTTCTGGGGCTGAAATTCTCTACCCCTTCCGGGAGGGAATACCTCTGTAATCTGACCATACTCCTTCATTCAGTGGTCAGTTTAAGACTCTAGCATGGCAGGGGCCAAAGTTTCTGAGGGAGGGTGGGGGTGGGTTCTTATTTCTGCAGTTGTTTTTTGCTTTCTTTCAGAGAGAGGAAAACACACACACACACACACACACACACACACACAAAACAAAAACAAAAAACAAAACACAGTCCCACCACTGTTCTGAGCTAAGGCCTTTGCCTCAGATGCTCCAGAGGAGCTCCTGCTGCTCTCCCAGAGGGACTTCGGGGGCTTAGAGGACTGTGTGTGCACCCTGCAGCCATTCAGATCTCTGCTCTGCCTCCCGGGGTCCTGTGTCTCTACCACTGTGGGAGAGCGCTGTGTCTCCCCATGTCACGTTTCCCTCTTCCCCAGCTTGCTCCATTTCAGGTTTCTTCCTCAAAGTTTGTGCGCTGCGGTGCTCCTGCTGCACTCCCGGCGGGACCGGGTCGGCACAGGGACTTATCCCTGAACCAGGTGGGTGCAGGGATTGATCTCGCCCTGTCGCTGATACGTTCTGCCCTCTGTCTCCTGGGAACCCAGGGTTCTGCAGTCGCTGGGCAGCTTGTACCTCTGCACGCTTGTCTCCTCTCTCTCCTCCCCCACTCGCCAGGCCTGAAGCTTCTTCCTCAGACTGCAGACCATCACATTCTTGCTGTACTCTAGGCAGAGTGCAGGGAGCGAGCAGTGGGAACACTCACCGATCTGCTCTCTGAAGCCCCATGCCTCAGCAGCTGTGGATGCAGGCTGCACCTCCATGTGTCTCGCCTCCCTCTTCCCCCACTCACCCGGTCTGTCCACCTTCCAGCAATTGTTGTGTGAGACTCTTAGTTGCTCTGTGTGATTAGTAGATGTCCCTTTGAAGAGTTACAGAAGTTCAAATTGCGAATATTTCCAGGGAAGAATTCAGGGAGCCCTCCTCACAGCTGCCATGTTCCAGACCTTGCAACTGATTTCTGAATATTAATTTTGTATCCTGCTGCCTTACTAAATTCAATTATCAGTTCTAACAGTTTTTGGTGGAGTCTTTGGGATTCTCTCTATATAGTATCATGTCATCTGCATATAATGACAGTTTTATTTCCTCCTTTCCAATTTGGATGCCTTTTATTTCATTTTCTTGTCTGACTGCTGTGACTAGAACTTCTGGAACTATGTTGACTAGAAGTGGTTAAAGTGGGTAGCATTGTCTTGTTCCTGATCTTAAGGGGAAAGCTTTTAGCCTGTTTGCTGTGGGCTTATCATATATGGCCTTTCTTATGTTGTGATATGATCCCTGTATTCCCACTTTGCTAAGAGTTTTTATCATAAATGGCTCCTGGATTTTGTCAAATGCTTTTTCTGCATCTATTGATATAATCATATGAATTTTACTTTTCATTTTGTTAATGTGATATATTACGTTAATTGATTTGCGGATATTGAACCAACCTTGCATACCAGGAATAAATTCCACTTGATCGTGGGGTATGATCATTTTAATGTGTTACTGATTTTGGTTTGCTAGTAGTTTGTTGAGAATTTTTCCATCTATGCTCATTAGAGATATTGACCTGTGCTTTTCTTTTTTTGTAATATCTTTGCTTGATTTTGGGATCAGAGTAATAGTGGCCTTTTAAAATGTGCTTGTGAGCCTTTCCTCCTTCTATATTTTTTGCAATAGTTTGAGGAGAATAGGTATTAATTGTTTTTTGAATGTTTTGTAAAATTCACCTTTGAATCCATCTGGTGCAGGACTTTTGTTTGTTGGAAGCTTGTTGATTACTGATTCAATTGCTTGGTAGTAACCAGTCTGTTCAGAGTTTCTGTTTCTTCTTGGTTCAGATGTGGTAGGTTGTATACTTCCAGAAATTTATCCATTTCTTCCAGATTGTCTAATTTGTTGGCATGTAGTTGCTTGTAGTATTTTTCTTAAAATTTTCTGTATTTCTGTGGTATCTGTTGTCACTTCTCTTTCATTTCTGATTTTATTAAGTTGTGTCCTCTTTCTCTTTTTCTTGGTGACTCTGGCTAAGGGTTTGTTGATTTTTTTTATCTTTTCAGCAAACAAGCTCTTAATTTCATTGCCCTATTGTACTGTTATTTTGGTCTCTATTTCATTTATTTCTGCTCTGGTCTTTATTATTTTCTTCCTTATACTCCATTTGGGCTTGTTTTGCTGTTCTTTCTCCAGTTCCGTTAGGTATAAAGACAGTCTGTTGATTTGAGATTTTTCTTGTTTCTTTACACAGGCCTGCATTGCTATGAATGTCCCTCTTAGGACTGCTTTCATTGCACCTTATAAATTTTGGGTTGTTGTGTTTTCATTTTTGTTAGTGTCGGGGTGTCTTTTTTTTTTAAAGATTCTATTGGGTAATTGGGGGAGGGGAACAGTGTTGCAGAATCGGGGAAGGGGAACAGACAAGTTGCTGTCCTTTTGTTCTTCAGTCTAGTTGTGGAGGACGTTGCTTCACTGGCCCATGTTGGTATCGTCATTGCGCTCTTCCGGGATGAGGCAGATCGGTCGCTGGCCTCTGGATGATCGCTCACCGCGGCTCTTGGCATCTCACACTGGCTGCCAGCCACTCACGCTAGCTGCCGCCACTCACTGTAGCCTATGGCAGCCCACTGCAGCAGGGGCTGCAGCCTATACCATCGCCAGTGCTCGCGCAACCCAGCACCAGGTGGAGCTGTTGTTAGCTGTAGAGCACAGTGTCACTGGCCCTCATATGTGGGATCCAAACCGGGGGTTCTGACATCCCAAAACAGCACTTAACCAATGCGCCAGTCGGCCGGCCCTCGGGGTGTCTTTTGATTTCTTCCCTGATCTCATTGTTGACCAACTCGCTATTTAGTAACATGTTATTCAGCCTTCATATATTTGTGTGCTTTCCAGGTTTCTTCTTATAGTTTCATAGCACTGTGGTCAGAGAAGACTCTTGATATGATTTCAATCTTCTTAAATTTATTGAGACTTGTTTTGTGGCCTAACATGTATTCTATCCTGGAAAATGTTCCATGTGCCCATGAGTAGAATGTGTATTCTTGTTGCTTTGGGGTGCAATGCTCTTAAATTTTGATTAAATCCAACTGGTCTAAAGTATCATTTAAGGCCACAGTTTCCATGTTGATTTTCTGTCTGGAGGATCTGTCCATTGGTGACAACGGGGTGTTGAAGTCCCTTACTATGATAGTGCTACTGTTGATCTCCAGCTTTATGTTGGGCATAAACTGTTTTATGTATTTAGGAGCTCCTATGTTGGGTGCACAGATGTTTACTAGGGTTATGTCCTCTTGTTGAATCAATCCTTTTATTATTATGTAGTGCCCTTCTTTGTCTTTATTGTAGTCTTCATTTTAAAATACATGTTGTCTGATATAAGTATTGCTACTCCAGCTTTTTTCTCATTTCTATTTGCATGAAATATCTTATTCCATCCCTTTGTTTTCAGTTTGTGTGTGTCTTTTGATCTGAGATGAGTCTCTTGTAAACAACATATGCATGGGTCCTGTTTTCTTATCCACTCAGCCACTCTGTGTCTTTTGATTGGAGCATTTAGCACGTTCACATTTAAAGTGATTATTGAGGGCAGGCCGAGTGGCACAGTGGTTAACAGCTGGCTTGGGATGCCAGCGTCCCAGGTTCAGATTCCACATATGAGAGCCAGGGACACTGCCCTCTTGAAATAAATAAAATAAATAAATAAAGTGATTATTAATCAGTGCATATTTATTGTCATTTTGTTATTCACATTTCTGGTCTTCCTTGGTTAGCTTGTTTTCCCCTTCTGTTTTGAAAAGCCCTTTTAACATTTTCTGCAATGCTGCCTTGGTGGTGATGAATTCCTGAAGCTTATTATTTTCTGAGAAGCTCTTTATCTCTCCTTTGATTTTAAGTTATAGCCTTGCTGGGTAGAGCAATCTTGGTTGTAGGCCTTTGTTTTGCATCACTGAATATTTCCTGACACACCCTTCTCGCCTGCAGCATTTCTGTAGAAAAGTCAGCTGTTAGTCTTATAGGAGTTCTTTGGATGTAATCTACTGTCTTTCTCTGCTGCTTTTAGGATCTGTCTTTCTCTTTAACCTTTGCCATTTTAACTATCATGTGTCTTGGCCTGGAACTGTTTGGGTTCAGCTTGTTTGGAACTCTTTGCACTTCCTGGGCTTGTATGTCGATTTCCTTCACCAGGGTAGGGAAGTTTTCAGTCACTATTTCTTCAAATACATTCTTGATCCCTTGCTTCTTCTGTTCTCCTTTTGGTATTCCTGTTATGCAATGTTGTTGCACTTCCTGTTGTCCCACAGGTCTCTTGAACTATTTCCATTGTTTTTTATTATTTTTTGTTGTTGTTGTTCCATCTGGATGATTTCTACTATTTTGTCTTCTAAATTGCTGATCTGATCTTCTGCTTCACCTAATGTACTAGTGATTCCTTTGAGTGTGTTCTTCATTTCAGTTATTGTATTCTTTAGTTCTAACTGTTTTTTTAAAAATAATTTCTCTATACTTCTTTATGTCCTCACTAAGTTCCTTAAACATTCTTATCATCAGTGTTCTAAAGTCGTCTGAAAGGTTGGATACCTCTGTTTCATTTAGCTTCATTTCTAGAGGTTTCTTTTGATCTTTTACTTGGGATATGTTTTTTTATTTGTTCATTGTGGCTGTTGCTTCAATGTATTGTATTAGATAGACCACCTATGTCTCTCAGTCATTGCTGGGTGGCCTTGTAATATGTGTCCTTTATATCCAGATTGTACAGTCTCTGTATTCTCCTGTCCCATGTTTTCCAGAGTTTTCAATATTGACGTTGCTCTTTAATTGCTTTTGGCTTGTCAGAGGGTGGGATTGACCCTTAGATTGATTAGCTGGGAGAATTAGCTCTCTTCACAGTGTATGAACTGCTGTGTGAAGGTTGACTTCCTCAGAGGAGGCTTGGCCACTGTGGGCTCTTGTGCCTATGGAACATGTCCTTTGAGTGCCCTGTGTAGGTTCAACCAGGTAGTACTCTGGCTTGTCTAATACTGGCCTCTGGGTGTATTGGTGCTGGTGTCTCTTTGGCAGGGCTCCCACTCAGAGCCATTTCAGACTTGCCTGTTACTGCTCCATAACTACCTGGTAGGTGCCTCAAGGCTGTATGCAATTGGCTGCTGCCAGTGCTGGACCTGGGGTCATGTGTTTATGGTTTCTCTGTGAACTGAAGCTGGCTGGCCCCCAATATTGGTTCTAAGGCAGTTTAGGAAAAGGCCCAGGGCCCCCTAGACCTGTTGACACCTGTCAGATGATGGTAAGGCCCAGCTATTGAAAGAGGCTCTTTAGGGTCATGTGTCTGGCTATTTGACGTGGTGTTGAGGGTGCCCTTGGTGATGTGGCACTAGCCTTACAGGATGGAATTCAAGTGAGTTATGTGATGTAATTGGTGGTTTTTAAGATGCTAATGCAGATTCAGGTCTTACACCAATACCTGGCCTCTGACCCCCTTGTATAGCATCCCAAGGGCACTACAGCCAGCTTCCAACTTGTGTTCACAGATTCACGAAAGCTGCTCCTGAGTGGCTGTGATTCAGGTTTGTGGTCACTGAACACCAAGGAGATGACCCCAGGGCTCTGCAGACCACCTTCTGTTGTAAAAAATATTTTCCACAGTTTGTGGGGGTGTGGTCAGTCACCCAGGCACACAATTGACCCTGGCAATGCAGCTATAGGTGGGTGAGGTGGTGTTACAGGTGCATAAAAGTTGTGGCCAGTGGTTTCTACAAATTCAATATAGTCTGAGCTACTGGACAAGTGCTTTGTCCATGTCCACTTCATAAAAGAAAACAAAACAAGGCAACCCAACAACACCAAAAAACAAATACACTCCCACAGAAACACGATAAGTAATGATCAGACAGGAGAAACAAAAGTATATAAAAGAGGCACAGACACAAAAACACAGGAGAAACAAAAGTATATAAAAGAGGCACATACACAAACACAAAAACAGGAGAACAAGACAGAAAAACAGTGACCAAAGCATTATCCTGATAAACAAGTCTGAGAAACAACAACAAAAAGAGGACAAATGAAAGAAAAGAAGGAAAAGGAACAAAAGGATAAAAGAGAAAGAAATAATAATAATAAAGAAAAAAAGGGGAAAGAAAAAAAAAAGGAAAAAAGGGAAAAAAAGGCTCGTTGCCTGCATTAATCTGCAGACCACTTGCTCAGCAACAGAGTCTCTGGGAGACACAGCACCAACTATGTTAGGGGGAAAGCCCAACTTGTCATGCACCAGCCTCCCTCTCAGGCTTGCAGTGAGCTTTCCGCAATTAGCTGTTGTGTGCTTTGGGGCCTTGCTCACCACCAAAAATCCCCACAGGTTGCTGTGGGCTGTCTGATCCTGCAAAAAACCCTCTGTGGCCTGCTGAGGTGGAGGCCAGGCATTAGGGGCTCAGGGTGCCTCTGGCAATACAGCTCTAGGTGGGTGGGGCAGACCCAAGGCACCACAGGGTGTGTTCAGTGGCCCCTACTAAGTCAGATGCACACCTGCACTGGCAACCAGCCCACACAAATGCACCAGGAATTCTCCAGCCAGATCAGGTAGGTACACACTCCTGGCCCAACAATCCCAGGAATCTCCCAGTCTCAGTCTGTCCCAATGAACCACTTTTAGATCAGGCTGAGCAGCCCAACACCCAATCCCCTGCCTGGCAACTCTGCATAAGCAGTGCAGAGAGCGGGAAACCAAGGCCACTCACACACTACCGCATTTCAATGAGCAGCCTGTTGGAGCTGAAGTGCACCTGCCAGGCGTTTCCTTGGCTACAGAGTACAAGCAGGGCGGAGTGGGGATCCAAGGCAGCATGCACAAGCACACACACATGCATGCCTGCATCAATTTCACCAGACCAATGCATCCTGGACCTGACCCTCTGTGGGAGGGCCCATCCCTGAAAAAATGGCGCCCTCCTGTACACTATTTGTGTGCAAGCTCAAGGTCCCCAAACCTCCAGCTCCTGCTCCAAAGGAGCTCAGTTCAATCCTACTCTGCCGGCTCCTGGGCCTCATTCACACAGCCACTCCCTGCACTAGGGTCTGGGTGAGTGCTCACTTTTGAAAGAGTCTGTGTGCCATCCCCACTGGTTCTCTAGCCGCCCTCAGCCTCACTGAGTTGAGCAAAGAGCGTCCTCACTAATTTCTACTGCCAGCTATCGTGGAACTCCTTTCCTGGCAAAGTAACTCAGGGCTGGTGAGCTCAGTGAGAGGCCGTAGGGTCGCTCCCCAAGCCTCTCCCCCACTGTGTCCCTCTAAGGGGTTCACCCTCTCTTGCCTTAGCCCCTCTTAACAGACTTGACGTGGCCTCTTTTTTTTTTTTTTTTTGAGGGCAGTGTCACTGGCCCTCACTTGTGGGACCCGAACCGGAGCCACTGGCTTCCAAAGCCAGCGCTAAACCACTGCGCCACTCTTCTTGAAATCCTTTGTTTAGAGGTTCTGTTCATCTAGTGTTCAGGGGACTTTCGAGGTTGAATGTTGCATAAATTATTTGTAATTTTGGTGTGATCCTGGGAGGCAGTTGGCACAGCATCTGTCTATTCTGCCATCTTACTGGCCTAAATATTTTCTTTAATGTAATCGAAAATGGTATTGTTTTCTTAATTTCTCTTTCTGTTTGTTATTGGTGTATAAAAATGCAACTAATTAATGTTGTATCCTGCTATATTACTAAATTCATTTATCAGTTCTAATAATGTTTTGGTGAAATCTTTGGGGTTCTCTACATATAGTGTCATGTCATCTGTAAATAATGACAATTTTACTTCTTCCTTTCTTATTTGGATGCCTTTTATTTGTTTTTCTTATCTGATTGCTGTGGCTAGTACTTACAGTACTATGTTCAATAAGAGCAATGAAAGTGGGAATAATTGTCTTGCTCCTGATCTCAAGGAGAACAGTTTTAGCTTTTCCCTGTTGAGTATGAGGTTTACTGAGGGTTTGTTGTATGTGGCCTTCATTACATTGAGGTGTTTTCTCTATTTCCACTTTGCTGAGAGTTTTTATCATGCTGGATTTTGTCAAATGCTTCTCCTGCATATATTGATATGATCATATGATTTTTATCTTTCATTTTGTTTATGTAGTTCTATCACATTAACTGATTTGTGGATATTGAACAAAACTTGCATCCCAGGAATAAATCCCACTTGATCATGGTGTATGATCTTTTTAATGTATTGCTGTATTCAGTTTGCTGATATTTTGTTGAGGATTTTTTGTTTTTTATGTTTTTATTGGGGAATTGGGGGAGGGGAACAGTGTTGGGAAATCAGGGAAGGGGAACAAACAAGTTGCTTTCCTTTTGTTCTTCAGTCTAGTTGTGGAGGACGTTGCTTCACTGGCCCATGTTGATATCATCATTGCACTCTTCTCTGGTGAGGCAGATCGGTTGCTGGCCTCTGGACGGCCGCTCATGGTGGCTCTTGGCAGCTCACGCTGGCTGCGGGCCACTCACATTGGCTGCCAGCCACTCAATGTACCTTATGGCAGCCCACTGCAGCAGAGGCTGCAGCCTACACTGTCGCCGGTGACTCACAGCAGCCCAGCTCCAGGTAGAGCTGTTGTTCACCATCTTAGCTATAGAGGGCAGTGTCATTGGTTCTCATATGAGGGATCCAAATGGGGCCCTGCTGCTCAAAGCTGGCATCCCAAGCCAGCTCTCAACCAACGTGCCCCTCAGCCAGTCCTTGTTGAGGATTGTTGCATCTGTGTTCAGTAGCCTATATCAGCCTATAGTCTACTTATTTATTTATTTTTTGTAATATCTTTGTCTGTTTTTTTGTAATGTCTTTGTTTGGTTTTGGAATCAGGGTAATGGAGGCCTCGTAAAATAAGCTTGGACACCTTCCCAACTCTTGGATGTTTTTGTTGTTGTTTTTTTTTCCTTTTTTTAGCTGAGCCATCCTGCTCCCTGTTGGCAGCTCAGCAGCAGCTCAGCTCAGGCTGGGCATCAAACTGATGTTACTCAGAGCTCAGCTCATCTTAACCAATGGAGCCACTAGGCCAGCCCTTTGAATGTTTTTGAATAGTTTGAGGACAATAGTTGTTAATTCTTTTTTAAATGTTTGGTAAATTTAATCTTTGAAGCCATTTGGTTCAGGAATTTTGTTTCTTGGGAGCTTTCTGAGTACTGATTCGATTTCATTGGTAGTAATCAGCCTGTTCAGATTTTCTGTTTCTACTTGGTTCAGCCTTGGAAGGTTGTATGCTCCTAAAAATTTATCCATTTCTTCCTGATTATCCAAATTTTTTTTTAAAATTAAAGTTTATTGTGGTAAAAATTGTGAGCAAAGTTACATAGATTTCAGGTGTACAATTCTGTGATACTTCGTCTATATATCACATTGTATGTTCGCCACCCAGAGTCAGTTTTCTTTCCATCATCATATATTTGAGCCCCTTTACCTTCATCTACCACAGCCCTCCCCAAACAACAAAAGAATAAGAAAGACAAATGAAGGAACAAAACTCATAGACACAGACAATAGTTTAGTGGTTACCAGAGGGTTAGGGGCCAGATTGTCCAACTTTTTGGTGTATAGTTGCTTGTAGTATTTTCTTAAAAAATTTTTTTTTGTATTTCTGTGTTGTCCATTGTCATTACTCTTTCATTTCTGATATTGTTTATTTGGATCCTCTCTCTTTTTTTCTTGCTGTGTCTGGTTAAAGATTTGTCAGTTGTGTTTATCTTTTCAAAGAACCAGCTCTTGGTTTCATTAATCTTTTGTAATTTTTTTTAGAGCCTCTGATTCATTTATTTCCACTCTGATCTTTATTATTTACTTGCTTGTACTTACTTTGGGTATTGTTTGCTGTTCTTTTTCCAATTTCCTTAGGTGTAAAGTTAGACTGTTTATTTGAGATTTTTTCTTTTTCCCTAGGAAGTCCTGCAGTGCTATGAATTTTCCGCTTAAGACTGCTTTTGATGTGTTGCATAGATTTGGGGTCATTGTGTTTTCATTTTCATTTGTCTCAAAGTATCTTTGAATTTATTCCATGGTCTTTTTGTTGATCAAGTAGTTATTTAGTAGCTTGTTATTTAACCTCCCTGTGTTTGTGTTTTTCCTTTTTATTTATTTATTTTTTTTTGGTATTGATTTGTAGTTTCATACTATTGTGGTCAAGAAAACACTTGCTATGATATCAATCTTCTTAAATTTATTGAGACTTGTTTTGTGGTCTAACATGTGGTCTTTCTTGGATAATGTTCCATGTGCACTTGAAAAGAATGTATATTCTGCTGTTTTATGGTGAAATGCTCCAAATATATCAATTAAATCCATCTGGTCTAGTGTTTCATTTAAGGCTATTGTTTCCTTCTTGAATTTCTGCCTGGAAGATCCATCCATTCATGTCATTGGGATGTTAAAGCCCTCTACTACGATTGTGTTACTATTGATTTCTACCCTTATGTCAGTCAATATTTACTTTATATATTTAGGTGCTCCTATGTTAGTTGCATAAATGTTTACTAGTGTGATGTCCTCTTGTTGGATTGATCCCTTTATTATTATGTAATGTCTTTGTCACTTGATATACTCTTCATTATAAAGTCTATTTTGTCCAATGTAAGTATTGCTTCCCCAGCTTTTTTTCTTATTGCTCCCTCAGCTTTTTTCATCATTTCCATTTGTGTGAAATACTTTTCTGAATCCCTTTACTTTCAGTGTATGCGTGTCTTTCAATCTGAGGTGGGTCTCTTATAGACAGCACATTCTTGGGTCTTGTTTTCTTATCCATTCAGCTACCCTATGTCTTTTGATTGGAACATTTAATCCATTTACATTTAAAGTGATTATTGATAGGTACATAGTTATTGCCCTTTTATTATTCATAATTTGATCTACATTTGTTTGTTTCCTTCTTTCATCTTCTTAAACTACTCTTTTAATAATTCTTGTAATATTGGCTTAGTGGTAATGAATTCCTTTAGCTTTTTCTGGTCTGGGAAGCTCTTTATCTGCCCTTCAATTTATATGATAGCCTTGCTGGGAATAATAGTCTTGTTTGCAGGTCCTTGTTTTTCATAACTTCGAATATTTTCTGCTACTCCTTTCTGGCCTGCAAAGTTTCTGTTGAGAAATCAGCTGATAGTCTTTTGGGAGCTCTCATGTAAGTAACTAGTTGTCTTTCTCCTACTCTTTTAGGATTCTGTCTGTGTCTTTAATCTTTGCCATTTTATATATGATATATCTTAATGTGGGCCTGTTTGGGTTCTTCTTGTTTGGGACTGTCTGTGTTTCCTTGCCTTGTATGTCTATTTCCCTCATCAGGTTAAGGAAGTTTTCTGTCATTATTTCTTCAATAGGTTTTCAATCCCTTGCTCTCTCTCTTCTCCTTCTGGAACTCATATGAGGCAAATGTTGTTATGCTTGACGCTCTCTCACAGGTCCCTTAAACTATCTTCATTTAAAAAAATTCTTTTTGTTGATCCAATTGGTTTTTTTTCCTGCTACCTTGTCTTCTAAATTGCTGATTCAATCCTGTGCTTCATCTAATCTGCTGTTGATTCATTCTAGCATAGTCTTCATTTCAGTTGTATTTTTTGTAACTGTTTCTTTCTTATGGTTTCTATTTCCATCTTTATGCTTGCTATGTCTTAGTTGAAATTCTCACTAAGTTCCTTAAGCATTATTATTATTTAAAATATTTTTATTGGGGAATCAGGGAAGGGGAACAGAAAAGTTGCTGTCCTTTTGTTCTTCAGTCTAGTTCTGGAGGATGTTGCTTCACTGGCCCATGTTGGTATTATCATTGCACTCTTCCTGGGTGAGGCAGTCACTTGCCAGCCATTGGATGGCCACTCACGGTGGCTCATGGCAGCTCATGCCAGCTGCCGGCCAGCCCCACTGCAGCCAACACCATCAACAGCGACTCATGGCAGCTCAGCTCCAGGTCGTGCTGTTGTTCACCATCTTAGCTGTAGAGGGCGCAGCATCAGTGGCCCTCATGTGGGATCCAAACTGGGGACCTGCTGCTCAGAGCTGGCATCCCAATCCAACTCTTAACTAATGCACCACTCGGCCGGCCCTCCTTAAGCATTCTTATAATCAGTGTTTTAAACTCTAGTTTGGTTGCTTCCATTTCATTTAGTTTTATTTCTGGAGGTTTCTCCTGTTCTTTTATTTGGGACATATTTCTGTATTTTCTCATTCTGGCTGCCTCTCAGTGTTTGCTTCCATGTATTAGGTAGATCTCCTATGTCTTTTAGTTTTTACCCGGGGGCCCTATGTAGTAGGTGTCCTGTGTGGTCCAGTGGTGCAGTCTCCCTGATCTCCTGTGTGTGTGGTCCAGGAGTGTTTCTTGAGTGTGTTCTGTTTGTTCCCCTATTGTAGTTGAACCTTGATTGCTTTTGGTGTATCAATGGGTGGGATTGACTCTGATTGAATATTGGCTCCACCCACAGTGTATGAGCTACTGTGTGTGGGCTGGCCCCTCAAAGGAGGCTTTGTCCCCTGTGGGCTCTTGTGCCTGTTGAGACCCTCCTTTGGGTGTGCCTCTTGTGGAGTAGCCTCTTAGTGCTCTGGTGTTGTCTGAAGCTGGCCTGTGAGTGTGTTTTTCTGGTGTCTCTTGGGAGGGGATCCCATGCAAGCCATTTTCAGCATTGCTTGTTACTGGCCCTCTGCTACCTGGTAGGAGCCACAAAGCTATATGTGGTTGACTGCTACTTGTGCTGGACCTGGAGGCATGTATTGGTGACCTTGCTGTGATCCAAGGCCAGCTCCCACCAGTAGAGGTCCTGAGGCAGCTTAGCAAAAGATCCAGGGCTCCTTAGGGCTAATACCACCTGCTCACTGCCCATAAGGCCCAGCCATTGAAAGAGCCTCCTTAGGTGTGCAGGCTTAGTTGGTTGAGCTGGTGGTGAGAGTGTACTCAGTGAACCAGCACTACCTGGGTGGGGTGGAGTCCCAGGAAGTCAGGAGACATGGCCAGTGCTTTTTAAATGTTAATGTAGATTCAGTTCTTATGCCAGTGCCTGGCCTGTGACCACTTTGCATGTTCCCTGAGAACCCCATAGTCAGTCACTGCTTGCCTCAGGCTCACAAATTCCCAAGAGCTGCCCAAGAGTGGCTGTGACAATTTTAGGGTCACTGTCCACCACCAAAATCTCCCCAGGCCATTGTGGGCCCTCCACTGCTGCAAAAGGCCTCCATGGCTTGTGGGGCAGGGCTTTTCACACAGATGCCCAGAGTGCCCCTGGCAATGCAGCTCCAGGTAGGTTCCAGGGAGCTAAGGCATGTGATTGGTTGTTTCTACAAAGTCAATGCAGTCTTGGCTCCCACACCAGTGCTGGGGCCAGAATTACTCCACAAAAACACCCTGAGAATATCATGGCCAGCCAGTCTCAGGCCTGCAGATCCCCGAGAGCTGCCCAAGAGACACTGAGGTGCAGGTCTTAGGTTACCACTTACCAATAAACATTTCCCAGGAAGCTGTGGGCTGTCTGCCCACTGCAAATGGCTTCTGCAGCCTGTGGGGCAGGTCCAGCAGCCCAGCAGCCAAGAATGTCCTGGGCAATGTAACACCAGCTGTATGGGGGCAGGAACCCAGGGCATCACCAAGGTGGTGCACATGTGTCGATTCCATCAGACCAATGTGGTCCCAGACTTGCCTTTTGGGGGAGGGCTTAACACTGAAAAGATGCCACCTTCCTGTAGGCCACACGTGTGTTAGGCTTCACACAGATAAAACAATGGGTCCTGTCCCTCTAGCCCCCACCCCAAAGCCACATAACTCAGTCCTTTCCAGCATGTCCCTGACCTCCTGAGCTGCTGCCCATCCACCAGAAACCAGGCAAGTGCCTCCAAACAAGTGAGTCTGTGTGTGGGCTCCACAAGAGGGTATCTGGGTTTCTAGCCACCCCCCACCCCAATGGGAAGGAGTCCCTGCTGATTTTCACTGCCAGATGCATAAGAACTCTTCCCAGAACAGCACCCCTGGGCTGGGGAGCCTGGTGTGGAGCTAGGACCCTCCGTCTTCAGGGGGGACCTCTTCCATCAGGTGTCCCTCCAGCATTCAACCACCATCCATGGGCTTGGGGTCAGCCTGCTTCATGTCTCCCACCTTTCTACCAGTCTCTATGTGGCCTCTTCTTTATATCCTTAGTTATAGGCATTCTGTTCAGCTAGTCTTCAGATGATTCTTGAGGTTGATTGTTGTATAATTTATTTGTAATTTTGGTGTGATCCTAGGATGCAGTAGGCATAACATTTACCTAATCCACCATCTTGGACCCAATCCACTTACTAATTCTTGAGCCTCAGTTCCCTCACCTCTAAAATGGGGCCAAAAGTAAAACTGCCACAGAGGATTGTGGTGAAAATTAAAATAAATAACATCTGCAAAATGCTTAGCACAGTGATGACACTTACTACTAGTTGCAGTTACTTTATTATTATCATCACCATTATTATGTTACTTTTAGGAAAACAACAACACCAGTTTTTTTTTTTCATCATCACTAAACTTCTGATATTTTAAGCCACCTGACATGTAGTAAATTGTTTTTTATCAGCCATAAGAAAATAATACTCTCTTTTATACTTATGTATGAAGAAGAGAAGGGCATGTGCTCTATTGTAGAAAAGGCAGAGAATGGGATTTTAAAGATGCATGTAGACTAGTATGTTCAGAAGTGATAATGGTGAAGTTTTCCCCTGTTTGTCTCTATTATCTGGGAGTGGGTTGGAGAGAACATGTAGATTCAAAAAGATAGGAAAAGGTGAGACATATTCATCTTCAAGAGTAGGAAAGGCTTGAACAGAGAAGAAAAGTTTAATATCATTGCCAGGTAACATTAATAGTTCACTTGAAGTTTGTCATCATAAATGTAAATTGAAGCCAATTATCATGGTTATATGTTTTTACTCAACCACATATAGCTTGCAAAGGTATCACTGTGGAGTAATGGGAGAATTGGATTTATCTAAAATTAGGGTTTTCAAAGAAGCGATGTCAAATGGAGAGTGGGGAAAGGGAATTGAGGATGTATGAAGGAATGTATATGTGCTGATTCATCATGAGCCTGTAAGAATCTAGATATTTATAGATCTAAAATGGGTAAGAACATAAGTAAGACATTGGGACGGGGTCAATGAGCAATAGTTCATAGGTGGTAAAATCAATGGTTGATTTTAGAAGGGTGGAAGAATTGGAATACAGTGCCTGAGGCTTGAAATGTTTGAAATTATGATTTTGGAAGGCTAAGTATGGGAGTGAGTCACTGAAGTAAGATGGAAGACAAGATAATTGGGGAAAATAATATCAAAGAATTGAGGATGTTAAGGTATGAGAATGACTATGTACAGAATATAATCACCAGGAGGGCCAGCCGAGTGGCACGGTGGTTGGGAGCTGGCTGGGGATGCCGGCGGCCCGGGTTTGGATACCACGTGTGAGGGCCAGTGACACTGCCCTCTAAAATAAATAAATAAATAAATAAATAAATAAATAAATAAATATCACCAGGAATTAAGACAAGAGTACAGTGAGAGGGAAGGACAATGGGCCAGACAGAAAATCATGGCAAAATGAAGGGTAGTGATCAGGGAGTTGGTAGATAAATATAACAAGAAATGAAGGCCAGCCGAGTGGCTCAGTTGGTTAAGAACTCGCTCAAGAGTGCGAGCTGAGCTCTGAGCTACAGCAGTTTGTGATGCCCAGCCTGAGCTGAGCTGCCACTGAGCTGGCTATTTTTTGGGAATAGGAAAGAAGAATGACTTAGAAATGCCATTGAGGGACTTAGCAGACACCTACTACACCTCTGAGTTGAGTGGTAGGAGGGAATATGGGAATGAAAATATCCCGCACTGGAGAGGGCCTCAGGAAAACAGTGTATTTGAGAGAAAGTCAGGTTTCAGATAGAGCAAGAAAGTGGAAGTATCATTCAGATAGGAGGCAGAGGAGGGTGTTGAGATTTTGCTGATGACAGTGTGTGTCAAAAAGATAGTGCCCAACGATGACATAATCCTGAGGCCTTTGTGATGTAAGGGGGAAGATCAGATGTGGGCAGCATCAAACTAAAAATATCTTTATAAAAGCATTTGGAAGCTCAATTTTAATTTCTAAATCAAATTATTTTTTTCTTTCTTTCAAACCGTGTTGAATCTTCTAAAAGTAATACATATTTACTGAAAAGATCCATACATTACAGAATGTATCATTTAAACAGAAAGAAGCCTGGTAATTTTGTAAAATTTGAATTTTTGAGTCAAATATTTGCTAAATTTTCTTTTCATTTTTTTTTTTTTAATTTTAAAAACACTGGTCAATGACTATTTATTGAATAAATGTACTCCTGGAGTAAGAAGTGGCTTAGAGTCCAGTATAACATGTGGGTGGGCATGAGTGGATGAATGGGGGTCCCATATAGGAACTGGGGTCCTCGAGGATCAGGCCGAGTTCTGTCCTGCCCTCTTCCACCATCATCCTTGACCCTCACACTCCTACTCCCATTCTGCAGACGAGGAAACCGAGGCTCAGAAAGCAGAAACCATTGGCCCAAAGTCACACCCCGTCCTCCTCATCTCACTTGTAGGTGAAGGCAGGGAAAGGAAAACCCCAGGGTCAGCGTTGGGGAGGGGGGACTCTCCTAAGTTTATTGGGCAACAGGCTGCAGGTGAGGGGACTGACATGAGGGTGGGGGTGTAATAACTTAAAAACCGGTGGTGACAGTGGCAGCTCCTTGAGAAACCTCTGCAGAGGGGAGGGCATGGAGGTATTTACAAGGATTTGTACAAAGTGCCCCACGCCAGCCAGGGGCAGGAAGGGGCGTTGGAGCATGAGGGGCAGGGGAGGGGAAGGAATCTGCCTCTCTGACCCCCACTCCAAGCCCCTCCAAATTCTCGTCTTTAGGCTCAGTAACTCTTCCTACCCCCTGCCCAAGGCCTAATTCTTGCACTGTTGGGAGGAATGGGAGTGTCCTCAGTTTCCCTTTCTGCGCCTGCTCTGCCCCCAAAGTCTCCACAGGTGCCCCATGGCATGGTGAGGGGTGACAGGACTGGCTGGAGGCTCCAGGAAGGTGCCAGCTCCCCTGCTAAGTCCCCTCACTCTTCTCATGCTGAGCGTCCCTGAAGAACAGCAGAAGGGACAGTCTTTGCCCCCAAATCAAATTCAGGGAAACTGAGGGTTTCTTTTCATTATTGAGGTTGACACTTTATCACGTGTTAACTGGTCATCTACATATATTTTTCTATAATGATCTGTTAATATCCTCTAATTATATTATGCCACCTTGATTGTATCTTCCTTATTGATTTTTATAAGCATTTTAAATTAGATTGTACTGTAAGAAATTCCCATTTTTATTGGTCAAAAATGGTTGAATATTGACAATCTCATATGGTTTAACTTAAGGCGCATGGATATTAATTGGTAGCTCCAAGTGAATATAGCCAATATTATCCTAATTTTTTGTATTACTTTCAGTAACATTTTTAGAGTAGATTGGCTTTTAAAATAAAGACCAACATTGAAAGATGCAGTGACTAAAGCCTGCAGAAACTCTGTTGTTTAATTCCTTATGAATAACATTTTATAATCATGACTTCTTTAAACAATCAACTCCCTGCAATTTCCTCTATTGGAAATAATGCAAAGTCTTCTTTTTATCAGAACATGAAAAGGTTTAATTTTCTTCACACACCAAATTAAGTATACCAAAGTAATATACTTACTATGCTGTATCCTGCCTTACATTTTAAAATGCCTTCACCTACATTAATTTCTTCCCTTCTTTTCTGCTATAAGCACACACACATGCATACACACACACACTCAGGGAGATAAAATGGTCAAGGCTATGCAGCTATTTTGTGAAAGAGCCTGAACTAGCCAAATCTCAAACCAAAAAAACCCAAGATATTGATGGGAATTTCATACCTCTGTTTAAAATAGAAATTTTAAAATAGAAATTTTAATCTATAAAGTAAGTTACCATAAGAGAAATATTATTTACACTTAAAAATAGAAATAGGTAACTAAATTGAGCATTTTAGTCATTGAAAACTCTAAAAAGTATTAAAGAGAGTACTTACAGTCTTAAAAGAGACATTTTCCCTGCCTATATGTTGCCAGGACTTTAGCACTGTAAGTTCAAACAGGTGATGTTGAGTGATGACATCATAAAGAGACTGTGAACAACAGGAATTTAAAGGGACAGACAGTAATTATTTTTACAGAACATAGGTGCTTCTGAAATCTACTCAAAAATTGTAGCTCTGTCCACAAACAGCTTGAACTGAGAGAATCAGTTAGTTTTTCATTGACTGAATCTATCTGGTTGTTTAATAAACATATAAATGTTTGATATCATCCTACTTTAATGCTAGTTTTGAGCATGCAGCATGTGTGCACACAGATGTATATACATGTGTGTGTATGTGTGAAAGAGCTATATGGGCTGAAAGGAAAATAGAAAAATCTAAACATTCCTCTACAAAGAGCAACTGCAATTCTGCACATTTTTTTTTTCACATTGAGGCTTTTGTCCCTCAAAAACTATGTATATGTTCATATTGATTTTGCCTCAAAATAACTTGAAAACAGTTTATTCTTAGATATATAAATTAAGAAAAGATAAAATGTCTGTTAAAATAGAACTGAAAAGTCTGAAAAATGTTTATTTTTCTCCCAAAACCTGAAAACAAGTGTTGTTATGTACAGAGTTATGTTAGAACAAATTATCAAATGCTACTTGGCAGGAAATTTGCAAATGTGAACTTTTCATTATATGAAATGGAAACTTGAGTGGGAAGTAAAGATGTGTATTGAGGAGAGGGAATATGGCAGCTGTGAGGAGGGCTTCCTGAGTTCTCCCTTGGAAAGCGCCACAATTTGAACAGCTGTAATTCATCTAAGGAACCTCTATTCATTACACAGAACAGCTGAGAGACTTGCACGATGATTGCTTGAAGGTGGGCAGACCGGGTGAGTAGGGGAAGAGGGAGGCGAACGCATGGAGGCGAAGCCAGCACCTGTGGCTGATGAGATGTGTGGCCACAGGAGACAGATTGGAGAGTGTTCCCGCAGCTCACTCCCTGCGCTTTGGGGTCCTGCGGAGCGTGCAGTGGGAGCACGATGGTTTACAGAGTCTAAGGCAGAAGCCTCGGGTCGGGCAAGGGGGAGAAGTGAGAGGGGAGACATGTATGCAGAGAAACAGTAGGCACCCGTGGCTTCGGAGATGAGGGACACCAAAGGCAGAGCAGAGAGTGTTGCAGTGCCAGGGCGCACTCAGTCACTGTGCCCCTGCGGTCCTCGCGGCAGAAGCATGGTGGTGGGATTTTTTGTTTTTGCTTTCTTTGTTGTTTCTTTTTCTCTGACAGAAAGCAAAAAACAACTGCATAGATAAGAACCCACTCCCACCCTCCCTGAGAAACCCTAGCTCCCGTCATCCCAGAGTCTTAAGCTGACCTGAATGGAGGAGTGGTGTCAGATTACAGAGGTGCTCCTACTCCCAGTGGGTGGAGGAACTCAGCTAGGAAGAGGCTCCAGAGTGTGGGCCTACCTACCCTAACCTCACCTCTCCTGCGCAGCTTGGGAGGCAGGGCAACTTCAGCTGCTAAGTCACTTGGAGGACCCCTGGCAGGTGGCTTTTAGTGGCTCAGATATCTCACACCCCCCATAGCCTCCAGCAGAAAGAGTGCCTGAAGATGCACATTGAGCGTTCTGGCTGCGCAGTTCTCAGTGTGCCTCTAGGTAAGCGAGAGCAGACATGACATTGACTTTGTAAAAACTACCAGTCACACCTCATAACCTCATTCATCTAGACCTGCATCACAAGGGTCACTCTAGGTGCCAGGTGGCTGGCTCTGTCCCCACAGGACAAAGAGGAGCTTTTCTTCAGCAGAGGACAACATGAAGATAGCTTGGTGGACTTTAGCCAAGACTGGCACTGGTCTTTTTTGGCATGTTTTTTTGTTTGTTGTTTTGGGGTGTTTCGGGTTTTTTTTGTTTGCTTGTTTTGAGTGTTTTTGTTTTTTCTGTTTCATTATTATCATTTTTAGTTATATATATATATATAAAATGTGTGTGTGTGTTGTTTCTATATGTGTATATAATGGGTGTATGGGTGTGTAGATGTACATATATATATATATATATATATATATATATATAATTTTTTCTTTCTTTCTTTCTTTCTTTCTTTCTTTCTTTCTTTCTTTCTTTCTTTCTTTCTTTCTTTCTTTCTCCCCTCTCTCTATCCCTTCTTTTCTTCTTTCTTTTCAAGGCTCTACTTTTCCTCCTTCTTTCCATTTTTCTGCAATTTTTTTTTGTATGTTTGATATTTCTGTGCATGTTGAGTATTGGGTTTTGGTTGTTTTTTACATGTGAGAGTATCTGGTTTATTTTGGTGGCTGTTGTGGCCATGCTTGTTGATTGCTATTGTTCTAAAATCACTCTGCAGTAGGGCCCTGTCAAAGAGGCTCAAGAATCATCACACCCCGAGGTCAACTTTAGACAAAACCAGAGCATTACCGGGTTTGACAAGAGTCACGTAAAAGGGAAATCACTATAGGCACAAGATCTCATAGGGGTCAACCATCATGCAGCAGCTCATACACTGTGGACATAGCCAATCCTCACAGGTAGTCAGCTTGGGAGTCAATTCAGTAAGGAAGCAGGATACAAAATCAATGTTCAGATATCAGTTGCATTTGCATATATCAATAATAAACTAACAGAAAGAGAAATTAAGAAAACTGTCCCATTTACAATTGCTTCAAGAACTATAAAATTCCTAGGAATAAATTTAACAAAAGAAGTAAAAGATCTGTACTCAGAAAATTATAAGACACTGAAGAGAGAAATCAAAGAATATACAAATAAATGGAAACACCTACCATGCTCATGGATAGGAAGAATTAATATAGTTAAAATGTCCATATTGCCTAAAGCAATATATAGATTCAATGCACTTCCTATCAAACTACCAAGGGCATTTTTCACAGAAATAGAAAATATAATCTTAAAATTTATATGGCACCATAAAAGACCCTGAATAACCTCAGCAATCCTGAGAAATAAGAACCAAGTCAGGGGTATCACGCTACCAGACATCAAAACATATTACAAGGCTACAGTAATCAAAACAGTGTGGTATTGGCATAAAAACAGGCACATAGATCAGTGGAACAGAACAGAGAGCCCAGAAATAAATCCAGGCATATATGGACAGTTAATGTATGACAATGGAAGCAAGAATTTACATTGGAGTAAAGATAGTCTATTTAATAAATGGTACTGAGAAAATTGGACTGACCCATGCAAAAAAATGAAACTGTACCACCTCCTTACACCATACACAAGAACAAATTCAAAATGGATTGAAGACTTAAATGTAAGACCTGAAACAATAAAACTCCTAAAAGAAAATATAGGGTTTAAATTTGCAGACATTACCCTGAGCAATATTTTTACTGATACATCCCTACATGCAAGGGAAGTAAAAGAAAAAATGAACATATGGGATTATATCAAACTTAAAAGTTTTTTTTCACAACAAAGGAAACCATCAATAAAACAAAAAGGAAGCCTACTGAATGAGAGAACATATTCGTGAATGATATATCTGATAAGGGGTTAATATCCAAAATTTATAAAACACTCATGCAACTCAATACCAAAAATCAAACAGCTCAATTTAAAAATGGGCAGAAGATATGAAGAGACAATTCTTTAAAGAGGACATACAGATGGCCAACAGGCATATGAAAAAATGTTCAACCTCACTGGTCATTCGGGAAATGCAAATAAAAACCACAACGAGAAACCACCTCACTCCAGTCAGAATGGCTATCATCAATAAATCAACCAACAACAAATGCTGGCGGGGCTGTGGGGAAAAGGGTATCCTGGTAAACTGTTTGTGGGATTGCAGATTGGTGCAGCCACTATAGAAGTCAGTATGGAGGTATCTCAAAAAACTGGAAATGGAACTACCTTTTGACCCAGCAATTCCACTCCTAGGTATTTATCCTGAAAAACCCAAGACACTAATACGAAAAAAATATATGCACCTCTATGTTCATTGCAGCACTATTTACAAAAGCCAAGACTTGGAAACAATTGAAATGCCCATCGGTAGATGACTGTATTAAGAGACTGTGGTACATTTACACAAAGGAGTATTATGCAGCTATAAAGAAGAAAGAAATTGTACCATTTGCAACGATAGGGATGGACCTAGAGAACAGTATGCTAAGTGAAATAAGTCAGTCAGAGAAAGACAAATACCATATGATCTCACTTACATGTGGAATCTAAAGAACTGAATAAATGTTCAAAATAAACATTAATAGTCTCAGAGACACAAAGGAAAAACTAATGAGGGCTAGATGGGATGGGGGTGGGCATGAGGGATTAGGGGAAGGGACAAGGCAAGATAAACTGGTAATACAATATTACTGCAGAGACAGAAGAGACAGTTTAGGGAATATAATCAATAATGTTGTAAATATTTTTTTAGGGGACCAGATGGACTCATGTCTTTTCAGGGAGACCACTTCATTGACTGTGTAGTGGCCTGACTACTGCACTGTACATCTGAAGCTGCCGCTTATTAGTAGTAGATGTTTGCTATAATTTAACACATATATAGTCATGAGATGTGAAATATAGTGTGGAGATGGAGTCAATAGAATTGTAATAGATATGTATGATATCACGGGTGGGGGGACAAAGGAGCAGGGAGGGGGTAGTCACTTTGTAAGCGGTGAAAAAGATAACTATTGCATAGTTTTGTACATCTGTAACTATTAATAATAATAATAATAAAATAAAGTATTGTTGATAGATATATAGTTACTGCCATTTTATTATTCATATTTTTAATTTTTTTCATCTTAAGGAACCTGTCTAAGATGCCTTGTAATACTGGTTTGATGATAATGAACTCTTTTAGCTTTCTCTTGTCTGGGAAGCTTTTATCCGTCCTTTAAATCTAAATGATAGCTTTGCTGTGTAATCTTTGTTGTGGTTCCTTGCTTTTCATCACGTTAAATATATTCAGCCAATCCCTTCTGGCCTGCAAAGTTTCTGTTGAGAAATAAGCTGACAATCTTATGGAAGCTTCTTTGTAGGTAACTAACTGCTTTTCTCTTGCTGCTTAAGATTTTCTCTTTGCTTTAACTTTTGGCATTTTAATTATGATGTGTATTTGTGTAGGCCTTTTGGGGTTCATCTTGTTTGGGACTCTGCCCTTCCTTGGCCGAATGTGTATTTCCTTCACCAGGTTAGGGAAGTTTTCTGTCATTATTTCTTCAAATAGGTTTTTCAATCCCTTTTTCTCTCTCTTCTGGTACCCCTTTGATGTGAATGTTGGCAAACTTGATATTGTTCAGAGGCCCCTTAATCTATCTTCATTTCTTTGTATTTTAAAAAATTTGTGCTCTTCTGATTGTTTTCTTTTCTTTTCTTTTAATTGGGGAATAGAAGGAGGGGAACAGAGAAGTTACTGTACTTTTGTTCTTCAGCCACTTCACTGGTCCATGTTGGTTTTATAATCATTGTGCTCTTCCCAGCTGAGACAATCAGTCACTGGCCATTGGACAGCCACTCACGGTGCTCACAGCAGCTCTAGCTGGCTGCTGGCCACTCATGCTGGCTTCCGGCCACTCATGGTATCTCATGGCAGCCCATTGCAGCAGAGGCTGCAGCCTATGCCATCACTGGCCACTCATGGCAGCCCAGCTCCAGGTTGAGCTGTTGTTCACAATCCTAGTTGTAGAGGGCACAGTGTAACTGGTCTATGTGGGAACCAAACTGGCAGCCCTGCTGCTCAGAGCTCATGATCCCAAGCCAACTCTTAACCAACTGAGCCACTTGGCGGGCCCCAAGATTGAGTGTTTTCTGCTGCCTTATCTTCTAAATTGCTGATTCAAGCCTTTGCTTCATCTAATCTACTGTTGATTCCTTGTGATTTAGCCTTCATTTCTGTTATTGTGTTTTTAATTTCTGACTGTTTCTTTTCATGTTTTCTATCTCAATTGCTGTGTTTTCTATCTCTTTGTTGAAGTTCTCCCTGAGGCTATTGAGTATCCTTATAACAAGTGTTTGGAAACCTGCATCTGGTAGATTACTTGTCTTTATTTTGTTTAGTTCTTTTTCTGAATCTTTATGTTCTTTTATTTGGGACATGTTTCTTTTTCTCCCCATTTTGGCTCCCTCCCTGTGTTTGTGTCTATGTATTATGTAAGTCTATGTCTCTTAGTCTTAATAGATTGGTCTTATGTAGTAGATGTGCTGTGAGACTCAGTAGCACAATCTTCTTGGTTACCTGGGCTGCACACTCCAGGTATGTCACTTTGTAGGTTTGTGTGCCATCCTATTACATTTGAGACTTGGTTGTTGTTTGCACATCAGATGGAGGGATTGACCCTGGGGCTCATTTGTTGTGAAGACTAACCATTACTATAATTAAGAAGTTGTGGTGCAGTGGATGACCCTATGGAACAGGGTTTTCCTTAACAGGGCTGTGATTCCTGCTCAATCTGCCCCCTGGATGTGTCATTTTTGGAGACCTCTAGGGATGCTCTAGCTTATTTCAAAGCTGACCACTGAGTGTGCCAGCCCCACAGCCACCTGTGACGGGGTGTGTTGCAGGCCAAGTTCAGGCACAACCTGTGCCCCACCTAGCGCACCCTGGCAGGAGCCGCAAAGGAATCCACAGATGGCTACCTGTGCCATGGTTGTAAGGGGCTTGAGAGGGCAAGATGTAAGTCAAGGCCAGCTGCCACTAATGCCAGGCTTAGGGCTTCTCAGCCAGAGGTACGGGACATGTTGAAGCCAGAAGCTGCTTATCTGGGTTCCGTGAATCTTTGAGAGACTTTAGGAAAGGCTGCATCATGAGCCAAGAAAAGCAATTTGTACCAAAAAGCCACTGAAAGCAATTTGGCTGCACCTGAAAGTTCGGTGGGTGGGGTCTCAGAATCACCAGGACAGGGGGAATGAACAGTGTTAGTCAGCTTGATGAGACTCAGATATGGTGGTCATCTGTGGCTGTACACTGGGAAGGCAGAGGGCTCAACAACAACAAAAAACACCAATGGCTTCTGCCAGCTCCTCCATCTGAGAGAAAGCTGTCCCTCCAGCTCTAGCCCTGAAACCAGATAACTTACTTCTCAAACCCCATATGTCCCTGTTGCTTCTGCAGCCGCTGCCCCAGCACTGGAGCTCAGAGTTTGAGAGTCTGTCAGCTAGTATGTCCATGTGTCGTCCTTTTAAGAAGAGTGCCTGGGACTCCAGACACCCTCCATCTCACTCATCCACAATCTCTGCTGATTTTCACAACCAGAAATTATGGAGACTTCTCTCCCTGGCACTGGAACCCTGGGCTGGGAAACATGCTGTGGCACTGGGATCCACTGCTCTTTTTCTTTTTTGGGGGGGGAGTGACTCTGCAGCTGAGATATCCCTCCCAATTTTTAATGGTCACACACGTCTCGGCTCCTCCTACCAGTCTCAAGGTGGCGTTTTCTGTATGTCTTTAGTTGTAGGGCTTCAGTTTAGCAAGATTTCTGGTGATTCTCAATGATGGTTGTTTTGCAGTTTAGTTGTAATTTTGAACTGGTTGTGACAGAAGGTGTGCGCAATATTTACCTACTTTGCTTTCTTGACTGGAAACAGGAATTTGTTTTATTTTATTTTATTTTATTTTATATTATTTTATTTTATTTTATTTTATTTCTTTGAGGACAGTGTCACTGACCCTCATATGTGGGACCCGAACCGGGGCCGCTGGCTTCCCAAGCCAGCGCTTAACCAACACGCCACTCGGCCGGCCCCAGGAATTTTTTTTAATGATCAAAACATCCTGTGTGGAAAGTTTCAGTTATTGAGCTTGTCAGTCTTCCCAAGGTAGTTTCTATTTTGTTCACAATGTCATATGTAGAACTTAAGCTCTCTACACATTTTTCATATAATAATTTCTTATTTCAGGATATGTTTTCATGGTTATTAGAGTAACATGCTTTATTGAACCATGACATATATTCTGACCCTTCTAATATGCAGCCATGAATATTGTTACTAACATCATTCTATTTTTTTAAAATTTTTAACTAGCTTCAGGTGTGCAACACAGTGCAATAGTTATAATTTTTACCCCTCAAAGTGACAACCCCCTCCCCCATTTGGCCACCCCACTCCTCCCCCCCATATCATATATATCTATTACACTTCCTCTGACTCCCTTCCACATTATAATCCACATTCTGTGACTATCTATATATACAATTACAGTTGGTATACAATATTATACAACCTCAGCTTCCGGTGTACAGTGCAGTGATCAAGCCTCTTCTCCATCCATGAAATGGTCTCCCTAACAGGACATATGACCATCTGACATCCCACAAAATATTTACAACATTATTAATTATATTCCCCAAACTGTCTTTCATATCCCAGTGGCAATATTGTAGTTGTCTATTTTGCTGTCTAATCTCTTCTCCTTCTCCCTCATCCTCACCCTTCTCCCAACTAGCAACCCTGATTTTTCCTCTATATCTATGAGACAGTTTCTGTTTACTTTGTTCATTCATTCAGTTTTTCAGATTCCATATATGAGTGAGATCATATGGTATTTGTCTTTCTCTGACTGACTTATTTCACTTAGCATAATAGTCTCAAGGTCCATCCATATCATTGCAAATGGTACGATTTCATTCTTCTTTATAGTGGAGTAATATTCCATTGTATAAATATACCACAGTTTCTTAATTCAGTCATCTACTGATGGGCATTTTGGTTGTTTCCAAGTCTTAGTTATTGTAAATAGCGCTGCTATGAACATAGCGGGGCATAATTTTTTTTGAATAAGTGTCTTGGGTTTTTCAGGATAAATACCTAGGAGTGGAATTGCTGGGTCAAAAGGTAGCTCCATTTCCAGATTATTGAGATAGCTCCATACCGACTTCCATAGTGGCTGCACCAATCTGCAATCCCACCAACAGTGCAGCAGGGTCCCCTTTTTCCCACAGCCCCACCAGCACTTGTTTGTTGATTTATTGATGATAGCCATTCTGACTGGAGTGAGGTGGTATCTCATTGTGATTTTTATTTGCATTTCCCTAATGACCAGTGAGGTTGAACATTTTTTCATATGCCTGTTAGCCATGTGTATGTCCTCTTTAGAGAAATGTCTCTTCATATCTTCTGCCCATTTTTTAATTGGGTTGTTTGTTTTTTTGGTGTTGAGTTGCATGTGTGTTTTATAAATTTTGGATGTCAACCCCTTATCAGATATATTGTTGGTAGATATATTCTCCCATTCAGCAGGCTTCCTTTTTGTTATATTGATGGTTTCCTTTGTTGTGAAAAAACTTTCAAGTCTGATATAATCCCATATGTTCATTTTTTCTTTTACTTCCCTTGCATGTAGGGATGTATCAGTAAAAATATTGCTCAGGGTAATACATGCAAATGTACTCCCTATATTTTCTTTTAAGAGTTTTATGGTTTCAGATCTTACATTTAAGTCTTTAATCCATTTTGAATTTGTTCTTGTATATGACGTCAGGAGGTGGTCCAGTTTCATTTTTTTGCATGGGTCAGTCCAATTTTCCCAGCACCATTTATTGAACAGACTATCCATACTTCAATGTAAATTCTTGCTTCCCTTGTTATAGATTAACTGTCCGTATATGCCTGGATTTATTTCTGGGCTCTCTGTTCTGTTCCACTGATCTTTGTGCCTGTTTTTATGCCAATACCATACTGTCTTGATTACTGTAGCCTTTTAGTGTGTTTTGGTGTCTGGTAATGTGATCCCCCGACTTTTTTCTTATTTCTCAAGATTTCTGAGGTTACTCGGAGTCTTTTATGGTTCCATATAAATTTTAGGATTATATTTTCTATATCTGTGAAAAATGCCCTTGGTAGTGTGATAGGATTTGCATTGAATCTGTATATTGCTTTAGGCAGTATGCACATTTTAACTATATTAATTCTTCCTATCCATGAGCATGGTAGGTGTTTCCACTTTTTTGTATCTTCTTTGATTTCTTTCTTCAGTGTCTTATAATTTTCTGAGTACACATCTTTCACTTCTTTGGTTCAATTTATTCCTAGGTATTTTATAGTTGTTGAAGCAATTGTCAATGGGACACTTTTCTTAATTTCTCCTTCCGTTAGTTTATTATTGGTATATGCAAATGCCACTGATTTCTGAACACTGATTTTATATCCTGTTACCTTACTGAATTTGTCTATCAGCTCCAATAGTTTTTTGATGGAGTCTTTGCGGTTCTCTATATACAGTATTATGTCATCTGCATATAATGACAATTTTAATTCTTCCTTGCCAATTTGGATGCCTTTTATTTCTTTTTGTTGTCTGATTGCTGTGGCTAGAACTTCCAGAACTATGTTGAATGAAAGAGGAGAAAGTGGACAGCCTTGTCTTGTTCCTGATCTTAAGGGGAATGGTTTTAGCTTTTCCCCATTGAGTATGATGTTAGCTGTAGGTTTATCATATATGGCTTTTATTATGTTGAGATATGATCCCTGTATTCCCACTTTGCTAAGAGTTTTTAACATAAATGGCTGTTGGATTTTGTCAAATGCTTTTTCTGCATCTGTTGAAATGACCATGTCATTTTTATCCTTCATTTTGTTGATATGGTGTATCACATTAATTGATTTACGGATGTTGAACCAGCCTTGCATACTAGAGATGAAACCTACATGATTATGATGTATGATCTTCTTAATATATTGCTGAATTCTGTTTGCTAATATTTTATTGAGAATTTTTGCATCTATATTCATCAGGGATATTGGCCTGTAGTTTTCCATTTTTTTGTGCTGTCTTTATCTGGTTTTGGAATCAGGGTGATAGTGGCTTCAATAAAAGAGTTTGGGAGCATCTGAAATGCCCATCATTAGATGACTGGATTAAGAAACTGTGGTACATTTATACAATGGAGCATTACTCCACTATAAAGAAGAATGAAATCGTACCATTTGCAATGATATGGATGGACCTAGAGACTATTATGTTAAGTGAAATAAGTCAGTAAGAGAAAGACAAATACCATATGATCTCACTCATATGTGGAATCTGACAAACTGAATGAATGAGCAATGTAAACAGAAACTGTCTCAGATATAGAGGAAAAACAGGGTTGCTAGTTGGGAGGGGGGTGAGGATGAGGGAGAAGGGGAAGGGATTAGACAGCAAAAATAGGCAACTACAGTGTTGCCACAGGGATATGAAAGACAGTTCGGGGAAGATAATTAATAATGTTGTAAATATTTTGTGGGGTGTCAGATGGTCACATGTCTTGTTGGGAGACCATTTCATGGATGGAGTAGAGGTTTGATCATTGCACTGTATACCTGAAGCGGAGTTTGTATACCAACTGTAATTGAATATATATAGATAGTCACGGGATGTGGATTATACTGTGGAAGGGAGTCAGAGGAAGAGTAATAGATATATATGATATGGGGGCGAGGATTGGGGTGGCGAATTGGGGAACGGGGGTTGTCACTTT
Source organism: Aselliscus stoliczkanus (assembly GCA_033961575.1). NCBI lineage: Eukaryota > Metazoa > Chordata > Mammalia > Chiroptera > Hipposideridae > Aselliscus > Aselliscus stoliczkanus. Next base: position 77,298,831 of record CM066737.1, read on the forward strand.
GAGGGGTAAAATGTATAACTATTGCACTGTGTTGTACACCTGAAACTAATTAAAAAAATAAATTAATTAATTAATTTAGAAAAAGGAGTTGTTTTATATATACACATTAGAACACTACTGTGCCGTAAGAAAAGATGCAATAATGCCATTTGTGACAACACGGATGGATCTTGAAATTAGTATGCTGAGCGAAATAAGTCAGATGGAAAAAGTCAAGAACCATATGATTTCACTGATATGTGGTATATAAACCTGAAAACAACAAATTTGCAGACAAACTAATATACAAAAACTCATAGACACAGACAATAGTTGAGTGGTTACAAGAGGGTAAGGGGGAAATGGGTGGTAGATGAGGGTAAAGGGGATCAAATATATGGTGATGGAAAGAGAACTGACTCTGGGTAGTGAGTATACAATGTGATATATAGATGATGTATTACAGAATTGTACACCTACAATCTATATAACTTTGCTAACAGTTGTTACCCCAATAAACTTTAATTTTAAAAAATCCTAAAAACTTCACAAAAACTGGTAGAACTAATCAATGAATTCAGTAGAGTTGCAAGATATAAATTCAACATGCAGAAATCAGTTGGATTTCTATACACTAAAAACAAAATACCTGAAAGAGAAAGATTTTTTTCTTTCTTTTCTTCACAATACTATCAAAAACAATAAAACATGCAAGAGTATTTAACCAAAGAAGTTAATGATCTGTACACTGAAAAGTATGAAACTTTGATGAAAAAAAAATGAAGAGCGCACAAATAAATCGAAAGATAACCCATGTTCATAAATCAGAAGAATTAATATTTTTAAAATATACATACTTCCAACAGTTATTTATAGATTAACTGCCATATTGGTAAAAATTCCAATGTCATTTTTTCACAGAAATTGATAACACGATTCTAAAATCACAAAAGACTGAATAGCCAAAACTCATCTGAGAAAGAATAATAAAGCTGAAGGTATTAGACTTCCTTTTTGAAAACTATATACAAAACACTGTGATACTTGTATTAAAACAGAAATGTAAACCAATGAAACACAATTACATACCCAGAAATAAACCCATGTGTATATGATAAACTAATCATTTACAAGGGCACCAAGAATACATAATGAAGAAAGGATAATTTATTCAATAAATAGTTCTGGGAAAACTGGATATCCACATGAAAAGAAAAATTGGACCCCTGTCTATAATAACTCACCAAAATTAATTTGAAATAGATTAAAGATGTAAACATAAGAACTGAAACTGTACACCTCTAAAAAGAAAACATAGGAAAAAAGCTTCTTCATATTCTCTTAACATTGAGTATTCTAAAAATATGACACCAAAAGAACAGGCAACAAAAGCAGAAATGAACATGTGAAACTATATCACTTAATTTTTGCACAGCAAAGGAACATTCAATAAAATGAAAAAGCAACATATGGAATGGGAAAAATATTTGCAAATAAATTATCTGATAAGGGATTAATATCCAAAATATTTAAGGAACTCATAAAACTTAATAGTAAAATAGCAAACTGATTAAAAGTGGGCAAAGGACCTGAATAGACATTTTCAAAGAAGACATACAAATGGTCTCCAGGTAAACGAAAAAAATGTACAAAATGTGCAGCCAACAAAACAAAAATAAACAAGTGGACTACATCAAACTGAAAAGCTTCTGTCCAGCAAAATAAACAATCGTCAAAATAAAAAGAAACTTTATAAAATGGGACAAAATATTTGCTCTCTGATGAGGAACTGATATTCAAAATATATGAAGATCCTCATACAACCTAATAGCAAAAAATATCTGATTTTGAAATGAGCAGAGGAATTAAATAGACATTTTTTTCCAAAGACAACATACAAATGGCCAAAATGTTCACGAAAAGATGCTCGACATCCCTATTCATCAGCAAAATCCATATCAAAACTAAAATGAGATATAACCTTACACCTGTTAGAAAGGCTCTTACCAAAAAGAGAAGACAAGTGTTGGAGAAGCTGTAGAGAAAGGCGAACCCTTGTGCTCGCTTGGCACAAATGTAAATTTCTATAGCTCCTATGGACAACAGGATGGAGGTTGTTCAAAAGTTAAAAATAGACTGACTCTGGGTGGTGAATACATAATGTGATATATAGATGATGTATTTTAGAATTTTCATTTGAAACCTATGTAATTTTACTAACTATTGTCACCGCAATAAATTTAATTAAAAAGTAAAATTGCTATATGATTTAGCAATCTCCCTTCTGGGTATATGACCAAAAGAAGTGAAATCTATGGAAGAGATATCTGCACTCCTACATTCATCACAACATTTTCACAATAACCAAGATACAGAAGCAACCTAATTATTAGCATAGAGATAAATGAATAAAGAAAATGTGATATATAATGGAATGTAATTCAGCCATGAGAAAGAAGAGAATTTCTGTTTGCGAAAAGATGGATGAACCTTGAGGACATTATGCTAAGTGACATAAGTCAGAAGGAGAAAGAAAAATAATGTATGATCTCACTTATACGTGAAATCTAAAAAGGTTGTACTCATAGAAACAGATAGTAGAAGGATGATTGCCAGGCCCTAGGAGGTAGAGGATATTTGGAGATGTCAGTAAAAGTGTACAAACTTCCAGTTATAAAATGAATAAGTTCTGGGCATCTAATATACAGTGTGGTGACTGTAGTTAACAATACTGTATTATATACCTGACAATTGCTAAGAGAGTAGACCTTAAATATTCTCATTGCAAAAAAAGAAATGGTAATTATGTGACATGACAAAGGTGCTAACTACATCCTACTGTGGTAATAATTTTGTAATATACACATACATCAAATCACCACATTGTACAACTTAAACTTACATAATGTTATATGTCAATTATGTTTTAATAAAGCTGGGGAATTTAAAAAATGATATAGAAGAGAATTTTATTTTATTTATTTTTATTTTTTGAGGGCAGTGTCACTGGCCTTCATGTGGGACCCGAACCAGGGCTGCTGGCTTCCCAAGCCAGCGCTTAACCACCGCACCACTCGGCCGGCCCTAGAAGACAATTTTAAATAGAGGAGCTATATCCTTAGGTAGTGAAGAAAATACAGTACCCTGTGTTGTGAGTTCAATTGTGTCCCCCATAAAGATATATTCAAATCCACCTATAAACTTGACCTTATTTGGAAATAGGGTCTTCACAGATGTAATCAAGTTAAGGTGAGGCCATACTGTATTAGGGTGAGCTTTAATACGATAACTGGTATATTTATGATAAGAGCAAATTTTGGTCATGGACACACACAGACAGGGATAGTGTGCCATGTAATGATGGAGGCAGAGATGGTGTACAGAGTTCCAATCAGTTAGTGAGAAAGGACGCACAGGTAGGAGTATAATGAAGAAACAGCAGAAAGTGCTGGGATCATTCAGGGTACCAAGTAGCTCTGACTGTGTGGGAGCAACTTTGGTGAGAAATAAAGCTTAAAATGGGAATTAAAGCCAATTTCTCAGTATCCTGATTTATATTTGATTTTTCAAAAAGATAATTTATTGTTTCCACTTACTTCATCCTAAGCAAATGTGATCTTTCTCTGAGAACTGTAGAGGGCAGTCTGACACTTGCTATGGGAGATCCAAAACTAAAATGCAAATTCATTTATTCTAAATAGTAACACTTCATATATTTTACTGGGGTTGCACTACGAGTCACCAAAAGCAACTAATCAACTATGTGAAATCATTAACAAAACCTGTTGTTACTGGTGTCATATTGAAAAAATCGCTTGTTAATTGACAAAATTTTTATATTTCTGGCTTATACTTTGGTATCATACAACCTGCTTTCTGACATCCCTCCCATTGTAAAAACTGTTTCATAGTGACCAGAGTGATAAATATCAATCCTATTTTATGGGTGAGAAAATACAGCATGAGACAATGCCTTTAATAGCATTTTTGCAATGAATCAAACACAGCCAAAACAACTGATTTTTGTGAAATCTATTATTTTGTTTCAAGGAGGTTAAAGATATATCTCCATTTAAGTTGCTTTTGTGGTAATATTTGAATGCAGCTAAAGACCCTCTGTAAATCAAGCCATTTGTTACTTTTATAAATAATAATAATAACTTACACAATAGTGCTTTCATATGCACTACCTCATTTAATCCTCACAGCATAACTATATTGCATACACTGAACATATTAGTATCCTCATTTTACAGACTGGTTAACTGAAATTCAGAGAGGGTAAATTGCTTTCCCAAATTTATAAAGCCAGTAAATAATAAATTTAGAACTAAATTAGAACCTAGGCTTGTCACTGACTTATCCTTTGGCATTTATACTATCCCTACTGCCTCCCTTAGTTTAATATAACTTAACAATTTTTGTCAGGTTTCGGAGACATAAAACAGCTTTACAGGTATTTATCACTATATACACTCCCACGGAGGAGTAAAGCCAGTCACATTCAATGTAAAATACACTATAGATTTTCTTTAATATTTTTGGTCATCTATCTGAGTATTCAATGAAATTGATGAGAAAACATGGTGTCATAAATATTTTTGTTATTATTATTAATAGAGCCAAATAACAATAGCATTTTAGTTGTGGCTCTGGATCATTTTGTTCCCTAATTATAACATGGAGCATTGAGCATTCACCCACAAATTATTGGAGTCAAATATGTTGCTGGGAAGGAAAGGTTGTTAAAAAGGAAAGATGATATTTTTATTATTGGAAGTTATGATCTTGCTTTAGTAATTCAGGTTTGGTACTGCAAATATTGTCCTTGCCAGCGCATTTTAAAAAATATTGACAATAATAATACCAGCTCAGGATCAAATGGGTATAGTTCTATTTAAATTCTTCTCCCTTCAGAAATCTCCTTCATTCTGGGAAAGAGTCCAATTCTGACAATCTCATGTGTTCTAGGGTACAGAATCTTTCATTTGAGGAGCATCAAAGCAGTCCTAAGGGGCTCTTAAAAAAGGACAGAAGCCTGAGAGCGAGACTTCAAAATGTTGGCTAGGAGACAAATAAAACACACTTCACTTTTAAATGAATGCAAAATATTGTGTGTCTTAGAGATTATTCCCAATGTGTAATTTAAAAAACATTGGCCTGTGTTCACAAAGAAGAGGGCATACTTACCCCTAACCTTCAAATAATAAGTATTCAAAATGTATTTTTCATTAAGATTCTCATTCATAAGTTTAGACTTGTAATTTTTATTAGCCAAATGACATTTGAATATCTTGGGAAAATAGAAAAACAAAACTGTTTTTTTCTTCCATTCTATTTTTAAGTAATCTAATTGAAATGATTATCTTCCATTCATTATTTGAAAAGTGTCTAGTTAATAGATTTGGGAAGAATAAGGGATGACACTTACAGTTCTAAGGAAGCTCATTTGAAACATGAATGTGTAGCGAGTAATTGAGCACTTATTTTTATTCAGAATAAAAAGTAAAGAAAATTGCATATCCTCTTCTACTGCCCAAGTTTTCCACTTGCATGTTTTTTCTGTCATCATGCCCATTGAAATGTTTTACATACTAAGTAATGTGCGTTAGTTAGAACTCTTCCCTGTTCATCAGTGATAATCTCATTGGTTCAGAATGAATATAGCAAGCCATAAAAAGTGCCTTGTTTCTCCTAGAATTGACTGTATTACTGGCTTTATCCCTGTAGAGAGTTAGAACTGGATTTAGAAACATTGGCTTTAGTCAGATACTCATGATCCCAGAGTTTTACAATAAGTCTCTGCTTCCAGAAGTTTCTGTGGATCTAATCTCATTTATATAAGTGAATTACTGACAGAAGGGAGAATAATCCTTAAAAATAAAAGGCAGAACATGTAGTACAAAAAAGTCCATGACCCAGAGTCAATTCTTCTCTTTTACCACTCCCTGACCCCCATACCCTCTGGTAACCACTGAAAGTTGTCTGTGCCTATGAGTTTTGTTTCTTTCTCTTGTTCATTTACTTTCAGATTTATATCCCACATGTGACTGAACACAGAATGCAATATATAGATGATGATGTATTATAGAAATATACACTTGAGGGCCGGCCGAGTGGCGCATTGGTTAAGAGTTGGCTTGGGAATGCCAGCGGCCCTGTTTCGGATCCCACATATGAGGGCCAGTGACACTGCCCACTATAGCTAACAACAGCTGCACTTGGAGCTGGGCTTTGAGCCCCAGGCGATGGTGCAGGCTGCAGTTCCTGCTGCAGTGGGCTGTCATAGGCTACAGTGAGTGGCCGGCAGCCAGCGTGAGTGGCCTGCAGCCAGCATGAGCTACAAATAGCCACAGTGACTGACCATCCAGAGGCCGGTGACCGATCTGCCTAATTCGGGAAGAGCGCAATGACGATACCAACATCGGCCAGTGAAGCAATATCCTCCACAACTAGACTGAAGAACAAAAGGACAGCAACTTGTCGGTTCCCCTTCCCCAATTCCCCAAAGCTGTTCCCCTCCCCTAATTCCCCAATAAAATCTTTAAAAAAAAAAGAAATATACACTTGAAAACTATATAATTTTAGTAACCAATGTTACCCCAATAAATTTAATGAATAAAGATCCATGAGTTGATAATAGTGAATACTAAGGGAAATCCTAATTTTAAAATGTTAGATATGGGTTGGCTGAGTAGCGTGTTGGTTAAAATATGGCTTGGGACACCAGCTCTGTGCAGCAGGGCCCCAGTTCAGATCCCACTTGAGGGCCAGTGTGGCTGCGTCTTCTACTAAGGTGGTGAACAACAGCTCGACATGGAGCTGGGTTGCTGTAAGTTTCCAAAGACACCGTAGGCTGAAGCCCCTGCTGCAGTGGGCTGCTGTGAGCTACCTTGAGTGGCTGGCAGCCAGTGTGAGCTGCCATGAGCCACCCTGAGCAGCCGTCCAATGGCAAGTGAGCGACCCTCACCCGGGAAGAGAGCAATGATAATACCAACATGGGCCAGTGAAGCAAGATCCTCCACAAGTAGACTGAAGAACAAAAGGACAGCAACTTGTCTGTTCCCCATCCCCGATTCCCCAACGATGTTCCTCTCCCCGAATTCCCCTATAATAAAAATCTAAAAAAAAAAAAATGTTAGGACTTCTGGTAAAATGGTGGAATAGACAGATACTGTGCTAACCTCCCAGGATCACACCAAAATTACAAACAAATTATAGAGCCTTCAACCCTGGAGGTTCCCGGAACACTAGATGAACAGAACCACTAAATGAAGAACTTAAAGAGGAGGCCACGTCGGGTCTGGTAGGATGGGCGGAGACGAGAGAGGGCAAAAAGACTAAAGAATAAAAAACAATGAAAATAGTTTAAGAGTCCTATGGGACAAGATTCAGTGCAACCACCTCTACATCATTGGAATACCAGAAGGAGAAGAGGAAGCAAGGAGTCGAGAATGTATTTAAAAAGTTAATGACTGAAAACTTCCCTACCCTGGTGAAGAAAATCAACATACATGCCCAGGAAGTGCAGAGGGTTCCAAACAAGCTGAAGCCAAACAGGTCCACACCAAGACACATCGTAGTTAAAATGGCAAAGGTTAAACACAGAATCCTAGAGGGAGCAAGAGAAAGACAGCAGGTTACATAAAAAGGAACTTCTGTTAGACTAACAGCTGACTTGTCTACAGAAACTCTGCAGGCCAGAAGAAAGTGGCAGGAGATATTCAAAGTGACACAAAATAAAGGCCTACAACCAAGATTGCTCTACCCAGCACTGCTATCACTTAAAATTGAAGGAGAAATAAAGAGCTTCTCAGAAAAGAATAAGCTTAAGGAATTCATTACCATCAAGCCAGCATTGCAAGAAATGTTAGAAGGGCTTTTTTTAAACAGAAGAAAGTTGTAAGAAAGCTAACCCGGGAAGACCAGGAATACAAATAACAAACTGGCAATACATGTGCACCTATCAATAATCATTTTAAATGTGAATGGGCTAAATGCTCCAATCAAAAGACAGAGAATGGCTGAGTGGATAAGAAAATAGAACACATGTATATGCTGTTTACAGATGGAATAAGATATTTCATGCAAATGGAAATGAGAAAAAAAAAACTGGAGGACCAGTACTTATTTTGGACAAATAGACGTTAAAATGACTACAATAAAAGACAAAGAAGCGGGCCGGCAGGGTGGCACTGTGGTTAGGCGCTGACTTGGGAAGCCAGCGGCCCCGGTTTGGGTCCCACATATGAGGGCCAGTAACACTGCCCTCAAAAAAAAAAGACAAAGAAGGGCACTATAACCCTAATAAACATCTATGCACTCAACATAGGAACTCCTAATTACATATAACAGATTTTGACACACATAAAGACAGAGATCAACAGTAACACTATCATAGTAGGGGACTTCAACACCTCATTTTCATCAATGGACAGACCCTTTAGACAGAAAATCATTTAAGAGGGGCCTTAAATGACACTTTAGACCAGCTGGACTTCATTGATATTTTTAGAGCATTTCACCATGAAAAGACAGAATATATATTCTTTTCAAGTACACATGGCACATTTTCCAAGATAGACCACGTTAGGCCACAAAAGAAGTCTCAGTAAATTTAAGAAAATTGAAGTCATATCAAGCAGATATAAAGGAAAAACTGATGGTTGCTGCCTGGGAGGGACTGGGGATGAGGGAGAGGAGGAAGGTTTCGGACAGCATAGGTGGGTGACTACAATGTTGCCGCAGGGATATGGGAGCAGTTCTGGGAATGTAATTGATAATGTTGTGAAGAGACTGTTATGATAAGTGAAATAAGTCAGTCAGAGAAAGACAAGTACCATATGATCTCACTTATATGTGGAATCTGAAAAACTGAATGAACGAGGAAAGTAAACAGACTCATAGATATAGAGGAAAAACAGGTTTGCTAGTTGGAAGGGAGGTGGGGATAAGGGGAAGGAGAAGTGATTAGACAACAGAAATAGACAACTACAATATTGCCACAGGGATATGAAACAGAGTTCGGGGAAAATAATAATGTAAAAATTTTGTGGCGTGTCAGATAGTCACATGTCTTGTTAGGGAGACCACTTCATGGATGGAGTAGAGGCTTGATCACTGCACTGTACACTTGAAGCTCATGTTGTATAATATTGTATGCCAACTGTAACTGAATATATAGATAGTCACGGGATGTGGATTATACTGTGGAAGGCAATCAAAAGAATTGTAATAGATGTGTATGATATGGGGGAGGGAGTGGGGTGGCGACCTGGGGGAGGGGGGTTGTCACTTTGAGGGGTAAAGAGTATGACTATGGCATTGTGTTGTACACCTGAAACTAATAAAAAAAAATTTGGGGAAAAAATGTTAGATATAATATATACCTGGTCTGTTGCTATTATAACTATACTAATAATACATCTTTAGCAAGATGTGATTTTTTTTTACATAAGATGACCTAATTTATTAATTTCAAAACTGAATTTGGGGCCGGCTGAGTGGCACAGTTGTTAAGCACTGGGTTGGGAAACCAGCGGCCCCAGTTCTGCTCCCACATATGAGGGCCAGTGGCACTGCCCTCAAAACAAAAAACAAAACAAAACAAAAAACTGAGTTTCGCAGTAGGTCCCTCTCCAAGAATCCGCAGCAAAAACATATTAAATTATAGAGGCTTGATCACTGCACTGTACACCTGAAGCTGATGTTGTATAATATTGTATACCAACTGTAATCGAATATATAGATAGTCATGGATGTGGATTATACTGTGGAAGGGAGTCAGAGGAAGTGTAATAGATATATATGATATGGGGGGGAGGAATGGGGTGGCGAATTGGGGAAGGGGGTTGTCACTTTGAGGGGCAAAAAGTATTACTATTGCACTGTGTTGTACACCTGAAACCAATTTAAAAAAATAATAAAAAATATATTAAATTATATAATTTTAATTATATAATATCACCAATTAAAGGACAACATATATGGGACATTAGATAGCATAGTAAAAGTACTTTTAATTAGATTTTCAAAAGTCAAGGAAATATTCACTAAAGGGATGATTTTTGTAACAGTATTTCATGAGAAATAAAAGGATTTCTGTTAGTAAACTACATTGAGAACATATCAAAATGTGCTTCCATGTAGTTAAATGATTTTATATGTTGAATGGAGTTATTTAAAACCAATCACAAAAAAAAGTTGGTGAACACTTATCAAGTACAAAAATGTCATTAAATATAAGTCGGTCTTTCTGGTTTTAATTTATCAACAGATTCAATGATTCCTAAGACTATCTGTAGTATAGAAAACACAACTTATCAGGCTGGCTGAATGACTCCTTGGTTAAGAGTTGGCTTCGGAGTGGGAGCTCTGAGCAGCAGGGGCGCTAGTTCGAAATCCACATGGGCCAGTGACACTGTGCCCTCTACAGCTAAAATGGTGAACAACAGCTTGACCTGGAACTGGGCTGCCATTAGTTGCCGACAATGGTATAGGCTGCAGTGAGGCTGCAGTGGGGCTGCAATGGGGCTGCAGTGGGGCTGCAGTGGGCTGCCTTAAGCTACCATGTGTGGCCCGCAGCCAGCATGAGTGGTTGTGAGCCGCCATGAGCCGTTCCCTAAGGGCTGGTGACTGATCTGCCACACCTAGGAAGAGTGCAATGATCACAATACCATGGGCCAGTGAAGCGGTGTCCTCCACAACTAGACTGAAGAACAAAAGGACAGCAACTTGTCTGTTCCCTTTCCCCGATTCCCCAATGCTGTTCCCTCTTCCGATAAGATCTTTTTTTCTTTTAAACTGCTCATGGCAGCTTACACCAGCTGTTGGTCACTCATGCTGGCTTCTGGCCACTCATTGTAGCTCACAGCAGCCCACTTCAGCCCCACTGCAGCCTATGCCGTTGCCGGTGACTCATGGCAGCCCAGCTCTGGTGGAGCTGTTGTTCACCATCTTAGCTGTAGAAGGCAGCATCACTGGCCCATGTGGGATCTGAACCAGCAGCCCTGCTGCTCAGAGCTCACACTCACAAAACAACTCTTAACCAATGAGCCACTCGGCCAGCTCCCCAATAAAAGCTTTTAAAAAAATACAACTTGTCTGTATAAAGTTATTAAGGTAAATGATAAAAAGAATGTATGCTAGAATGCAATCTTTTTTTTTAAATAGCAGCATTTATCCTTGAAGACATGAACATTTCTAAATACACAAATGCTTTTAAGTCCAGTGTTCTTGTCAAAATGACACTTAGCTGGAGAAATGTGGCAGTTATCCAGCAGAGCATAAATACAATGGCACTATAGAATACAATCTTGATCAACACTGTTGAGGATTGGAATTATCTTTCTACCTAATTGTATTGTAGTCATCGTATTGTGAAAATGATTTTAAAGAAGAAGGTATAGCTTAGAATCTACTCTGAGATTGTACAGTTTGACCCATATATTATTTTTCTGTGAAAATAAGAGTGATAATTGATTGAACAGTGACAAACCAAATAGATTTAAAAAATATTAGTGATTATTTATGCACTTATTATGTACCAGGACATGTACTAAGCATTTAAAATATATTATCTAATGTAATCCTTCCATCAATGCTATGAAGTGAGAATTACAGTTTTATAATGATATCAATTTGCAAATAAGAAAATTGAGGCATAGAGACACGGGAAAGTAAACAAATAATTGTCTAGTAAGAGACAATACCAGGGCATAAACTCAGGTCTGTCTGGCCTCAAAAATGATTTCTTCTGGAAGAGAATATAAGAAAAACTTAATCAGTTCTTTGTAGAAGAGAGTACTTTGAAAATTTTTAAATTAACTTTTAATGAAAACTGACAATTAAGTTTTCATGGAATCCTTAAAGGACTTAATGGCACCTAATCTAAGGATAAAGGAAAATCTTTTTAAAAAATGGGTAGGACATCAGTAAAATTGTATACTAGGAAGCCCCAGCCCTTATTACCCCATGGAAACATCGAAAAACAAGAAGAGACTAGCTAAAATAATTTAATAGAAGCTCTGAAAACAAAGTTTAGAATAATCAAGTGAATGTCCAATTAAGAAACAGTCACATTCAAAACTGTAGGAAATTTCATAGCATCTAATTCACCTTTTCCTCATCCTTCACTGATGCAGTGTGGTCTTGGTCTGGAGAGGTGGTAACCTAGTTCCAAATTAACTCCCTCAAACATGAGAAATCAGAGCATATGCTGTTTATCAAAATTCTAACTGTTCTGGGTGCTACTTGAATGACTATTAATAGTTTGGCCAAATTCATAGATTAGAGGATGAAATCTTAGATTTCAGATTGTGAAAAGTGGCAGAAAGCAGTCAATAATGTTCATAAAATCTTCAGGGGGATCAGACGTCAGAAACATGGCAGCTTGAGGAGTGCTCCTTGAAATCTACCCTGGCGGTTACAACAAATTGAAGAGCTATAATTCAACAGGGAATAATCTGTGCAACACACAAGCACATCTGAAAGAGCTGCACATTGAAACATCTGAAGGTGGGCAAATCGTGTGTTCAAGTTCGGAGGGAAGGGGGAATTGCAGAGACATGGGCCATGGGCTGCAGGCCACAGTCTGGAGCTCATTGCAGTCTTGGGAGAGGGAAGAATTCAGGCTGCAGGTGCACTTCCTGTGGCCCACAATCTTGCCCAAGAAAATAGCATATAATATGCCTGAACCCAAGGATTGGGGCAGAGACCTCGGGGTAAAGACTCAATACAGAAGGGTGAGAACTGTGGTATAGGCCCTCCCTGCCAGGCAGAAAACAAAGACAAGGAGCCTGGCCACTTCCCTTTACCCCACCCCCAGAGCTCATCTCCCCCCACCCTCCCAGTGTTAGAGTGGGCACTATAAGAAACAGTAGCAGTGTCAGGTTAAAGAACAGAATATCTACAGCCCTGAGAATTGAAGAGGCAATCCTGTAGTGGCAAAAGTACAGTGTGGCTAATTCTGGTCACAGGGAAGGAGCTGTAGTGGCAAGAAAGCTGTGAGCTGGAAGTTGCCATTGCTCAGAGCCACAAAGGTACCAGCTGCCCTTCCCAGGCAACCCCACTTGCACCTTCCTGGGTGGATCCCTGCAGGGGCAACCAGGGCTGGTGAGACACAGAAGCTCTGCATCAAGCTGCAGAAGCAGCATTGGTGTTTCAGAGGCTCAGAACTTCATCATCCAACAATCATCCCATGGGGGTTGTGCCCTGAGATGCAGGTTACCTGATCACAGAGGACAAGCCTGCTACCCAGGAAACCCCCCATTGTGAGAGAAGCCAGAACAGCACAAGAGAAAATAAAATGTTCCAGCAACACCTACTAGAAAACAAAACAAAGACCTCTTCATATCAACCGCTACAGAATCCACTCCTTAGATGCCCAAGTAGAAATAATAATTCATTAATTGCCATGTATAGCCAAGGTAACGAGGCAGCTCAGAAAAAAAGTGAAAAATCTCCAGAAAATGAACTTAATGATATGGAAATATGTGACTTAAATGACAGAGAATTCCAGATTGCACTTCTGAAAAAACTCAGTGAGGTGCGAGAAAACTCAGATAGGCAGTTTAATGAACTCAGAATAAAATCAATGAACAAAATGAATATTTTACCAAAGAGATTGAAATTTTGAAAAAGAACCAAATAGAAATTCTAGTGATGACGAACTCAATAAAAGAAATGAAGAATGAAATAGCCAGATTAGGAAATAGAGCTCACCAGGTGAAGGAAAGAATTAGTGATATCAAAGATAGAAATCTGGAAATGACACAGATGGAAAAGAGACAGACTGGAAATTTAAAAGAAATGAAAGAAATTTACAAGAACTATCTGATTCCATCAGAAAGGGCAATATAAGAATAATGGCTATACCAGAAGGAGAAGAGAGAGGGAAGGGAATGGAGAGTATATTCGAACAGATAGTCAAAAATAATTTTCCAAACCTATGGAAAGAAATGGATCCTTGAATCCAAGAATCAAGCAGAACACTTAATTACCTCAATCACAACAGCCCTTCTACATAGCACATTATACAGAAGCTGTCAAAAATTAAAGACAAAGAAAAAATTCTTGAGGCAGCCAGGGAAAAAAGGCAGTAACATATATACCCATTAGATTATCAGCAGAATTTCTACAAGCCAGGAGAGAGTGGAATCAAATACTTAAACCATTGAAAGAGAGCTTACTAGCCAAGAATAATATACCCAGCAAAGTTATCATTTAGATATGAAGGAGGAATAAAGACCTTTCCAGACATACGGAAGCTGAGGGAATTTTCTAACGACCTGCATTACAGGAAATACTGATGGAGGCAATTCAACCTGATACAAAAATAAATTAAAAATAAAAAGAATAAAAAACCATGAGGCAGATTACTAAAAGACAGACAGAAGCAGGAAGGATAAAGAAGACAAAAATATTTTTAAAAAGAAAAAAGAGAAGAAAAAGACAACTTGCTATACTGCAACTCAGCAAACAACACACAACATAAACAGGGATAATTTGTGACAACGAAAAATATAAAAAGGGAGAGAGTAAAGGCCTGAATTTGCAAAAGGGAATGAAGATTAAATCCATGCTGAAGAAAAAGAACACCTGGATACATTGAAACTTTTTTTTACATAAACTTAATGGTAACCACTGGAAAAAAAAATCCATAACTGAGACACATAACAAAAAAAAAGAGGAAACAGGAAAAAAATCATAAAATACTGCTACACTAAAATAACGGGAACAAAAAAGCAAAGAAACAGTGGAGACACCAAGCTACCAAAAAACAATAGATAGAATGGCTATAGGAAATCCTTATATATCAATAATCACTCTAAATATAAATGGACTGAACTCACCAATAAAAAAGTAGAGAGTAGCAGATTGGACCAAAAACCCAAACCCAAACATATGCTGCCTCCAAGAAGCACATATCAGCTATAAAAACAAATATAGACTCAAAATGAAAGGGCAGAAAACAATACTTCAAGCAAATGATATCTAGAAAAAAGCAAGCGTATTCATACTTACATCAGATGAAACAGACTTCAGGTTAAAAAGGTAACGAGACAAAAATGGACATTTCATAATGATAAAGGAGACAGCACAACAAGAAGACATAACACTTATGAATATATATGCCCTCCACCCGGGAACACCAAAATATACGTACAAGCAACTACTAATAGAACTAAAGGGAGAAGTTGACCACAACACAATTATAGTAGGGGACCTCAATACCTTATCAATAGTTATATATAGACCATTCAAACAGAAAATGAGTAAGAAACATCAGACTTAAATGACACATTAGAAAAAGGGACATAATTGACATTTACAGAGAAAACAGAGAAAGTCATCATAGAACACCAGACTATGCATTCTTTTCTAGTGTACATGGAACATTCTCAAGGATAGATCATATGTTGGGACATAAAACTAGCCTAAGCAAATTTTAGAAGAGTGAAATCATACCACGTATATTTCTGATCACAAGGCTTTGAATTGGATATAAATTGTGAAAAGAAAACAAGAAAATCACTAAACTGTTGTCTGTGTCTATGAATTTTTGTTTCTTTGTTTATCTTTTTCCTGTGTTGCGTTCAGTTTTATATCTCACATATGAGTAAAGTCATACGGCTCTCCATTTTTTCTGTCTGACTTGTTGCTCTTAGCATAATAACTTCAAGATCCATCCATGTTTTTGCAAATGCCATTATTTAATCTTTTCTTATGTCTGAGTAGTATTCCATTGTGCATATATACCACATCTCCTATATCTAATCATCTATTGAAGGACACTTTGAAACAAAAATTCATAAACACAGACAATAGTGGTTACCACAGGTTAGGGGAACAGGAAGGATGGTAGAAGTGGGTAAAGGGAGTCATATATATGGTGATGAAAGGAGAACTGACTCTGGGTGGTGAACATATACTGAAATACAAAGATGATGTATTATGGAATTCTACACTTGAAATCTATGTAATTTGGTTTCACACGAATAAATTTTAATAATAAAAAAATAAAACAGGGCCAGCTAAGTGACACATTTGTTAAGAGCTGATTTTGGGATGCCAGCGGCCCCGGTTTGAATCCCACATATGAGGGCCAGTGACACTGCCCTCTATAGCTAACAACAGCTCCACCTGGATCTGGGCTGTGCGAGCCCCGGCAATGGTGTAGGCTGCAGCCCCTGCTGCAGTGGGCTGCCACAGGCTACAGTGAGTGGCCGGAAGCCAGCGTGAGCGGCTGGCAGCCAGTGTGAGCTGCCAATAGCTGCAGTGAGCGATATCCAGAGGACGGCTACTGATCTGCCTCATCTGGGAGGAGCGTAATGATGATGCCAACATGGGCCAGTGAAGCAACATCCTCTGCAACTAGACAGAAGAACAAAAAGACAGCAACTTGTCTATTCCCCTTCCCCGATTCCCCACCGCTGTTCCCCTTCCCCTGTTCCCCAATAAAATCTTTTAAAAAAATGTATATTCCTGTTGTTTAATTTTTTTGACTCATTGTCACATTATAATTATTTAGAAATTTTCTATGCATTATATTTTACCGAAGATGCAAGCTTTACAAATCATTGGTATTTTGATAATCCGAAGCTGAGGTGATACATGCTTAGGTGCTAATTTATTTACATCAATTAATTTCAGGCCTCTGATGTAAACCAATTAGTATTCAACACTTAATGGAGTCATTATCTGTCAGATTAGCTTCTAGAAATGCTTGTCAGTACTACAGGACCAAACACCAAAACTTCGCTAATAAAAGTAGCATAATTAATGGGGTGAACTGCATAATGACTTAATGTGGATCATACAGTACAGAAAGAGTCTGATCAGCTGTCTCCAACAAATAAAGATATCAGAGAGGCAGCTACTTTATTCCCCCAAAATGAGTTTAGACAACGGTATTCAAAACATCAAAGGTGTTTGTGTTCATTGCAAATTTGTGTCATAAGTCATATCTAACCTTCTTGTCTGGTGGTCAAATGACATAGTATGCAAATAGCAATGAGTTATATTCTATTAGAACTTCAAGTGGCTATTTAAAATGGCGTGAAAGGCCTAACAGCTGAGGTGGTTGGGGGTTGATAACCCTGTATCAATCAGAGAAAATAGCAAGTGCTGCTCACAATAAAAGATAATGCTGCCAACTTCCAGATAGTTCACTAGTGGTGAGAGACATCATGTCAGAGGTAGACTAGTGGTAAAAAAATGCATTATGGTTTAGAGAAAACATACCAATGGTTAAATATTCATCAGAAGGATATATAGGCAGATCTCTTTTATAAATACACAATAAAACCCCATAGCAAAGTTGTAAATGATCAGTAAAGGCTAGAAAGCTTTGCTCAGGGGTGTGAGGGCAATTGAAATAAAGTGTAATTTGATCTCTTAAGAAATGTATATTTTTGTCAGAATACCCTGGGAAATTTTCTTTCAATTTTGGGCTGTTTTATTTTGATATCATTTTTTCCTTATTCATTAGCAGTATCAGGCAGAATGAGAAGTCTGTTATAAGCTTAATCTGAAAGTCTAGAAATCAGTTATAAGGACAATCATGGAGACATGTGATTTAATAGTTTAGAAGTCATACCTCTACATTAGAAATGTTTTAATGTCTTTGAAGGCAGGAGTGGATACACTATCCCCCCCCCTTTTTTTTTTGCTTTCAATTATCCTAGTATGGGCTATTTACTAGTTTACCTTTAAGGTATTTTCTTAGTTGGCTATCGTTGACCAACTAGCTTTGACCAGAATAGCATTTAAGAAATTAGCAGCTATTTTTGAACTTAGTTTCTCTTAAGTAATGCAATCAAGAGCACAGAATATATTTTTAGAAACATATGTAGAGATCTTTAATTTCCAGAATTACCTAGTATGCGTGTTCATAATGCAGGTTCCAGCCCAACCCCACACTTAAGAAATTTCTCAGTTTGGGCCCAGAAATCTCCAAATTAAACAGGTACAGAAGATAATTTTTATATAAACTATAACTTGAAAATTAGTATATGATGATGGATTGATTCCAAATTCACAATGTAGTACGACATCTATCTGGTAATGAATTCCCACCTTTAAGACAAATGACACTTGAAGTAAAGGGCTGGCAAAATTAGGTAAATTATGTCATTTTGCACACCAAGAATTAAGATCGAGTTTGATTAATTACTTGCCTAAATTTATTGGCAGAAAGACTGAGGCAAGAACCTGACTGATTTGGTTCCCATTTCAAAGTTCTTCCCATCCCAGTGATGGAAAGTGAATGAGAATGAGGTTTGATATAAAGTGTTCAAGTAAAGCAAAAATAGTTTCAGAAGGACAGAATGATGTTGATTATCAGCTTTACAAATTTTATTCAAGAGCATTTTTCAAAATGTGCATTGTAAATAAAAGATTCATATACTCTGAGATTTCCAGATTTGTCTTGGCATTAGCTTAGGGGGGTACACTGTAAAGCAGAATAACCTTAAAGTTTTAAATTTAAAGATATTTGATGATAGGAATTCACAGCTACAGACGTTTTAAGTACTTTCATTTTTAAGCATATTTTGCTATTTTTGTACAGTAGCAGTTTATGTATAGCAGTCTCATTAAGGAACTTAAGAAAAAAGACACCAGCTAGTCATATAGACATTTTAATACTATCCAAACACTTTTATGCATTCTTCCTATAATTATGTACTGCAAAGACAATGATTTATTAGTAAAATATGGTAATCTGGTTGTCACTTTTAACATCTACATCCTTGAAAATACCACATTTCACAGTCAAACTAGCATTGAAACCAGAACAGATCCAAACAATGAGACACCAACATTGGCTTCTTGTCCAAAAGTGGCTAAAACTGGATGGTTCCATGAAAATCATAGCTGACTGTTGGGAGCCGTCAGCACCCCGATATGTGACAAAGTTTCATGGTCAGTCATAGTCTCCACTCCTGTGAAACCATGTGCCTTTCCTCTACATTGGATCCTATAGGAGACAGTACTCTCACTGCATTTATGGCAAGTTCCTGTGATACCCCAATGAGCTAACTACAGAGCCAAAGACAGGTAAGATCTCCTAGAAAAGAGAGGAGACAACCTAAGCCAGGCAGTAGTTCCATGGGGACCCCTGAAGTGAGATATTGGGGACTCAAGTCTCTTGGAAACTGAGCCACAGACCTCTGGCCACATAGGTCAAAAAAGCCTGGCTGTGAGAAACTGTTGATAACATCAGCTAGCTTGCCTAAGATAATCACAGTGAAAAGTCTCCCTAGAGACCAAAGGTCTCCAGGCCATGAAAGTTCCGATAAGAGACACTTACTGACCATGAGCTATGTTAATCAACAGCCTTGTTTGAATTCTTTGCCTAGTGCCTTCTTGCCAACGGATACTGAAGCTTTGACTGAGAAACAGATGCTACCTCCATAGGATAAAAGAGGTGTGAGACCCCTTTGATTACTAGGTATTGTATTTACTAAGGAATAGACTTTAGACTCAGCCACTCTTAGTCTCTCTCAGTAGTAACTCAAGTATACGCCCTGTGAGGCTTACGATTGTGTATGAGCTGCTGGAATTTGGGATAGTTACTAGATAGTCAAGGTAGTCATGGTGACCAGTCTTTAGGTGATAAGTAAAAATTGAGTTTGGGTTGCAAGGAGAACATCATATTAAAAGATAAGATAATCCTTAAACGTAGAATAGGTCACAGTTTACTCTGGAGAGAATAATTAAAAGGAAGTAAAGACTGTGAAAGCCCTGAGAAAGAAAAAACATCAAACTCATGTGAAACATAACTTGTACTTGAGGTAATGGTCAAGAGTCTCTATAAAAGGGGGACATGCTGTAACAATAAATTGTGACGCTCCTGAGAAACTCTTTCTGGTGTCTCCACTCTCTTCTTTTTTTTCTCGCCAAGTCCGTCCCACCTGAGGGAATCCCTGGACTCTGCGGAGGCTGGACCCCCGCACCTGACCCCACCCCCAATGATTCTAACTGTGAAGCACTATACCAAGGAAGAAAATGTATTTCTGATCTCAGCTAGTGATCAGCATATAATCGAAAGCATGAGGATGAATAGTCCTTGTATTTTTATCATAATTAGAGTGCCTGCAGAACTAATTGTAATTGATATATATCTAACCTCTTTTTAAAAGTCTTGCTAAAGGCGTCAGGTAGCTGTCTTTGTTCCCACAAGATGCAGAGGAATTTTTGTACAGCAGAGGACAACCTGAAGAAAGCTTGGTGGACTTTAGCCAATACCGGCACTGGAGACACTAGAATCATCATACCCATAGGCCAACTTGAGATAAAACCAGAGCATATCTGGGTGTGACATACAAGAGTCACACCCAAAAGGAAGTTGCTACAGGTGCAAGAGCCCAAAGGGTCCAAGCTTCATCAAAGGGGTCAACCCTCACACAGCAGCTCATGAACTGCAGACAATGCTGATACTCACAGCTAATCAGTCTGGGAGTCAATCCCACCTACTGACAAGCGAAAAGTAATCAAAGATAAACTTCAACAGGTGAAGACACACAACGCAAGGAACACCTCAGATATACACGCACAAGAGAATAGGGACACTGAGCAATTCAAATATAAAGGACAAACACCGTATAACTTTACCCAGAAAAGACTGAGAGACCTAGGGGATCTATCTGTTATATCAAAGCAAGCACAAAGAGTAAACCAGAGTGGGGAGACAAAGAAATACAACACAAATAAAAGAACAGAAGAAACCTCCTGAATCAGTGGAACTAGAGGAAATAGAGGGTAAACAACCTATTGAAGGCAGAGTTCAGAACACTGGTTATTAGAATGTTCAAGGAAATTAATGAAAATATAAAGAAGGATAGAGAAATCATGAAAAACAACCAGCTAGAGCTTAAGAACGCAGGGATATGGGGGCAGTTCTGGGAATGTAATTGATAATGTTGTGAAGAGACTATTATGTTGCGTGAAATAAGTCAGTCAGAGAAGGACAGGTACCATGTGATCTCAGTTGTGTGTAGAGTCTGAAGAGCTGAGTGAACGATCAAAGTAAACAGACTCGTAGATGTAGAGGAAAAACTGAGGGTTGCTAGTTGGGAGGAGGGTGGGGATGGGGGGAAGGGGAAGGGATTAGACAGCATAAATAGACAACTACAATAGTGCCATAGGGATGTGAAACACAGTTCGGGGAATATAATAATGTTGTAAAAATTTTGTGGCATGTCAGTCACATGTCTTGTTAAGGAGACCACTACATGGATGGAGTAGAGGCTTGATCACTGCTCTGTACACCTGAAGCTGATGTTGTATAGTATTGTATGCCAACTGTAACTGAATATGTGGGTGGTCACGGGATGTGGAGTATATTGTGGAGGGGAGTCAGGGGAGTTGTGATAGATATGTATGATATGGGGGGGAGTGGGGTGGTGAACTGGGGGAGGGAGGTTGTCACTTTGTGGGGTAAAGAGTATAACTATTGCATTGTGTTGTACACCTGAAACTAATAACAAAGAGAATGCAATTATTGAATTGAATAACAAATTCAATGAAATTACTAGCAGATTGGACGAAGCAGAAAATCGAATCAGTGACTTAGAAGACAAGACAGCAGAGATCACCCAAGTGGAATAACAAAAAAAAAAAGAGTGAAAAACACTGAAAACAGTTTAAGAGAGGTGGGAGAGAACATCAAAAGCAACAACCAGTGAATCATTGGAATACCAGAAGGAGAAGAGAGGGTGCAAGGGATTGAGAATATATGTGAAGTAATAATGTCTGAAAACTTCTGTAACCTTGGAAAGGACAGTGAAATACAAGCCCAGGAAGTGCAGAGAGTTCCAACCAGGATGATCCCAAACAGACCCACACCAAGGCACATTATAGTGAAAATGACAAGGGTTAAGGACAAAGACAGAATCCTTAAAGCAGCAAGGGAAAGGCAGCAAGTTACTTACCAGGGCACCCCCATAAGATTATCAGCTGACTTTTCTACAGAAACTTTGAAGGCCAGAAGAGAGTGGCAGGAGGTTTTCAAAGTGATGAAAAATAAAGGCCTACAACTGAGATTGCTGTATCTAGCAAGGTTATTATTGAAAATTGAAGGAGAGATAAAGAGCTTTCCAGAAAAGTTTAAGCTAAGGGAATTCATTTCCACCAGGCCAGCTTTGCAGGAAATGTTAAAAGGGCCTCTTCAAGCAGAAGAGAAAACACAACCTAACTAAGGAAGACTAGGAACACAAATAATAAAATGGCAATAAATACACACCTATCAGTAATTACATTAAGTGTAAATGGATTAAATGCTCCAATCAAAAGACATAGGATGGGGGGTTCCGGTAAGATGACGGAATAGACAGACGCTTTCCAGACTGCCTCCCAGGATCACATCAAAAATTACAAATAATTTATACAACATTTAACCTTGGAAGTCCCCTGAACAATAGATGAACAGAACCTCTAAACGAAGGACCTAAATTGGAGGGCACGTCAAGTCTGGTAGGAGGGGCACAGACGAGAGAGGGCGAGCCCAGTGAGGGATGCCCCAGCTGTGGGGAGCCTTCTCCAGTTGGGGGAGAGACCCTCCGGCCCCACACCAAGCTCACTAGCACAGAGTTGCTTTGCCAGGAGGAGGAGTTCTATGATAGCGGGCAGTAGAAATTAGTGAGGACTCTTTGCTCGGCTCGGTGAGGCTGAGGGTGGCTGGAGAACCAGTGAGGCTGGCGCATGGGTTCACTCGCCAGTGAGCACTCATCTGGTTCCTTGTGGATGGAGTAGCTGTGTAAGCCATGCCCAGGAGCCTGTGGGGAAGAACAGAACTGAGTACCTTTGGTGCAGAAGCTGGAGGTTTGGGACCATTGTTCCCCTGGTGTGGATATTGGACATGAGCGGTGTACAGGAGGGCACCATTTTTTCAGGGTTGAGCCCTCCCACAAAGGGTCAGATCCGGGATCGCATTGGTCTAGTGAACTTGGCGCAGGATGCGTGCGTGCATGCACATGCGGCCTTGGATTCCCACTCTCCACCCTGCTTGGGCTGCATTTCCAGGGAAATGCTGGGCAGGTGCACTCGGGCTCCATCAGGCTGCTCACTGAGACGCAGCACTGCACAAGCCGCATTGGATCCCCACCCTCCTCCCTGCTTTGCTGCATAGCCAGGGAAACACAGGGCGGTTGCTCTCCAGCTGCATCAGTCTGTTCACTGAGACACAGGAGTGTGCGAGCTGCCTTGGGTCCATGCTCTCCGCACTTTTTGTGCAGAGTTGCAAGGTTCAGGATTGGCTGTTGGGCTGCCTGATCTGTGGGCAGTTGATTGGGACTGAGGCTGAGACGTGGAGTTTTCCTGAGAGTGTTGGGAAGGGAGCTGTGCACCTGCATGATCCAATCAAGGCTTTCCTGGCAAGTTTGTGTGGACTGATTGCTGGTGTAGAGTGCATGCTGCTCTGACTTGGTGGGGGCCACTGACCACATCAAGTGGTGCCTTGGGGACCTGCCCCATCGACCTAGAGCTGTGTTGCCAGAGGCAGCCTGAGCCCCCGTGCCTGGCCCACATCCCCATAGGCCACAGAGGGTTTTTTCGCAGTAGTGGACAACCTGCAACAACCTGTGAAGATTTTTTTTCTTTTTTTTCTTTTTTTTTTTGGTAGTGAGTACGGTTCCAGAGCACACAGCAGCTAATTATGGAAAGCTCACGGCAAGCCTGAGAGGGTGGCTGGCGCATAGCATGTTAAGCTCTTCACTCCAATAGCTGCTGCTAAGTCGCCCAGAGACTCTCTATTGCTGAGCAAGTGGTTTATCGATTAAAGAGGACGGAGAGGGCCGGCCGAGTGGTGTGGTGGTTGAGCGCTGGCTTGGGAGGCCAGTGGCCCCAGTTTGGGTCCCACATATGGGGGCCAGTGATACTGCCCTCAAAAAAAAAAAGAAAAGGACGGAGAGCCCCCACACTTCTTTTTTTTTCTTCTCTCTTCTTTCTAGGTGATCTATCTAATACAACAAAGCATTCACAGAACAGCCAGAATGAAAAAGCAAAGAAACATGTCCCAAGTAAAAGATCAGAAGAAAACTCTAGATATGGAACTAAATGAAACAGAGGTATCCAAACATTCAGAGACAGACTTTAGAACACTGATGATAAGAATGTTTAAGGAACTTAGCGAGGACATAAAGAAGGATAGGGAAACCATAAAAAACAAACAGTTAGAACTAAAGAATACAATAACTGAAATGAAGAACACACTCGAAGGAATCACCAGTAGAATAGATGAAGCAGAGGAGCGGATCAGAGTATTAGAAGACAAAATAGCAGAAATCACCCAGCTGGAAAAACAAAAAGAAAAAAGAATAAAAAAAGAATGAAAATAGTTTAAGAGACCTCTGGGAAAACATGAAACACAACACTCTTTGCGTCATATGAATACCAGAAGGAGAAGAGAAGAAGCAAGGGATTGAGAATGTATTTAAATAAATAATGACTGAGAACTTCCCTACCCTGGTGAAGGAAATCGACATACAAGCCCAGGATGTGCAGAGAGTTCCAAACAGGCTGAACACAAACAGGCCCACAACAAGACACATCATAGTTAAAATGGTAAAGCTTAAAGACACAGAGTCCTAAAAGCAGCAAGGAAAAGACAGCAGGTTACATACCAAGGAACTCCTATTAGACTAACAGCTGACATTTCTTCAGAAACTGCAGGCCAGAAGAGAGTGGCAGGAGATATTCAAAGTGACACAAAATAAAGGCCTACAACCAAGATTGTTCTACCCAGCACGGCTATCACCTAAAATTGAAGGAGAGATAAAGAGCTTCTCAGAAAAGAATAAGCTTAAGGACTTCATAACCACCAAACCAGCATTGCAAGAAATGTTAAAAGGGCTTTTTTAAACAGAATAAAGGGGAAAACAAGGTAACCCAGGAAGACAAGAAATACAAATATCAAAATGGCAATAAATATGCACATATCAGTAATTACTTTAAATGTGAATGGGCTAAATGCTTCAATCAAAAGACACAGAGTGGGGCCGGCTGAGTGGCACGGTGGTTAAGCACTGGCTTGGGATGTCTACAGTCCCGGTTTGGGTCCCACATATGAGGGCCAGTGACAATGCTCTCAAAACAAACAAACAAACAAACAAACAAAGAAACAAACAAACAAAAAGACACAGAGTGGCTAAGTGGATAAGAAAACAGGACCCATGCATATGCTGTCTGCAAGACACTCATCTCAGATCAAAAGACACACACAGACTGAAAGTAAAGGGATGGAATAAGATATTTCATGCAAATGGAAATGAGAAAAAAGATGGAGTAGCAATACTTATTTCAGACAAAATACACTTTAAAATGAAGACTACAATACAAGACAAAGAAGAAGACTACATAATAATACAGGGATTGACTTAACAAGAGTAGATAACCCTAGTAAACATCTATGCACTCATCATAGGAGCTCCTAAATATATAAAACAGATTTTGAGAGACATAAAGGCAGAGATCAACAATAACACTATCATAGTAGGGGACTTCAACACCCTGTTGTCACCAATGGCCAGATCCTCCAGACAGAAAATCAACACGGACATAGTGTCCTTAAATGATACTTTAGACTAGCTGGATTTAACTGATATTTTGAGAGCATTTCACCCCAAAAGTACAGAATATGCATTCTTCTCAAGTGAACATGGTGGAACATTTTCCAAGATAGCCCACATGTTAGGCCACAAAACAATTCTCAACAAATTTTACAAGATTGAAATCATATCAGGTGTCTTCTCTGACCACAATGCTATGAATCTAGAAATCAATTATAAGTAGAAATCTGGAAAGCTTACGAATATATGGAGGCTAAATAACATGCTACTAAATAGTGAGTGGGTCAAAAATGAGATCAAGGAGGAAATCAAAAGATACCTCGAGACAAACGAAAATGAAAACAGCGTGACCCCAAATCTCTGGGATGCAGTGAAAGCAGTCCTAAGAGGGAAGTTCATAACAGTGCAGGCCTACCTAACGAAGGAAGAAAAATCTCAAATCAACAGACTCTCTTTACACCTAAGGGAACTCGGAAAAAAAAACAACACAGCAAAACAAGCCTAAAGGGAGTATAAGGAAAGAAATAATAAAGACCAGAGCAGAAGTAAATGAAATTGAGAACAAAAAAAATAATACAAAAGATCAATGAAACCAAGAGTTGGTTTTTTGAAAAGATAAACAAAATCAACAAACCCTTAGCCCGACTAACCAAGAAAAAGAGAGAGGGGACCCAAATTAATAAAATAAGAAATGAAGGAAGAGAAGTGACAACAAATACAACAGAAATACAGAAAATTTTATGAAAATACTATGAGCAACTATATGCTAACAAATTCGACAATCTGGAAGAAATGGATAAGTTTCTAGAAGCATACAATCTACCAAGTCTGAACCAAAAAACCCCAGAAACTCTGAACAGACTGATTACTGCCAAAGACATTGAATCTGTAATCAACAATCTTCCAACAAACAAAAGCCTTGGACCAGATGGCTACACAGGTGAATTTTACAAAACATTCAAAAAAGAATTAATACCTATTCTTCTCAAACTATTCCAAAAAATACAGAAGGAGGGAAGGCTCCCAAACTCTTTCTATGCAGCCACTATCACCCTGATTCCCGTGTCAAACAAAGATATTATAAAAAAGGAAAACTACTGGCCAATATCCCTAAAGAACATAGATGCAAAAATTCTCAACAAAATACTAGGAAACCGAATTCAGCATCTCATTAAAAAGGTCATACACCATGATCAAGTGGGATTCTTTCCTGGTATGCAGGTTGGTTCAATATCCGCAAATCAATTAATGTAATACATAATGTTAACAAAATGAAAAATAAAAATCATATGATCATATCAATAGATGCAGAAAAGACATTTGAGAAAATCCAGCAGCAATTTATGATAAAAACTCTTAGCAAACTGGGAATAGTAGGATCACATCTCAACATAATAAAGGCCATATATGACAAGCCCACAGCAAATATTGTACTCAATGGGGAAAGGCTAAAAGCTTTCCCCTTATGATCATGATAAAGTCAAGGCTGCCCACTTTCACCATTTCTATTTAACATAGTTCTGGAAGTTCTACCCACAGCAATCAGACAAGAAAATGAAATAAAAGGCATTCAAATTGGAAAAGAGGAGGAAAATTGTCAATATATGCAGATGACATGATACTATACGTAGAGAATCCCAAAGACTCCACCAAAAAACTGCTACAACTGATAAACGAATTTGGTAAGGTAGCAGGACACAAAATTAATATTCATAAATCAGTTGCATTTGTATACACCAATAATAAACTTTCAGAAGAAGAATTCAGGAAATCAATCCCTTTTACAATTGCTTCAAAAACAATAAAACATCTAGGAATAAATTTCAGTAAAGAAGCGAAAGACCTGTACTCAGAAAATTATGAGACACTGAAGAGAGAAATCAAAGAAGATACAAATAAATGGAAATACATACCATGCTCATGGACAGGAAGCATTAATATAGGTAAAATGTCAATACTACCTAAATCAATATATAGATTCAATGCAATTCCAATCAAACTACCAAGGACATTTTTCTCAGAAATAGAACATAGAATCCAAAAATTTATATGGAGCCACAAAAGACCCCTAATACCCACAGCAATACTGAGAACTAAGAACAAAGTGGGAGGTATCACACTACCAGACATCAAAACATACTACAGGGCTACAGTAATCACAACAGTATGGTACTGGCATAAAAACAGACACGTAGACCAATGGAACAGAATAGAGAGCCCAGGAATAAACCTATCCATATACAGTCATTTAATCTATGACAATGGAAGCAAGAATTTACATTGGAGTAAAGATAGTCTATTTAATAAGTGGTGCTGGGAAAATTGGACTGACACGTGCAAAAAAAAATGAAAATGGATCACCTACTTACACCATATATGAGAACAAACTCAAAATGTATAAAAGACTTAAATGTAAGACCTGAAACCATAAAACTCCTAGAAGAATACATAGGGAGTAAGTTTGCAGACTTTACCCTGAGTAATGTTTTTACTGATATATCCCCTCGGGCAAGTAAAATAAAAGAAAAAATGAACATATGGGATTACATCAAACTTAAAAGTTTTTTCACAGCAAAGGAAATCATCAATAAAACAAAAATGCAGCCTACTGAATGGGAGAAGATATTTGCCAACGATATATCTGATACGGGGTTGATATGCAAAATATATAAAACACACATGAAACTCAACACCAAAAAAACAAACAACCCAATTAAAAAATGGGCAGAGGATATGAAGAGGCATTTCTCTAAAAAGGACAGACAGATGGCCAACAGGCATATGAAAAAATATTCAACCTCGCTAATCATCATAGAAATGCAAATAAAAACCACAATGAGATACCATCTCACTCCAGTCAGAATGGCTATCATCAACAAACAACAATTGCTGGTGAGGGTGTGGAGAAAAGGGAACCCTGGTGCACTGTTGGTGGTACTGCAAATTGGGCAGCCATTATGGAAACCAGTATGGAGGTATCTCAAATAACTGGAAATGGAACTGCTGTGTGAACCAGCAATTCCACTCTTGGTTATCTACACAGAGGAATCCAAGACACTAATTCAAAAAAATATATGCACCCCTATGTTTATTGTAGCGTTATTTACAGTAGCCAAGACTTGGAAACAACCGAAATGCCCGTCGGTAGATGACTGGATTAAGAAACTGTGGTACATTTATACAATGGAATATTACTCTGCTATAAAGAAGAATGAAATCGTACCATTTGCAACGATATGGATGGCCCTAAAGACCATTATGTTAAGTGAAATAAGTCAGTCGGAGAAAGACAAATACTATATGATTTCACTTATATGTGGAATTTGAAAAACTGAATGAACGAGCAAAATAAATTGAAACAGACTCATAGATATAGAGAAAAATCTGATGGTTGCTAGTTGGAAGGGGGGGTTGGAGATGAGGGAGAAGGGGAAGGGATTAGACAGCATAAATATGTAACTACAATATTGTCACAGGGATATGAAACACAGTTAGGGGAATATGATAATGTTGTAAATATTTTTTGTGGTGTCAATGGTCACATGTCTTGTTAGGGAGACCACTTCATGGATGGAGTAGAGGCTTGATCACTGCACTGTACACCTGAAGCAGATGTTGTGTAATATTGTATGTCAACTGTAATTCAATGTATAGATAGTCACGGGATGTGGAGTATACTGTGGAAGGGAGTCAAAGGAATTGTAATAGATATGTATGATATGGGGTGTTGAATGGTGTGGCGAACTGGGGGAGGGGCGTTTTCACTTTGAGGGGTAAAAATGTAAGTATTGCACTGTGTTTTACACCTGAAACTAATTTTTAAAAATGTTTATTTCACAATAAAATAATTTAAAAAAATAAAAAAGAAAGTATTTATTGATAGGTATGTAGTTATTGCAATTTTATTATTCATCATTTTGATTTTTTTTTTGTCTCAAAGTAGTCCCTCTAAGATTCCTTGTAATACTTGTTTGGTGGTGACAAACTCCTTTAGCTTTTTCTTGTCTGGGAAGCTCTTTATCTGCCCTTTGATTCTAAATCATAGCTTTGTTGGGTAGAGTAATTTTGGTTGTAGGTCCTTGCTTTTCACCACTTTGAGCATTTCCTGCTAGTCCCTTCTGGCCTGCAAAGTTTCTGTTGAGAAATTAGCTGACAATTATGTGAATCCCCTTATACGTAACCTAACGCTTTTCTCTTGCTGCTTTTAAGATTCTCTTTTTGTCTTTAAAATTTGGCATTTTAATTATGATGTGTCTTGGTGTTGACCTGTTTGGCTTCATGTTGTTTTGGACTCTTTGCTTCCTGGGCTTGTATATCTGTTTTCCTCACCAGGTTAGGGAAGTATTCTATCATTATTTCTTCAAATACGTTTTCCATTCCTTGCTGTTTCTCTTCTTCTGGTACCCCTATAATGCAAATGCTGGTATGCTTGATGTTTTCCAAGAGGCTCCTCAAACTCTCCTCATGTTTTTGGATTCTTTTTTCTTTTTACTGTTCTGATTGGGTGTTTTCTGCTAACTTATCTTTTTTTTTTTTTTTTTTGAGGGCAGTGTCACTGGTCCTCATATGTGGGACCAAACCAGGGACACTGGCTTCCCAAGCCAGCGCTTAACCACAGCACCACTCGGCCGGCTCCTAACTTATCTTCTAAATCATTTTTTCGATACTCTGCTTCATCTAATCTACTGTTGATTCCCTATAATGTATTGTTCATTTCTGTGATTGTATTGTTTATTTCTGACTGGTTCTTTTTTTATGTTTTCTATCTCTATTTTTATGTTTCCTATTTCTTTGTTGAAGTTCTCCCTGAGATCATTGAGCATTCTTATAACCAGTGTTTGGAGCTCTGTGTCTGGTAGTCTACTTGTCTCCATTTTGTTTAGTTCTTTTTCTGGAGCTTTGTTCTCTTCTTTTATTTGGAGCTGTTTCTTTGTCTTTCCATTCTGGCTGCTTTTCTGTGTTTGTTTATATCTATTAGGTAGAGCTGCTATTTCTCCTGGTCTTAGTAGAGTAGATGTGATGTGGGGCTTAGTGGTGCAGTCTTTTTCATCACTTGTGCTGCACACTCCAGGTGTGTCACTTGTGTAAGTTGTGTGTCCTCTCCTCTTGTAGTTAAGCCTTGGTTGCTACTTGCACATCAATTGGAGAGATTTACCCTCAGGCTCATTCATTTTGAGGACTGGCCATGACTACAGTGGAGAATTTGTGTCCCAGGGGCTGAACTTACAGAGCAGGACATACCTCAGCAGAGCTCTGGTCCCTGCCTAAACTACCCATTGGGTGTGTCATTTTTCAAAGAAGCTGGGGGATGCTCTATCTTGTTTTGCAGCTGGCTGCTGGGTGTGCCAGTGCCAGGGCCACCTGGGAGGAGACACACTGCAGATCAAGTTCAGCCATAGCCTGTGCCCCATTTCGGGCCACCTGGCAGGAGCCACAAAGCACTCTGCAGCTGACTGCCACCTGTGTCATGCTTAAAAGTGCCTTGGGAGGCCAATCCACAAAATAAGGCCAGCTGCTTCTAGTGCTGGGCTTAGTACTGCTCAGTCAAAGGTATGGGACACCAGATGCTGCTTTTCTGGATTTGCAAACCTTTGAGAGACCCTAGGAAAGTCTGCCAGCTTGAACCAAGGAAGGCGTTTTGTATGAAAGAAGCCACTGGAAGCAGCTTGGGTGTGCCCCAAAGTTGAGCATAGCAGGGATTTCAAATCACCAGGGTGTGGTGAACAAATGTCGTTCGCCAGCTTGGTGGAGACTCAGATGTGGAGGCCACCTGCATCTGCATGCCAGAAAGGGGGAGGTTCTCAATAGAGAACCAAGGGCCTCAGCCAGCTCCTTCATCCAGGAGAAAGCTGCCCCTCCAACCCACATCATGAAGCCAGACAGCTCAGTTCGCCACCATATGTCCTTGCTGCCTCTCCAACTGCTGCCCCAATGCTGGAACTCAGATCCAGTGATTCCATTGGTGAGTAATTTCTTGCTTGGTCCGTTTAAGAGGAGCGCCTGGGACTCCAGCCGCCCTCCATTTCACTTAGTCATAATCTCTACTGGTTTTTACAGCCAGAAATTATAGGATCTTTTTCCTGGCACTGGAACCCTGGACTGGGGCAGGGCTGGGACCCCTTGCTTCTCTAGGGGGGACCTCCATATCCAAGATATCCCTCCCAAATTTTCATTGTCACATGTGAGTGTGGGATCATCCCATCCTGAGCCTCTGCCCGTCCTACCAGTCTTGAGGTGGCTTCTTCTGTATGTCTTTAGTTGTAGGGCTTTGGTTCAGCTAGACTTCTGGCGATTCTCAAAGGTGGTTGTTTTATAGTTCAGTTGTAATTTTGGTTGGCCATGAGAGAAGGCGAGCACAGCACTTACCTACTGCATCATATTGATTGGAACTGAAGAATTCCTAATGTTATCGTAGAACGGTGTTTTCTAAGTTAGGCAAACAATGGAGTATGTTTGTGAGCAGAGGGAATATGCACAATATGTGTGTATGCTGTTCATTGTCATCCCTTTTGCTTTTGATGCCTTAAAAATACAGAATTTTGGTGGACCAACAATGTGTGGGAGGTCAGTAAGACTCAAAGCAAGTACAAGGTAATTGAATTATATTATTATGAATGAGTAAGCCTGGCCATTGTCAGGCCACACTTTCCTTTCACACTAGAACTTGCTTCAAACAGAAGGAAGTCAATGACATTCTAAAAAACAAGAACAACCAAGAATCCTTATCATATTCTTTCTTACTCATGTTACTTTGTTGTATTAGCCAAGTATTTTCATGGAAAATTATGTCATAGAACAAAAGGGAAATATAGGGCAAGCCATAATTTCTTTTCCTTTCAGTCCTTCCTTACATCAGGCCCAAAGTAGAGAGTGTTGGTAGACTGTGTACCTACCAAGTGAAATCAAAACAGTTGATTTACTTTTGTGCAGGATTTTCAGTGTTCTGGTAAGAATAAAATACATATGTCTGTATAAGCTATAAAATAAAAATGGAGTAATATAAGTGATTCTGTATACAATTTGTATTTGCATTTAAACTGTGATGTTTAATGTAATGCAAAAATGAATCATAAAATTTATGCTAATAATTTAAATTTTGATTGTGTTTACTTGTAACAACAATAAATAGCAAGTAAAATACATTATGACATGTCCAAAGAGAGACCACAGAAGAAAGAAAAAACTATGTTTTACTACTTTTTTTAAAAAAGATTTTATTGGGGAATTGGGAGAGGGGAACAGCATTGGGGAATCAGGGAAGGGGAACAGACAAGTTGCTGTTCTTTTGTTCTTCAGCCTAGTTGTGAAGGACGTTGCTCATTGGCCCATGTTGTTGTTATCATTGCTGTCTTCCTGGCTGAGGCAGATCGGTCACTAGCCACTGGACAACCACTCATGAAGGCTCACGCCGGCTACCAGCTGCTTGCGCGGCTCCCAGCCACTCATGGTAGCTTATGGCAACCCACTGCAGCTCCACTGTAGCCTACACCAGTGCCGGCGACTCATGGCAGCCGAGCTCCAGGTTGAGCTGTTGTTCACCATCTTAGCTTTAGAGAGAGCAGCATCACTGTCCCTAATGTGAGATCCAAACTGGGGCCCTGCTGCTCAGAGCTGGCATCCTAAGACAACTGTTAACCAACATGCCACTAGGCTGGCCCTATTTTAGTAATTTTAATGGCACATTTCCACCTGAAATATGAACAAGAAGCCCCAAATTTTTATTTCTCATTGAGCCTTGCAAATTATGTTGTCATAGAAAATATCCTTTGTTTTGTGGCTACATGGTATAAATTGCTATTTGGTTAATCTGCCTGCTATATTTATAGGCATTTTTTTTTCTCACAAACAAAGCTCAATAATCCAATTCTAAATTCTGCCAGTATGTCTCCCAGCTTCCTCCAGTAATGAAGTGATGTTTGAAGCTAGGACTGATTTTTTTCCCCTCTCATTTCAACTCAGGTCTGCCCCATTTAAGTTAACTTGTGACAATTATTCCTGCAGGCGGAATAATGATGTTAAAAGTACAAGATTTGTAATCAACTTGATGTGGTTTTGAACCTTTTCCACTCCCTACTTACTGGGACATCGTAAGCAAGTTACTTATCATCTTTAAATCTGTTCATTAAGCCCCACCCTCAGAGATTCTGATTCGGTTGGACCAGTGTGGGGGACTAGGAACCTGACTTTGTAACTAATTTCCCATGTGATTCTGATGAGGATAGTCTGTATGCTGGTAATTGGGAAGTTTTGGATTAGATAATTTTTCTGAAGTACATAGGCTTCTCAAGTCCTTGCTATGCCTATGCCTTAGAATGATGTCTTTCTTGTCCCCTTGAACTAGGGTCAAATGTTACATTTTAACGAATTCCTTAATACAGTGGTATGCAGGAAGAAGCAGGTCTTTCTTAACCTGATCCAAAAGCCCCCAAAAATATTATTAATATTATTATAAGGTTATAGAATTTCCCTGTTGTAATAAGTAACACTGCATAGTTCTGGTATGCAGCATTCCCCCCAAAAAAGATGAATATGAATATGTTACCTAAGGAAAGCATCCTTTCAAAAATAGGTATCAATATATTGTACCCTATTCTTCTTACATATAAAGTTTATGGAAGTACTGTGGATTAGGGGACTAGGCATAGAATATAAAAGGTTACTTTGTGTGTGTGTGTGTGTGTGTGTGTGTGTGTGTGTGTGTGTGTGTGTGTGTAATTGAAGATTAATGATGCATAGTTAATTTGGGTCCATCAGTTACCGATCAAAATAGAAAAATCACATCTTAATCATATTTCTATTCCTTTGGAAAATCTATCCTTACAGGGAGCAACAGAGGCTTTGAGGGTGGGGTTTGTGGAAGAAATGAAGATGTTTGAAATAGAGCTGAGCTGTGTGTGAGGGAAAGAAGGTATCAAGGTAAATTGGTGTTGGTCAGGAGAGAATTCAGACAGCCAGAGTAAAATATGAGGAGGGCTGAGGTGAGAAATGGGCACAAAATATGAGAAATGGGCACAAAATATGAGGAGGGCTCAAAATATGAGAAATGGGCACAAAATATGAGAAATGGGCACAAAAAGTGAAGTGGGGGTTTACCATTGCAATTTCAGGAAAGGCCCTTGCAACAGGAAGCCTGTGGGTGCTCTCTTTAGTGCTCCTTCCATGTCTTAGTGCTACCCAGATTTGATTGCTGCATTAACTAAAGAATATTACAAGAGGACATAGAGTACTTAATTGTGTCTGTTTTCACTCTATAATATTTCTACCTTTATTACTATGGTTCCAAGAAGTTCATTATTGATAATATTTATTTCATGCATTCTAATTGAACGTATTGTCAGGGGTTGCTAAGACTGGGTTTCAGTATTAAATGATTGTGCCAATTTGTTCTGCTCTGCTCACTGCTCTCTTGGTTTCCCAATTATTTCATCTCTCCTACAGCTATAGTCCAATGGGGGGGGGGAATCAGAGCAGCTCACAAATCAATAGATCATCATCTCAAACAAGTAGAAATCCATGGCATTATTGCGACTGCACATTCTCTGTGAGGAAGAGCAATGCAATGATGTATTGAATATTTTTCCATGATATGCTTCTGTCTAAAACACAAGATGGACTGGTCAGATACATAAAAAGGAGCTTCAATTTGGATATTGCCTCTTTCGTGTCTTATTTTAAACCACAAACTTTTTAATTCTATCATTTCTTTCTCAGATGTTATTATAAGCCTTTTCATTTAAAATATTGCATGAGAGTGAGTCATTATGGCAATACATTTAAGAAAAAATTAAGAACCATTGATGTTCATCTCAATCAAACTTTGTAATTGAGATGTTCTATTTTAAAGTTACAAGGAAAAATGCCCTATCTTATAAATTAGGCTGGGTCTCAGATTAAAGAACAATTTCTTCAAGGCAAATCTAAAGGCTAAACATGTAAAACAGACATTTTTAGGATTTTGTATTAATGTAGCTATTAAAAGGAGTTCTTGATTTCTTGAATTATTTTTTTTTTCTGAAAGACTTAAGGCCATAGAAATCCTGGGGACTTTAAAATGTTAGACAGTAATATGAGCACACGTTTTATGTTACAGATTTTAAAGATTTGAAGATAAGGTCCTGACAGCTCTGAAAGTCATATTATATTTGTATCTCTTTGAAGGGGAGAAGAGTGATGTTAATATTGGTTTCAGATCTGTGTCCTTATCCCCATCACTCCACTTTCCCTCACACCACTTTCCTGGATACAAGGAAAGGAAAGGAGTTGGACATAATTTATGGGTGTCTGACATCACTTTAGTCTCTTTACTAATGTTTGATCATTTAGCTACTTTATCCTTTATGTCAGATTCATTTCTGGTCCATCTGTGTTGCAAAGCCATGAAAAATTTAAAATTTCTTGAGTGATAAGTTGTGAGTGATATTTTTCTCTTGTATTGCTTTTTCGAGTCAGGAGAAATTGGTTTCATTATAACGTGTACTGTGAAGGAATAACACCTTTTCCCCTTCTTATTCTTTCTAACTTGCGCTCTTCCTTTCTACTCTCTCTGTCTCTCTCTCTCCCCTCCCTTACTTCTTTCCTTCCTTCTTTCTTTTCTTCATGTCCCTTTTCCTGTTTTTCCTTTCTTTCTTTCATTTTTCTCCACCTGGAGGCATTTCTTTGTGCCACCAACTCATGAAAATCACAAAGGAAAATAGGAGAGAAATGGAAAGTGGCTTCACATTAAGAGTGTTCCTCTCAAACACGATGTCCTGTTTTTCTATGAGATTGCCATTCCTAATCATTTTTTCTACTTTTCTTTATTTTCATATTTTTTCTCAATATAATATGTGTCATCTACAATATCATTAGGGGCAGGTAGGGGATGAAACTTGATGCTAAAAACATAAAGATTTCCAGTGTTAGGTAAAGACCCCTTACAATTGCTTTGGAGGAAGAGGGATTCAGAGACTTCTGAGGCTGTGGTTTTCCATTTTAATCAGACTTTCTAGCTTATTTCAGGATAGGATAACTATTTCCCCCCCTTCTTTTTTTCTCCCTTCTGTGTTGATTTTATTTCCATTGTAATGATTTAAAAACAAAAACCAAGGGAGGGAAACAGGGTTGCACTCTCTGTTATTTATTTCTCTTTTTGCTATCAAAAGGCTTGAATTTGAGAGGCATGTGTAATGCATTCTTTTTCTTGTAGTTTTGTGTACCATGGTTGCAACTGCCAATCTCTCACCAGACCTTTTACTCTGAGGAAAAAATATATTTACTTAAACATTAAAAGGGGTTCTAAAGTATTTCCATTTATATATAATTTTCATCCATTTTGATATAGAAATATGACATCTTGGTTTCAGTAGAGTGTCTCTTTGCAAATAAACAGAAAGTACCTGTCGTGGTGATTTTAGTAGTGTCTCCAGTAGTGGAACTGAACAAAAAACAATGAAACAAAATTTATGTAGTTTGATCAATTTTGGCCAAAAGACGTACATGTACAAACACTTATTATCCTTTGGTCTCACGTTTTTCCAAAGAGCCTTCCCTAACTACCCCAGCCTTCACTGATCTCTGCTTTCTCCAATTTTCTGTGTTACGAGATGTTTATGTAAAACAATTTTAGGACAACATAATTTCTCCAAGGTTACATATAAATTAAGTTGAAAGAGCAGGGTTTTATTTTTATTTTAATTAATTAATTAATGATTATTAATTTCAGGTGTACAAAGCAACATAATAATTAGACATTTATACCCCTCGTAAGGTGATAACTCCCCTTCCCTAAGCTACTACCCCTCTGACATCTTATATAGCTATTACAATACCAATGACTATATTCCTTACGCTGTACTCCACATCCCGTCACT
The DNA here is from genome assembly GCA_033961575.1 of Aselliscus stoliczkanus. Classification (NCBI taxonomy): domain Eukaryota; kingdom Metazoa; phylum Chordata; class Mammalia; order Chiroptera; family Hipposideridae; genus Aselliscus; species Aselliscus stoliczkanus. The sequence goes on from CM066737.1 coordinate 77,336,227, forward strand.
ATATACATGTATATATACATGTATATAAAATTATAGTTGACATACAATATCACTCTACTTCAGCTTCAGGAGTACAGTGCATTGGTCAGGTATCTACAGAGTCTATGATGTGATCACCCTGATAAGTCCTGTGCCCATCTAGCACCTTATATAGTTTTTACAACATTGTTGATTATATTCCCCAAACTGTATTTCATATCCCCATGACTATATTGGGTCTACTAATTTAATTTGAAATTTTTTTAAATTAAATTTTATTAGGGTGACAATGGCTAGCTAGCAAAGATACATAGGATCTAACTGTAAAATTCTGCAACACATCATCTTATATCACATTATGTGTTCATCACCCAGAGTCAGTTCTCCTACCATCAAATATATTTGACCCTGTGTACTCTCATCTACCACACCCCATGCTCTTACTCTTTAGTAACCACTAAACGATTGTCCGTGTCTGTGAGTTTTTGTTTCTTTGTTTGTCTTGTTCCTTTGCTGCTTTCAGTTTTATATCCCACATATCAGTGAAAGCATATGGTTCTCGACTTTTTCTATGTGACTTATTTCACTTACCATAATAATCTCAAGACCCATCAATGTTGTTACAAATGGCACTATTTCATCTTTTCTTTATTTTTTTTTAATTAAAGTTTATTGGGGGTGACAATTGTTAGTAAAGTTACAGGTGTAAAATTCTGTAATATATCATCTATATATCACATTGAGTGTTCACAACCCAGAGTCAGTTCTTTTTCCATCACCATATATTTGGCACCTTTAACCCTAATCTAATCCCCTTCCCCCTGACCCTATGATAACCACTAAACTATTGTCTGTGTATATGAGTTTTGTTTATTCATTTGTTTGTCTTCTTCTTTCGTTGTTTTTAGTTTTATATACCACATATCGGTGAAATTGTATGGTTCTTGACCTTTTCTGTATGACTTATTTCGCTTAGGATAATAATCTCAAGGTCCATCCATGTTGTTGCAAATGGCACTGTTTCATTTTATCTTATGGCAGGATAGTATTCCATTGTGTATATATACCACATCTTCTTTTTTTTTTCTCATATACCACATCGTCTTAAATCAATCCTCTGTTGAAGGACATTTTGGTGGTTTCCATGTGTTGGCCACTATAAATAAGGCTGCAATGAACATTGGAGCACATATATCTTTATGGATACATGTTTTCAGATTTTTGGAGTAGATACACAGGAGAAGGATTGATGGGTCATACAGTAATTCTATTCTGCATTTTTTGATGAACCTTCACATTGCCTTCCATAGCGGTTGCACCAATCTGCATTCCCACCAAGAGTGTATGAGGGTTCTTTTTCTCTAAGCCTCTCCAACACTTACTATTCTCTTGTTGATGATAGTCATTCTAACTGGTGTGAGGTGATGTCACATTGTGGTTTTGATTTGCATTTCTCTGACGATTAGTGATGTTGAGCATCTTTTCATATGTCTATTGGCCAGTTGTCTGTCCTAGTTGGAGAAATGTTGATTCAGGTCCACTGTCCATTTTTAAATTGGATTGTATGTTTTTGTTGTTGTTGAGTTGTATCAGTTCCTTATATATTTTGGATGTTAGACCCTTATCGGAGGTGTTCTTTGGAAATTACTTCTCTCATTCAGTTGGTTGCCTCTTTATTTTTTTAATTCTTTCTTTTGCTGTGCAGAAGCTTTTTGTTTGATATAGTCCCATTCATATATTTTAGCTTTTCCTTCCCCTGCCTTTGAAGTCAAATTCATAAAATCCTCTTTCAACCCAAGGTCCATAAGTTTAGTACCTATGCTTTCTTCTATGCAGTTTTCTTCTATGCAGTTTGTTGTTTTAGGTCTTATGTTTAGGTCTTTGATCCATTTTGAGTTAATTTTGGTACACTGTGACAGGTAGTAGTCTAGTTTCATTCTTTTGCATGTGGCTTTCTTATTCTTCCAGCACTATTCATTGAAGGGGCTGTCTTTTCTCCCTGTATGTTTTTGGCTCCTTTGTTGAAAAATCATCTGTCCATATTTATGTGGGTTTATTTCTGTGTTTTCAATTCTATTTCATTGGTCTGTATGTCTGTTTCTCTGCCAATACTATACTGTTTTGATTATTGTTGCTCTGTACTTCAAGCTGAAGTCAGGGAGTGGGATATGTCCACCATTATTCTTTTTTCTTAGGATTGTTTTGGCTATTTGGGATTTTTTGTAGTTCCATACAAATCAGATTATTTTTTTGGTTCAATTTCTTTTTAAAAATGCCATTAGGACTTTGACGGGGATTGCATTAAATCTGTAAATTGCTTTGGGTAATATGGCCATTTTAACTATGGTGATACTTCCAACCCATGAACATGGAATGTTTTTCCATTTCTTTGTGTCTTCTTCAATTTCTTTTAAAAATGTCTTATAGTTTTCAGTGTATATTTCTTTCCCATCCTTGCTTAAATTTATCCCAAGGTAACATTACTTTTGTTGTAATTGCAAAAGGCATTTTTAAAGATTTTTTTCTGTGATTTCATTTTTAGTATACAAGATCGGACAATTAAGCTCGCAAACTTGTTGCAACAGTGTTGCTAACCTTTTTTGATATAAAAGGGATTATTCATTATGAATTTGTACCAACTGGACAAATAGTCAACCAACTTTGCTATTTGGAAACTCTGAAAAGGCTGTGTGAAAAAGTTAGACGACCTAAACTTTTTGCCAACGATTCATGGCTCTTTCATTATGACAATGCGCCAGCTCTCATGGCACTGTCTGTGAGGGAATATTTAGCCAGTAAAAAAATAACTGTATTGGAACGCCCTCCCTACTCACCTGATCTGGTCCACAATGACTTTTTTCTTTACTCAAAGATAAAGGAAATATTGAAAGGAAGACAGTGTGATGATAGGATATCAAGGGTTATACAACGACAGTTCTGATGATCATTCCAGAAAAAGAGTTCCAAAACTGCTTTGAAGGCTGGACTATGCACTGGCATTGGTACATAGCTTCCCAAGGGGAATACTTCCGAGGTGACTGCAGTGATATTCAGCAATGTAACAGTTTTTTAGAATGAGTTGTCTATCTTAATTGTTCGACCTCGTATAAGAATGGAAAATTTGGTACATTGATTTTGTAGCTGGCAACTTTAGCCTATTCATTTATTGTTTCTAATAGATTTTTGGTGGAGTCTCTAGGTTTTTTTTAATATAGTAAAATGTCACCTGCAAAAAATGACAGTTTAACTTCTTCATTCCGAATTCAGATGGCTTTTGTTTTTCTTTCTCTTGTCTGATTGCTCTGGCTAGAACTTCCAATGCTATGTTGAAAAGCAGAGGTGAAAGGGGACAGCCCTGTCATGTTTCTGAATGTAGAGGGAAGGGCTTCATTTTTTCACTGTTAGTTATTATATGAGTTGAGGGTTTGTCATATATGGCCTTTACTATGTTAAGGTATTTTCCTTCTACACCCATTTTATTAAGTGGTTTTTACTCATTAATGGATGTTGTATCTTGTCAAATACTTTTTCTGCATCTCTTGATACAATCCTATGTTTTTTATCCTTCATTTTGTTTATGTGGTGTAATTATTACATTGATTGAATTGTGTATGTTGAACCATCCTCCTGCCCCTGGGATGAATCCCACTTGGTCGTGAAGTATAATCTTTCTAATGCATTGTTGCATTTGATTTACTAGAATTTTGTTTATGATTTTTGCATCTGTATTCATCAGAGATATTGGCCTGTAATTTTCTTTTTTTGTGCTATCCTTACCAGATCTTGGTATCAGGGTAATGTTGGCCTCATAAACTGAGTGAGGGAATATTGTCTCTTCTTCAATTGTTTGGAAGAGTTTAAGGAGGACAGGTATTAAATCCTTTTTGAATTTTGGTAGAATTTACTAGCGAAGCCATCTGGTCCTGGACTTTTGATTTTGGGAAGGTTTTGGATGACTGATTCAATTTCCTTACTGTTGATTGGTCCATTTAGATTTGCCAGTTCTTCAGGATTCACCCTAGGAAGGCTATGTGTTTCCAAGAACTTCCATTTCTTCTAGGTTATTGAATTGGTGACTTACAGTCCTTCACAATATTCTTCAATGATCCTTTGTATTTCTGTGGCATCTTTGGTAACTTCCCCTGTTTCCTTTCTGATTTTGTTTACTTGTGTCTTTTCTCTTTTTATCTTAGTGAGTCTAGCCAAGAGTTTGTCAATTTTATTAATCTCTTCAAAGATCCAACTCTTTGTTGCATTAATTTTTTTTACTGCTATTTTTTTTCTATTTTATTTATTTCTGCTGTGATTTTTATTATTTTCTTCCTTCTGCTGACTTTGGGTTTCATTTGTTCTTCTTTTTCTAGTTTTTTAAGGTGTAACGGAATGTTATTTATCTGTGATTTTTCTTGATTTTTGAGATAGGCCTGTAATGATATAAATTTCCTTCATAAAACAGCTTTTGCTGAATCCCCATAATTTTGGTGGGATGTAGTTTTATTCTAATTTGTTTCTATGTATCTTTTCATCTCTCTTATTTTTTCTTTGATCCAGTCATTCTTTAAAAGTATTCTGCTTAATCTCCGTGTATATGGTTTTTTTTTCTGGTTTCTTTTCGTAGTTGATATCCAATTTCAAAGCCCCATGATCACAGAATATGGTTGGCATGATTTCAATATTCTTAAGTTTGCTGAGGTTAGATTCATGTCCCAATATATGGTCTATCTTTGAGAATATTCCATGTAAACTAGAAAAGAATGTATAGTCTGAGGTTCTAGTATGAAGTGCTCTATAAATATTAATTATGTCCATTTCATCTACTGTGTCATTTAGGGGTGATATTTCTTTATTTATTTTCTGTTTGGATGATCTATCCATATCTGTCAATGATGTGTTTAGGTTACCTGTTATAATTGTGTTTTGGTCAATTTCTCCCTTTTGTTCTGTTAGTAGTTGCTTTGTACAATATATTTTGGTGCTTCCTGATTGGGAGCATAAATATTGATGACTGTTATGTTTTCTTTTTGTGTAGTTCCCTTTATCATTACAAAATGTCTATCTTTGTCTCTTGTTACCATTTTTCCTGATGTTTCATTAGATATCATTATGGCTACACCTGTTTTTCCCTGTATACCATTTGCTTGGTGTGTCAATTTCCACCCTTTCACTTTGAGTCTGTATTTGTCCTTGTAGCTGAGATGTGTCTGTTGGAGGCAGTATATGGTTGGGTTTAGTTTTTTGATCCCATCTACTACCTTGTGGCTTTTTATTCGTGAGTTCAGTCCATTTACAGTTGGGGTGATTATTGATATATGAGGATATCCTATCATTCTATCTTTTGTTTTCTGGTGACTCGGTGCCTCCATTGTTTCTTTGCCTTATTTTTTGCTGTCTATTATTTCAGTATGGTGGTATTCTATGATTTTTTCCCTCTATTTCTTTGATATGTTTTTTTCTTCTGTACCCTATATGTTATGTTCAAGTATACAGTGTCCTGTTTGTAGTAGGGGGTTACCATTTTCTGCTTCTTTCTGTCTGTTTGTAAACTACTCATGGGTTTATATTATTTTGCTTTTTTGTCTCAGTTCAAAGAGGCTCCTTCAGTATGTCTTATAATGCAGGTCGTGTGGTAGAAAATTCCCTCTATTTCTGTTTATCTGGAAAGGTCTTTATTCCTCCTTCATATCTAAAGGATGTCTTTGCTGGAATATTATTCTTGGCTCATGCTTTCTCTCTTTCAATAGTTTCAATATTTGATTCCACTCCCTCCTGGTTGTAGAGTTTCTGCTGAAAAATCTGATGATGATCTAATGGGCTTTACTTTGTACGTTACTGTCTTCTTTTCCCTGGCTGCCTTGCAGATTGTTTCTTTGTCTTTAATTTTTGACAGCTTCAATGCAATGTGCCTTGGAAAAGGCCTGTTCAGATTGAGGTAATTTGGTGTTCTACTTGCTTCTTGGATTCAAGGATCCAGTTCTTTCCAAAAGTTTGGGAAGTTCTCATCAACTATTTGTTTGAATATACTCTCTGCTCCCCTCTCTATTTCTTCTCTTTCTGGTATGCCCATTATTCTTATATTGCTCTTTCTGATGGAGTCAGAAAGTTCTTGTCGAGTTCTTTCATTTCTTTTAACTCTCAGATCTCTCTCTTCTTCGATCTGTGTCATTTCCAGATATCTATCTTTGTTGTCACTGATTCTTTCCTCCATTTGGTGAGCTCTATTGCTTAAGCTGGATATTTCATTCTTCATTTCTTTTATTGAGTTCTTAATCTCCAGAAATTCTATTTGGTTCTTTTTAAAAATTTCGGTCTCTTTGGTAAAATATTCATTTTGTTTTTTGATTGTGTTTCTGAGTTCATTAAACTGCCTGTTGGTGTTTTCTTGCATCTTGTTGAGTTTTTTAAAGAACTGCAATCATGAATTTTCTGTCATTTAAGTCACATATTTCCATGCCTTTAAGTTCATTTTCTGGAAATTTTTCATTTTCTTTCTGAGCTGCCTTGTTACCTTGGTTATTCGTGGCAATTAATGAATTATTATTTCCCTTCCTGAGCATTTACAAGAGTGGGTTGTGCAACAGATTGAAAGGAAGAGGTCTTTCTTTTGCTTTCCAGTAGGTGTTGGTGGAACTGTTTTATTTTCTCTCTTGCCGCTGTCTTTTGTTCTCTCTCATGCTGCATCATTATATTTTCTCTTGCACTGTTTCAGTTTCTCACACGATAAAAGTATTCCCTGGAAGCTGGGCTTCTGCTCTGTGAGCAGGTCACCTGTGTCTCAGGACACTGCCTTCATGGGGGGATGTTGAGAGCTTATGAAGTCCCAAATCTCTTCCTGCTACCAGATTCAGAGCCTGTGTATTTTATTGGCTCTGTTTACCCCTGCAGGGATCTACCCAGATAGGTGGGAGTAGGGGCGGGGTGTATTGTGAGAGGTGGCTCTGAGCAATGGTCAGTACTACTCCCTAGTAGTCTTGTCCCTACAGTTCCTTCCCTTTCACTGGAATTAGTTGTTCTGTGAATCTGAGGCTGCAGGTCTGCAGTTCTCAGAGATTTAAATATTCTGTTCTTTTGATCTGACTCTGCTACAGTTTCTTCTGGAGTGTACTTCTAGCAGTGGGAGGGTGAGGATGGGGTAAGGTCTGGGAACGTGGGGGGGGGTTGGCCATTCTCCATGTCTGTGTCTTTCACCCCATGCTTGGCAGGGAGGTCTAAAATCACCATTCTCACTCTTCTTCCCTCAGTCTTTGCTCCAAGCTCTCTGCTGTGAGTGTTGGGTTCAGCCACGCTATGTGCTGATCCCTGCAGCAGGAATGTGGGACATAAGGGGAGCTCTAGCAGTCTAAATTCTTCCATCTCCCATGATTGTGGTAAGCTCCAGACTGCAGGGAACTGCTAGCTCTGGTCTGAGTCCTGCGGCCAATGGCCCACAGTATCCCTGAGCCACACTCACCTAATTGGTCCACCTTTAGATGATTCCAATTGCATGTCTCTCAGGCTAGACTCTGTGTTGCATATGGAGTCCTTTGTGGAATTATAGCTGTTCAGTTTGTTGTAAATTCCAGGGAAGGTTTCAAGAGGCACTACTCTTGCTATTTCTGTGATATAATCCCCATTTCTACTAATTTGTTCTTTCTATTCCTTTCACCTTCTTCCTATACATTTCCCTTCCCATCTAGCAAACAACAGTTTTTTTTCTATATTTCTGAGTTTATTGGGTATTCAAAATAGTCACGACATACTTTGTCTCTGTTTTTCAAAGGTCATTTATTTATATAAAGAACAAAGATCAATCAATGATATATTGCCCATTTTGTTCAATAACCTTTTGCCATCTTTCAGTGAGCTTCATAATTCCTCATTCACAGAAGGACTTGTCTTTATTTGTGAAAAACTGAACAAGGTGCTTATTTACAGCCTCATCTGAATTGAATGTTATACTGCACAAAGAGTTTTGAAGAGAGCAAAACAAGTGGAAGTCTGATGGTGTAAGGTCAGGTAAGTGTGGTGGATGTGGCAACACATACCATCCAGGCTCCAATAATTTTTGATGGGTGATCAAACTTGTGTGTGGTCTCACATTTTCGTGATGGAACACAACTCCTTTACAATTAACAAGCTCTGGACGTTTCTGGATGATGGGTTCGTTCAAACTGTCCAATTGCCAACAGCACACATTCAGATTGATTGTTTGGTTCCTTGGTAGGAGCTTGAAAAACACAACACCTTTAAAATCCCACCACACTGAGAGCATAAGCTTCCTCTGATAAACGTCTGCTTTCGATGTCATTTGAGGCAAATCATCACATCATGACCAAGACTGTTTGCACACCACATTGTTGTAAACAATCCACTTCTCATCACCAGTTATCAGTCCCTTCAAAAAAGGATTGTTTTCCTCACGTTTAATAAGCATATTGCAGAAGTTTATATGCGCCATCAAATGAACTTCTTTGAGTTCATGCAGAACCTAAATATCGAGCTTCCTTATGTATCCCAGCTTCTTCAGGTGGTCATGAATGCTTGAATGATGGATGTTCCATGTTTCTGCAATTTCTCATGTCATGTAACGTGGGTTTGACTGGATCAATGCCTTTATTTTGTTGTCATCAACCTCGGTGAGCCTCCCTGACTGAGGAGCATCATTGAGATCAAAATCACCAGCACAGAATTTCATGAACGATTGTTGGCACTGACATTCTTTTAGAGCATTGTCACCATAAACTTTATGCAACTTTTCACAAGCTTGATGACCGTTCTTCCCTTTATGGAAGTAAAACAGTAAAATATAGCAAAAATACAGATTGGTCTTCCACCTTCAACTTGTAAAATCTCCAAAACTCAACCAAATCACTCAATTTTTTTTAGAATGACGGTAGAACTGTCAGCTGTCAAATGACATAGCAATAACATAGATAAGAGTGACAGTAGTACTTCCGAAAATGAATTGGTGCCATCTGTTGCAAATATGAGTAACTTTTCTGAAGACCCAATATTTCTGTTTCGTTTGCTCATTTATTCTGTTCTTTAGATTCCACATATAAGTGAGATCATATGGTATTTGTCTCTCTCAGTGTGATTTATTTCACTTTGCATGATATTCTTTAGTTCCATCCATGTTGTTGCAAATGCTAAGATTTAATTTTTTTTAATAGCCAAGTAGTACACCATTGTATAAATGTACCACAATTTATTTATCCAATTGTATATTGATGAGCATTTCAGTTATTTCCATATTTTGGCTGTTGTGAATAGCACTGCAATAAACATAGGGGTGCGCATATTTTTTTTTTCAAATTAGCATCTTGGTTTTCTTTGAATAGATACCCAGGAATACAATGCTGGGTCACTAGGTAGTGCCATTTTCAATATTTTCAGGTACTTCCATGTTATTTTCCATAGTGGCTGCAGCAATCTACAATCCCACCAAGAGTGCACAAGTGTTCTCTTTTCTCCACATCCTCACCAGCACTTGTTGCTTGTTCATTGATTTTTTTTGAGGGCAGTGTGACTGGCCCTCATATGTGGGATCCAAACTGGGGCTGCTGGCATCCCAAGCCAGCTCTTAATCAACACGCCACTCGGCTGGCCCATGTTTGTTGACTTATTAATGGTTGCCTTTCTGACATGAGTGAAGTGGTATCTCATTTTGGTTTTTGTTTGTGTTTCTGTAATGATTAGTGATTTTTTTCATATGTCTGTTGGCTATCTGTATGTCCTATTTAGAAAAATGGCTCTTCATGTCATCTGACCATCTTTTTTTTTTTTGAGGGCAGTGTCACTGGTCCTCACAGGTGGGACCCAAACCGGGGCCGCTGTGGTCCCAAGCCAGCTGCCAACCACCACTCCACTTTGCTGGCTCAGTCCTTAATCCATTTTGAACTTATTCTTGTATATGGCATAAGAAGGTGGTCCAGTTAATTTCTTTGCATATATCTGCCCAGTTTTCCCAGCACCATTTTATCTATCTATCTATCTATCTATCTATCTATCTATCTATCTACCTATCTATCTATCATTTCAACCATTCTTAATATTTTAATAGATATTTATAGAAAATTTTACTTATATGTATATATGTATTTTTAAGTAATTGAATCATGCTATGTATTCACTAAAATTTACTTTTTTTTCAAATTTTATTTTATTGTTATTATTATTATTAGTTACAGATGTATGACACAATCCAATAGTTATTTTTTTTCAAACCTTAAAAAGTGACTCCTCCCTCCCCCCGCCCCTGCCCTCCCACACCCGATATCGTACATATCTGTTATAATTCCATTGACTCCATAGCTACACTATATTACACATCCCATGACTATATATGTGTTAAATTATAGTTGACATATAATATGGTTCAGCAGCAGCTTCAGATGAGCAGTGCAGTGGTAAGGCCACTACACCATCCATGAAGTGATCTCCCTAAAAGGAAATGCATCCATCTGTTCCCCTAAAAAAAATATTTACAACCTTATTGATTATATTCCCTAAACTTTCTCTTCTGTCTCTGCAGTAGTATTGTAATTATCAGTTTATGTTGCCTCGTCCCTTCCCCTTTTCCCATACCCATCCCATCTAGCCCTCATCAGTTGTTTCTTTGTGTCTCTAAGACTATTTCTGTTTACATTGCTCATTTATTCAGTTCTTTAGATTTCACATTTAAGTGAGATGATATGGTATTTTTCTTTCTCTGACTGACTTATTTCACTTAACGTAATGTTCTCTAGGTCCATCCATATCGTTGCAAATGATACGATTTCTTTCTTCTTTATAGCTGCGTAATATTCCATTGTGTAAATGTACCACAGTTTCTTAATCCAGTCATCTGCCAATGGGCATTTCGATTGTTTCCAAGTCTTAGCTATTGTAAACAGCGCTGCAATGAACATAAGGGTGCATATATATTTTCGAATTAGCGTCTTGGATTTTTCAGGATAACTACCTAGGAGAGGGATTGCTGGGTCAAAAGGTAGTTCCATTTCAGTTTTGTTTTTTTTTTGAGGGCAGTGTCACTGGCCCTTGTATGTGGAACCTGAAGCGGAGACGCTGGCTTCCCAAGCCAGTACTTAATCACCGCGCCACTAGGCTGACCCCATTTCCAGTTGTTTGAGATACCTTCATACTGACTTTCATAGTGGCTGCACCAATCTACAATCCCACCAAGAGTGCAGTAGGGTTCACTTTTCCCCACAGCCCCGCCAGCACTTGTTTGTTGATTTATTGATGATAGCCATTCTGACTGGAGTGAGATTGTATCTCATGGTGGTTTTTATTTGCATTTCCGTAATGACCAGTGAGGTTGACCATTTTTTCATATGCCTGTTGGCCATCTGTATGTCCTCTTTAGAGAAATGTCTCTTCATTTCCTCTGCTCATTTTTTAATTGGGTTGTTTGGTTTTTTGGTGTTGAGTTGCATGAGTGTTTTATAAATTTTGGATATTAACCCCTTATCAGATATATCATTCACGAATATGTTCTCTCATTCAGTAGGCTTCCTTTTTCTTTTCTTGATGGTTTACTTTGTTGTGAAAATCATTTTAAGTTTGATATACTCTCATATGTTCATTTTTTCTTGTGCATCCCTTGCCTGCGGGGATGTATCAGTAAAAATATTGCTCAGAGTAATGTCTGCAAATTTACTCCCTATATTTTCTTTTAGGAGTCTTATGGTTTCAGGTCTTACATTGAAGACTTTAATCCATTTTGAATTTGTTCTTGTGTATGGTGTAAGGAGGTGGTATTTTTTTTGTGACACAATTTTTGTGACACAACTTTTTGTGACACAATTTTTTTTGTGACACAATTTTTTGCATGTGTCAGTCCAATTTTCCCAACACCGTTTATTAAATAGACTATCTTTACTCCAATGTAAATTCTTGCTTCCATTGTCATAGATTAACTCTCCGTATATGCCTGGAGTTATTTCTGGGCTCTCTGCTCTGTTCCACTGATCTATGTGCCTGTTTTTATGCGAATACCATACTGTTTTGTTTACTGAAGGCTTGCAGTATGTTTTGATATCTGGTAGCGTGATACCCCCGACTTTGTTCTTATTTCTCAGGATTGCCAAGGCTATTTAGAGTCTTTTAGGGTTCCATATAAATTTTAGGATTATATTTTTTTATTCTGTGACAAATGCCCTTCGTAGTTTGATGGAAACTGCATTGAATCTATATATTGCTTTAAGCAATATGGACATTTTAACTATATTAATTCTTCCTATCCATGAGCATGTAGGTGTTTCCATTTATTTGTGTCTTCTTTTATTTTTGTCTTCAGTGTCTTATAATTTTCTGAGTACAGATCTTTTACTTCTTTGGTTAAATTTATTCCTAGGTATTTTATAGTTCTTGAAGCAATGGCGAATGGGACAGTTTTCCTAATTTCTCCTGCCATTAGTTTATTATTGGTATATGCAAATGCCACTGATTTCTGAACATTGATTTTATATCCTGCTACTTTACTGAATTCGTCTATCAGTTCTAATGGTTTTTTGATTGAGTCTTTGGGGTTCTGTATATACAGTATCATGTCATCTGCATATAATGACAATTTTACTTCTTCTTTGCCAATTTGGATGCCTTTTATTTCTTTTTTTTGTCTGATTGCTGTGGCTAGAACTTCAGAACTATGTTGAATAAAAGAAGAGAAAGTCGACAGCCTTTTCTTCTTCCTGAACTTCAGGAGAATGGTTTTAGCTTTTCCCCATTGAGTATGATGTTAGCTGTAGGTTTATCATATATGGCTTTTATTATATTGAGATATGATCCCTGTATACCCACTTTGCTAAGGGTTTTTAACATAAATGCTGTTGGATTTTGTCGAATGCTTTTTCTGCATCTATTGATATGACCATATGGTTTTTATTATTCATTTTGTTGATATGGTGTATGACATTAATTGATTCACGGATGTTCAACCAGGCTTGTGTACTAGGGATGAAGCCCACTTGATCATGATGTATAATCTTCTTAATATATTGCTGAATTCAGTTTGCTAATAGTTTATTGAGAATTTTTGCATCTATTTTCATCAGTGATATTGGCCTATAGTTTTCTTTTTTATGCAGTCTTTATCTGGTTTTGGAATCAGGGTGATAGTTGCTTCATAAAAAAAATTTGGGAGCCTTCCCTCCTCTGGATTTTTTGGAATAGTTTGAAAAGAATAGATGATAGTACTTTTTTGAATGTTTGATAAAATTCATTTGTGAAGCCATCTGGTCCAGAATTTTTGTTTGTTGGGAGCTTGTCGATTACTGATTCAACTTCCTTGGTAGTAATCAGGCTATTTAGATTTTCCGTTTCTTCTTGAGTTACCTTTGGAAGGTTGTATGCTTCTAGGAAATTATCCATTTCTTCCAGATTGTCAAATTTGTTGGCATATAGTTGCTCATAGTAATTTCTTAGAATTTTTTGTATTTCTGTGATGTCTGTACTCATTTCACCTCTTTCATTCCTGATTTTACTAATTTGAGTCCTCTCTCTCTTTTTTTTGATGAGCCTGGCTAGAGGTTTGTCAATTTTGTTTATATTCTCAAAAAAGCAGCTCTTGGTTTCATTGATCTTTTGTATTGTTTTCCTGTTCTCTATATTGTTTATTTCTGCTCTAGTTTCTTTTTTTTTTTTTTTTGACAGCAGTGTCACTGGCCCTCATATGTGGGACCTGAACCGGGGCCGCTGGCTTCCCAAACTAGCGCTTAACCACCGCGCCACTTGACCGGCCCTCCGCTCTAGTTTTTATTATCTCCTTCCTTGTAGTCCCCTTTGGCTTCTTTTGCTGTTCTTTTTCCAGTTCCCTGAGATGTCAGGATAACCGGTTGTTTTGAGATTTTTCTTCCTGCTTTAGATAGGCCTGCAGTGCTATGAACCACCCTCTTAGGACTGTTTTCGCTGCATCCCAGAGATTTTGGGTTGTGGTGTTTTCATTTTCATTTGTCTCGAGGTATCTTTTGATTTCCTCCTTGATCTCATTTGTGACCCACTTGCTATTTAGTAGCATGTTATTTAGCCTCTATTTATTTGACGGCTTTCCGGGGTTCTTCTTATAATTGATTTCTAGTTTCATAGCATTGTGATCAGAGAAGACACTTGAAATGATTTCAACCTTCCTAAATATATTGAGACTTGTTTAGTGGCCTAACCTGTGGTCTATCTTAGAAAATGTTCCATGTGCACTGGAAAAGAAAGTATATTCTGTAGCTTTGGGGTGAAATGCTCTGACTATATCAGTTAAATCCAGCTGGTCTAATGTGTCATTTAAGGTCACTGTTTCGGCATTGATTTTCTGTCTGGAGGATCTGTCCATTGGTGACAGCAGGATGTTGAAGTCCCCTACTATGATAGTGTTACTGTTGATCTCCGTCTTTATGTCTGACAATATCTGTTATATATATTTAGGAACTCCTATGTTAGGTGCATAGATGTTTACTAGGGTTATGTCCTCTTGTTGGATCGATCCCTTTGTTACTATGAAGTGTCTGTCCTTCTTTGTCCTTTATTATGTTCTTCAATCTAAATTCCATTTTATCTGATATAGGTATCGCTACTCCAGCGTTTTTCTCAGTTCCATTTGCATGAAATACTTTGCTCCATCCCTTTACTTTCAGCCTGTATGTGTCTTTTGATCTGAGGTATGTCTCTTGTATAGAGCATATGCCAGGGTCTTGTTTTCTTATCCATTCAGTCACCCTGTGTGTTTTCATTGGAGCATTTAATCCTATTACATTTAATGTGATTATTGATAGATACGTATTTATTGCCATTTTGTTATTTGTGTTCCTAGTCTTCCTTAGTTAGGTTGTTTTTCTCTTCTGCTTAAAGAAGCCCTTTTAACATTTCCTGCAAAGCTGGTTTGGTGGTAATGAATTCCCTTAACTATTCTTTTCTGGAAAGCTCTTTATCTCTCCTTCAGTTTTCAATGATAACCTTGCTGGATACAGCAATCTGGATTGTAGGCCTTTATTTTTCATCCCTTTGAAAACCTCCTGCCACTCCATTCTGGCCTGGAGAGTTTCTGTAGAAAACTCGGCTGATAATTTTATGGGGATGCCCTTGTAAGTAACTTGCTGCCTTTCCCTTGCTGCTTTAAGGATTCTGTCTATGTCCTTAACCCTTGCCATTTTCACTATAAGTGTCTTGGTGTGGGCCTGTTTCGGATCATCTTGATTGGAACTCTCTGCACTTCCAGGGCTTGTATTTCACTGTCCTTTCCCAGGTTAGGGAAGTTTTCAGACATTATTACTCCAAATATGTTCTCAATCCCTTGGTCCCTTTCTTTTCCCTCTGCTATTCCAATGATTACCTTGTTGTTGAGTTTAATGTTGTCTCCAAGCTCTCTTAAACTATTTTCAGTGTTTTTCATTCTTTTTTCTTTTTGTTGTTCTGCTTGGATGATTTCTGCTATCTTGTCTTCTAAGTCAGTGATTCAATTTTCTGTTTCATTCAATCTGCTAATCATTCCATCAAGTTTGTTATTTAATTCAGCAATTGTGTTCTTAAGTTCTAGCTGGTTGCTTTTCATTATTTCTCTACCTTTCTTTATATTTTCATTAATTTCCTTAAACATTCTAATAATCAGTGTTCTGAACTCATCTCTCATAGATTGTTTACCTCTATTTCCTCTAGTTCCATTGATTCAAGAAATTTCTTCTGTTCTTTTATTTGGGTTGTGTTTCTTTGTCTCCCCATTCTGGCTTAGTCTTTTTGTTTCTTTTATATATATATATATATATATATATATATATATATATATTTGTCTACACACACATATATATGGACATATATTCACCTTTATATACCCATATATATGCCTATATTAAAAACTAGAAAATGATAAAAATGAAATAGAAATAAAATCAAAAACAACAAAGATAAGCAACCAATAAAGGGAAAACAAACAAGCAAACAAACAAACAAATAAAAACCTGTGCCGGTCTTGGCTAAAGTCCACCAAGTTCTCTTCAGTTTGTCCTCTGCTGTTCAAAAATTCCTGTGCGTCTTGTGGGAACAGAGTCAGCCACCTGACGCCTAGTGTGATCCTGGCACTGCAGGTTTGCTGTACTGGAGTGTGGTTGTGACGTGTGATTGGTAGTTTTTACAAAGTCACTGCCGTTTTGCTTTTGCCTGCCCCAAGTCAGGCTGCACCCCCAAAGGCTCAATGAGTGTCTTTGGGTACCCTTTCCATTGACAGCTGTGGAGAATGAAAGAGCTCCTCACTGACAAAGCCAGCTGCCAAGAGTCTCTTAATTAGTGCCTCAGCAAGTGAACCTGCCCTGCCTCCCAAGCCTTGCAGGAAAGGTTGGGGTGGGGTAGGTTGTGTCACTCTGCAGCCTTTACTGGGGCGTAAATTCTTGACCCCCTGCAGGTTGGAATACCTCTGTTGTTTGCCCCTACTGCTCCACTCCGGGGTTCAGTTTAAGACTCCAGCTTGGCAGGGGTCAAAGTTTGTGGGAATGGGTGGGTTATTGTTTTGTTTTCCTTTTTCTTTTTTTTTCTTTTTTTTTTTTTTTTGCTTTCTGTTCAAGAGAGGAGAAAAAAAAAGAAAAGAAAAGAATAAAAAGACACAGTTCCAACACTGTTTTGAGCCTAAGGCCTTTGCCTCATATGCTCCAGCGAAGTTCCTGCTGCTCTCCCAAATGGGCTGCCAGGGTTTAGGGGATTACCTGCACCCTGCTGTGTGGCTTGGATCCCCGCACCGTCTATCAGGGACCTGCGTCTCTGCCTGGCGCACACTGCGTCTCCGTGTGTGAGTATTCTTTCTTCCCCTGCTCGCTTCTTTTCAGGCTTCTGCCTCAGAGCCTGCGCTCCACGGGACCCCATGGGCACAGAAACTAATCCCTGAATCAGGTCAGGGATTTATCTTGCCCTGTCGCTGCCGGGCTCTGCACCCTGCATCCTGGGGATCCGGGGAGCCGCAGGTGCAGCTCGTACCTCTGCATGCATGTCTCCCCTCTCTCCTCCCCCACTCGCCCAGCCTAAGAGTCTTCCTCAGACTGCTATCGTCGCGCTCTTGCTGTACTCTAAGTGGGCCGTGGGCCGCAGGGACCGAGCAGTGGGAACACTCAGCGATCTGCTCTCTGAAGCTTGGTGCCTCAGCAGCCGCAGGTGCGGGCTGCACCTCAAGCGTCTCACTGCCTTCTTCCTCTACTCGCCCGGCCTGCCCACCTTCCAGCAATCGTTGTGTGAAACTCTTAGTCTCTTAGTTGCTCTGTGTGATGGTAGACGTCTCTTTGAAGTGTTACAGAAGTTCAAATTGTGGATATTTCCAGGGGAGAATTCAGGGAGCCCTCCTCAAAGCCGCCATCTTGGCCCCCCCAATCTATAATTTACTTTATAAATAAATATATGATTTTTCCATTTTATTCTAATTTCCTTCAGATTAGTTTCAGGTGTACAAAACAATATAATTGTTATACTTTTCACCCCTCACAAAGTGACAACCCTCTTTCCCAATCTGCCGTCCCACTCTCCCCCCAATATTATACATATCTATTTCACTGACTCCATTCCCCACACTGTACTCCACATCGCATGACTATATATATATATATATATATATATATATATATATATATATATATTAAATTATAGTTGACATAAAATATTATTCCACATCACATTCAGGTGTACAGTGCAGTGGTCAAGCCTCTACACTATACATGAAGCGGTCTCCCTAACAAGACATATGTCCATCTGACATCCTATAAAATATTTAAAATATTACTAATTTTATTCCCCAAACTGTCTCATATCCCTGTAGCACTATAGTAGTTAACAATTTATGCTGTCTAACCCCTTCCCTTTCTCTCTCATCCCCACTCCCTTCCCATCTAACAACCATCAGTTTTCCTCTATATCTCTGAGATTATTTCTGTTTACTTTGCTCATTTATTCAGTTTTTTAGATTTCACATATAAGCAAGATCATATGGTATTTGCCTTTCTCTGACTAACTTATTTCACTTAACATAATGTTCTCTAGGTCCATCCATATTGTTGCAAATGATAAGATTTCATTCTTCTTTATAGCTGAGTAATACTCCATTGTATAAATATACCATAGCTTGTTAGTCCAGTCGTCTACTGATGGGCATTTTGGTTGTCTCCAAGTCTTGGCTATTGTAAATAGTGCTGCAATGAAGATAGGGGTGCATATATTTTTTTGAATTAGCGTCTTGGCTTTCTCTGGATAGAGAAAGAGTGGAAGTGTTGGGTCATAAGGTAGTTCCATTTTCAGTTTTCTGAGATACCTCCATGCTGATTTCCGTAATGACTGCACCAATCTGCAGTCCCACCAACAGTGCACCTGGGTTCCCTTTTCTCCACAACCTCACCAGCACTTGTGGTTTGTTGATTTATTGATGATAGCCATTCTGACCGAAGTTAAGTGATATCTCTTTGTGGTTTTTATTTGCATTTTTTATTTGCCTCTAATCATTAGTGAGGTTGAACTTTTTTCGTATGCCTGTTGGCCATCTGTATGTCCTCTTTAGAGAAATGTCTCTTCATATCCCCTGTCCAGTTTTTAATTGGGTTATTTTGATTTTTTGGTGTTGATTTGAATGAGTGTTTTATAAACTTTGAATATTGACCCCTTATCGGATATATCATTGACAAATATCTTCTCCCATTCAGTAGGCTGCTTTTTTGTTTTATTGATTTCCTTTGATGTGAAAACACTTTTAAGTTTGATGTAATCTCATACGTTTATTTTTTTCTTTTATTTCCATTGCCCAAGGGGATATATCAGTAAAAATATTACTCAGGGTAATGTCTACAAATTTACTCCCTATGTTTTCTTCTAGGAGTTTTATGGTTTCAGGTCTTACATTTAAATCTTTAATCCCTTTTTAATTTGTTCGCATATATAGCTAAGTAGGTGTTCCGTTTTCATTTTTTCATATATGTCAGTCCAATTTTCCCAGCACGATTTATTAAATAGACTATCTTTACTCCAATGTAAAGTCTTGCTTCCATTGTCATAGATTAAATGTCCACTAGGCATGGATTTCTGGGCTCTCTATTGTGTTCCATTGATCTGTTTTTGTTTTTTTTATGCCAGCACTATACTGTTTTGCTTACTATAGCCTTGTAGTATGATTTGAAGTTGGGTGGCATGATACCTCCCATTTTGCTCTTATTTCTCAAGATTGCCATTGCTATTTGGAGTCTTCTATAGTTCCATATGAATTTTAGGATTCTATGTCCTATTTCAGAGAAAAATATCCTTTGTAGTTTGATAGGAATTGCGTTGAATCTATATATTGCCTTAAGTAGTATTGACATTTTAACTATATTAATTCTTCCTATCCATGAATATGGTATGTATTTCCATTTATTTGTATCTTTGTTGATTTCTCTTCTTAGTGTCTTATAATTTTCTGAGTACAGGTCTTTTACTACTTTGGTTAAATTTATTCCTAGGTATTTTATTATTTTTTGAAGCAATTGTAAATGGGATTGATTTCTTTTTTTTAAAGATTTTATTAGGGTTGGGAGAAAGGAATAGTGTTGGGTAACTGGGGAAGGGGAACAGCCAAGTTGTTGTTCTTCAATCTCAGATGTGGAGGGCGTTGGTGTCCATCGGGCTTCCCATGACAGCTCATGTCCTCTAAGCTCAAGGTGCTGTGTTCAATCTTAGTTGCAGGTGGGTGTAGCCACCATCCCATGCGGGGATCAAACCAGCAGCCTTTTTGTTAAGAGCACACGCCCTATCCACTGAGCCATCCGGACAGCAGCTCAGCTCAAGGTACTGAGTTCATTCTTAGTTGCCAGTGGGCATAGCCCACCATCAAATAGGTAGTCTTATTGTTACACCAGGTGAGCCATCCTGCCACATGTTGGCAGGTCAGAGACAGCTCAGCTCAGGTGCAACACCACTGATCCATGTGGAAATTGAACTGGAGGCCCTGTTGCTGAGGGCTCACGCTCTAAGCCAACTCTGAACCAACTGAGCTGCTCAGCCGGCCTGGGATTGATTTCCTAATTTATTCTTCTGATAGTTTATTATTGGTGTATACAGATGCAACTGATTTATGAATATTAATTTTGTATCCTGCTACTTTACTAAATTGATTTATGAGTTCTAACAGTTTTTGGTGGAGACTTTGGGAATCTGTATATATATAGTATCATGTCGTTTGCATATAATGAGAATTTTACTTTCTCCTTTACAATCTGGATGCCTTTTATTTCATTTTCTTGTGTGATTACTGTGGCTAGAACTTCCAGAACTACATTCAATAGAAATGGTGAAAGTGGGCAGCCTCATTTTGTTCATGACCTTAAGGGGAAAGGTATTAGTTTTTCCCCATTGAGTATGATGTTAGCTGTGGGCTTATAATATATGACCTTTATTATTCTGAGACATGGTACCTGTATTCCCACTTTCCTAAGAGTTTTTATCATAAATCGCTGCTGGATTTTGTCACATGTTTTTTCTGCATCTATTGATATGATCATATGATTTTTGTTTTTCATTTTGTTAATGTGATGTACTACATTAATTGATTTGAGTATATTGAATCAACCTTGCATACCAGAAATGAATCCCACTTGATCGTGGTATATGATCTTTTTAATGTTTTGCTGAATCCAGTTTGCTGGTATTTTATTGAGGATTTTTGCATCTATGTTCATTTGGGATATCAGCCTGTAGTTTTCTTTTTGTAATATCTTTGTTTGATTTTGGGATCAAAGTAATTGTGGTCTCATGAAATATGTTTGGGAACCTTTCCTCATTGTATATTTTTTGAAATAGTTTGAGGAGAATAGGTATTAAATAGACTATCTTTATCCCAATGTAAATTCTTGCTTCCATTGTCATATATTAAATGACCATATTTGGATGGGTTTATTCCTGGGCTCTCTATTAAGTTCTATTAATCTATGTGTTTTTATGCCAGTACCATACTGTTTTGGTTACTATGGGCTTGTAGTATGATTTGATGTCAACTAGCGTGATACCGCCCAGTATGATCTTTTTTTTTTTTAAACATTTTTTTTAAATTAGTTTCAGGTGTACAACACAGTGCAATAGTTATAGTTTTTACCCCTCAAAGTGACAACCACCCCACCCCCAGTTCGCCACCCCACTACCCCGCCATATCATACATATCTATTACAATTCTTTTGACTCCTTTCCACAGTATACTCCACATCCTGTGATATCTGTATATTCAATTACAGTTGGCATACAATACTACACAACATCAGTTTCCGGTGTAAAGGGCCTCTACTCCATCCATGAAGTGGTCTCCCTAACAAGACATGTGACTATCTGGCACACCACAAAATTTTTACAACATTATTGTATTCCCCGAACTGGGTTTCATATCCCAGTGGCAATATTGTAATTACCTATTTATGCTGTCTAATACCTTCCCCTACTCCCTCATTCCCACCTTCCTCCCAACTAGCAACCATCAGTTTTTCCTCTATATCTATGAGACTGTTTCTGCTTACTTTGCTCGTTCATTCAGTTTTTCACATTCCACATGTAAGTGAGATTATTGGCATTTGTCGTTCTCCGACTGACTTATTTCACTTAACATAATACTCTCTAGGTCCATCCATATCGTTGCAAATGGTACAATTTCATTCTTTATAGCGGAGTAATACTCCATTGCATAAATGTACCACAGTTTCTTTTTTTTTTAAAGATTTTATTGGGGAATTGCAGAACGGGAACAGCATTGGAGAACTGGGAAGGGGAACAGAGCAGTTGCTGTTCTTTTGTTCTTCAGTCAAGTTGTGGAGGAGATTGCTTCACTGTCCCATCTTGGTATTCTCATTGTGCTCTTCCCAGGTGAGGCAGACTGGTCACCGGCCTGTGGATGGATGCTCCTGGCAGCTCTTGACAGCTCACACCAGCTGCCAGCCACTCACTGTAGCCTATGGCAGCCCAATGCAGCAAAGGCTGCAGCCTACACCGTCGCTGGGGCTTGCACAGCCCAGCTCCAGGTGTAGCGTTGTTAGCTATGGAAGGCAGTGTCACTGGCCCTCATATTTGGCATCCGAACCAGGGCCGCTGGCATCCCAAAACGAGCTCTTAACCAATGCGCTACTCGGTTAGCCCTAATTTTATTTATTTTTATTTATTTTATTATTTATTTATTTTTAATTAGTTTCAGGTGTACAACACAGGGCAATAGTTATACTTCTTACCCCTCAATGTGACAACCCCCTCCCCCATTTAGCCACCCCAATCCTCCCCCCATATCATATATATCTATTACACTTCCTCTGACTCCCTTCCACAGTATAATCCACATCCCGTGACTATCTATATATTCAATTACAGTTGGTATACAATATTATACAACCTCAGCTTCAGGTGTACAGTGCAGTGATCAAGCCTCTACTCCATCCATGAAATGGTCTCCCTAACAAGACATATGACCATCTGACATCCCACAAAATATTTACAACATTATTAATTATATTCCCCAAACTGTCTTTCATATCCCTGTGTTAATATTGTAGTTGCCTATATTTGCTGTCTAATCCCTTCCCCTTCTCCCTCATCCCCACCACCCTCCCAACTAGTAATCCTGTTTTTCCTCTATATGAGACAGTTTCTGTTTCCTTTGCTCATTCATTCAGTTTTTCAGATTCCACATATGAGTGAGATAATATGGTATTTGTCTTTCTGTGACTGACTTATTTCACTTAACATAATATTCTGTAGGTCCATCCATATCATTGCAAATGGTACGAATTCATTCTTCTTTTCAGCGGAGTAATACTCCATTGTATAAATATACCACAGTTTCTTAATCCAGTCATCTACCGACGGGCATTTTGGTTAATTCCAAGTCTTCACTATTGTAAATAGCGCTGCAATAAACAAGGGTGCATATATTTTTTAGAATTAGCGTCTTGGATTCTACTGGGTAGACACCCAAGAGAGAAATTGCTGGGTCATAGAGCAGTTCCATTTCCAGTTTTTTGAGATACCTCCATACTGATTTCTATAACGGCTGCACCAGTCTGCAGTCCCAACAGTGCACCAGGGTTCTCTTTTCTCCACAACCTCACCAGCAATTGTTTGTTGTTTGTTGATTTATTGATGATAGCCATTCTGACCAGAGTGAGGCAGTATCTCATTGTGGTTTTTATTTGCATTTCTCTGATAATGAGTAAGGTTGAACATTTTTTAATATGCCTGTTGGCCATCTGTATGTCCTCTTTAGAGAAATGCCTCTTTATATCCTCTGTCCATTTTTTAATTGGGTTGTTTGTTTTTTTGGTGTTGAGTTGAATGAGTGTTTTATAAATTTTGGATATCAACCCCTTATCAGATATATCATTGGCAAATATCTTCTTCCATTTAGTAGGCTGCCTTTTTGTTTTATTAATTATTTCCTTTGCTGTGAAAAAACTTTTAAGTTTGATGTAATCCCATATGTTCATTTTTTCTTTTATTTCCCTTGCCTGAGGGGATATATCAGTAAAACTATTACTCAGGGTAATGTCTACAAACTTACTCCCTATGTTTTCTTCTAGCAGTTTGATGGTTTCAGGTCTTACATTTAAGTCTTTTATCCATTTTGAGTTTCTTCTCATATATGGTGTAAGAAAATGGTCCATTTTCATATTTTTGCACGTGTCAATCCAATTTTCCCAGCACTATTTATTAAATAGATTATCATTACTCCAATGTAAATTCTTGCTTCCATTGTCATAGATTAAATGACCGTATATGGATTGGTTTATTCCTGGGCTCTCTATTCTGTTCCATTGGTCTATGTGTCTGTTTTTATGCCAGTACCATACCGTTTTGATTACTGTAGCCTTGTAGTATGTTGTGCTGTCAGGTAGTGTGATGCCTCCCATTTTGTTCTACTTCTCAAGATTGCCATGGCTATTCGGGGCCTTTTGTGGTTCCATATAAATTTTTGGATTCTATGTTCTGTTTCTGAGAACAATGTCCTTGGTAGTTTGATTGGAATTGCATTGAATCTATATATTGCCTTAGGTAATATTGACATTTTGTCTATATTAATTCTTCCTATCCATGAACATGGTATGTATTTCCATTTATTTGTATCTTCTTTGATTTCTCTCTTCAGTGTCTCATAATTTTCTGAGTACAGGTCTTTTGCCTCTTTTATTAAATTGATTACTAGATATTTTATTGTTTTTGAAGCAATTGTAAAAGGGATTGATTTCCTGATTTCTTCTTCTGATAGTTTATTATTCGTGTATATAAATGCAACTGATTTCTGAATATTAATTTTGTATCCTGCTACCTTACCAAATTCGTTTATCAGTTGTAGCAGTTATTTGGTGGAGTCTTTTGGATTCTCTGTGTATATTATCATGTCATCTGCATATAATGACAATTTTACTTCCTCTTTTCCAATTTGGATGCCTGTTGTTTCATTTTCTTGTCTGTTTGCTGTGGCTAGAATTTCCAGAACCATGTTGAATAGAAGTGGTGAAAGTGGGCAGCCTTGTCTTGTTTCTGATCTTAAGGGGAAAGCTTTCAACCTTTCCCCATTGAGTACGATGTTTGCTGTGGGCTTATCATATATGGCCTTTATTATGTTGAGATATGATCCCACTATTCCCACTTTGCTAAGAGTTTTTCTCATAAATGGCTGGTGGATTGTGTCAAATGCTTTTTCTGCATCTATTGATATGATCATACGATTTTTATTTTTCGTTTTGTTAATGTGATGTATTACATTAATTGATTTACGGATGTGAAACCAACCTTGCATACCAGGCATGAATCCCACTTGATCGTGGTGTATGATCTTTTTAATCAGATGCTGAATTTGGTTTCCTAGTATTTTGTTGAGAATTTTTGCATTTATGTTCATTAAGGATATCGGCCTGTAGTTTTCCTTTTTTGTAATATCTTTGTCTGACTTAGGATTCAGGGTGATTGTGGCTTCGTAGAAAGATTTTGGGAGCCTTCCCTCTTTCTCTATTTTTTGGAATACTTTGAGGAGAATAGGGATTAAGTCTTTTTTGAATGTTTTGTAAAATTCACATGTGAAGCCATCTGATCCAGGGGTTTTGTTTGTTGAAAGGTTGTTGATTACTGATTCAATTTCTTTGGAAGTAATCAGTCTGTTCAGAGTTTCTGTTTTGTTTTTAGTTCAGACTTGGTAGATTGTATGCTCTTAGAAATTTATCAATTTCTTCCAGATTGTTTAATTTGTTAGCACATTGCTGCTCTTAGTATTTTCTTAAAATTGTCTGTATTTGTGTGGTATCTGTTGTCACTTCCCCCCTTTCATTTCTGATTTTATTAATTTTGGTTCTCTCTTTTTCCTGGTTAGTCTGGCTAAGGGTTTTTTGATTTTGTTTAGCTTTTCAAACAACCAACTCTTAGTTTCATTGATGTTTTGTACTGTTTTTCTCATTCTGTATTTCATTTATTTCTGCTCCAGTCTTTACTATTTCCTTCCTTATACTCCCTTTAGGCTTCTTTTGCTGTTTTTTTTCCAGTTCCCTTAGGTTTGAAGATACTCTGTTGATTTGAGATTTTTCTTCCTTCTTTAGGTAGGCCTGCACTGCTATGAACTTCCCTCTTAGGACTGCTTTTGCTGCATCACAGAGATTTTGGGTCATGTTTTCATTTTCGTTTGTCTCAAGGTATCTTTTGATTTCCTCTTTGATCTCATTTGTGACCCACTAACTATTTGGTAACATGTTATTTAGCCTGCATGTATTTGAAGCTTTCCAGATTTCTTCTTATAATTGATTTCTAGTTTCATAATATTGTGGTCAGAGAAGACACTTGATATTATTGCAATATTCTTAAATTTGTTGAGACTTCTTTTGTGGCCTAAAATGTGGTCTATCTTGGAGAATGTTCCATGTGCATTTGAGGAGAATGTATATTCTATAGCTTTTGGGTGAAATGCTCTAAAAATATCAATTAAATCCACCTGGTCTAAAGTGTCATTTATGGCCACTATGTCCGTGTTGATTTTCTGTCTGGAGGATCTGTGCATTGGTGACAACGGGGTGTTGAAGTTCCCTAATATGATAGTGTTACTGTTCATCTCTGTCTTTATGTCTGTCAAAATCTGTTTTATATATTTAGGAGCCCCTATATTGGGTGCATAGATGTTTACTAGGTTTATGTCCTCTTGTTGAATCGATCCCTTTATTATTATGTAGTGCCCTTCTTTGTCTTTTATTGTAGTCTTCAATTTAAAGTCCATTTTGTCCAAAATAAGTATTGCTACTCCAGCTTTTTTCTCATTTCCATTTTCATGAAATATCTTATTCCATACCTTTACTTTCAGTCTGTGTGTATTTTGATCTGAGATGAGTCTCTTGTAGACAGTATATGCATAGGTCCTCTTTCCTTATCCACTCAGCCACTCTGTGTCTTTTGATTGGAGCATTTAGCCCATTCACATTTAAAAATATGTAATGCTTCACGAATTTGCATGTCATCCTTGTGCAGGGGCCATGCTAATCTTCTCAGTATTTTTCCAATTTTTTTAGTTTATATGCTGCCAAAGTGAGCACGGCCTTTTTCTTTTTCAGTTAAATTTATTCTTAAGTATTTTATTGTTTTTTAAGCAATTGTGAATGGGATTGATTTCTTGTTTTCTTCTTCTGATAGTTTATTATTGGTGTATACAAATGCAATTGATTTTTGAGTATTAATTTTTTATCCTGCTGCTTTACTAATTCATTCATCAGTTCTAATAGTTTTTTGGTGGAGTCTTTGGGGTTCTCTATATATAGCATCTCATCATCTCCATATAATACAATTTTGCTTCCTCATTTCCAATTTGGATGCCTTTTATTTATTTTTCTTTTCTGATTGCTGTGGCTAAACTTCCAGTACTATGTTGAATAAAAGTGGTGAAATTGCGCAACCTTGTCTTATCCCTTAAGGGAAAAGATTTTAGCCTTTCCCTGTTAAGTATGATGCTAGGTGTGAATTTATCATAGAGGTCGTTTAGTATGTTGAGATATTCGCACTTTGCTAAATATTTTTGTCACAAATTGCTGCTGGATTTTGTCAAATGCTTTTTCTGCCTCTATTGATATGACCATATTATTTTTATTTTTCAGTTTGTTTATATGGTGTATCACGTTAATTGTTTTGTGGATATTGAACCAAACTTACATACCAGTAATGATTCCCACTTGATTGTGATGTATAATGTTTTTCATGTTTTGCTGAATTCAGTTTGCTTGTATTTTTTGAGGATTATTGCATGTATGTTCATTAGGGATATTGGCCTATTGTTTTCTTTTTTTTGTAATATCTTTGTCTCATTGTGGGATCAGGATAATAGTGGCTTCATAAAATGAGCTTGGGTACTCCCTCCTTCTGATTTTTTTGGGATATTGAGGAGAATAGGTATTAATTCTTTTTTGAATATTTGGGAAAATTCACCTGGGTAGCCATCTGGTCCAGGGCTTTTGTTCATTGGGAGCTTGTTGATTACTGATTTAATTTAATTGGTAGTAATTAGTCTGTTTAGATGTTTTGTTTCTTCTTGATTCATCCTTGGAAGATTGTATGCTTCTAGAAATTTATCCATTTCTTTGAGATTATCTAATTTGTTGGTATATAGCTGCTCACAGTATTTTCTTAATTTTTTTTTTTTTGTATTTCTGTGGTGTCTGTTGTCACTTCTCTTTCATTTCTGATTTTATTAATTTGGGTCATCTCTCTGTTTTTCTTGATGAGTCTGGCTAAAGGTTTGTCAATTTTATTTATCTTTTCAACAAATCAACTCTTGGTTTCATTGAGTTGTTTGTTTGTTTTTTGTCTCTATTTGGGCCTCTAGCTGTCCTCTGCCCCACCAGGATGGGTAGACAGAGTCCTCGCTGATTCCCGCTACCAGCTCTCATGAAATTCCCCTTTCTGAGGCAGGACCCCTGGGCTGGGGATTCCAGTGTGGGGCCGGGTGACCCCTCTCTGTTTTGGGGGACCTCTACCACTGAGGTGTCCCTTCTGATATTTACCCCCTCTCTGTGAGTCAACCTACCTCGAGTCTCCATGCTTCCTATTCTTGACCTGCCCTGTTCTTTAAATCCTTAGTTTTAGTGCTTCTGTTCAGCTAGTGTTGAGATGAATCCCAAGGTTGACTGTTGTATAATTTATTTGTAATTTTGGTGTTACCCTGGGAGGCATTTGATACAGCGCCCACCTAGTCTACCATCTTAGATGCACTACCCCTGAGTCACCCAGAGTGGGGTTTTAACTGGGCAATATTACTTCATAGCCTGCCTGAACTATTAGTCACCATTCTATACCACCTTCCTCTGACAGTCTCTCTTATATGAGTGAAAACATTGATCAGGTAAATTTTTAGCTCTGAAAGAAAATATATAAGGGATGCTGTACATGTCGGTTTGCTTTCATCACATAATTTCCTTTTAATCAAAGTATGTTATACTATTAATGGCTATAAAAATTTGATTCAAAGGAAAAGGAGAGTATCTGAGAAATACTGAAATGCTTATGCTTCAAAGTGACTTTTAAATTTTCTTGGTATTTGCTGAGGGTAAAGATATTTAAAAGAGGAATCGTGATAGGGACTGGAGAAATGTTCCTGGTCAGCATTATTCTAGAAGCCCCAAGGACAGAAGAGGTAGGATTAGCTATATAAGCCTGGCTGAAAACAGTACTTTGACCATGGAGGAAACTCACTTCTCTAGCCTACTCTACCTTGGTTAGTGGCCTTTGCCCTAATTAATACTGTTGTTTCCAATTCACTGATACTTTTGTGTTTTATCTAATCTCCCCACTCTCTTACCTCACATTTCAGGATACCACAATATTACTGAAAGGTCTTCAGGTTTCTAAAATATCACCTTTGGAAATATCCCTCAACTGTCACCAGTTTACTCTTTCCAGCAAGGGGGAAAAACAGGTGGAAAATTGTGAAGTTTTAAATAAAATGAGAGAGGAATAAATTACCATGTGCAAATTAATGCTTATATGTGCTGGGTGACAAAAGCATACCTTTTCATAAGAATCAAGATGGTAACTTGACTTTAGCTTTTCCCAGTCTCAGTCATCTGGTTGAGCTATGTTGCTTCACAATTGTGTAACTTTGAGAAAATACACTCCTCTTTTTAGGCTTATTCCTCATTGATATATGAAATAATTAGAATAGCCAATCAAAGTGTTGGCTGAAATGTTTTTATGTAGTGGTTCTTTAATTCTAGATTAAGTTCTAGCAAGGAATTATCCATTAGTTTCTCTGACTTGCACTGACTTTCAAATTGTAATGTTAATCTATGCCCTTAGACCCACATATCACCAAGGAAAATGAAATCATACTGATAGCTATTGCATAGTATGTGGTCTTCATTATGTGGCAGGTACAATTTAGTAAGTTCCCAGGTATTTAGTCATCAAAACAACCCTAAGAGACAGACACTATCATTACTTTCATTTTCCAGCTAGGGAAACTTATCCTTACCCCATAAGAGAGGCTAAAACATTTGGCCAAATTCATATAACTAGTAAGTGGCAGTTACAATTTGAACTCAGACAACCTGGCTCTATAGACTATGCACTCAACTAATATACTACATTAACAGCATTTCTTTTTTATTAAATATATTGGGATGACACTGGTTAATAAATTTATATAGGTTTCAAGTGTACACTTCTATAATACATCATCTATATATTGCATTGTTTGTTCACCACCCAGAGTAAATTCTCCTTCCATCACCATATATTTGACCCCTTTGACCCTCTTCTAAAACTCCCCTACCTCCTTACCCTCTGGTAACCACTAAACTGTTGTCTGTGTCTGAGTTTTGTTTGTTTGTCTTGTTCATTTGTTGTTTTCAGTTTTATATCCCACATATAACTGAAATCATATGGGTCTTGACTTCTGTCTGACTTATTTTGCTTAGCATGATAATCTCAAGATCCATCCATGTTGTCTTTTTTTTTAAATTCTTTTATTGTGAAATGAGCATTTTTTTTAAAAATTAGTTTCAGGTGTACAACACAGTGCAATAGCTATGCTTTTTGTCCCTCTAAGTGACAACCTCCCTCCCCCAGTTCACCATCCCACACCCCCCATATCATACATATCTATTACAATTCCTTTGACTCACTTCCACAGTATACTCCACATCCCATGACTATCTATATATTCAATTACAGTTGGCATACAATATTATACAACATCAGCTTCAGGTGTACAGTGCAGTGATAATGCCTCTACTCCATCCATGAAGTGGTCTCCCTAACAAGACATGTGACCATCTGACACCCCACAAAATATTTACAACATTATTATGTCCCTCGAACTGTGTTTCATATCCCTGTGGCAATATTGTAGTTACCTATTTATGCTGTCATCCATGTTGTCTTAAATGGCAGTGTTTCATCTCTTCTCATGGCTGGGTAATATTCCATCTTCTTTTTTCAATCATCTATTGAAGGACACTCTGGTTGTTTCCATGTCTTGGGTACCATGAATAATGCTGCACTGAACATAGGGGTACAAATATCTTTATGGATAAATGTTTTCAGATTTTTGGGGTAGATACACAGAAGATGGATTGCTGGGTCATATGGTAATTCTATTCTTAATTTTTGGAGGAATGTCCACATTGCCTTCTGTAGCAGCTGCACCAATCTGCATTTCCACCAACAGTGTATGAGGGTTCCTTTTTCTCCACAGCCTCTCCAACACTTATTATTACTTGTCTTGTTGCTAACAGCCATTCTAACAAGTGTGAGATGGTATTTCATTGTGGTTTTGATTTACATTTCCCTAATAGCTAGTGAAGTTAAGCATCTTTTCATATATCTGTTGGCTGTTTGTAGGTCTTCTTGGGAGAAGTGTCTGTTCAGGTCTGCCCATTTTTTTAATTGGATTGGGCAACACTTCTTGACATAAGTTGGAAAAATAACAAATGGTGATTTAAAAGTATGCAAAATAAAATGTTAAATACCAAATATTTGCAAACCCTCTTCTCTCCACAGGAGTTTAAAGCTTATATACAAATGTCCAGCTATTTCTTCATTGTGCTCCTTTCTCCAAAGTTAAGAACAAGGAAAAGTTATTAAACTATTTGTTTGTTTTACATTTTCAAGTTTTCTTTTTTTCTTTTTTTCTTTTTTAAAGATTTTATTGGGGAATTGGCGGAGGGGAACAGCATTGGGGAATCGGGAAGGGGAACAGACAAGTTGCTGTCTTTTTGTTCTTCAGTTTAGTTGCGGAGGATGTTGCTTCACTGTTGGTATCGTCATTGCGCTCTTCCCGGATGAGGCAGATCGGTTGCTGGCCTCTGGATGTCGCTCACCGCGGCTATTGGCAGCTCACTCTTGGCTGCCAGCCGCTCACGCTGGCTGCGGGCCACTCACTGTAGCCTATGGCAGCCCACTGCAGCAGGGGCTGCAGCCCACACCATCACCGGGGCTCGCACAGCCCAGCTCCAGGTGGAGCTGTTGTTAGCTGTAGAGGGCAGTGTCACTGGCCCTCATGTGGGATCCGAACCGGGGCCACTGGCATCCCAAAACCAGTGCTTAACCAATGCGCCACTCGGCCGGCCCTCAAGTTTTCTTTAATGGGAACACAGCATGAACTCACAAGGGGCTGAATTGTTCAGGGTAGATTCCACCTATTCATTTGTAAATGACCATATCCTTGTATGGAAAAGAGGTTTAGTTATTAGATATAGCTAATCTGCCTATTTGCAGCTGAGCTCTTGACTGAAATAGGTCATAATATATCATGTGTAATGTGTGAAAGTCATGTATGTTTAACTGCTTTTATAAAGCTATTGACGATTCCTATGTACTGGGCTGTGCTGCTTATGGTGATGCTGGAGATGGGGCGCTGAGCTGTTGGGTATGAAGTGTAACAGGACAGACTTTACTACCTGAAATTGTTGATTCAAGATCAGATTGGGTAAGGAACAAACCTCAAAACGACCAACAAGACCAAAGAAGAGTACACTTAAGTTGAAGACACAACATTTGATCTGAAACAAGAATTTTCGCCTACTCAACAGCTTCAAGAAAACATTTCCCAATGCTGCTAATAGTCTATGTTTTCTTCAGGGCTGCACTGGGAGATTGCCCAGTGCAGTAGCAGTTGTATTCTTTGTTAGCTTGATAGATCATTTTCTCTCAGTCTTTTTTTTAATACTTGCAACCTTTATCCTTTGAAACGTGTGCTGAAAAAGATCAGCTAATACCACTGAAAGTGAAATATTTGATTATCACTGCGAGATGAGATTTGATCCAAGCCTTCTCTATAAACAATAGACACAATGGGGACCCCAATGGTACTTCAGCAGCACTGCATGAAACTGGGGTTATTGAAAAGCTGCTAACCTCTTATGGATTTATTCAGTATTCAGAACATCAAGCTAGACTTTTCTTCCACTGTTCACAGTATAATGGCAACCTGCAGGGCTTAAAAGTATCAGATGATGTTGACTTTGTGATTCTTAAAGAACTTTCCTTTGGAGACAAAGATACAAAATCCAAGGTGACCCTGTTGGAAGATGACTGTGTTAGGTTTCATACTTCAACAGTCTGATATGAAAAATTAGAATGAGAAACCAACATAAAAGTTCTATCAAATACATTTCAGTTCACTATGAAGTCTGAGAAATGGGTTTAATTGCTGCCATGAGAGATGGTTTTGGTCTCATCAAGTGTGTGGACTGTGATGCTCGTATGTTCTTCTACTATAGTGAAATTCTGGATGGGAACCAGGTCCATGTTGCAGATGAAGTAGTTTACTGTGGTTCTTGGTATTCCCTCTGTGCAAAGAAATCATGCTATTAGGATTAAAAGCTTCCAAAGGACATGGTTTCATTCCATTTCCCTTCAGATCATCACTTTCTGGGCACTGTAGAAAAAGGAACCACTTTTTCCAATCTTAAAACCACTAGCCCAAATAAAGGCAAAGAAAAGGAGGCCAAGGATGGTATTATTGCTTATAATGATTGTGGAGTGAAATTGACTATTGCTTTTCATGCCAAGGATGTGGAAGGATCTACTTCTCTTCAAATAAGACATAAGGTTGAATTTAGTATTAGTGATGAACAGAGGCCTGGGAGAGCAGATTCCAACTTGTGTGCAGATTTTAGATCCTAATTCTAACTCCAAGAAACTTTTGGGTTATGTGGCAACTCTGAAGGATAATTTTGGATTCATTGAAACAGCCAATTATGATAAGGAAATCTTTTTCCATTACAGTGAGTTCTCTGGTGATGTTGATACCCTAAAACTGGAGGACATGGTCCAGTATAGCTTGTCCAAAGGCAAAGACAATGAAGTCAGTGAAGAAAAAGTCAACAAAACATACTTGGTGAATGGCATTACTGATCCTACCATCTACTCTGGTAAAGTTCTTCACCCCTTGAGGAGTGTTGATCCAACACAGACCGAGTACCAAGGAATGATTGAGATCATGAAAAAAGGAGATATAAAAGGTGATGTCTATTCATTTGCCATAGCTGAAATGGCCAGCAAAGGGGATTGCTTGCAGAAAGGGGAGAGTATCAAGTTCCAGTTGTGTGGCCTGGACCAAAATGCACAGACTATCACCTACAGCATCACGCTCCTGCCAAGGGCCATCGTGGAATGTGTGAAAGATAAGTTTAGCTGCATTAACTATGAAGTAGGAGATAACAAGAAACTATTTTTCTATGTGAAAGAAGTTCAGGATAGCATTGAGCTACAGGTTGGAGACAGGTGGAATTCTCAGTAATTCTTAAGCAGTGCACTGGCAAGTGCAGTGCTTGTGATGTTTGGTGAATCTGCGAGGACCTCAAGGCTGTTGCAGCTCCACGACCTGATAGGTTAGTCAATCTATTAAAGAATATCACTCTGTATGATTCCAGTGCTCCTTATGTAATAGTTCTTCATCAGCCAAGGGGACCAGATAACTCAATGGGATTTGGTGCAGAAAGAAAGATCCATCAGGCCAGTGTCATTGACTAACCACATCCAGAAGGCACATCATTATTCCATATGATTAAATTGGGTTGATTCTGGTGAAGGGTTCTGAATATCTCCCTCTTCATCTCTCCCCATACCTGTAATACTTATTCTATTGAGCTATTACACCAGTTTTAACACCTTCCTCATGTTATGTTTAAAAATAAATAAATAAATAAATAAATAAATAAATAAATAAATTTAAGAAAACCAAAAAAAAAATTACTGACCTTGTCTTTTCATAACAGAAAACAAAATATTTGCAACTAAATTAAATCCCTTTAATCAAAGAATATACAAAGCGCTGATCCTCTCTTATACTTAGGTTACACTCAATCCCTGATGGCTGATTTTGATGAAAGGTGAAATTTCTTAATTCAGAGTGATTTCATACATGCACAATTCACACACTTCATGTCACTGTTTTCTATTCTTTCTGGAGATACTTAAAGGGCACTGCAATCTCTTTACTGTACCTCTCTCAAGTTGCTTTTAGGTTCACATTTACTGGTAACTGTTTTTCAAGGGAAGAGATCAGATTAAGGTCATAATTACAATCTCTGGCTTGCTGAGTCTACACACACTGTGAAGTGGATAATTGAGACAACTATCAAAATAATTCAACACACAAAAAATTATTGCTTCAATTATTTGGCTATTTCAGAGGAGTGTGTTTTGTACTGAATTACCTACCTAACTGCTTCCACTTCACTTTATGTGGGGTGCCTCCAAGTTGCTAGGGTGCTGAGCTGATAACTGTATCACCCCAAATCTACTATTTTCCCTTTTTCATTTACTGATTTCTATATTAGCCCACTTTTTCAAAAATCAAGTCCTCAGGAGGAAGTTTATGTTGTTTCAGACTTAAAGATTTGAATTCCCCTGTGACCTTGGGTGTTTAATGGTACCTCTCAGGACCCTATGGAAAATTTAATAATCTCATAGGACTCTTCTAGCTCTGACATTCAGTGAATTGTTTTGTCTTATCAGACTAGGTTTAGAGAAGTCTGGACAAACAGTAAAGCTTAGTGTCAGACCATTGATATCCATACAGCTGAAGTCCATGCTAATGGTGTTGGACACTGAGAGTCTGTGGCTGGATCCTCATCTCCAGGGCTGCAGTCCCAGAAACAATCTTCTCTTTGCTACAGTGCTGCCCTAGTCTGAAAATTTGGCTAGGAATTTTCAAGAGAAAAATATTCCATGTGTTTGTGCATACATACATTAGAGTGTCTGCTGCTGGTGCTCCTGCAAGGCCTTTCCTCTCCAGAGCAGTGACTTAACAGGCAGCAGAGATTGGCAGCAAGGAACATCAAAAAAAAAGTGAAAGGTGAATGAGTCTAGTGGAGTTGCCTGGAAGTATCGAATACTTACTTATTAAGTGAAACTGTCAAGCTTATATTCAAAGGGCTCTGTTTCAGAGACCTGTTAATGAGTTAAATTCATTTTCCATGGCAATTACTTGCAGGCTAAGTTTATACAGTAGCCTACTGTTAGCCTCTCATGTAAACACTGTCAACTGCTTATGTAGCTCATCCTTATTTTTTTTAAAGATTTTATTGGGAAATTGGGGGAGAGAACAGCTTTGGGGGATCGGCAAAGGGGAACAGACAAGTTGCTGTCCTTTTGTTCTTCAATCTAGTTGTGGAGGACGTTGCTTCACTGGCCCATGTCGGTATTGTGATCATTGCGCTTCCTGGTTGAGGCAGATTGGTTGCTGGCCATTAGACGGCTGCTCACCATGGCTCACTGCAGCTCATGGCAGCTCATACAGGGTGCTGGCCACTCACAGCAGCCCAGTTCCAGGTAGAGCTGTTGTTCACCATCTTAGCTGTAAAGGGCAGCATCACTAGCCCATGTGGGATCTGAACTGGTGGCCCTTCTGCTCAGAGCTCGGGCTCCCAAGCCAACTCAGCCAATGAGCCACTTGGCCATCCCTGTAGCTCTTCTTATAAAACCAAGCCGACTCCATAGCTAAGCTAGGTTTCACTTACAAATGTAATACTATTGGTAGATTGCTCAACCTCACTCTGGAAAGGTAGTCATCAAACCAATTCTGTTTCCCTAAGTTCAACTTGTCCAGATAATATGCAAATAAACTTGTTTATGAGCTATAATCATACTGGTAGAATTTCCCAGAGTTGACAACCATATCTGTAAATATTGCCTTAACCATCTTGGATTCATGTGAATGTGAAGGGAAAATTGATGGGATATCTCCAGACTGCATTCAAATGAATCATGATGCTATTTGAACAGATAGTTTAATATATGATCACGTTTTCTAAACTTCTTTTTGATTTTTTTTTTTTTTTTGAGGAGAGTGTCACTGGCCCTCATATGTGGGACCTGAACCGGGGCCGCTGGCTTCCCAAGCCAGCGCTTAACCACCGCGCCACTCGGCCGGCCCTAAACTTCTTGATTTGTTTATATTTTCTCTTGGTTTCTGTAAATTGAAGTGCAGAGGTTAAGTGCCTGGTTTTAAAAAAAATACAGATTTTCCTATTTCCTGCTTTATGCTCTCACCATGAGACCCAAAGTTTGAAATATTTGTCATATTATAAATTCATGAGAATTGTGTAGTACACATTCCCCTCTTATCTACAGTTTCACTTTCCATAGTTTCTGTTACCCACAGTCAACCATGGTCTGAAAATATTAAATGAAAAATTCCAGAAATAAATAATTTATACGTTTTAAATTGCATGCCATTCTAAGTAACTTAATGAAATCCCACATCTCCCCAATTCATCCTGTCTGGGATGTGAATTATCCCTTTGTCCAACATATCTAGCTGTATACACTACTTGCCTAATACTCGCCAGTTATCGTATTAGTTATCAGAGAAAGGGAGAGAATACTCATACCTTTTATTACAGTATAGTGCTATAATCATTCCATTTTATTAGTAGTTATTGTTGTTATTCTCTGGCTGTGCCTAATTTGTAAATTAAACTTCATCATGAGTATGCATCTGTAAGAAAAACATAGCATATATAGGGTTGGTACTATCAAAGATTTTAGGCGATCACTGGACGTCTTGAAGGTGATCTCCTATGGATAAGGGGGGTATTACTCTATTTCTTTTCTACTGGATACAATGAAGGCATCCAGAATTGTGTGTAGCTTATAATGGTATTTGATGTATTTGCTCAGAGTTCAAAATCATGCAAGGTATCATCAATGATAGTAAAATTTGCTTTTCAAAGAATCTCCCCCAATGCCTTAAATTATCAACATGATTGCAGAGTGGATCATGATCAGAAAGTGGCAATAATCCTTTTCCTTTAATGAAATATAACATTGATGAATTTTCTTTTTAGAATTGTCACTTTAGATAGCTGTGTATTCATAAATTTTACATTCTGATCCTGGGGAGCAGGGCAGGCATCATGGGCATGCTACCAGTGCAGTGGTACAAGGCACCACACTCAGAAGGAATTCCAGTGTTTAGAGTTTAATGCTCTGAGGTCACCCTCTTAAAATTCTTAGTAATTTTATCTTTGGATTGTGTTTTTACATAACATCTAAAAGGACAGTGGAACATGTGACAGGAGTTTGGAAAGTGGCCTCACATATAATTCTTCCTCCCTAGGATGAGTTCTCAGTGCCGATGGCTACCCAGCAACTATTGCTGCCCTCTGCCCCCTGTGGGAAAGGTTGAGGCCCCCATGAGTTATGGACTGGAGCATGGTGTTGCCCTGGGATAACAGTATCATGGCCTCGGTGAGAGTGAGCCTCTTGCCCACCCACCACTTTCAGTCTAGCAGTAAATCCTAGTGCTCAATCACTTTCAAGGCTCATTCATCTACTGTGGGTGGGGTTGTGAGAAAAAAAGATGCCTTGCTAAACTTCCCCTCTCTCTGGAAGGGCATGGTATGTTAATCTGGTGACTGGCAGAAAGGAAAACCCAGCATGTACTCAATAGTTGTGCAGGCCCTTGGCTTGTACTTACCCTGCAAGTATCCCCATCCCTGAAGTACTGCAATGTTAGAACTCAAATAAAATATACTGTGACAGGTCAAGAGAGATACCATGAAAAGAAAGAAAAAAAGCTTAAGCGCTTTTTTTTCTGCTTTTAGGACAGGGGTCTCACATTTGAATTTTGTACTGGAATCTGAAAATTATGCAGGCAATCCTGCTGGGGAGTTAGTCAACCAACCAATTTTAGGTGACAATCCAAGTGGTCCACTGGCAAATTATGACAATGTTAAAAGGATTTCCTAGTTTGAGCATGCTATGGTAACTCAAACCCTAAATACGGGTCAAGAATTTAGTTACTTCATTTGTAAAATGAGAGGGTTATTTTCTGCATTTTTCAAGGCCCTTCCAATGTTAGAATTCTGTGATTTCTGTGAACATTTTATTAGAAATGTATTTTTTTCCTTTCAGAGCCAGAGTATAGTATAGGAATTATATTCTCTCTATATTAGTGTTTCTCAACAGGGGCAATTTTTCCCCTCAGGGAATGTTTGGCAATATCTTGAGACATTTTTGCCTGTCACATCCGTTTGGGGTGCTACTGGTATATAGTGGATAGAGGCCAGGAATGGTGGTAAGTATCCTACAATGCACAGGGCAGTCCTCCATGACAAATAATTTTCCAGCTTCAGATGTCAATAGTGCCAAGATTGAAAACTTCTGGACTATACATAACAAATATATCTCTCTGGATTCTTATCGATTTCCCATTTTTTTCTCTAACAATAGGTTAAGGCCTGATAATGTTAGATTAAGGCAAATGAAAACAAACTCATAGAAACAGAGACGAAAGTGATGGTTATCAGAAGGGAGAGGGTGGGGGGATCAGTGAAAAAGGGAAGGCAAATATAGTCAATAATATTATGATAACTTTACATGGTGACAGATGATTACTAGAATTAGTGAGGGTGATCACATTCTAAGGTATAAAAATGTCAACTGGGCCGGCCGAGTGGCGTGGTGGTTAAGCGCTGGCTTGGGAAGCCAGGGGCCCCGGTTCGGGTCCCACATATGAGGGTCAGTGACACTGCCCTCAAAAAAAAAATGTCAACTAACTATATTGTGCACCTGAAACTAATATAACCTATTATTATATAATAATATAATTATACATTATATTATATATTATTATATAATATAAGATTGTATACCAGCTATACTTACGAGGTTGGACAATTAAGTTTGTGATCTTTGCAATGATGTTGCTAACCTTTTTTTATGATATCAGAGGGATTACTCATTATGAATTTGCACCAACTGGACAAACAGTTAACCAGGTTTACTGTTTGGAAGTGCTGAAAAGGCTGCATGAAAATGCTATATGACCTGAACTTTTCACCAACGATTCATAGCTCTAGCATCACGACAATGCACCAGTTCACACGGCACTGTCTGTGAGGGAGTTTTTAGCCAGTAAACAAATAACTGTATTGATTGGAACACCCTTCTTACTCACCAGATCTGGCCCCCAATGATGCCTTTCTTTACCCAAAGATAAAGGAAATATTGAAAGGAAGACATTTTGATGACATTCAGGGCATCAAGGGTAATATGATGACAACTCTGATTGCCATTCCAGAAAAGGAATTCCAAAATTGTTTTGAAGGGTAGACTAGACATTGGCATTGGTGCATAGGTTCCCAGGTGGAGTACTTCCATGGTGACCATAGTGATATTCAGCAGTGAGGTATGTAGCACTTTTTATGATGAGTTTGCTATCTTAAATTTTCATTCCTTTTAAATTTAACAAAAAAAGAAAAAAAACCCATAAATGATATTGACTAAAGTTGTTATTGGGTACTATTATAAGGAAATGGGGTCATCTGTAATCTTTTATTTGCCAAGGTAGGAAGAGAATGATAAGTGTAGTTATAAGTCTCTTACGCACAAGGTATGAACGAGCACAAAAAGTTAGGCCTTCTTTCTTTTTTTTCTTTTTTCTTTTTTTTTTTAAGTTAGATTCAGGTGTACCAAACAATGTAATAGTTAGACATTTCACCCCTCACAAAGTGATAACCCCTCTTCCCCAATCTATTGCCCCTCTGACATCGTATATATCTATTACAATTCATTGACTGTATTCTCTATGCTGCATTCCATATTCCATGACTTTCTTGAGCTAAGGATTGAAAGATTTTTGCACTGGTGAACTTTATTGTGTTGGTAGAATGTCGAGAGTGATGATTTCTTTGTAGCCACCACAGAAAGCAGAGAGCTTTTTAAGAAAGCTAGTCATCACTATCACTAATAACACGAGGAAGTACAAGGAGGATGCTGCTGGATAACTCCAAAGCTTTTTTATTCATTAATTCATTAATGTATTCATTTAGTCAATATTTTAAAATGAAAAGCCTACCATTTGCCACACTATCAAAGAATACGGTGATTATTATTAATAATAAAAACCCTAGATAGGTCCTTGTTTGCATTCTAATAGTCATAGTAAGAAATACACAAATAACTAAACCAAAATTTATCTAATAATGTGATAGCTACAAAAAAGTATGGAGTGAGTGCCATAGGTTGTAAAACAAATCAGAGAGAGATTTCTTTAAGATCTTAGGAAAGAGAGAGGCTGTGTTTTGATTGAGGTCATCAAGAAGTCTTTGTGTAATTGGTGATTATTTTTCTGGATTTTATTTATATGGTAGAATTTGGATAGCTGTACTCTCTGTAATGTAGTGAATATCTAAGTGAGGAAGGTAAAAGTGGAAATGTATTCATGGAATCAGAATTCTGTACGGGGATGATGTATAGACAGGGCTTTTGTGATTGCAGGTATCAGAAGCTCAACTTAAAAACTAATTTAAGGTGAAAGAGCAGTTTATAATTAAGGATCCTAGAGTATCTCATAAACCAAAGACAGAAATTAAAGAAAGAGAAACGAGGAAGAGAGGAAGAAAGAAGCAGAGACAAGAGGAATGCCCTTACTGAATTTCAGATTCTGGTTCCAGTGGTTCCTGAAACCCAGCTTCATTTCCTCTGAATCCCCAAAACTGACTGAGGCCTTACTTGATTTTGGTGCTCACCCTAGATTAATGAGCTATAGCTAGAGGTAGAGATACAAATTGTACTCACCAGTCAGCACTCTCAACTGCTATGAATGAAGTTAGAATGGGGTGGCAATTTCCAGAATGAAAGCATTCTGCAAGAATAGGGGAGAAGTATACTGGGGAAAAGGTGTCCACCAGATAGAATTGGTTCTAAGATGTCACCATAGCTTCATCCAATCCCCTTTGAAATTAAATGGCATACCTTACATTTGTAAAGTGACGTATGCCAACCAATGTGTACACACATGAATTGTCTTACCTAAACCTCAGTGTAGTCCTATGAGGAATGTACTTTTTTTCTACAATACTTACAGATGAGGAAACCCAATCTTTAAGAGGTAAAAATAACTTGATGAATATAATATACAAATCTGATAAGTCAGGGAGCCAGAATTCAAACACAGGTACTTTGACTCAATGATTACACAATACAATACTGCCTCAAACATTTTTGTGAAATAGTTGCAGAGCTGCTTCATGGGCATATGACGAATATAGTCTCTCAAGGCCACATGCT
The DNA here is from genome assembly GCA_033961575.1 of Aselliscus stoliczkanus. Taxonomy (NCBI): domain Eukaryota; kingdom Metazoa; phylum Chordata; class Mammalia; order Chiroptera; family Hipposideridae; genus Aselliscus; species Aselliscus stoliczkanus. Next base: position 77,377,675 of record CM066737.1, read on the forward strand.
CAAAGTGTCCCTATGATTGGGGTTTAATGACCTGTAGTCACCATTTTGAAATTCTTAACAATTTTATCTTTGAATTTATGTTTTGTAAATGGTGTCTGATGGAGCAATGGAACATGTGCTAAGGGCTTGGAGTCTTGGCTCACATGCAACACAGCCTCATCCAAATTTCCTGCTTTTCTATGAATATCTCTGTGCCTAGAAGAACATGACATTCAATAGCAAATAAAAAATACCTTGTCATGTTGTGGGAAACACTGCAGAAGAATAGAAAAAGTTTTATATTTTAGTATCTTTAACAGCACTTTTCTCCCTACTTTTTAAACAAGGGGTACTGCATTTTTATTTTGCATTGAGCACTGAAAATTATGTAGTCAGTGCTGGAGAGTTCTTAGTGACGTGGCCTATTGCCAAATAGAGTTTTGGGGTCCAAAGTTAACTGCCTAATAAAGGGAGAAACATATCTGTAGTCTAACCATCTCAGATCATTATTCAAGAAAAAAGTAACTAATACCATCAGACATGATTAAAGCAGGCATATTAGGCTCCATTACCTAACTATCCAGAAGCATTGTAGCTTTTGAATGCAGATTCTATAACCAATTGGTTTAGTTCACATCCTATCCTTTCTTTTTTTTTTGAGGGCAGTGTCACTGGCCCTCATATGTGGGACTGAACCAGGGCCACTGGCTTCCCAAGCCAGTGCTTAACCACCGCGCCACTAGGCCAGCCCCCATCCTATCCTTTCTTTATGTATGTCCTTGAGCAAGTTCATTAACATCTCTGTGTTTTCATTTTCTTTTCTATAAGAAGGATGATGATGATACTAATAATACCTACTTAGGATTGTTATGAGTATGAAATGAGTTGATGTACTATGTAAATGTATAATATATGTAAAATGTGCTTTGAACACTGACTGACTGGTACATAATAAGTACTCAGTTAATGTTGTTATTCTGAGTAGCTGTGGACCCAACATATGAAGACAATTCCATAGCATAATTAATAAATGTTATCACAGAGCTTGTGTCCAAAAAACACTGTTGACCTCAACTTTGAACTTTATATATCTCAAATTTAAATGTTACTTGTTAGTTTATTTTCCTAGAAAACATATCCAATCCTTTACTAAGTCATGAAATGCACAGTTCAAGGTAATAAAATTTCATTTCATGAAGACATTATAATGAGAGCACTGTGTGGAGCATGTTCTATTTGGAAAAGTATTTGGACTTCAGGGAAAGATATTTAAATTAGATTGAACTTTAGTAGCAAGTTCAGCACACAGGGTTTTTATAATTGTGTTTAGTCTTTCAGCTCAGGAGGCCATGACTATAAAAGCACACAAAATAGATCATTGCTTAAATGAAATTATTCATGTAAAGCATCTAGCATAGTTCCTGGCATAAAATGGATGACAAATAAATGATAGCTATTATTAATATTGAAGTCTGTTGAAACCTCAGTGACTAGGATGTAATTCAGCTGTATGACCACTGGGTCATCCCTTGGGAGTGATTGAAACTCATGCTCTTTTAAAGGATTTCAGATCATCCATTATCATGCTATATTTTATGGCTGAATAAATCAGTGGCTATTATCTTTTGGGGAAGAGTGTGAAGAAAAGGATATTATGAGAAAGGTCACAGATGTGAATTTTATGGACAGTTTTATGAAAATGCCATTAGATGGCAACATTAGTTCACAAAGTTGTTCTACTATTTAGTACTGTTATGTACAGGTGCTAACTGACAATATAAAATCACAGAAACCTAGACTCCCAGAGCTTCAAGAACCGGTGAAAAAATACAACACAGTGTAACACACACAGAAGTTACTCTATAATTGCTAGCATGCTTGTGCCCTTCCTTTGATATTGTATAATTCAACCCCCCAGTTTTGCAAATGAAAAAATGAGAGGGAATGATCTGCTATTATGCAGGTAATTTTCTGGTTGAATAGAGACTGGAATGTCTACAAAATGTCTCAGAAGACTCAGATGATGTTCTTCTCCATTTTGAAACAAACCATTAAACCTTGAGAGGAGAGCTTAGGATACATAACAACATAAATAATGAGATCTCATTTTCTCCTAAAAGCAAAGCAACCAAAAGCAACTGATACATCTTATATTCATAGAAACCCCACCCTGTGAACAAAGACTCAGCTATCTCTGCCCCAATAAATCCAACTCTTTTCTCCCCACTCTGCTAAACAATATTTCATGAAAGAAAAATCTCTAAAATAATCACACAGTCTCCTAGAACTAGATGAGAATTTATCCAAACTTTTCCCCCCAAACAGGAATTCCCTATTTTCCATCTATAACAGGTTTTATCTTCTGCAAGTTAAAAATTTCCAGTTCTTGAGGATTGCTAGTTGGGAGGGGGTGGGGATGAAGGAGAAGGGGAAGGGATTAGACAGCATAAATAGGTAACTACAATATTGCCACAGGGATATGAAAGACAGTTCAGGGAATATAATTAATAATGTTGTAAATATTTTGTGAGGTGTCAGATGGTCACATGTCTTGTTAGGGAGACCATTTCATGGATGGAGTAGAGGCTTGATCACTGCACTGTACACCTGAAGCTGATGTTGTATAATATTGTTACCAACTGTAATTGAATATATAGATAATCATCGGATGTGGATTATACTATGGAAGGGAGTCAGAGGAAGTATAATAGATATATATGATATGGCGGGGGAAGAGTGGGGTGGCGAATTGGGGAAGGGGAGTTGTCACTTTGAGGGGTAAAAAGTATAACTATTGCACTGTGTTGTACAGCTGAAACTAATTTAAAATAAATTTTTTATATATATATATATATATATATATATATATATATATATATATATATATATATATATATATATAAACTATACGGACATGATTTGGCTTGTCCTCTAGCCTTCTGTGATCTGTCATAATAAGTATATGCCCTGCTAGTCCAAGAAGAAAAACAGAGAAAATGAGGAAAAGATTTAAGTCCAATCCATGATGTATCCAAGTCCAATCAACCTGACATCTAAATCAGAAACTTGTCAAATGAGTCAAAGACCCATGAGTGAGAAACACAAATGCTTGTGTTGTAATTCACTGTGTTTTGGGGGTGGTTTATTACATAGTATTATTGAAACAATAGCAAACAAAGACTCCCTATGGTTGACTACCAAGCTGAGCCACAGTTGCCCAGGATCTAAGGATGTTGTAGGCTAGTAGATTTCTTCATTATTTTATTGAAACTTTTTTCTTTTACAGAAGTCACTCAATGTTTCACAAACTTTAGTTTTATACATTTCCTTGTTTTATAGAGGTATAATTGACATACAAAAAAGCTGTACAGGGCCAGCCGTGTGGTGTGTTGGTTAAGAGTTGGCTTAGGACGCCAGCTCTGAGCAGCATGTCCCTGGTTAGGATCCCACATGGGGCCAGGGATCGTGTGCCCTCTACAGCTAAGATGGTGAGCAATAGCTTGACCTGGAGCTGGGCTGCCGTGAGTAGCCGGGGATGGCATAGGCTGCAGTGGGGCTGGCCGGCAGCTGGCATGAGCTTCAGTGAGCCGCCAGGAGCGGCCATCCAATGGCTGGCAAGTGAACTGCCTCACCCTGGAATAGAGGAATGATAATACCAACATGGGCCAGTGAAGCAACATCCTCCACAACTAGATTGAAGAACAAAAGGACAGCAACTTGTCTGTTCCCCTTCTCTGATTCCCCAATAAAATCTTTAAAAAAAAGCTGTATATACATAATGTACATGTTGATATGAGTTTGAAGATAAGTATCCATATTGTCACAAATGGCAGTATTGTCTTCTTTTTAAGGCTGTATAATATCATTTTGTGTATAGTACATTTTATTTCTCCATTTATCTGTTAATGGATACTTAGGTTGTTTCTATGTCCTTGCTATTGTAAACAATTCTGAAATGAGCGTGGGTGTGTAGATATCTCTTTGAGATACTTATTTCAATTCTTTTAGGTAAAAGTACAGAAGTGCTAGATCATATGATACTTCTATTCTTAATTTTTGAGGAAGCTTTATACTTTTAATATCTGTACCAATTGTCATTACTGTCAACAGAAAACCAGAGTTTCTTTTCCTCAACATCCTCACCAATATTTGTTATCTTTTTTCTTTCTCTTTTTCTTTTTTTTTTGATAACAGCCATTATAATAGGTGTGAGGAGATATCTCACTGTGGTTTTGATTTGCATTTCCCTGATGATTACTACTTGAGCAATTGTTCATATAGCTTTTGGCTATTGATATGTCTTCTTTTTATTATTATTATTATTATTATTATTATTTTAATTAGTTTCAGGTATACAACACAGTACAATAGTTATACACTTTACCCTTCAAAGTGACAACCCCTCTTCCCCAATTCGCCACCCCACTCCTCCCCCCATATCATATATATCTATTACACTTCCTCTGATTCCCTTCCACAGTATAATCCACATCCTGTGACTATCTATATATTCAATTACAGTTGGTGTACAATATTATAAAGCATCAGCTTCAGGTGTACAGTGCAGTGATCAAGCCTCTACTCCATGCATGAAATGGTCTCCCTAACAAGACATGTGACCATCTGACACTCCAAAAAATATTTACAACATTATTAATTATATTTCCCGAACTGTCTTTCATATCCCTGTGGCAATATTGTAGTTGCCTATTTAGGCTGTCTAATCCCTTCCCCTTCTCCCTCATCCCTACCCTCCTCCCAACTAGCAACCCTGTTTTTCCTCTATATCTATGAGACAGTTTCTGTTTACATTGCTCATTCATTCAGTTTTTCAAATTCCACATATGAGTGAGATCATATGGTATGTGTCTTTCTCTGACTGACTTATTTCACTTAACATAAGAGTCTCTAGGTCCATCCATATCATTGCAAATGGTACGATTTCAGTCATCTTTATAGCGGAGTAATACTCCATTGTATAACTGTACCACAGTTTCTTAATCCAGTCATCTACTGACGGGCGTTTTGGTTGTTTCCAAGTCTTGGCTATTGTGAATAGTGCTGCAATGAACATAGTGGTGCATATATTTTTTTGAATTAGTGTCTTGGGTTTTTCGGGATAAATACCTAGGAGTGGAATTGCTGGGCCATAAGGTAGTTCCATTTCCAGTTTTTTTAGATACCTCCATACTGACTTCCATACTGGCTGCACCAATATACAAACCCACCAACAGTGCAGCAGGGTCCCCTTTTCCTCACAGCCCCGCCAGCACTTGTTGTTTGTTGATTTATTGATGATAGCCATTCTGACCGGAGTGAGGTGGTATCTCATTGTGGTTTTTATTTGCATTTCCCTAATGACCAGTGAGGTTTAACATTTTTTCATATGCCTGTTGGGGTTCTGTATGTCCTCTTTAGAGAAATGTCTCTTCATATCTTCTGCCCATTTTTTAATTGAGTTGTTTGTTTTTTTGGTGTTAAGTTTCCTGTGTGGTTTATGAATTTTGGATATTAACCCCTTATCAGATATATCATTGACAAATATAGTCTCCCATTCAGTAGGCTTCCTTTTGTTTTATTGATGGTTTCCTTTGTTGTGAAAAAACTTTTAAGTCTGATATTATTCCATATGTTCATTTTTTCTTTTACTTCCCTTGCCTGCAGGGATGTATCAGTAAAAATATTGTTCTGGGTAATGTCAGCAAATGTACTCCCTATATTTTCTTTTAGGATTTTTATGGTTTCAGGTCTTACATTTAAGTGTTTAATCCATTTTGAATTTGTTCTTGTATATGGCGTAAGGAGGTGGTCCAATTTCATGTTTTGCACGTGTCAGTCCAATTTTCCCAGCACCACTTATTGAATAGACTATCTTTACTCCAATGTAAATTCTTGCTTCTCTTGTCATAGATTAACTGTCCATAATGCTTGGATTTATTTTTGGGCTCTCTCTTCTGTTCCACTTATCTATGTGCCTGTTTTTATGCCAATACCATACTGTCTTGATTACTGTAGCCTTGTATTATGTTTTGATGTCTGGTAGCATGATCCCCCCGACTTTGTTCTTATTTCTCAGGATTGCTGAGGCTATCCGGGGTCTTTTATGGTTCCATATAAATTTTAGGATTATATTTTCTATTTCTGTGAAAAATGCCCTTGGCAGTTTGATAGGAATTACATTGAATCTATATATTGCTTTAGGCAGTATGGACATTTTAACTGTATTAATTCTTCCTATCCATGAGCATGGTAGGTGTTTCCATTTATTTGTATCTTCTTTGATTTCTTTCTTCAGTGTCTTATAATTTTCCGAGTACAGGTCTTTTACTTCTTTGGTTAAATTTATTCCTGGGTATTTTATAGTTCTTGAAGCAATTGTAATGAGACAGTTTTCTTAATTTCTCCTTCTGTTAGTTTATTATTGGTATGGTATGTCTTCTTTGGAGAAATATCTATTCAGATATGTTGCCTGTTTTATTTTATTATATTATTATTATTATTATTATTATTAGTTACAGATGTACAAAACAAAGCAATAGTTATTTTTTTCACCACTTACAAAATGACTCCCCCCTGCCTGCTCTCCTGCTCCCACACCTGATATCATACATATCTATTACAATTCCATTGACTCCATCACGACACTGTATTCCACATCCCATGACTATATATGGGTTAAATTATAGTTGACATATAATATTGTTCAGCGGCATCTTCAGATGTGCAGTGCAGTAGTAAGGCCACTACACTGTCCATGAAGTGTTCTCCCTAAAAGGACATGCATTCGTCTGTCCCCCCCAAAAAAAATATTTACAACATTATTGATTATATTCCCTAAACTCTCTCTTCTGTCTCTGCAGTAGTATTGTAGTTATCAGTTTATGTTGCCTCTTCATTCCCCTTCTCCCATCCCCATCCCTTCTAGTCCTAATCAGTTTTTTCTTTGTCTGTCTAAGACTGTTTCTGTGTACATTGCTCATTTATTCAGTTCTTAAGATTCCACATATAAGTGAGATCATATGGCACTTGTCTTTCTCTAACTGACTTATTTCACTTAACACAATGTTCTCTAGGTCCATCCATATCGTTGCAGATGGTATGCTTTCTTTCTTCTTTATGGCTGCGTAATATTCCATTGTGTTGCTTGTTTTTAAAAATACTGAAGAATAGACTTAATCAGGAAAGTGAAAGACTTGTACACTGAAAACTAAAAATTGGGAAAGAAATGGAAAAGAATCTACCAATTTTTATTTCTTAATCCCTTCACCTTTTTCACCTAACTCCCCAACACCCCTCCCCTATAGCAACCAACCATTTGCTCTCTGTATCTATGAGTCTGTTTCTGTTTAGCTTATTTATTTTTTTAATTTAGATTCCACATGTAAATGAGATCATATGGTATTTGCCTTAGTCAATAATGTTGCAATAGCTATGTATAGTGTCAGGTGGGTATTGGACTAATTGGAGGGAATCACTGCATGAATTATATAAATGTATAACTGCTATGCTGTACACCTGAAACTAATATAAAATAGTATTGAATGTCAACTGTAACTGAAAAAAAATTAATTAAAAAAATGCTAGTTAAAAGAAATTGAGAAAGAATCAAATAAATGAAGAGAAATACTGTCTTCATGGATTAGAAGAATTAATGTTGTCAAAATGTTAATACTGCAGCTGGCCGAGTGGCGCATTGTTTAAGAGCTGGTTTTGGGATGCCAGTGGCTCCGGTTCAGATCCCACATATGAGGGCCACTGAAACTGCCCTCCACAGCTATCAACAGCTCCATCTGGAGCTGGGCTGTGTGAGCCCCAGCGACGGTGTAGGCTGCAGCCCCTGCTGCAGTGGGCTGCCATAGGCTACAGTGAGTGGCCGGCAGCCAGCGTGAGTGGCTGGTAGCCAGCATGAGCTGCCAATAGCCGTGGTGAGCGACCATCCAGAGGCCGGCGACCGATCTGCCTCATCTGGGAAGAACTCAATGACGATACCACCATGGGCCAGTGAAGCAACGTCCTCCGCAACTAGACTGAAGAACAAAAGGACAGCAACTTGTCTGTTCCCCTTCCCCGATACCCCTACGCTGTTCCCCTCCCACAATTCCCCAATGAAATCTTTAAAAAAAATGTTAATACTATCCAAAGTGATCTGGAGATTCAATGCAATTCTTATCAAAATTATGATGGTATTTCTTACAGAAAAAGCAAAATGCTTTCCTAAAATTCATATAGAACCACAGGAGACCACTACTAGCCAAAGCAGGAGGCATCTTGAACAAAACAGGATGCATCAAAATTCTTGACTTCAAAATATATTACAAAGCTACAGTAATCAAAACAATATGGTACTAACGGATGAGGGCTAGATGGGATAGCGATGGGAGAAGGGGAATGATGAGGCAATATAAACTGATAACTACAATACTACAGCAGAGACAGAAGAGAGAGTTTAGGGAATATAATCAATAATGTTGTAAATTTTTTTTTAGAGGAACAGACAGATGCATGTCCTTTTAGGGAGCCCACTTCATGGACAGTGTAGTGGCCTTACTACTGTACTGTACATCTGAAGCTGCTGCTGAACAATATTATATGTCAACTATAATTTAACCCATATATAGTCATGGGATGTGGAATATAGTGTAGTGATGGAGTCAATGGAATTGTAATAGGTATGTATGATATCTGATGTGGGGGCCTGGTGAGGGGGGTGGAGGGAATCACTTTGTAAGGGGTGAAAAAAAATAACTATTGCATTGTTTTGTACATCTGTACCTAATAATAATAATAATAATAATAATAATAAAATTTAAAAAGCAAAACAAAACAATACGGTACTGGCATAAAAACAGATATATTGACCAATGGGACAAAACAGAGAAATCAGAAATAGCTCCATACATTTATCATAAACTTATCAATAGTTGAAGTTCAGGAGAGGAAATAATACACAACAGGAAAAAGGTGGTTTCTTCAATAAATGGTGCTGGGAAAACAGTACATGAAATTGCACAATTAAGTTTGTGAACCCTCCTAGAAAAAGTACTACATAACTGACTGCTGAATATCACTAAGATCATCTTTGAAGTACTCCCCTTAGGAAGCTATGCACTGATGCCAGCACTTTTGGAGCTCTTTTTCTGGAATGGCCATCAGAGCTGTCATTGTATTACACTTGATGTCCTGAATGTCATCAAAATGTCTTTCTTTCAATGTTTCCTTCATCTTCAGGTAAAGAAAGAAGTCATTGGGGGTGAGATAAGGTGAGTAGGGAGGGTATTTCAATATAGTTATTTGTTTACTGGCTAAAAACTCCCTCAAAGACAAAGCTGTGTGAGCTGATGCATTGTTGTGATGCAAGAGCCATGAATTGTTGGCGAAAACTTTAAGCTAACTTTTTCATGCAGCCTTTTCAGCACTTTGAAAATAGTAAACTTGGTTAACTATTTGTCCAGTTGGTGCAAATTCATAATGAATAATCCCTCTGATATCAAAAAAGGTTAGCAACATCATTGGAACAATTTGGAAAACTTAATTATACACATGCAAAATAATGAAATTGAACCTGTATCTTACACTGTACACTAAAATCAACTAAAAATGGATTAAAGACTTAAACATAAGACTTGAAGCTGTAAACCTTCTAGAAGAAAACATGAGTTTACCTTCTTGATATTGGCCTTGGCAATAGTTTATGATAAATCCACAGCTAACATCATACTAAATGGGGAAAAGCTAAAAGCAATCCCCTTAAGATCAGGAACAAGACAAGGCTGTCCATTTTCTCCAATTTATTCAATGTAGTTCTGGAAGTTCTAGCCACAGTAATCAGACAAGAAAAAGAAATAAAAGGCATCCAAATTAGCAAGGAAGAAGTAAAATTGTCATTATATGCAGATGACATGATACTGTATATAGAGAACCCCAAAGACTCCGTCCAAAAACTATTGGAGCTGATAGACAAATTCAGTAAGGTAGCAGGATACAAAACCAATGTTCAGAAATCAGTTGCATTTGCATATACCAATAATAAACCAACAGAAAGAGAAATTAAGAAAACTGTCCCATTTACAATTGCTTCAAGAACTATCAAATACATAGGAATAAATTTAACCAAAGAAGTAAAAGATCTGTACTCAGAAAATTACAAGACACTGAAGAAAGAAATCAAAGAAGATACAAATAAATGGAAACACCTACCATGCTCATGGATAGGAAGAATTAATATAGTTAAAATATCCATACTGCCTAAAGCAATATATAGATTCAATGCAATTCCTATCAAGCTACCAAAGGCATTTTTCACAGAAATAGAAAATATAATCTTAAATGTATATGGAACCATAAAAGACCCCAGTTGGCCATGGCAATCCTGGGAGATAAGAACGGTCAGGGGTATCATGCTACCAGACATTAAAACACACTACAAGGTTACAGTAATCCAAACAGTATGGTACTGGCATAAAAACAGGCACATAGATCAGTGGAACAGAACAGAGAGCCCAGAAATAAATCCAGGGATTTACGAACAGTTAATCTATGACAAGGGAAGCAAGAATGTACATTGGAGTAAAGATAGTCGATTCAATAAATGGTGTTGGAAAAATTGGACTGACACATGCAAAAAAATGAAACTGGACCACCTCCTTACACCACATACAAGAACAAATTCAAAATGGATTAAACACTTAAATGTAAGACCTAAAACCATAAAACTCCTAGAAGAAAATATAGGCAGTAAATTTGCAGACATTACCCTGAGCAATATTTTTACTGATATATCCCTGCGGGCAAGAGAAGTAAAAGAAAAAATGAACATATGGGATTATGTCAGACTTAAAAGTTTTTTCACAACAAAGGAAACGATCAGTAAAACAAAAAGGAAGCCTGCTGAATGGGAGGATATATTTGTCAGCAATATATAAAAACACTCATGAAACTCAACACCAAAAAAACAAACAGCCCAATTAAAAAATTTGCCGAAGATATGAAGTGGCATTTCTCTAAAGAGGACATACAGATGGCCAACAGGCATATAAAAAAATGTTCAACCCCACCAATCATTAGGGAAATGCAAAAAAACCCCACAATGAGATACCACCTCACTCCGGTCAGAATGGCTATCATCAATAAATCAACAAACAACAAGTGCTGGTGAGGCTGTGGAGAAAAGTGAGCCCTGGGCACTGTTGGTGGGATTGCAGATTGGTGCAGCCACTATGGAAGTCAGTATGGAGGTATCTCAAACAACTGGAAATGGAACTACCAATTCCACTCATAGGCATTTATCCTGAAAAACCCAAGCCACTAATTCGAAAAAAAATTTATGCACCCCTATGTTCATTGCAGCACTATTCACAATACCTAAGACTTGGAAACAATAGAAATGCCCATCGGTAGGTGACTGGATTAAGAAGCTCTGGTACATTTACACGATGGAATATTATGCAGCTATAAAGAAAGAAATTGTACCATTTGCAACGATGGATGGACCTAGAGAACACTATGTTGAGTGAAATAAGTCAGTCAGAGAAAGAGAAATACCATATCATCTCACTTATATGTGGAACCTAGGCAACTGAATAAATGAGCAATGTAAACAGAAATAGTCTTAGAGACACAGAGGAAAAACTGATGATTGCTACATGGGACACGGAGTGGGCATAAGGGAGAAGGGGAAGAGATGAGGCAACATAAACTGGTAACTACAATATTGCTGCAGGGATAGAAGAGACTCTTTGGGGAATATAATCCATAATGTTATAAATATTTTTTAGGGGACCAGATGGACTCATGTATTGTTAGGGAGACCACTTCGTGGATGGTGTTGAGGGCTGACCACTGCATTGCACATCTGAAGTTACCACTGAATAATATCAGATTTTAACTATAATTTAACACACATATAGTCATGGGATGTGGAGTATAGTGAGGGAATGGAGTCAATGGAATTGTAATAGATATGTATGATATTGGGGCTAGGGGGGAGTTGTTGGTGGGACGGTGGTGTCACTTTGTAAGGGGTGAAAAGGATAACTATTGCATTATTTGTGCATCTGTAACTAATAATTAAAATTAAAATAATGATATGACCTCAAAAGCACAGGCAATAAAAGCAAAATTAAAGAAGTGGAACTACACAAACTAAAAAATTCTGCACAGCAAAGGAAGCAATGAATAAAGTAAAAAGGCAAACTACATGATGGGAGAAAATATTTGCAAAACATATGTCTGATAAATGGTTAATATACAAGATATATAAGGAACTCTTACAACTCAATGGAAAAATATCATATCTTTCCTTTGAGAAGACTTGATCACGTGAAACTTTTTGTGGGCTGAAAAGATCCCTTACTGGGCTCTGGAGTTCATCTTGCACAAATTTTCCTAATACTGTACAAAAAGTGAATTCACTAAAATACAAATTTTTTGTAGAAAAGTGGTTTATAAAATGGAGATTTTTCTCATGTCTACTTTGAATCTTTGAATGCACCTTGATAGAGTGTCTACAAAAGTTGGTATAAAGAGAGATTTGTCCTTGTTTTCTTTTCACATATATGCTACAATTGTATTTTTATAATAAATTATCTTTTTCAAACTTCCATAAATTCCTTGACAATGGAGCTGAGTGCAAATTTTTAAAGATTTGATGGCTGTGAGAGTTAGAACACCAAGAGTCAAATTATCAAGGGATCACAATTAGGCTTTTTTTTTCTTTTTGCATTTATTTTCCAGCTGCAATGAGTTATGGGTCCCAAAATTGCACCTGCACTTTGCTACTGAATATCCTAAAAAAGGGCAAGTGGCCAATTATGTTAGCAAGTGGGTAATTATGCACAAAAGAAGCCAATTGAAGTAGAGAAAATGTGCACCTCCAAACTAGAAGACCTCTTTAGCACATTGAGTCTTAGGGTAGCTTATACATACTGTGTGTTTATTTATTACTTAATGAAGGAGGCAGCAATCATGAGCAAATATCAACAAACATTTATGCATACATATATGTGCCAAAAATGTATATACATTTTAAGAAGGGAAAAAACTATTAAAATTTTGATGGTAACCATTTTGAGCACCTCTTGTAATTGCAGAAGTCAAATGTGACTTGTATTCATCTTTTGTTATTGGTATATATGGAGTATTGCAATTTTAATACAATTTTTTCCTATCTTAAAATGTGCATACATTTTTGGCACTTTCTGTATATATACATATATGTGACTTTTTATATTAATCGTTGCAGTTTTTGCTGTGAAGATACCAAGATGAAACAGACTCTGTTTCTGCTTTCAAGAAGCAAAACCAAAGCAAAAATGAAACAGAATTTTGCTGTAATGACATATACATGAAACAAAGCCAATAATTAAAGACTGTATATTATAGGTTGCCTCTTTACAAAATATGTTTACTATAAGATAAAATAAACTGCAATGTCCTGAATCAACATCTTCCAATGTCCAGTATTAGTTTAATGTTAATACATTGCCCAAACTCATGCTTAGGTTCTTTGAGTAAACTGAAAAAATAAGTTGAAGTGCTTCTAGGGAAGGAAGACCCAGAAAGTGACTTGGGATCATCAGAGGTGAGTATGAGATTGGAAGATGATAGGAGAATGATGAACTAGAAGTGGGTATGTGGAGAAAAAGAGAAAAGCACATTCTAAAGACAGACTTTTGAATACTACTTTAGCAAGGCTGCTGTGTCTCCTAGACTATAAGCTGTGTTAGGGAGGACAGATCTGTTTTTCTTGTTTGTATATCTCCCTCAATAGACTGTGATGGCAGATTACCATTTTATCTCCAGGGCCTAGCCTGATATCTGCATTTGCTGAATGGGAAACATTTCAAAAACCATTTGTTAAATGCGAAAGATTTCAGACATCTGTTCAAATGAAGGGTAACTGATGTCTTTGCACCCATTTCTACTTGTGTTTAATTCATTGGGGGGCCAGAGTCTGAAACTTCCCCCTCTTAGGCAAAGCCATCTTATAAGCACAATTTGTTTAGCCGATATCTAGTTTTACTTTTCTCTTTTACATAAATGCCTTCAGAAGTAGCATGAGTTCTCTAGTTCACCTCAGTCATTGCTATTTCCACAGCCTAATTTCTAGCCTTCATCACTCCCCTAAATTACTTGCTTTTGAGTTTGTGAGCCTGTCAGGTACACATTTGTCCCCATTTCAGCTCTTTACTCTAGAACTGTTATTTGTCTTTCCTCCTCTCCTTTTTTTCCTTTTCAATTTTCTCTTCTCATTTATTTCACATTTTTTTGACCATTTGCTATGTACCAGACCCTGTAGTAGGCAATAGTATAAAGAATTAAAGTCACTTTTTCTGTCCTGGGATAGCTCACACTATACTTGGAGAGATGGTAAAGTCAATAACCTATAATAATAAAGCATGAATAGAATTATAGATAGCATGCTATGGGAATATATAGCCACTCATTCGTTTATCTGTTTTATTTTCCTCTTTATTGCTTTCCTTTCTCCTTTCTTCTTATTTTTTTGGAGCTAAGAATTATATTGAAATCAGAACTGAAATAAGAACATGGGTCAAAATTTGTTTTCATCCAAGAATGTTTTCATTCACCCATCTTTCCAACATGATGTCATGAGAAGCACACAGATTTTGAAAGATAACAGGTTTGGTTTAAATGGTGCTTCTGTCAATTAATACTTTGTACAAATGAATAAAACTCTCTGAACCTCAATTTGCCAATATGTAAAACGAAGATAAGATATCTATTTTATATTTGGGTTGTTAAAGGAATTAACATAGTATAGCCAAATCATGTTGCACAGTGCCTACTACTTGGTAGGTAATCATTACAAGTAACTCTAGTTATTCACTCATTCAATGTACTTATTGAATATCTATTTTATGTATATGTTATGACTCAGCCTTGCCTATAGGTTTTGGGGAAAGAAGGTACGGTCCCTGACTTCAGGGTCATGTAGTGACTATTTAATACAAGACAGATAACTGAAACTTTTGTTTTAGCATCTGATCATAAGATGAAAATAACTGTGTAGCAAAATAAAATTAGATTGTACTTACTTAATCATTATTATAGGGATCAAAAGTGATTTACTAATGTTGTAACATATTTTCCAAATCAAGAAATTCTAATGGAAGCTTTAAATTTGTTAAATTAAATATATACCACAAATAGACTTTGGGAAACTCCCAACTTTTAGGCTCTGACTACCATCATGGGTCTAAGGCACAGGAACTTTCTAATTTTAAATTCATTGTTGCATTTCTCAATCCTGGATGCTTAGGATACTCCATTATCACACACACACACACACACACACACACACACACACACACACACGAAGTCTGCCAATTGAGTTTGTGAACTCATCCTAGAAAAAGTGCTACATACCTCATTACTGAATATCATTATGGTTACCTTCGAAGTACCCTCCTTGGGAACCTATGAACCAATTTGAATGCCTAGTCAACCCTTCAAAGCAATTTTGGAACTCTTTTTCTGGAAAGACCATCAGAGCTGTCATTATATTATCCTTGATATACTGAAAATCATCAAAATGTCTTCCTTTCAATATTTCCTTTATCTTCAGGTAAAGAAAGAAGTCATTGGGGGCCTAGTCAGGTGACTAGGGAGGGTGTTTCAATACAGTTATTTGTTTACTGGCTAAAATCTCCCTCACAGACAGTGCTGTGTGAACTGGTGCATTGTCCTGATGCTAGAGGAATGAATTGTTGACGAAAAGTTCAGGTTGTCTAACTTTTTCACGCAACCTTTTCAGCACTTCCAAATAATAAGCTTGGTTAACTGTGCAGCTGGTACAAATTCATAACAAATAATCCCTCTGGTATCAAAAAAAATTAGCAACATCGTTGCAACAAGTTTCTGAACTTGTCAGACTCCGTTTGTGTGTGTGTGTGTGTGTGTGTGTGTGTGTGTATGAAACATTACCACTGATAGAAAAAATCAACAGGGATAGTTGAGGACTCAAAACATGTCACTTAGATTGTGTGGATACACTTACTCTAGGGAGGCAGTATAATACAGTGGTTAAGAGCACAGGCTTTAGGGCCAGATGTCCAAGTTTGAAGCTCACTCTAATATTTATTAGCTATATGACCTTAGGCAATTTCTACAATCTCTCTGACCTAGGTTTCCTCTGTAAAATGAGAATGGAAATAATAATACTTACATTTTAGGATTATTATGAGACTTAAATGACAATATATGTATAGTACTTAGAATAATGGTGTGTAATGAATGCTACTAAAGCAGTTGCTGTTATTCTTGCTTATCTGAGAAATATAAGGTAAGTGTGACTTCATGAAAGCCATATACCTCTGATAAACATCTGATATTAAAATGGAGAAAATAACCTTTTCTTTGACTACACTTTTTTTTTTTAACATTTTATTGAGGAATTGGGGAAGGGGAACAGCCAAGTTGTTGTCCTTCAATCTTAGTTGTGGAGGATGCAGATAGCTCAGTTCTAAGTCCAATAACCATCCTTCTGCCGATTGGCCTTGCTGCTCAGCTCAAGATGCCATTTTCAATTTTAGTTGAGGGTGGGCGTAGCCAACCATCCCATGCAGGAGTTGAACCCGCAACTTTGTTGTAAGGAGCACATGTTCCCACCAGCTGAAATACCCTATCACCTCTTATGAGCTCAGCGGCAGCTCAGCAGCAGCTCATCTAGGGCACTGCTCACTGGCCCATGTGGGAATTGAACCAGCGACCCTGTTACTCAGAATGCACTCTCTTAACCAATTGAGCCACTTGGCCAACCCTCTTTGACTATTCTTAATTGAAGAGCAGATGGGCTTCTAGCGCAAGCACAGAAAGAAAAAGGTAATCCTCTTTTAAAATGGGAAAAATATTAAGAGGGTATCTGATCCAAAGATGATCAGTAGATCCAAAGAGGATACTGTTTTCCAATGGAGTGGGAGGAGAGAGGAAGAAACGTTTAGGTGATAGTTAAACCTTGGTAGGGTGATATAGGGCTTGGGCATCCAAGAGAAACTGTGCAACAAGCACAGAGATAAGTGCCAAAGATAAATTTTACCATTTTGTAATGTTTTCAGGGGAACCTAGAAGGCTTCAGTATCAAAATTGTGTTGTTCACACATTCAATATACTAAGTGTTATTCTATTAAAATGAATCATCTAGACTTGGAAGGATTCTAGAAACCACTGTGTATTAAAATTAGGTCATTATGATAGTTCTATATTCATTGTTCTTTTCTTTTTTAAATTAAATTTTATTAGGGTGACAATGGTCAACAAAACTACATAGGCTTTAAATGTACAATTTTATAATACATCATCTACATATTGCATTGTGTTCACCATCCAAAGTGAGTTCTCCTTCCATCACCATGTATTTACCCCCCTTTACACTATTCTCCCGTCTTCCCTCCCCTTTTACCCTCTGGTAAACACTAAACTGTTGCTTGTGTCTATGAGTTTTTGTTTCTTTATTTGTTTGTCTTATTCCTGTGTTGCCTTCAGTTTTATATCCCACATATGAGTTAAGTCATATGGTATTTTACTTTTTTGTCTGACTTGTTTGACTTAGTATAATAATCTCAAGATCCATTCTTGTTGTTGCAACTGGCAGTATTTCATTTTTTCTTATGGCAGAGTAGTATTCCATTGTGTATATGTACCACATCTTCTTTATCCAATCATCTATTGAAAGACATTTTGGCAGTTTCCATGTCTTGGACACCGTAAATAATGCTGTCATGAACATCAGAGTACATATATCTTTACAGATAAATGTTTTTGGATTTTTCTTTAAAGATGTTATTGGGGAATTGGGGAAGGGAACAGTGTTGGGGAATTGGGGAAGGAAAATATTGTGTTCTTCTGGGACCCACCCATCAGCTCCAAGTCAAGTTGTTGTCCTTCAATCTTAGATGTGGAGGGCTCAAGCTCAGCTCCAAGTCCTGTTGCAGCTTTCAATCTAGTTGTGGGGGGCATAGCCCGCTATCCCAGTGGGAGTTGAACCGGCAACCTTATTGTTAAGAGCACACGCTCTTACCAGCTGAGCCATCTTGACCCCCATTGGCAGCTCGGCAACAGCTCAGTCGGGTGCATCTCACTGGCCCAAGTGGGAATCACACCGGTGACCCTGTTGCTCAGAGCTCGCGCTATTAACCAACTGGGCCACCCAGCCGGCCCTGTATTCAGATTTTTTGGATAGACACCCAGGAGAGGGATTTCTGGGTTATATGGTAATTCTATTCTTAATTTTTTGAGGAAACTCCATAGTGTTTTCCATGGTGGCTATACCAATTTATTCCCATCAACAGTATATGAGGGTTCCATTTTCTCCACAGCCTCTCCAATGCTTGTGATTATTTGTGTTGTTGATGATAGCCATTCTATCAATGTTAGGTGATATTTCATTGTGGTTTTGATTTGCACTTCCGTAATACCTAGTGAAGTTGAGCATTTTTTCACATATCTGTTGGCAGTTTGTATGTCTTCTTGGGAGAAGTTTCTGTTCAAGTCCTCTGTCAATTATTTATTTGTGTGTTTATATTAGTTTCAGGTGTACAAACCAATGTAATAGTTAGACATTTACACCTCTCACAAAGTGATACACCCTCCCTCAATCTACTACCCCTCTGACATCGCATATAACTTACAATTCCATTGAGTCCCTTCCCTATTCTGTACTCCATATCCTGTGACTATATATATGTATTAAGTTATAGTTGACATTCAATATTACTCAGCTTCAGCTTCAGGTGTACAATGTAGTGGTCAGGAATCTACACCATCCATGAAGTGGTCTCCCTAAGAAGATAAGTGCCCATCTGGCACACTACAAAATCTTAACAGCATTATTGATTATATCCCCCAAACTCTATTTCGTATCCCCATGACAATCTTGTGGCTCCCAGTTTGTGCTTTCTAAACCGCTCCCCTTCTACCTCATCCCCACTCTCCTCCTATTTAGCAACTCTCAGTTTTTTTCTCTATCTCTGAGACTATTTCTGTTTAGTTTGCTCATTCATTCTGTTCTTTCGATTCCTCATATAAATGAGATCATATGGTATTTGTCATTTCTGTCTGACTTATTTCACTTAGCATAATGTTCTCTAGGTCCATCTATACTGTTGCAAATGCTAAGATTTCATTCTTTCTTCTTCATGACCGAGTAACACTCCATTGTATAAATGTATCAGTTTCTTAATCCAGTCATCTCTCAATGGGCATCTCCGTTGTTTCCACGTCTTGACTATGGTGAATAACACTGCACTAAACGTAGGGGTGCCTATATTTTTTCGAATTAGCTGTCAATTTTTTAATTGGATTGTTTGTCTTTTTGTTGTTAAATTGTATGAGTTCCTTATATATTTTGGATATTAGCCGCTTATCGGAGGGATTGTTTGCTAATATCTTCCCCATTCAATTGGTAGCCTCTTTGCTTTGTTGATGGTTTCTTTTCTTGTGCAGAAGCTTTTTAGTTTGATATAGCCCCATTCATTTATTTTAGCTTTTACTTCCCTTGTCTTTGAAGTCAAATTCATAAAATCCTCTTTGAACCCAATGGTCCATAAGTTTAGTACCTATGTTTTCTTCTATTCAGTTTATTGTTTCAGGCTTCCTGTGTAGGTATTTGACCCATTTTGAGAAACAGATAACAATCTAGTTTCATCCTTTTGCATGTGGCTTTCCAATTTTCCCTGCACCATTTATTGAAGAGGCTGTCTTTTCTCCATTATATGTTTTTGGCTCCTTTGTAGAAAATTATATGTCCGTATTTATGTGGGTTTATTTCTGGGTTCTCAATTCTATTCCATTGGTCTGTGTCTGTGTTTCTGCCAATACCATGATGTTTTGATTATTGTTGTTCTGTAGTACGAGCTGAGTCAGAGAGTGTGATACCTCCAGCATTGTGCTTTTGTCTTAGGATTTCTTTGGCTATTTGGGGTGTTTTGTGGTTCTATGCAAATCTGATCATTTTTTGTTCTATTTCTTTAAAAATTGCCATTAAGATTTTGATGGGGATTGCATTAAATCTGTATATTGCTTTGGGTGATATGTCCATTCTAACTATGTTGATTTTTCCAATCCCTGAACACGGAATCTCTTTCCATTTCTTTGTGTCATCTTCAATTTCTTTAAAAAATGTCTTATAGTTTTCAGTGTATAGGTCTTTCACATCCTTGGTTAAGTTTATTTCTAGGCATTTTATTCTTTTTGTTGCAATTGCAAAAGGAAGTTCTTTTTTTTTTTCTGAAATTTCATTGTGTGTTTTTTTTTTTAAAATAAAGTTTATATTGAGGAATTGGGAAAGGGGAACAGCCAAGTTGTTCTCCTTCAATCTTAGTTGTGGAGGGCACAGCTAGCTCAGCTCCAAGTACAGTTTCCATGTGGCCACCCATTGGCAGCTCAGCGTAGCTCAGCTTAAAGTGATATGTTCAATCTTAGGGTGGGAGCAGCCCACCACCCCATACAGGAATTGAACAAGCAACCTTGTTGTTAGAAGCACATGCTCTTACCACCTGAGCCATCCTGCCACCTGTTGGCAACTCAGCAGCAGCTCAGCTTGGGTAAATCTCACTGGCCCATGTGGGAATTGAACTAGTGACCCTGTTGCTCAGAGCACACGCTCTTAACCAACTGAGCCACTGAGCCAGCCCTGAAATCTCATTGTTAGTATATAGGAATGCAATGGATTTTTGTACATTGATTTTGTAGCCAGCAGCTTTACTGTATTTGCTTTTGTTTCTGATATCTCTTTGGTGGATTCTTTATGGTTTTCTATATAAAGAATGATTTCATCTGCAAAATGTGATAATTTATGTTTTTCATTCCCAATTCAGATGTCTATTATTTCTTTCTCTTGTCTGAGTGCTCTGGCTAGACTTCCAATACTATGGTGAATAACAGTGATATTAGGGGGCAACCCTGGCTTGTTCCCTAACATAAGGCTGGTATTTCCTTAATTATTTTGTTTGGAAGATTTCAATCTTCTTAAATTTGCTGAGGCTATAGTCTGATGTTCTAGGATGAAGTGCACTATAAATGCCAATTACGTTCTTTTCATTTAATGTGTCATTTAGGGTTGATATTTCTTTATTTATTTTCTGTTTGTATGATCTATCCATAGCTGTCAATGATGTATTTAGGTCCCCTATTATAGTTGTTTTTTTTTTTTTTTATCAATTTCTCCCTTTTTTTTCCGTTAGTAGTTGCTTTGTATATTTCGATGCTCTCCGATTGGGAGCATATATGTTGATAAGTGTTATGTCTTCATTTTGTATTGTCCACTTTATCATTATGAAATATCCATCTTTGTCTCTTGTTATCTTTTTATCCTGATGTCTGTTTCATCTTCTATAAGTATGGCTACACCTGCTTTTCTCTGGCTATCATTTGCTTGGAGTATCAATTTCCACCTTTTCATTTTGAGTCTATATTTGTCCTTGTAGCTGAGATATGTCTCTTGAAGGCAGCATAAGGCTACATTTTGTTTTTTAATCCAATCTGTTAGTCTGTGCCTTTTTATTATAGTGAGTTCAGTCCACTTAATTTAGGGTGATTATTGATGCACGAGAATTTCCCATAATTCTATGTTTTATTTTCTCGTGTCTTGGTGTTTCCTTTGTTTCTTTGCCTTTTTTTTTTTTGCTGTCTGCTATTTTAGTGTTGTGGTGTTCTATGATATTTCCCTCTGTTTCTCCTTTTTTTATGTTATATATCTCAGTTCTGGATTTTTTAAAGTGGTTACCATTAAGTTTATGTAAAAGAATGTTTCATTCATATATATATATATATATATATATATATATATATATATATATGTATGTATATGTATATATATAAACATACAGTAGTCCCTTTTCTTCAGTATGCTTCTTATCTCCATTACCCTCTGCAGGTTCAGACTTTCACTCTCTCCCATTTTATGTTTTTGTTGCCACAAGTTATTTCTGCTTATGCTTTAATTGATTTCTGAGTTGCAACTGCAACTTGTCTTTTTCTTCTTTTTCCTTTTTAATGTTTTTTCTTCTTTACCCTTTATATTATGCTTAACTGTATAGTGCCCTATTTTTCATGTAGGAATTGCCATTTCCTGCTTATGTCTGTATTTTCATCATACTGCTCATGGTTTTATAGACTTTTGCTGTTTTGTTTCAGGTCAGATAGCCTTCTTAAGTGTTTCTTGTAATGCAGGTCATTTGTTAGAAAGTTTCCTCAGCTTCTGTATGTCTGGAAAGGTCTTTATTTCTTCTTCATATCTAATGGATATACAAGATCAGACAATTACGTTTGCAAACTCATCATAGAAAAAGTGCTATATACCTCATTGCTGAATATCACTACAGTCACCTTTGAAATACTCCGCTTTGGAAGCTTTGCACCATCGCCAGCGCCTAGTCTACCATTCAAAGCAATTTTGGAACTCTTTTTTTGGAAAGGCCATCAGAGCTGTCATTGTATTACTCTTGATGTCCTGAATATCTTTCTGTCAATATTTCCTTTATCTTCAGGTAAAGAAACAAGTCATTGGGGTCCATATCAGGTGAGTAGGGAGGGTATTCTAATACAGTTATTTATTTACTGGCTTAAGCCTCCCTCACAGACAGTGCCATGTGAGCTGGTGCATTGTCATGATGCAAGAGCCATTGGTGAAAAGTTCAGGTCGCTTCCGTCTAACTTTTTCATGCAGCCTTTTCAGCACTTCCAAATAGTAAACTTGGTTAACTGTTTGTCCAATTGGTACAAGTTCTTAATGAATAATCCCTCTGATATCAAAAAAGTTTAGCAACATTGTTTTGACTCTTGATTTGGACTGACAGAAAATATTTAGTCATGGGGAAATGGCTGACTTCTATTATGCACTTTGTCACTTTGTTTCAGGGTCCTATTGGTACATCCATGTTTCATCATGAGTGATACCATGCCCAAAACATTGTGTTGCCTCTCCAAACTTCTTGGCAATCTTCGACTCATTTTTGCACACACCTTTCTCATGCCAAGATTTTCAGTTAAGATTTTCCTGTTTTTCTATTGATGTTCACTTGGTCTTCTTTGCTTCTCACAGTTAGCCGACAATTTTGACACATAGTTTGATGATGTTTTGTAATGTTTTCATCAGTTCTGCTCTTTACTGGCTGCCCTGACCTCTCTTCATCAGTACCACATTCTCCCCCACCCCAGAAACACATTTAATTCATTTGTACACTGCCGTTTTCTTCATGGCATTATCCCCATTAACTTGTACTAACATGTTCCGGATTTCACTTCCAGTCTTGCCAAGTTCAACAAGAACTTTAATGTTTGTCCATTGCTCTAATTCAAGCTCAGACATTTTCATGACAGTACACAAAAAAATACAACAACAATAATGAACACCACTCAGCAAGACACTGCCACACAACATGAACACAACATGAGACACTTATATACCAAGGTTATGAAACCTTACTGACCTGTTTGTATAGTGCTGCCAGTATAATCACACTGTGGGAAGTTTGCAAACCTAATTGTCAGACCTTGGAATTTGCTAGTTATAGAATTCTTGTCTCATAATTTCTCTCCTTCAATAGTTGAAATATTTGATTCCACTCTCTCCTGGCTTGTAGAGTTTCTGCTGAAAAATCTGATGATAGTCTAATGGGCTTTCCTTTGTAAGTTACTGCTTTTTCCCCTCACTGCCTTCAGAATTCTTTTGTTGTCATTAATTTCTTTTTTAAAGATTTTATTGGGGAATTGGGGAAGGAGAACAGCCAAGTTGCTGTCCTTCAATCTTAGTTGTGGAGGGTACAGATAGCTCAGCTCCAAGTCCAGTCACCATCCCGCCTCCTGTCGGCAGCTGGCTACCGCTCAGCTCAAGGTGCCGTGTTTGATCTTAGTTGCAGGTGGACACAGTCCACCATCCCATGCAGGAGTCCAACCGGCAACCTTGTTAGAAGCACGTGCTCTCACCAGCTAAGACATCCTGTTGAGTTCGGGTGCAGCTCACTGGCCCATGTGAGAAATGAACCAGCAACCCTGTTGCTCAGAGCTTGCACTTTTAACAAAATGAGCCACTCGGCCTGCCCCATTGTCATTAATTTATGACAACTTCAATACAATGTGCCTTGGACAAGGCCATTTGGGATGTAGGTAATTAGGTGTTCTGTTTGTTTCTTCAATTCGAGCATCCAGTTCTCTCCACACATTTGGGAAGTTCTCATTGACTGTTTGAATACACTCTCTGTTCCTTTCTCTGTTTCTTTTCCTCCTTGTGTACCCATTGTTAATTTATTATTATTATCATTATTATTACTATTATTATTAAAGTTTATCAGGGTGACCATTGTTCTTATGTTGCTCTTTCTGATGGTGACAGAGGATTCTTGTAGAATTCTTTCATTTCTTGAAACTCTCAAGTCTCTCCTTCCATATATGTTAATTCAATATTTTGTGTCTCTGATATCACTAATTCTTTCCTCTATCAGGTCATCTCTATTACCTAAGCTGGCTATTTCATTCTTTATTTTTTT
Organism: Aselliscus stoliczkanus; assembly: GCA_033961575.1. NCBI lineage: Eukaryota > Metazoa > Chordata > Mammalia > Chiroptera > Hipposideridae > Aselliscus > Aselliscus stoliczkanus. The sequence goes on from CM066737.1 coordinate 77,402,157, forward strand.
ATTGAGTTCTTCATCTCAAGAAATTCTATTTGGTTTGTTTTAAAAATTTCAATCTCTGGTAAAATGTTCATTTTGTTCTTTGCCTGTATTTCTGAGTTCAGCAAACTGCCTGTCTGTGTTACCTTGCATCTCATTGAGCTTTTTCAGAACTGCAATCTTGAATTCTCTGTTATTTAAGTCAAGTATTTCCATGTATTTAAGTTCATTTTCTGGAGAGTTTTCATTTTCTTTCTGAGTGCCTTGTTACCTTGGTATTCATGCCAATTAATGAATTATTATTTCTATTCTTGGGCATCTACAGGAGTCGGTTTTCCAGCAGGTTGATATAAAGAGCTATTTCCTGTTTTTCCTAGTAAGCATTGCTGGAAGATTTTATTTTCTGTCCCTCTGCAACTTTTTATTTTCTCTCATGCTGTAGCATTATATGAAGTGTGACAATTAAGTTCATGAACTTGTTGCAACTATGTTACTAACCTTTTTTGATATCAGAGGGATTATTCATTATGAGTTTGTACCAACTGGATAAACAGTTCACCAAGTTTACTATTTGGAAATGCTGAAAAGTCAGTGTGAAAAAGACGACCTCAACTTTTTGCCAACAATTCATGGCTGTTGCATCACGACAATGCACCAGCTAACATGGCACTGTCTGTGAGGAATTTTTTAGCCAGTGAACAAATAACTGTATTGGAACACCCTCCTTACTCACCTGATCTGGCCTCCAATGAATTCTTTCTTTATATGAAGATAAAGGAAATATTGAAAGGAAGACATTTTTATGACATCAGGACATCAAGGATAATATGATGACAACTCTGATGGCCATCCCAGGAAAAGAGTTCCAAAATTTGAAGGGTAGACTAGGCACTGGTAATGGTGCATAGCTCCCTGAGGGGAGTACTTTGAAGGTGACTGTAGTGATATTCAGCAATGAGGTTTATAGCACTTTTTCTAGAATGAGTTCACGTACTTGACTGACCTTGTATTTGTATTTTCTCTTGCATTGTTCTGGCTTCTCACACCATGGTTATTTCCCTGGAAGGTGGGCTTCTCCTCTGTGAGCAGGTCACCTAGATCTCAGGGCACTGCCTCTGTGGTAGAATGTGAAGGGTGATAGAGTTCTGAGTTTCTGAAATACCAATGTTGCCCCTGCATCCCTGTGTGTCTCAGCAGCTCTGGTAGCCCCTGCAGGGATCTGCCCAGAAAGGTGGAGGCAGGGTGGGCAGTGAGAAGACACTCACATGTTTGTAGTTCTGAGCAATGGCAACTACCAGCCCACAGTTGTCTTGACCCTACAGTTCCTTCCTTTTTACAAGAATTAGTTGCGCTGTGAGTCTTTGGCTGCAGGACTGTCGCTCCAGTTATCAGGGTTGTAGATATTCTGTTCTTTAATCTGACACTGCTACAGTTTCTTCTGGAGCCTGCTTCTAACATTGGGAGGGTGGGGGTAGGACAAGCTCTGGGAATGTGTTGCGTGGGGAGGCAGCCAGGTTTCATGTCTTTGTTTTTGTATTCTAACTGGCAGTGAAGGCTTAAACCACTTCTCTCATCCTTCTGTATTTGACTTTTGCTCCTAAGTCTCTGCTGCTAGCACTGGGTTCAGCTGTATTATATGCTTATCACTCAGGCAGGACTGAGGGTCACAGGGTGTGTGCTTACAGCCCAAATTCTTCCCTTTTCCCTTGACTTCAGGGAGCTCCTGGCTGCAGTGAGCTCAGGTCTGTATTCTGTGGCCCCTCAGCTTGTGTCCCTGCACTTTCCCTTTCCCTCCTCCCCTGCCTGACCAATTTGCCCACCTTTATGTCATTTGATGTGCAGGTCTCTCAGACATGCTTATGTTAACAGGGAGTCATTTGTTGAATTATAGGGGTTCCATTTGTTGTAACTTGCAGGGGAGATTTTAAGGAGCACTCCTCACTCTGCCATTTCTGTGACATCACTCTTACCAACTTCTATTCTGACTTGAATGTTTACTTTCTCCAAAAGTGGTGGAAACAGAAAAGGATGATTTACAAATTCTAATAGCAGCTTAGAATGTTGTGTTTCAAATGAAATGATGTGTTAATTACTACATTTTATTGTGTTAGGTGATCAGTAATTCATTTTTCCATGATTGAAGGAGATACCACCTGTAATTAATATAATGTTGTATGTTAACTATATTTTAATTAAAATATTTAAAAATAATATAATGAACCACCATAAAAATATAATAAAATTTAAGGGAAAACTCTAATAGGAGAGAATATAATTTTTTAGATAGAAGAAAATCATATAAAGAATAAAAGTGTTTTAATTCAAAAGCAAAGAAAAAAGATAGCACGTAATATTCTCAAAATGATATTATTTTAAATGTAGGTATTGTCAAGCTGGTAACCATTATTTTTCATTAGCTTTATATGATACAAATCACAGTTCCAGATAACCCAAACTATCTCTTCATTCCTATTTGGCACAAGAAGTCTTACTTGTAACATGAGTGTTCTATTGCTGTTTTTTGTAAGATTTGTATTAATACTGGGAAATTTGGCTAAATTCACTTTCAAAACAAAAGGGATGAATTAAAATATTTTAACCAAGGTCAGTATAACTGCAGCTGACATCTAGCAGTCTGTGTGATTTACATAAATATATTTTAGTTTTTCTTAATGGAAAAATTCTAAATACTGTTAATTTATGTGAGGATAATATATATAAGATTTTTCTTTACTTGTATTAAGGACTAATACCTGACCTAATAATCAGACAAAAATATTTTTGATATAACATAACTATGCTATAATATTTCAGATGCTTTGAGATATTTTCCAGGCAAATAACAATAAGTTTCAGATATAAAACAGACATACAAATAATAGCACATGCAGCTATATTGGTAAACTGACAAATGAAAATCACATTGGTTATCAGTCTTTAGTGAGAAGGGTTAGAAATAAGTCACTTGGTTCGTGGTTATGCATTAATGGAAATTCCCAATTTCCTCGCTTTTCTCCAAAGCATCAAAGGTTAAGTTGTCACTCTTAGGACTGGATTCTTTGAGTTCCTTACAATTTCTTAATAATTCCTGTCTCCACCATAATCAGTGTTTAGATTTGTATTCTTTTCCATTTTTTTGGTAGTTATTGTCATGGGAACAAATTAATACATATTATGCCATTTTGTAATCTCATTACAAATTTTGCCTTAAGAATGGAATTGTTTTTGCTCACTTCTTTCTTGTTGAATGTTTATTACCAGAATGAGATACAATAGTTTTAATGCCCAGTGCAGTCTGTGAATGACTATAAAAATTTAATAAACTCATAAACACAGACTTTAACCTTTTCAATATTCTGCATTTTGATTGGCTGCTAATAATGCTTTATTTCTACAGGTTACTGAGACTGTAAACAGAAAGACTAGGAATGGATAGTGAATCAAACTGCACAAATCCTATAAAGGTCAAAATTATTGTTTCACCTAGAATATATATGGTTTCACAATTTCAGGGAAACCTTCCTTGATTTAAATTAGAAATGGGTATAGAAATAGGATTATATGAATCTTTTTTTAAGTGATGGTGAACATAAAAGATATACTTAACCCTCTTTTTTAGGAATTCCTACATTATTATAGTGGAGTTAGTTTTGAATTTTCTCCTTAGTAAGAATAAGACATATCAATGATTAAAATGCTTGAGCCAAGAGAATAGCAGCATTAGCTGCCTATGCTTTAGGTTAGGAAATCCATGAACATCCCTATGTGCCAGAAATTTTATTTTATTTTTTTGTTTTTTTGAGGGCAGTGTCACTGGCCCTCATATGTGGGACCTGAACTGGGGTCGCTGGCTTCCTAAGCCAGCACTTAACCACTGCGCCACTTGGCCGGCCCTGTGCCAGAAATTTTTAAAGTTGGTGTGACAGCACACTATTGTGTTTCAATGTAAAGGGTGTGATCAAACAATATGGTGAATGTTTAAACAAAAAATATTAATATAGTGAAAGACACATTGCCATTAATCCCCCTGAAAATACTACCCCTTGCCTTGAATACACTTATCCCATTATTCTTGCCACTTTTTGAAGCAGTCTGGAAGTTCTCTTTCATGAGTGTCTTCAGTTGCACTGTCAGGCTGCCTCGATGTCTTGAATCATTTTGAATTTGGGGAACAGCCAGAAGTCGCTCGGTGCCTGATCCAGTGAATAAAGTGGATGAGGACACACCATAATGTTTTCATTTGACAGAAATTGCCATATACTTGAAGTGATGTGTGACATGGAGCATTGTCATGATGGGGGATGATTTATGGCACACTTTGAAACACACCTTCTCTCAACTATAGCTCGCACCTACTGACTGCAGTGAACAAGTTGAAACTTGTCACCACTGTTACTAAAGTTCAATGCACTTCTTCTCATATTGAAGATCCCTGTCTTTCTGTTGGATGACACTTGGCAGCAGCGTTCACCATATTTTGTGATTACAACAGAAAGGCTCTGTGTCATACATCGCTTCTGGTATGGCAATTTCTGTCCAATAAAAAAATTATGGTGTGTCCTCATCCACCTTATTCACCGGATTTGGCACCATATGACTTCTGGCTCTTCCCCCAAAGTCAAAATGACCATGAAAAGTAAAGGATGTAAATGAATTCAGGATATCAAGGCAGCCACGACAGCGCGACTAAAGACATTCACAAAAGAGGACTTCCAGAACTGCTTTAAAATGTGGCAATAATGATGGGATAAGCGTGTTCAAAGTGAAAGGGAGTATTTTGAGAGGGATTAATGGCAATGTGTCTTTTACTGTAATGAATTTTTTTATTTAAACATTCACCATAATTTTCAATCACACCTCATATTGTGACGTATGTCACAAAGAATGTGTTATTAATGATAGCTGTAATAGCAAAGTGTGTGAATTATTTGCCTTTTAAAAAATTAAATCAGAAGAGATTCCAGGCTGTCTTGATGATATCACTCTCAAATTCCTGCATTACAATTAATGTCCAGAGAATTCTACACAACCTTGGGAAAAACCATCATGTGTGTTGCTCATGTAAATATCAACTGTCATGTGTATTTCAGTGGGGGAAAATATGTTGTGAATCACTACTGTAGTCAATACTAAAAATTAATTTTCTTTCCATTCTTTTTAGATAAATTTCAACCATATTTCAATGTTCCTTATAAATGCAGAACATAGGAAAAAAAGATAAATGAGTAGAGCAACAAGAGCTAATGTCAAATGAGTACTTACTATGTATCAGGCACTAAGTTAAGCATTTTACATGGATTGTATTTTTAATTTTCACAACAACACTATTAGTTAGGAGCAATTATTATTATTCCCATTTTTCAGAGGAGTAAAATTAAACATAGAAGTTAAAGGACTTGCTTCATGTCCCATAGGTAGTTAAGCTCCAGACCTGGAATTCAAAACCATGTCAAAATTCAATGTACAAAAAAAATCCCCAAAAGTTGCATTGATCTTAAAATTGTTGGATGTGACAGGTGCTCAATAAATCCTTGTTAAATTAGTGAATGGTTCTTGAATCATTAAACCCATATCTCCTCCTAAACCATACCTAGTTTTTGAGGGATTATTCTTTGGGTACCCATTTAATTGTGTTGCCTTTCCCCAGGTTAGAGCTCAGACTAGTTTTGTTTTATTTTTTATTTTTATTTTTTGAGGGCAGTGTCACTCGCCCTCATATGTGGGACCAAACCGGGGCAGCTGGCTTCCCAAGCCAGCGCTTAACCACCACGCAACTCGGCTGGCCCTGCAGACTAGTTTTGTAAGCAGTCAGTTCATCTAGCAGCGGACCATTAAGCAATCAGAGAGCATCCTAGATGGGTAACCAGGGTTTCCAGAGTTGGAGTGTGTTTGTGGGGTCTATAAGCACCAGGAGTGGGAGTTTATTTCTAGTTCAAGAAAAACTAGAACAGGATAGTTTTATTCAGATACTGCTTCCCCCAAACACATCATTCTCCCCCAGAAAATAAAAAGTCAGAAAAATGAAAGATGAATGTTTAGAGTCCTGAAAACTAGTGAATGACACAAAAAGAATTTGTACCACCTATATTTTTTAAAACTTTATTATTATTATTATTATTATTATTATTTACAGATGTACAAAACAATGCAATAGTTATCTCTTTCACCCCTTACAAAGTGACTACCCCTCTCCCCTCCCCTGCCCCCTCACTCCCAATATCATACATATCTATTACAATTCCATTGACTCCATCCCCACATTATATTCCACATCCCATGACTATGTACCACCTATATTTTTAATTGTTAAAATTGTGTCTTGGAATTTGAAATAAAACTTTTATGGACATAACTGTAGATGTACCTAAAGTAAGGAATAATATACAAAGACCATTCTACCCTTTACCAGGTTTCACCCAATGGGAACATCTTTCAAAACTATAATACTATATCACAACCAAGGTACTGACATAGATACATCTGGGTTGGCTTTTGACAAATTCAAATGCATTTGCTCAGTCAGTGTTCCATTGAGGCAGTGCTTGTTATTGCACTTACGTGACTCTACTCAAAGTTTATCTCTGTTCCCTGAAGAGCATGGATAACAGCAGTGGCAGTCTTTCTTAGAAGGCTTAGTTCAGAATCATGAGTTGTCCACTGTGTTTCTAACCCTTTCCCGTAAGGCATGCCCCTGACTCCTATTACTCTATGCTTATTTAAGAGTGCAAATATAGGCAATTGAGAATTATTTTTTTATTCTTCTTCTTATTATTTTTTTTCTTACCAGTGTTAGGGAACTTATTTCACACTGACCATATTTCCCCCCGACCATATTTCCCCCCAAAAATAAGAAAATTTGAAATAGTGTTATAAGCCTCACTTTGTTGAATGCATTTGAAAAAGGGAAAAAATACATAAAGAAAAGACAAAAAGATGACAGAATGAATTCTGTACTCAATGAGTCTTTGTTAGAGATTGAGTTTTCTTCAATCTCTAAAAATCATCTTAACAAGTCAACTAAATAGTTACACTTTAAACATCAGTGCCATTTCCCCTCAGATTTCTGAATTCATGAAAGTTATTTCATCCATTGCAAGTCGACAGAAAGGCACAAAAAATCTCAATGAGGCTGACTTTTAGCTATAATTTGATTACAAAAAGTGCTTGCCAGACTTGCTTTTTTCTTTTTTCCTTTTTTGTTTAAATCACAATACCCTTAAATTTTCCAAGAAAAAATTTTGGTCTGGAAATATATTTTTCATGCTCTTCTTTGCCTACTGTTTTACCATGACATAAATCTCATACAATAAAATCCATATGAGAGTAGAACAATTGCTCAGTATGTTGTTGTTTTGGAGTATGATTCTCAGCACCTGCTGGTGAGGATTTCACTCCTCCTAAACTCAAGCACAACTTAATAGCTGTAAAACTGAGGGATGGACTAGTCCTCTAATTAGGAAAGAGATGAAAATAGGGGAGGGTAATATTTTGTATTGCTCCTGTTACCTGCCATTTACTCCAAGTGTGGAGAAGAGAAGCAGGAGCAAGGTTTATAAGCTTGCAATGTGTTTATCTTTCCACACTTTATCAATTTTAAAAATTTTTCTTACAAAATATTCAAGCTCACCCTGGCTAAATTCAATGTTAGGAATCTGCAAATAATGCTGTAACTGTTAGTGTCTATACATATAGGTCCATTAACAATTGTGTCTACGTGGGGTTCAACAAAGATGCACAGTATTATCTACATAGCACAAATAAATAATGTGCTTGAGGATGAATGTGCATTATAAAAAGTAACAATAAAAATATAGAGTAATGCCACTCAGAATGGCAATAGTACATATCTCCAGCACTCTCCAGCTCTTATTTAATTAACAGTTCCAGTTAGTCCTGTACATTTCTATCTTATTTTTATTTTTCCTAGGGGTTATTAGCTCCTCAAAGCAAAGTCCATACCTTACTCCACACCTGCCATATCCCATTCCAACAATGTCTTGCAATAGTATGCATTCAATAAATATATTTATTAAATTGGATGTTGCTATTTTTATTCTACTGATTTATATAATCTGAACATATATTTTGGCTAAAAAATAACTGGATTTTGAAATTTATATGTGTGTATGTGGAAAGGTGGAGAATAGCTTTAAGCTATTATTACACTGCCCAATTCTTGTCACTTTTTAATTTGAGATTGAGCCTTGAGCAGGTACTACACAATTCTGACAACCAGACGCATGGAACAGGATCAGGGCAGGCACAAAGAGTTTAGAGCAAACAATATTTTCCAGTAAATACGCAGCTTCACTGTAGGTAGGTTGGTTTTTTTATGTGTTTTTCAGAAAACTAAAAACCAAAAAAATTATTGCATGCTATCAAAAATCAATGATTGTATAGTTTGCATTGCTTTCACTACAGAGGAGTTGCCATTTATATCACATATCTCATAGTTAAAAGGGTTAAAAGTGAGACGGAAAACAAATTACTCTCCATTAAAGTATTAAGGGTCTCTGCCCTTAAAGTCTCCTTTACATTTATATATTTAAAATATATTAAATCCACCCATCTTCATCTGAACGACTTAGTCATTTTCACAAAATACAGACTGAAACGTGGGTGTTGGTGAGGGTGGAGGGTGAGGGAGTTACTCGTGTGGTGATTATTAGCCTAAGAACAATTTCAATGGTTACTTTTAATACAATTAGTCCAGAGTGTGTGTTCTAATTTTGTGTGTATGTGTGTATAATTATAAGTAGCCAAGAGATTGCTATTTTAAAATTGACTACTTGTCCTTTTAAGCTTTTTTCTATAGATGTTTGTAATAATTTTAATTTAAAATATTACATATTGTAAATGCACAATTATTTTGAGTATCACTCATTTTTCATTTACCAAATAACTTGTTTTTCTCCAAGAGGCTCAAAGACAAATTTAACCAACAATTATGAATTGCTGTGTGTGAATCCTGTTTGTCTTTATTTTCTTATATGACATGAGTTTAAAATGTAAGACTTTATTTCTTTGCATTGTGAGCCTATGTACTTTCATATTCTCACACAGCAATGAATGAGATCCATGGCATCTGCCCTTCAATTGTGCACAGAACTCCTATTGATATTAATGAGTTTTTTCCTGGACTGAGTGTGGTCATTTTATGTGGCTCAAAGTGGTCATTTTGTGGTGATTTGCATATTGGTTGTTGCAGAGTATAGTGTATACATCATTTCTAAAGTGCCTAGGGATCTTTACAGAAGAAAGGTAGGAACACAAGTTGAAAAGATTATTATTGCCTTTATTTTAAATTCTATTTGTGAGTTCTCTAAATCATGCATAAACACAGTACAAAGTGAAAATGAGGTGCAAGAGAAAGCTACAGAAAATAAAATTATTTCCAATCAGCAATTTTGAAATGATCCATTTGTAGATATATTTTAAATCCATTTAAAACAAATCGAATTAGCTTTCTAATTCTACAGAAGACATTATACCAGGACATGCAGAAGCAGAGCACTAAGCAGTAGAAGAGAATATAGGACTTGAACTTCCATTTTACATGAGAGACTGGAGCTTTCAGGGTGGGTAGCAGGCCATTTATTATGCAATCCCTTCCATACCAACTTCCTTACACTTGCCCTAAGGAGGCCAGAGTGGAGCACCTATAGAACCAACACTGTCCAATCACCCATGGTCAGTGGTGGAGGGAGAACTTGGGGTGCATGAAAGAGCTACTTTGAAATAGTACTTTAGTTTCACTTTTAATGTAAACTCTGGAGAAGTTTGCGTTTTCTCTCTCAGGTTATAGCATGGAACGTGAAAATGATTAAGGAAAATATTTTTATCTAGAATTTCAACCACTCTCACTCAAAAGGCTCAGAATTCAGAATTTTAGGTTAACACATTCATCTCCTCTTCCTATGATGAAAGGAATTCATTTGTAGAACATTGCTCTTCATTGTTGAGCAAGTCAATTTTTATACCTTAATAGTGGATATTGTATACTGTTCTGAACAGTGTCATTGATTAGGCCAATAGATCTCACAAATCTGATTTTTTTTCTAGGCCATCATGGGTTCAAGATAGACCATTTTTCTACATGTGTATATACATGTACTCTTATGGCAAAAAATAATGAGGTTAATTAAACATTAATACTACCAATACCTCCACAGATCAACTGTAAATAGTGAAACATTAAGAAAAATAGTATTCCTCTGTGCAATGAGTCCACCCAGATAGCTTTTTTTCTGCATTTGGAATTATGTGCCATTTGAAGCCCAATAAACTACTGCCCTGATCAACAGTCCTCTATTTTCTGAGCTTTAAAAATGTGACATCAAGCACTGGTCTTAGCAGGTGGTATGTGTATGTGTGTGGTTTTGTGTGCTCAGATTGCAAGTATTATGGAAGGGAAAATCTTTTGCTAGATATAAAGTCTGTGGAAGAAACCACTCTTTAATATTGGTCTGGTGGGAGGATACTAACACCCACTTTACATGTTCACTTTTATGGCAGACTTTTTCCATGCCTGTGAAACTGGCAAGGGTGGGGGGCTGAGGGGAAGAGCAAAGGCTGGTCTCTGGTCTGGTCAAATCTGGGAGATAATCAGCCACATTATAATGAGATTTTCCAGTATGCGAAAAATAACTGAAAAGATGAAAATCAATCAATAATAAAAATGTTTATATGCCCCCCCTTTCTCTCAAGAATCAATGCTGATATATAACAGACATTGTTTACAAGATGACTATGCAAGCAGTCAATAGAGTGTGTGTGTGTGTGTGTGTGTGTGTGTGTGTCAGAATTTTGGGGGGATCACTCAAACGACGGTTTTTTTACATTATATATATAAAACAAGAGTTTGATAGACAGATTTTTTTTTTCTCTTTTCAGTTAGCTATGCCAGAATACTGTGGACACAGTTCGATGAGAGATGAAGAGACATACCTAATGAATTGGTCAATGAGTTGATTTCTTTTCTGTCATTGAGAACAGTCTGCTTTCTGTTAAATCACCCTGTCTGTGTGCAAGTTTGGGGATAAAGGGAGGGGGAGGGAAGAGGGAGCACGTTTACTGTTGTGGGTACGTGTCTACACACATGTATTAAATACTGTAGAGTTTCACCCAAAAGCAAGCTGTCCCATGATTCCCTCCCTTAGAGAGTGAAGCCACCTCATAATAAGGCCCTTTTGATAGCTGAGTAAACAAGCCCACTTGGAAGCCATCCAAGATGAACCCATCTTATATTAAATCCTCCTTGATAACAAATAGTGTGGTAAAGAGAACCCAGTGTTCTAGCTAGTGAGTTAGATCATGTGTGAATAGGTATAAATTCTATACTCATGTTTATGAAAGAAAGCATAGTGATCTAATGCATTTTTTACTGGAAGGCACAAGAGTTTAATTTTGTGAATTCTGTTTACAGGCATAACAGTTTAGATCCTTGTATGATGATACCCTTACCCCCAACTTTATAGATGTAACAGAAGTTAACTGGAATTTGTTTTTGAGACTGCATTCTTTGAAATGATTTCCTAATTTGGAAACGTTCTATCAGCGTAGTGCTCTTAAGAAAAGATGTACTTATTTTATCTTATAAAAGGAAAACACCTTAATTGATTTCAAATATATTTTATATTCACTTTTCTTAATGCTTTAAAAAGTTAACAAGTGTAAGTTGGAGGATTACTATTTTTAAAACTACTATCTGGGGGCATGCATAAAGAATGTCCTATCTTTTTATTTTATAGAATGGATGAATGTGAGTGATATCAATTCACATGTTATTGTTTTGCATTGTTGCTTTCTCTTCCTTTCAAGACATTTTTGAAAGGGTCACATGTTTGGATTTTTAAATACTAAATCATAGAAGTAATTTCCCAATTTTGAGTTTCCACATGTGTCTTTAAACAGATCTAACAGGTGGAGAAAAGTGCATTCTTTTCTTTGTAAAACTATGTCTTTTAATTTTCTACCTCTAATTATTTTTGATGTCTCCATTCTCCCCCTTCTTCACTTCCCTTCTTACTAAAAAACATAATATAAATAAAAAGAGAATTTTATATTAAGGCTACTTATAGCCTACAGAAAATTAAAGCAACAACAGCATCCTGACTTGAAAGCAAGGGAAATATCTGAATGCTAAATACTTCCAAGGGAACAATATTTTATTTTAAGACAAACACAGCTCATGTACTAATTTAGGCAATGGTTTCCCCTATCCTTTTCTTTGTAAAGGTAAGAAACTGGTGTTCTTGTTGGAAAGAAACACGTTGAAGGTTAATAATCCATTTTCCTTTTGTTATACATTCAGAAAGTCACAGCCATATAGACAATCAACCAATGTCTGCATACATATTCTTGATTCACATATTTGACTTTGTTTACATATCTGAAGCACCTAAATGCTTACTCTTTCCACATCCCACCCCACTTCCCAATCTCTTCATTTTCTATTGCTTCAATTAGGTGATGAGGATAAAACTTTTTTGTCTTTACCTCATTAAATATGGTGAAGTATTATTGTACTTTTGAACCCACCAATTATTATGGGAGAGAGAGCCACTGCATCGAAGGCCTGAGAGAAACTGAGGTCAAAGCTGCTTCTCCTACAAAGGCCTTGGTTGGGAATGGTTTGGTGGCAACCTCAATACAAAGAATGTCCCAGGCAGAGGGACCAACATCCCCTGAATTTTAATGAAAATGTAATGTTAATTATATAATGAGGTTGGTAATGAGGTCATCATAGAAGCCAACTAGGCTTTGGTTATATTTTAAGAGAAAGAAAAGAGGCAGTAAAGGAAACAACCCTCATAAATATGTATAAAATATATCCATCAGTAATACATAGTAAAAATACTGATAGTGACAAATGTATATTTATATAAATATCTTCTAAAATACCTGCATGTGGATCCATTAGAATTCAGAATACACTGCTAGTTTGATTTCTGTATACTTTAGTAAGAAAAGTCATAACTTTTTAATCAATTCAAAAATTTACACAATATTGAAAGAGGTTAGTTGGTATGCACCAAGAGAACCAACAGGTTTAAGACGGTGGATTTTGTGTTTATAGATACATCTCTCTAAAATTAGAATTATTTATAAAGAGAAATATACCCATGAGTCTATCTATCTATCTATCTATCTATCTATCTATCTATCTATCTATCTATATCTATCTATATCTATCTATATAGATATAGATAGATATAGATAGATATAGATATATACAACATGAAGCATATTTTCTACACAACACTCACATGTGCTTGGTGCACTGTGCAGCTGTAAATGATAAGGCAATCTGAAAAATAGAAGACTTTACATGTGATAATGATTACCTATTAAAATGATTAAATAATTTTGCTCTAAAAAAACACTTCAGAGTATGAACTGAAGAGGGTTTTACTGTTGGAAAATTATAGTTAAATGTCTTGTCTGTTGTTTGATATGCATCTACAAAAACGTTGGATAAGGTATGTGTGTACATACAAAGCCTTAAAACATAACTGCTTCTGATTTAGTAAATTACTCTTCAACCATCACTACATGTAACTGTCCTTTATTTTATGGAGGGTCTTGTGATAAAATAATAGAGTTTAAACGGTATGTACAAGTGGGAAGAAGAGAAATAAATCAAACTTTTCTTCCCAATGTCTCTGTGTAATCTTTTTTCTTCCCCCAAAACTCAAAAAGGAATGAACAGAATTTAGTTGGACAACACTAAAGCAGACGACAGTTTACCCAAGTTCCTGGGCCCAAACAGAGCCTTAAGAAGGAGAGCACATTTTTTTTACATATACTCATCTTCCCATCCCTCATCAGGAGAATGGGGCCTCACCTACCAGAAGGGCACGGGGCTGGAATGGGAAAGAAAAATAAGGGAGGTTGTTGCAGCTAGGCAAGATGAATGCCTCAGTGAAGGTCTGGGTCCAATTTCAGGAGGGACAGTTTCAGAGAAGGGTCTATCTTTTGGACGACAGAGAGAGAGAGAGAGAGAGAGAGAGAGAGAGAGAGAGAGAGATTGAGAGAGAGAGAGATTCCTTTCCTAGAACATTAAATAATTGCACCTCCTGAAATGAATCTTCTGCTGGGCCAGGCTTCCCCACACAGTGTTTCCCAACATTTGGGGTATGTTTTGCGTGAGCATGGGCGTGGGTAGGATAACAGGCCCTGCTGTGTGTGCAACTGTATGAAAGGCCAAAAGTCAGAGGGAGCAAATCAAGAATCAAAACAATGACTAATGATTTCCAACTTGAAGCAAAGCAGATGCGCTGTTCACCCAGAAAGTGCCCCTGTTTAAATGCTTCACTTCACACACAACACAATACAGCCAGGAGGAAAAAAAAAGATTTTTTGAAAATGTTTTATTTAAACCTTTTTAATCTTTTACAACAATAAAATATTGTGTCAATATAAATCCTTGACTAAAACTGTTCACATCAAACATTAAAGCAAATTGTTTTCTTATTGACACCCAACTCATCTTTGAAAGACTTTCCTTTTTAACACAATGCAGAATTTATTGAAAATAAATAATTGCTGGCAAATGCAATAGGTAATTTGAATAAAATAGTTGTAAAAGCAACTCTTAATGAAAATAGCGTTTATTATACATCAGTTACTAAATGAATAAACTAAATGATCTTTCTTTAAATTAATAACTTCAAAAACGCTTAATATACAAAACTGTACAATTATAAAGTCGGCAGAAATATTTGGGTTAACTCAGGTTGGAACCATAGCGCTTAACTGCAAAGAAAAAAATCAAAACAAACAAAAAAACCCTCAGTTGTAAAACATGAACTCAATGTGGAAAAAAAAAATCCCAGAACTAAAACCCAACTACCAACATAATGCAGAGGCTTGACAAAAAAGAAAAGGATTCGGGATTTGAATTAACACTTGCTCTTCAACCTGCAGCTGGGGGAGACACAGTGTGATGAACCAGAGGCCTGGCAGTTCATACGAGCGCATCCTCCACAAGGGGCCCTAGGCTTTTTGGTCCTTAGGTAGTTTGAAGCTTTGTCTAGGCAGTTGTGCCTGGAGGCCGGGCTAGGGGGTTAGCCCTGATATACCAAGCTCCCAGACAGGTCTGGCGGGCAGCGGCTGGATGTTGGGTACTTGGCTGGCCCACATGTGTGTGCTCCTTGGGAATGAGGTGCGTCTGTGGACCTGGCATGTAGACGTGAGAGCTAGCAGTAAAGCAATAGCAATTGCATATTTTTTTTGGATCTCTATACAGCCTAGCGAGATTTTTTTGTAGTTTTTTTTTTTTTGTAAATAGTAATACAATACAGATAACTATCTACACACACACGCACGCACGCACACACACACACGCGCGCACACACACACACACGTTTGCACGCTCCCACACGCACACACACAGATTAAAAAACAGAAACCCAACCTCCCCGGCGCTCGCTATCTGGCTCAGTCGTCACGGTGGGCTTCAACCAGCTGTGCTTGTCCGAGGCATGGAGACCGCTCCCCGTAAACCCAGCGACAGAGGTTACACGCACGGGAAAGAGGATGGTAACACGGCTATACCAAAATCCCTGTGACCTTTGCCAATCATTTCATTGTCATTCTGCACAGAGCAGAGAGCGCCTGTCCTCCACTCCTCCCCACCCCTTCCCGGAGGATTTCTCATTCAAGGAGCTGGCGGTGAACTGAAGGTGAACTGAACTGGGAGGCGCTGACCCAGTCTGTCGCCAGCGTCTCTGGGTAGTCATCTCCAGCGAAATCAACTGTGTGTGTGAAGGCAAGGTCCTTGGCGTAGGAGGGCCGAGGTGGGGTCGCATTGGCTGCGGCCTGGCTAGGTGCCGGGCCTTTGCGGAGCTCCGAGTGCGGGCATTCCAGACCTCGGTAGGTGCGGAGCCCTTTCGGCTCCTCGAGCTGCCTCTATCGCCCGGGCGCTGCCGCCGAATCCTTCTCAGGCATCGGGATCTGCGCTGTGGAAGCCTTCAGGGGCTCCAGAGTTTCGGGAGGGAGGGCAGAAACCTTCAAAATCGCCTCTCCTACTTCGCGCTAATTTGCAAACCCAATCAGCTTGCCTATTCTGCCCATCCTAGGCACTCCGCCCACGAATGAATATATATATATATATATATATATATATATATATATATATATATATACCAATATCATCAGCAACAACTCTCTCCATTGTATCCTCTCGTCTCCATACAGATTTGGGATGGGGGGGTAGGTGAAAGGGTAGGCACATCTCTCCCCCTCCTCATTCCAGCCTCCCCTCCCTAAGCAATTAACCATCAGCTCAATGAAGGAATAATAATAGCAATAATAATGTGAAGTGATCGATTAGGTACAAATTATCTCACAAATATTGTGTACAGATTGTAGTAAAACACCGCAGACATTTAGAAACGCTATAGAAATTTTTAAAAATGCAAAACTAGTCTATTGTAAAACAGATTTCACCTGAAATACAGCTGCTATAACCAAGGCGCTGAAAGGTTATTCAGAGGCACACATCTGTCGACCCACCCCTCCCCCATCCCTATCCCGTCCCCGTTACCCCACTCCTTGCTAGAGAAGAGCAACCAAACAAACCTTACTCAAAGTAAACAATATGTATTGATCAGCAGAAAAGGTTGGAAGAAACTGTTGCCCCGGCGGCAGGGGATATGATGTCCCCTCCTGTACTGCTTATTGAAACTTGTGTATCAGCGTTAAGAAGCCTGAATGCTTGTGTGTGTGTGTGTGTGTGTGTGTGTTTCCTTTCTTAATATAAGTTAGAATTCCCTGTTTTTTTTTTAAAAAAAAAAACAGAAAAACGGGAGAGAGAGCAAAGAAAAAAACACACGGAAGCGAGAGCGAGCGAGCGAGCGAGAGAGAACGAGACAGAGGGAGAGAGAGAGGGAGAGAGGGAGAGAGAGAGAGAGAGAGAGAGAGACAGAGAGAGAGAGACAGAGAGAGGAGAGAGGCGCAATAATAAAGCTGGAGTGAAAGGAAGAGGGTGAGGGTGGAAGAGAAAGAAATCCCGCTCTGCTTTCAGTGCGGCCGGGCGCTTGCTCGCTTCCTACAGTCAGAGATCGTGGCAGGACGTGTCTGTTTTCACGGTGTGCGAATAAACCTCATGTGGCTGCTGATCCCCTGGTGGAGTCATTCTTTTCTCTTTCTGTCTTCGATTACAGAACCAGACACGCACCACTTCTTTTTCCAACTGGAGGCTGTCTGCCAACGAGGAAATCTCCTGCGCGGCAGGTTTGGGACACTTGAGGAAATGCGTCTCCAGTACGCCCTTGACACTCACCTCGATGGAGGTTCGCTTCTTGCGCTTGCGGCCCTGCGCAGCGATCTTGTCAATGCTGGTCGGGCTCCCTGTGGACGAATCAGCCTCCTCCAGCCACTTGTTCAGCAGCGGCTTTAGCTTGCACATGTTCTTGAAGCTCAGCTGCAAGGCCTCGAACCTGCAGATGGTGGTCTGCGAGAACACATTGCCATACAGTGTGCCCAGCGCCAGCCCCACGTCCGCCTGCGTGAAGCCCAACTTGATTCTTCTTTGTTTGAACTGTTTGGCGAACTGTTCCAACTCATCCGAGGTTGGTGTCTCCTCATCCGAGTGGTCCTGGCAGTGGTGCGAGCCTAGGTCGTTGTGGTCTGGGGGCTCCCGGAGCACAGGGTGCAGGCTTTGTGCGGAGGCAGAGGCCGGTGGTGGGGTGAGACCCCCGTGTTCCAGCATGCCGCTCACGGTGAAGCCCGGCTGCGAGTACACGTTAAGGGGTTGGCCGCTCGACGTGATGGACGGGTTTGGAGCCGGGCTTGTTCCCCAGGCATTCGGGTGGTTAGTGTGCGGAGAATGGTGGGCGACGTGAGGCGAGCGGTGATGGATGATCGCGCCCAGCTGTAGGTCTTCGCGCCCGGGCTTCACGTCTTGCTGGTCCAGGGGGCTGGTGGCCAGTGTAGAGGACCATGGGCCTCCGTCGCTCAGACTGGTCACCCAATGATGCCCGAGTGGATGCCCATTGCTAGGAACTCCCTGCAAGTAATCACTTTGGAGAAGTTTCTGAGGGTTTCGGAAAGGACTCCCCTGCTGCATGCCCGCGGAGTCCGCATGGACCAGGGAGCTGGAACTGAGAATGCTGTAGGGATTTGAGGCAGCTGTGGCCATGGTCGGTGAGGATCCCCTACTAGTTCTAATGTGGCAAAGGGAGCAGCTTCAGCCTTTGACATCTATGGTGCGGGGGAGCCAAAGCCGCGAGAGCGAGTTACCGGCACCTGCTGTGGCCAATCGCAGCGCGTCTCGGCCTGGCCAGCCGAGGGTTAGACCAATAGCGGTGCGGGAGGCTGAACTAGCTTTCCAAATTAGGCTGGCGAAGCTCGAGAGTTTCAGAGAGACCCAAGCAGGAAGTGAATCAAATCTTTAGGCTCCATTGGCTGCCTCGCGCTGAGTGGCGGCGGCAGCTTACTAGGTTAACCCCCCACCACCACCACCTATTACTTCACGGTGTTTGTAGTGGATTGGAAAGGATGAGAGAGATGTGTGTTTTTGTGTGTGTTTGGAGGCGGATAGGGGGTGAGGCGGCAAACTGGTTTTAGAACTCCTCTTAGAATATTTAGATTAACCCAAATTGAGAAAGAAAAAAATATTTAGAAAATGATATAGCCAGTTTAAATGTCATCTAAATCTTGACGAATATGGATTTTTCTCAGATTTATTTGGCGTTCTGGGCAAGTTGTGTGTGGGCGGCTGCAAAACAAAACCTTGCTACAAACGGAGCCAAGGAACGTCTTCGATATCACCCTAAATTTGTAAGACTAAAACGCTCATGGTTCCAATAAGAACTATTTCGACTTATTTATTTCGTTTTATCATTTATAAGAAACTCTATACCAAGGTCAGAAAACATCTAAGAAAGAGATGCCCAGTGTCTTCTGAAAATTTTGATTTAGGGCATGAAAATCTAGAAGATTCTGGGAAAGTAAAATATAATGTTTTACTGGCGAAATTCAGTTACTTTGAAGTTCTTCTTCCAATCCAGTCGGTCAGTTGGAAGACTTGGTTTTCATTATGGCTCCATATTAGCTCCCATCAGTGGTCCCAAAACTTCTGTCAGGGGCAATGCTTGCTGAAGCGGAAAGCCCTCCCTCACACTCACCCCAGACTTTGCGCAGACCCGCTCTCAATAGGTACACAGGAAAACGTTCCCGCTACCGCACCCGATGCTGTCCTTTGGGGAAATTTTTCTTAACATGTATTTCTCCATCCGCCACCGCAGACAAGTTGAAGGAAATGGGAATTATTGAGAGAGAGAGAGAGAGAGAGAGAGAGAGAGAGAACTGTTTGACATTAAGTACCGCTCCCCCCCATCCCCATCAAGCTTGAATTTGCTTTCAGCTTGAAAAGACAGAACTGCTTTTACAGTTTGGTTAGAGAAAAAGAGAGGAAAGACTTGTACTCCTCCGAAGGTTTTATAGGTTAGGGAAGGACAAGTTCATGTGCTCCACAGCCCCATGCAAAGGTTTTGCTTGTAAGCAGAGTGGGGGTGAAATACAAAGATTTGCTCTAGCTGGGAAAAGGCAACACTGGATACCCAGCGCGATCTCTGAAGTTAAAAAATGACTTTTCATTCCATAATTTTGGAGGTAACCTAGCTGCGTAATTATATTTGCACTTACAGAAGACAGCATTAGAGTTCCCTTATTGGTTTGAAATTCCATTAAATATATTGCAAGAGCTCCTAGGTTAAGCTTGATTTAAATTTGCATACATTTTCATATATTTAGGAGAAATAAAAGAAGGCTTGCAGCTACCAGAAAGTCATTAAGGCATTAGTTTCTCTAAGAAGACAGATCTGAAGAAAATGGAAGAAAATGAGAAAAAATAAAAACAAGGTGAGCGTATTCTGCCATTCCTTTATATAGCTAAAGAGCATCTATTTCCTGTGAAATAAGTAATTTCTTATGAGAGCACAGAGCAATAGGAGCTTATGTTGGTAAATGTAAACTGTGTCTATTAGGCAGGAAAACCTGGCATCTGGTTGAGATATATTTCTTTTTATCTTTCTTAAAAAAGGATAAACACTTAGTAATTATTGGCAGAGAGGATCTTTGCTGTCTTCCCCCTCCTCCTTCTCCCTCAAGCTGAAATTGTGGTTTCATTTGCGGGTGTCCTGTTGTAAAGGTTTATCCGTTTTTAACCTAGAATTCTCTCTCTCTCTCTCTCTCTCTCTCTCTCTCTCTCTCTCTCTCTCTCTCTCTCTCTCCGTTCTTTCTCTGCCAAGCAATGTCATTTCTTTACTGCCAACTGTGTGTATCTTCCTTTGCAAGAATGCAGTCTGATTTATGTCTGAACTCTTGCTTCCTGAAGAAGAAAAGAACTTGTTAAAATCAAACAAAAATAAAAGTTTTCAGGTGTTCTGTTAGGCTGCCTGTTCAAGGATCCATTTGCCAGTCAGTCTGTGTTGGGCCAGTTTAGTGGTCAGAAAGAAGCACATTGAAGAAAACATATTAGCAAAAAGATCATGATCATTGCCATGTTGTTGTTGGCGGTGGGTTCCCCACCCCCACCGTGGCAGCTGTGTTTGGGTGAAAGAGTTGCTAATCTTAGTCTGACCATTCAGGGGGTTAAGGCAATTATCAATTGATAAGACTCTTGCATGAAGAAGAAGGGGATCCTTTTCAAATTCTGATTTCCCCAAATTCTTACAATCAACCTTCCTCTTGCCCTCGGCCTCTGCTCTGGACAACTGCTTTTACCAGACATGAAAAAATGGTTCAAACTGTTCATCCTGAGGCTTGACCCAGAGAGGAGTATCGAGTAGTTGGTATCTACACTCAGGGACAGGTTTTTTTACACCTTTATTTTTCAGTCTTTTATTGTGAGAATACCTTCTGTCAGGAGCAAATCCCGACATAGTTGGTTTTCTTTTTCTTTTTCTCTCCTTTCCTTTCGTTCTTCCCCCTCCCTCCTTCTCTCCCTCTCTTTTTGTTTTAAAAAAATATTCCCATGAACATAGATACCACCTATTAAATTCAGGTGCAAGCACATCCTGGGGCAGCTGTGATAGAAACTTATCTTGCATTTAAGGTGGGTTTTTTTTTGAAGAAATATCTGCATATAGTCAAATCTTGCTGTTATAACTAATCTACTGGAGAGGTTTCCTTTGCCTACTCCTGTCAGTCTAACTTCCCAAGTGTAACAGATGCCGCTCTCAAGCGCTCCTTTCTGTGGCTTCTCTTTATTCAGCCTCGCATATTTCTCCCCATGATCAGGGTTTCCATAGCGAGAGGAATAAAAGGGGGGACCATGGTCACAAATCCCCTGCCCCATGCAAAATAAAAGAGCTTCATTCAATAGAAACGACCCCGTCTGGACATGGGAGAAAAATAAGTCCGTGTGAAGCTACTGTTGCAAAGAGCTGGTAACTTATTTTTTATAGACTGTATTTTGCCTTAAACTCAAAGTTACCACTGGTAAACCTGCTCTTTTGGGTAGCTGGGCTATATTCACAGCGTGATGTTCTCCTCGTTGTGATCTTGAAGTCCACTGCTGGTTCTTCAGATCTGATTTACCCCATCCCTTTTAGAGCTATGGTTTGAATATAATAATAACTATCCAACCCTACCAGAGTGGAGCAGCTAAAAGTTGCCCTGGAGAGGAGCCGGATTTACAAGTTGACGAACTATAATTTTAACAAGTCTACACACCTGTCTCCCACAAGGCAGCATAGGTTTCGATTCCCTTGTGAGGGCAGTACAAAGCACCAACTTCATTCTTCCTTGGGTTGCCCTCACACCCTAAAATTCCACCTAACCCTACCCATCACTTTGCTTGGTTTCTAAGAGGGCAATTCAGTTAATTTAAAAAAGCAATTCAGATTGGTTTGATTTACTTGTATGTGCATTCAATTTGTAACCTGGTAATTCACAGTGGCTCCCCTACCTCACAAAATTTAAGGATATATAACAACTCCTGAGAGTCCTCACAGACTCTCCCTCCCCCCACCTTTTAAAGCAAGGAAGGACTCACAAAAGAGATTAAGCAGATTAATGTGGTTCAGGTCGAGCTCCTGTGGAAGCACGAGAGCATGGTTGCAGCTGGGCAGCCTATGCCCAGGCTCTTTCAGAAAATGCCCAGCCATGGGGATTATTCCTCTTATACATTTCATATATATGGGTGTAGATTTCGAATCCTTCTCATTATCTGTATAAATTGGAGTAAGGGGAATCAGTTTGGGGCTGGGGCTGGTAGGGGTTAGACAAGGGGTTCAAGAAAGAAGTCCAAAAGGCCAGAATGTGTATAATACAGCTAATAGCTCCAGACAGTAGGACGTGGCACATAGGCATGACCTCAAGATCGAAAACTTCATCTTCAACACAAATTCACTTTGGAAACAGGAGGAGATTGGGCTTTCTATCGACAAGTACATAGTTTCTTTTTACAATGGGGGAGCTCATAAGGGAAGGGAAACAGTTGAATAGTTTCTGAAAGCCACAGAAAAAGAAGGCTTTTTCCTGGTGTTTGTACACTGAATCCATGAGACTCTCCATGTGAGACAGAGCTGCCCTTTAGAGGACCAGCCCACTGTAGCTCTTCTTACAGTTGTCCCTGTTGTTGTTGTTGTTGTTGTTTTTCTCCTTCTCCTCCTCCTCCTCCTTCTACCTGCCTCCTCTTTTAATTCTAATACTTGGCAAACTGCGTGGGGGAAGGTAAAGGACTCATAATATTCTGGGGAAGAATTTTTAAAAATTAAATGGCATTAGCAGACATTAGTCCATACCGATTCAGGCTCAATTGGTTCATTTTTTTTTTTTTTAGATCTCTGTTGGCTTTCCTTTAAAGTGAGGAAAAGAATCTTTAGAGGAAAGGGGAGAGGGAGGGAGAGGAGTGATGGCATACAGCAGCGAATGCTGCAACAGACAGAGGGTAATTTAAAAAATAAAATATTTATTATGAAACATTTAATAAAAATACCTCAATTTTAAAGAACATTAGTCATTTGCTAGCAAAATCAAATGTCAGTGGGGAAATGGTGAGACATTGTGTGGTTGGGGCGGCTGACAGAATGGTTAGAGAGGATAGACAGGGACAATAGAGACCCTCACTTCAGAGGGAAAGGATGCTGGCTCCCACCGCTGGTTGGCAAGGTGGTGTTGACCCAGTCTCAGTTTCTTTTCTGAGGCCACTTTTCTTGCCATTGCCACTGCCAGCGGGTGAACTCTGCTCTCACGGGGTCCTAGGGAAAGAGCTCTATGGATACAGAGCTATTGTGCAGTACTCCGTGTTTATCATTTTCCGGGCACCAGGATTTGGGGTGTCTAGGAATTACTGCGGGCATTTGCCAGTCGCTTGTTTTGCACTGCAGACAGAGCCTAGTTTTGAGGAATCCAGTTAACGGTTGTAGAAAAATACAAACTCCATGTGGAAATGCCTTTTTTTTTTAATGGATTGGCAGAACGTTTCCAAATTTAAACCGCGATGGTGGTTATTATTTGTATCTTGACATTTTTCTTAAGGTCAGACATGATGGGAGTATTTAAAGACTAGAGAAAAAAGTTCCAGCTGCATAATCGATCAGAGGGCATGCAGAGATGATCTATTACTTTAAATACTGCGGGTCCGTATTCGAAGCATCAATAAGTCATCTAGTTGAGTTTTAGACGCTTTTTGTAAGTCACTTTAGTAGTTACTACAGCCGCCTCAAATTGCAATGCACTTCCTTCTTCATGGACGGATTAACGTTTTCACGTGCAAAATTGTAAGAATGCTCTGGCTTCATTCATAATGGAGATCCGTATACCCTGCACTCGCAGCCCCCCTCCCTCCCCCGACTTCCCTAGTAAATAGTATTTATTGAAATGGCAGGCATTCTGCATCCCCGTGCGGTGATGGGACTATGGGAAACGTGATTACAGATATAAATATAGGCTCTTTCTAGTAAAAGACGTTTAGTAAGTAATCTCCTGAATGTGTGGGGCTCACGTTACTATTTTCGGACCCCACAGAGGATAAGAACCTATATCACATTTGAAAATAGCAGGCAACAAGATTTAACCTGCTGTCATTATTCAGAAATTTCAATTATTTGGGGGGATTAGGTAGGGAAGAGGGCTAACAATTCTGAGAAAAATTGATTAAATATATATATTTAATCGAGAGAGAGAGAGAGAGAGAGAGAGAGAGAGAGAGAGAGAGAGAGAGAGAGAAATGTGTTTGGGGAAAAGTCCACTTTACAAGGACATTTTGGAAACCCATTTTTTTTTACAAGAATATCAGTGCTTCCAATACTAGGTGTGATTGTTGTTGTGTTAGTTCTTGGGGGAGGGGTGTTGGCTTCCTGAGTGCTCTTAAAATCTCCATATCCTGTAACTTTTCTTTGGGAGCAGAACTCTTGCATATTTTGCCCCACCTCCTAATTCCTGAGGGAATCAATTTGGCTCCCATGCTGGGAGAAGAGATCTACTTGATCTGGTATTTCATTTTCCAGCTTCCTGCAGATGCGTGCCTGTGTGTGTGTGTGTGTGTGTGTGTGTGTGTGTGTATTATCCAATAACTATTTGGTGTCTCTTTTCAAGTTACAAGTGCTCAGGCCGACAGCAAAAGAACCCAGCCCTTCACCAGATCTCCCCTTGGTGGGTTCGCTGCCCTGGCCATAACTCCTGGCTAGCCTGGTCCCAATTCTAATGTTGCTGGGAAGCCCATATCCCATAGATCCAATCTGTAGAGTCAGAGCCAGAGAGAATCTAAAAGCTGCCCTAAAGCTCAGTCCATGGCCTGAGTGGCAGGGGCGGGAGCTATCTGGGCAACAACTGGATCCCTCACCTCAGGGGTCACCTGGGTAAAATGCTGGGATGAAGCCCAGTTGTTGGAGCTACCTTTAACCTGTAAAATAAATCCTAAATAGAGGTGGTTGGGCCAGAACTAGGGTGGGGGTGTTAAACTGAGATAACCTTTCTGAAGATAACTCAGTGGATGACCATTCTTTGGGCCAAATGGGTCCTATTTCAACAACTGGGCAGCCCATATAAGGAGCTTATTTTGCCAGCCTCCTTGCCCTCACTTCCCTGCCCTCCCCAGATTCTTGTCCTCTATTTGGAGCAGGATTCCTAGGATAGAGGGGAAGCTCAATTTCCCTGTTTGGAAGTAGAGGAACGGTGCGACGATCTAGAAGAGCTGGCACCAAGGCAGCTATGTGAGTTCTGTGAGCCTAGGGGCCAGCCAGCAGTGAAACTCTCCAAATCCCTTGGGACTGGCCAGCCTGGCCAAGGATTCTTGACCCTGGGCAGCCTCTGCCCCTCGCCCTATGGGCCCCTTCTCCATTCCTAAGTCGAGTGTCTCCCTCTCTAGACCAGCACAAATGTAAGGTGCTCAAGGCAGCCTTTTTCCAGGATACAAGGCTCGGGTCCTTCACTGCCAAGTGCTGTATGTTACTCCAACCTGCCTCAGTGACATCCTCCCTTCAGGTGTGTTTAGAAGGGCAGCAGCACCAGAACTTTTCTTGTGTGTATTGGATGTGATAGTCACCCTAAAATATTTTGTCCAGGCACTAAGATGTTTACTCAGATCACACTGAGGGAAAAATGATTTAAACCTGCCTAATAATCCTCCTTAAAAAGAACAAATTTCCTGTTTTTAACGTTTAACAGGGGCAAGAGAAACATTAGGCTGCTAAGGAAACTCTGGACAATCTAAATATCAACACTAAAATTTCTTTTGTACATCCTAAATTTTCCTTTTATCTTACTCAAATGATTGTGAAAATGAAGCTCTCTTCTTTCCCCCACCTACCCTCTTTTTACTACTACTTTTGGAGAGAGATTGGGGTTCCTGTTTTCACTTAAACGTAATTCAATTACATCTGCTCTTATCTTTACCTTTATATTTAAAACGTTATTAAATTCATTGGGGTGACATTGATTAATAAAATTATATAAGTTTCAAGTGTACATATCTATAATACATCATCTGAAGGTTTGTCTGCCAAGGGGTGTAAGTCATTGGTAGAGTGTAAGCTTATCATCTTTACCTTTAAATACACTATTTACCTTTAAATACACTGTTTCCCCAAGCACTTGATATAAACATTAGATATGCCCTCCCTCCTTAAACAAACAGATCACAAACACCTCTGTGTGTGTGTGTGTTCTGCGTGTCTGTGTCTGTGTGTGTGTGTGTGTGTGTGTGTGTGTGAGAGAGAGAGAGAGAGAGAGAGAGAGAGAGAGAGAGTGTGTTTAAGTGGCTGAACCTTTGCATATTGAAGAACAGATCTATTTCAGTGTAAATTGCTCTAAAAAATGATCTGAACTCTAAGAATGGATTTCAACTCTGCAGAAACTGAATCTCATAGCTGTGAAAGTTTGGTTTTCTTTTAACAGCTAGTTGACAGCATTGTAAAGAAATGAGATTTGTCCTATACAAACACCCACATTAGTAAAAGATAGAAGCATTTGAGTCCCTCCCCCTTTCCCTACCCCTCAAAGTAGAATAACTGCATTTCAAACATATTCTGTATGTTTTCAATATTATCAAGGAGTCTACAAAGTTTTCTAAAAAGGAAGAAAATAATTCACGACACGCAAATAGAAACACTTAGGGAAAGATAGGAAATGTTTTTTCCTGAGATTTTACTACTAGATATGGAAAGAGACCAAGAATTCTAAAAACACTTCTAGTGAGATGATGATTCGCATTATAAATAACTCGTATATTTACTCTTCTCTTTTAATCTCTTTGGAGAAAGCCTCATTCCAGACAACTGGATTTAAAATTCTATTTTATAGTCTATTCTACCTATCATATTTTAAAAGGTGTGATATCTGTTTATGTTATTAAAGGAAACCAAAATATAATAATTGAAAGGTATGAGGGATGTTGGGGAACAATACAACAAAATTTAGAGTAAAAAAAAAAGTTCAATTAACTTTCACTAGCCTTTAATCATTCTTTATAAACTTTTCCAAATACTTGTTTGGAAATAAAAATCATCTCTGCTATGTACAACATATCAGAAAGCGTTGTATTTTCATGGGATGATACTTATTTTTAGAGTTCATTGTTGAAAGTAAGTAATGATCATTGAATAAGCTAGTTATGATGAATGATGGAGGTTTGTTGAGAAAAATATGTTAAAGTGTTCCTAGCTTGTATACTTGTAGCTGGACGCTGTTTTCATATGCGTTGAAGTATTTCTGATTTAGTGTATCTGAAAACTGCTCTGAAATGACTAGTAGCGTATAAGTAGATTGCAAGTAAACCTAGTGAATTGAGATAATTCTATATCAGTTTAATTTATGTTTTATAGTTAGTTTAGCATTCTGATTTGATTGCCTTAGTAATGTGAATTGCCTACAGCTGCTGATGATACAGCTTTAATTCTGTTTTAAAGGTCATGTAAACATGTGCCTGTAGCATAAGGAATGCAAATTCAATTCCCTTTTAATGTTTCCTCACATTCACTTCACAGCCTTCACCTAGAAAATTAGCAGGATTTAATATAAAACTGTTTTAATGTTGTGATTTCATTAAAATGCTTTTTCAATGTTTTACTTTTCCTTTTGCAGGGTAAAGAAGTCTTCTTCCGCTTTGCAGTTCATAGCTCATACAACATACATCACTCATACTGGAGGCAAAAAAATTAAAAAAATTATGTTAAGATCTATTTACTTTTCCAATGCTTTTTCCTAATCAAGAGCTGAGAACTTAATTTCAGTCTCCCTATAGCTGCAGGTAAAAAAACACAAACCAAACTAGTTAATCTAACCACATTTTAAATTGCAGTAAAGGGAGTCAGAATATTTTGCACGTGTGTAGGAATTAGTTTCTAGTCAAGCAGTTTTACACTATGAACCATGATCAAAAATGAACTGTGGAAAACATATATCAAGAGGGAAAAAAATTTAAAATAGAATTGGCATAGAGAAGAAAGCTTTAGTTTTTCCAAATTAATATAAAAGGCGTACAAATTATATCTTCAAGGTTTAATGACTTAAATATTAGGTGTTTTGTGGAGTTATTTTTTAATTACTTTTAAAATATATTATGATCTTGTGACTAATGCAAGATTATGCCACTAGGTTATATTAAACGTTTTTAAAATGTACTTTAAGAAACTGAATAAATCTTTACAAAATATGCAATTGTTACTGGCAGAGACAGTTATGTGGGGTGAGGGAAGTAGAGATGTAAACACACAGGTCGAAATAAAGTG
Source organism: Aselliscus stoliczkanus (assembly GCA_033961575.1). Lineage (NCBI taxonomy): Eukaryota > Metazoa > Chordata > Mammalia > Chiroptera > Hipposideridae > Aselliscus > Aselliscus stoliczkanus. The sequence goes on from CM066737.1 coordinate 77,430,317, forward strand.
GAAAGCTTAACCTAATGCTTGTGAAGACATCACTGTGATGTTTTAATTTATATATCTCTAGCTAAAACTTGTTTGCACTGAAATTTAGCTGGAGATAATATTTTCAAATATCTTTCTCCTTAAATTCAATTGACCAAGTGATGGGAGTGCTAAAAGTATGAATAGAAAAAACATTTTAATAAATGGAATTATTTACATATTGCTAATATAACAAAAATTAAAAAATAAAGGCACATATAAATGAAGCCTGAACATGATCAGTCTCAAATGTAGTTTCATTTGGCGTTGAAAGACAATAATTCAAAAGTTTGGACTTTATCTGGAAGATAGCTGCAGTTCTAGTGTAGGAAATGTATTTTACTCTGTCTGTGTTTTAAAATTGAGTGTTACCCACAACAGGTATATAATCATGAAAGCCCACAGAAGAAAAGAGTAATGGCCATCTTAGGTGCTGATCTAAGTGATTGATTTCTTTAAAAATTAAATTTATTGGGGTAACGATGGTTATTAAAATTACATAGGTTTCAAGTGTACAATTCTATAATACCTCATCTATATATCCCATTGTGCGCTCACCACGCAGAGTCAGTTCTCCTTCCATCACCATATATTTGGCCCCCTTTATCCTCTTCTACCATCCGCCCTCTCCACTTACCGTCTGGTAACCACTAAACTATGGTCTGTGTCTATGACTTTTTGTTTCTTTATTTGTTTGTCTTTTTCCTTTGTTGTCTTCAGTTTTATATTCCACATATGAGTGAAGTCATATGGTTCTTGACTTTTTCTGTCTGTTTTGCTTAGCATAGTAATCTCAAGACCCACCCATGTTGTCGCAAATGGCAGTATTTCATCTATTCTTATTGCAGAGTGGTGCATGATTGTTTTTCTTAAATTGCCTCTGGTTTGCTGCTTACGCTTTTCAAGCACTTCACCCCTCCTTTTTTCTTAGTAGCAGGGAACTCAACATACAAAGTTTATATTTAAAGCTTGGAAAATTGCTACATTTTCATTAACACTTTGGACTCTAGCAATATATAATACTGCAGAGATAGCTGATTGGTGATACAATCAGTATGAAAGTAGTCGCTGTTTTCTGTGATTTGGCCTTCCTGACTTATGTCAGTATAAGTCAGAATCGAAAGTGCATGGAGATGGATTTTTTTTTTTTGTGGTTATTTTTCCATAATATGAATGTTGTTGTATATATTCTTAGAATGAAAACCACAACTGGGAAAGCTGTATTACATCTAAACTGTAAAAATTCTCAGTGTGCTTTGACTTTGATAGAAGACCTTTAGTTACACGATTATTTCCTTACTTAAGGAAATTTAAATTTTTTTTGGAATTTGCATTTTGAGCAATAGATTCTAATCAGAAAATTTCTAGTTTTTCACCCTGACTTAAAAATTTAAGGACTCTACTCACAAAAGTGCCCTTTTAAATAGAAGTGAAAAGTAAATAAAATAGAACTCCAAAACCAGATTACTACATGGAGGTCTATGAGTTGTGTCTGAGCCAAATGATCATCACTCACTCATTTGGTTGTATGCATTTTATGTTACCTTAGTCAGATGATACTGCATCCACAGGTGTCAGTTTCAGTGTATATACACATTTTCCTTTGATGGCACTTTCATTTCCTGGTCAAAAAGATACAAAAACAATTCTCACAGTTAAAAGTTAGCTATTTCATGACTACATGCTTTTGCACCAAAAGAACCTTGTTCATGTGTGAGTAGAATGTATCTCAGGAAATAGCTTTGCTTAGAGTAACTGGGCTAAAAATAACATTTAAAATGGAAAAAACAAACTTCAGCATTACATCTAATCCAGACATGCCGCAACCCACTTGCTAAATAGTTAATAGGCATGCTTCTTTAACTTGTGTGCATTCACACACATATCTTGAAAATAAGCCAGGGTACTTTTTAGTGCAGTTAAAACTACCATCATTTATTTTCTGATTTCTTTCAACTGCAGCCTATTTCCACAATTGTCCAATATCCCTATAGCTTCCCCATTGAACAATGGCACCTTCTATTTGTGTTCTGATAGTGAGTGATTTGAACACAAATGGATTATATAGAGGCAGTTTGTGGCTGATTCTATTAATGTTGCCCTTATCAGTAAGACTTCAAATATGAAGAAGTTTATTCTTTTTTTTTTTTTTTTTTTTTTTTTTAGGGCAGTATCACTGGCCCTCATATGTGGGACCGAACCGGGGCCGCTGGCTTCCCAGGCCAGCGCTTAACCACCGCACCACTCGGCCGGCCCATGAAGAAGTTTAAATGACTATAATGAATTAAAGATGGCATTACAAAACACCTGTCTCCTGTCCAATCACTATTTTATATAGTAATACACATGGAAATTCTTTGTTATATGTATTCAGAGAAAGTTTACATATTTACTTAAATCAACTTCATTAGAACAACTGAGAGAAGCAGTGTGCCTAAAACAATGATCCACAATTTGACATTTCCTAATAATGTATGTTCTTGTATGTTCTACTGTGTGTTTTTCTTCGTTATCTTCTTATATCTGAAGTTCTATTCCCACCCCCTTCCCTCTACCCCATGTATTTGATCATTTCTCTAAGTCCCTTGGCTGAACCAATCTCTTTTCATGCAGAGGATAAAAAGAGAAGAACTTCAAAGTAAGTTCAGGTAATTAACAGCTGAGGGGAATATAATCTAAACCATAGGCCTTGCTTTGCACCCAGGCTGTCTCTCTGAGCCAGCCGGCAAGGGAGTGCCTATTCCCTATAGCATCTAAATCTGCTTCCTCTGAACAGCACTGCCAGGCCTCCAGTTATCACATCTGCATTTCAAACACCATGGCTCTGGCATTAATTATTAATTAGCCTACAGTCACCCTAGAGGATTCAAGTTCCAGTCTGCACATACTTATTCATTGACCTCTATCTTAGTTTATGTTGGGGGGAAAAAACTCAGTAGAATGCTTAATAATTTCCTTTCTCTAAAAACTTCTATTTCATGGAAAGGAAACAGTATATTTTCCAAGTGGAAATAATCACACAGTGGCCCCCCAAAATTGTTTACAGTAAAATGCTTTGTCAAAGGTTGAGGGGCACAGAAGAAGTGAAATGATTTATAAACTTTTTAATATTCAACACATTGAGTAGCTGTATTTTCCCCCCATTTGGGAGACAGTCATAGGACAAAGACAAATATTCTTTAGTTCTCAGTGACAGCAACTGCAGAACTTGTAAAGTAAACTAGATTTTATGCTTGGAAAATACATGTGCATGATCAATGAAACTAGTGATAGGTGCATCTGAAGGCAGGAATATCCAACAAAACTATTAATACAAAAATAATTTTTTAAAAAGATAGTTTAACTTTTGATTTATTTCAAATAGAGATCTAAACATGTTCCTTTCTTTCCAGTAAATATTTTAATGTGAAAATTAAATTATTATGCTATTTGTGACAAACTATTGGGCCTAAAGGTGGAAGCCTTTACAGAATAGCATAGAGTTTAATTGAGATGAGTTGAGAGTTAGGCAGACCCAGGTTTCTATCTCAGCCCTGCCACTTAATAAGTGACCTTAAATCATGTACTGTTTATGAGAATATGACTTACCTTTAAGATAATGAGGATTGTATTAGAACCTATTTCATGGTTTGTTATGAGAATTAAGTGACACATTGTATATAAAATGCTCATCATGTTCTCTGACATATAGTAATGCTCAATGAATGTTAATGATTTTAATCATTATTTGTTCCATTATTTTATTGTGAGATTTCTATAGTTCATCTTAATTTGCTTTTACTTAAATGTCAGTTCCACATTGTATGTTTTTCTCAATATAGATTTTTTTTAATAACCGTGTATAAGCATGGCCCCTGCTGTCCTACTCAGAAACTACTATCACTAATGTCCCTACTACCACTCACTTGTCATCATAATTGCCCTCTTCCTCACCCCAAATTCTGTTTGTTTTTTTTTGGGTTTTTTTTTTGCTTTGTATTCTGGCATTTATTCTGGAAGCTAGTCATCACTGCTGCAAATCTCTCCCTTTAATACAAGAGCCCCTATGGGGCTTTCCCAAACTTTTCAACTTTTATCCTTGGCATGTGGAGCCTCCTTTGGAACCACAGTCCCTGTAAGATGTTTCTTTTCCCTGGAATTCATCCAGGAAACTCTTCCAGAGAAAATGTGACAAAAGTGGGATTGGGGCACAGATTTTGCTACTTCTGCCAAGACTGAGAGTCTGCTTCTAATACTGAAGTGGAAGGAGATGTCCTATTGCCCTGAATTTAAATTCAGAAATACTGTCCCATACAAATGAAGTTATAAATGATAGTTAAAGCCTGATACTTAGAACAATATGCAGTCTTTTGGCTATTTTGGTTTTGTTGTGTAGGAAAAATAATTGTTTTTTTCAGATTTATACATTTTAAAATTCTTATTTTACTATGGTTTTCATTGTCACTATTTACATGGCAGAAGTTAGGTTTTAGTCAAATAAATGAATTAGCTGAGGTGAAAATGTTCATTTTTCTGAGCATAAAATAATGTCAGAGTGGATTTTAAACAAATAACACAGGGACAGGTATAGAGAACCAACAAAAATAGTTACCTAAAGAATGAATGTATTATGGAAATGGTTAATGGCTAGTGAATCAGAGTTCTCTAGGTGTGTGGGGTAAGGCTTTATATCAGGCCTTGCTCCATTCTTAATTTATAATGATAGTGCCGGCCGAGTGGTGCGGTGGTTAAGCGCTGGCTTGGGAAGCCAGCGCCCCTGGTTCAGGTCCCACATATGAAGGCCAGTGGCACTGCCCTCAAAAAAAATTTAAATATAATGATAGATGGAAATGAAAGTATTGAAACCATACTTAGAGAATTTTTAGGGATGGTTAATATATTGTATGGGAATTAAAATTTTGAAAGATTTCAACAGTGTAGAATGTTAGGATGAAACATTGAGGGAGAGAAAGTTAGAGTTAGATGGGTCTTCAAAATAATCTAAATTAATGCAGACATATCCTCTACAGTATTCCTAAGCAATGGTCCTCTAGTCTTTACTGGGACACGTCTACTAGTAAGGAGCTCACCACATCCAAAAGCAGCTCATTTCATTTCGGCACAGCTTTGTTAGAAAGCTGTTTCTTTGGCTGGCCGAGTGGCGTGGTTAAGCGCTGGTATGGAAAGCCAGCAGCTCCGGTTCGGGTCCTACATATGAGGGCCAGTGACACTGCCATCAAAAAAAAAAAGAAAGCTGTTTCTTATACTGAACACAAGTCTTTCAGCCTTCTAGTTTAGCAAACTCTTTCTGTTTTCACATGACATGTATTTAAATGTCTGAAAACAATTTATCTTCCCCATCTTGCTCTCTTTTTTTCCATTCTTAAAATATTCAGTTACTCCACCCATTCATCACTGAAGTGGTTTTAAGATTACTCTCTATTAATAGGCTCAATTTGTTATAACAAAAACCGTAGACTAGATGCCTTAAACAACAGAATTTTTTTTCTCACAGTTGTGATCTGGAAGTCTAAGATCAGGGTGCCAGCATGGTCAAGTGCTAGTGAAAGCTCTCTTGACTTGCAGATGGCCTCCTTCTGTATCCTCACATGGGGTGGGGAGATGGGGGAAGAGAGAGAGAGAGAGATCCAGAGAGAGCGAGACAGAGAGAGAGAGATCTTCCTCATAAATCCTATAGGATTAATCCCACTCTTGTGACCTCATTTAATTGCATCCTAAAGACCATACCCCCCCCAGATATGGTCCCATTGAGGGCTTGGGCTTCAACATATGATTGGGGGGGGGACACAATTCAGTCCATAGCACTTACTATCCTGGATTCCATACACTTTACACTTAGGTATAGTCAAAGTTACTCTTATACTGTGGTGAACTAAAGTAGTCTAGGTGAAATCTGATCAGTGGAAAGCACAATGAGACTGTTGTTCTTTTCGAACAGTAAACCATAATTTTGCTAATATGACCTATGACTGCATTCAGTTTTTCAGTAGCTATTTACATAAGATACATAAATGTCCTAATGAAGAAAATAATAATCCCACCACTCGCATTTAACTTTTTGGTGACTTTTCTCCATTTTTTTTTGCTTTTAAATATCTGTGAACATACAAACAAACAAAAATTCATAGACACAGACAATAGTTTAGTAGTTACCAGAGGGAAATGGGGGGGAGGGAGGTGGTAGAAGAGGGTTAAGGAGGCCAAACATATGGTGATGGAAGGAGAACTGACTCTGGTTGGTGAACACACAATGCAATATACAGATGATGTATTATAGAATTGTACACTTGAAGGCCGAGTGGCGTAGTGGTTAAGAACTGGCTTGGGACGCCAGCGGCCCCAGTTCGGGTCCTACATATGAGGGCCAGCGACACTGCCCTCAAAAAAAAAAAGAATTGTACACTTAGAACCTATATAATTTTACTAACTAATGTCACCCCCCATAAATTTAATAAAAATTTTAAAACATCTGTAAACATACTTGTGAAAATACTTTATAAGCAATTCTATGTGCAGATTTTTTCAACTTAGCATTATATTATCTGAATTCCCTATGTTATTAAAACTGTTCCTAAATATTTTTTAATGGTTATATACTAATTCATCTTAAGGATGTATCATAATTTACATAAGCATTCTTTTTGTCAACTTTTCAAATAGTACATGCTATGATGTGATTTATACTTGAACCCAGATTTATTTGTAAAATGTTTTTTGATTATTTTGTTCTTAATTTCAGCCTATGGAAACACAGACAGACACAATCACACACACACACACACGGTGCTTTTGTTATCTCTACTATTAGCTACCCTTCTAAGGATTCTGTCATGTACAAATTAAAGATCCTTCTATGTCTTGATCTACACTGAAAACATTATTGAAAAGGGTAAGATCAAAGAGCCAAGTTTTACCACTTGAGATTTCTGTTCTGGTTTACTAAGATCCATTAATCAGCACTCCTTAAGAAAACTTGTATATCAAATTATGAATCCATTATCATCCAGCAAAAATGTATTTTATGCTTACCAGGTAAAACACATAAGATTTTAAAGCCAAAAGATACCTTAGATGATCATATAGTCATGGCCTGTAACATGAATTTTTGAATGATTTAATCAAAGGCCACTGGGTGTGGCAGTCTCATCTAATAATACTATCAGAAAAAGAAATGGGATTGATTCAATGTAATAAGTTTTTGGTGAATCTATGATGACTACTAATGATCACCCCTGGATTTTTTTAAGTTCTCACAAAAGTTTTTAAAAATCTATTTGAGAATTTCATTGGATAGAAATGTTAAGCTTACTGATCTATAGTTTCTAGAATATATATTTTCATTGGGCATCAATATTAAGCTTATTAGTCTATAGTTTCTAGAATCTGCCTTTTCTCTCTAGTAAGATTCCGTTGTTACCTGCCAGTTGACTGGCTCTTACTTAAAACAATAATATGCTTAAATCATAGAATTATAATTTTATATTGCTAATCAGCGACAATGTTTTGTGGCAGAAAAAAATTACATGGCTAGCATTGAAGAGGAAATCTACAAGAAGCACTGCCTCCTTCAATTGAGATCCTATAATAGGTGATGTATAAGGCATGAATAGAAATAAGGGAGGGTGGACTGAGATTAGATCAGATGACTTCTAAGACCTTCAATGCACTGATTCTCTAAAAGTTGTTTGCTGAAATTATTCTCAGATTGACATGTTAACCCATTATAGATTGTTAAAAAATGAACTTTAAAGATTTTATTTTTAGGTATCTTTTTAAAGGGACAAATTCATGTTTTATCAAAAAATAAATTATTTTTCTTAACATAATTTCAAGATCCATCCATGTTGTCGCAAATGGCACTATTTCATCTTTTCTTATGGCATAATAGTATTCCATTGTGTATATATATACCATATCTTCTTGATCCAATCAGTAAAACTGAAAACAACAAAGGAACAAGACAAACAACTGAAAAAACAAAAAGTCATAGACACTGACAATAGTTTAGTGATTACCTGAGGGTAAGAGGGGAGGGGGGGCGGTAGATGAGGGTAAAAAGAATCAAATATATGGTGATGGAAGGAGAACTGACTCTGGGTGGTGAACAAACAAGGTGATATATAGATGATATATTACAGAATTGTACACTTGAAACCTATGTAACTATACTAACAATTGTCAACCCAATAAACTTTAATTAATAAAAATAAACAGTTTTTCATAACCACTGTTTTCAAGCATCAGTATTTAGAATATAAAACTCAAATTATGAAATAGTTATATTGTTCAAAGATCCCAAATGCATTTTTGAAAGCAGTTTAAAACTTTAAAGCTGGAAATTTATAGAAACATACAAGTGCTGATTGACATATCTATGGAGATGATGAACTGGGATTCTAAATTTCCTGAAGAAAATGCCCTGTGTGGCTTACTTTAAATGATAATGCTAGGTTTACAAGTAATGAAAGGATCAATAATTTAAGAAGTTAAGACGTTAAGATGAATAATAAAAAATGTGTGTGCTCACATTGATGTACATAGTTAAATGAATATATGAAAGCACCTGGCTTTCTGATTGGCCAAAACAAACAAACAAGCAAACAAACAAAACTTGTTCCACCATAATTCTCCACCATCCTTGAGTAACAAAAAGGAGCTTTTATTACAGTAGAAGGAACTGAGCACCTGGTATGAATCATATTTGTGTTCAAATCTCAACTCTGTCTTTCCTTAGATGTATAGCAAAACCACTGATACTCTATAAGCCTCAAATTTCCTCATTTGTAAAATGGAGATGACAAACTTACCTAGCTTTCAAGGTTATCTTAAGAATTAAATAAATTAATATCTGAATAGTTTCCAGCATAGATACATCTGTGCCTGGCACATGCTAAAGCAGTCAGCAAAAGCTAGTTATTTGTATTATATAACTTGTTTCCATATAAGTGTATTTGTCAAACAGTTTTACCTCTAAATGATAAAAAAAACTTTAAAAATGTATCCATTTTGGATAAAAACATTTATATTATATTCTCTGATTCATTCATTAGGCTATACTGAAGGTAACTGACATGTTTCTTAATGGTCCTGGGAATCACAAGGAATTCTCATCTTCTTGCTCTGCTCTCATATGGTGATGCCCTTGGACTACTGATATGTTAAGAGCTGTGTTTGTCCCATCTTCTATGTTGTTCCAAGCTGTACTTTTTCAGATCTTACCTGATATTTTTAGGGTTTTTGTTTGTTTGTTTAATTTCATGGTTAACAGATGCTGTGAATATACCTGCTTGTGGTAGCCTGGACCTTATTTTCTTTCCCCTTGTTCTCTAACTGGCTTTAGGCTCAGAAAACAGAATAATAGCAGCTGATTCACATTGTGCTTCACTGTCTACAGTGCACTTTTTTTTTTTTTTAAAGATTTTATTGGGAAATTGGCGGAGGGGAACAGCGTTGGGGAATTGGGGAAGGGGAACAGACAAGTTGCTGTCTTTTTGTTCTTCAGTTTAGTTGCGGAGGATGTTGCTTCACTGTTGGTATCGTCATTGCGCTCTTCCCGGATGAGGCAGATCGGTCGCGGGCCTCTGGATGTCGCTCACTGTGGCTATTGGCAGCTCACGCTTGGCTGCCAGCCGCTCACGCTGGCTGCGGGCCACTCACTGTAGCCTATGGCAGCCCACTGCAGCAGGGGCTGCAGCCCACACCATCACCGGGGCTCACACAGCCCAGCTCCAGGTGGAGCTGTTGTTAGCTGTAGAGGGCAGTGTCACTGGCCCTCATGTGGGATCCGAACCAGGGCCGCTGGCATCCCAAAACCAGCGCTTAACCAATGCGCCACTCGGCCGGCCCCTACAGTGCACTTTCATATCCAAGATCTATTTATCAGTTTGGAGTAAATAGATATAACTATCCTAAGTTTAGAGATGGGAAAATTGAGGCTCAGACAAGTTAAGAGATGTGCCTGAGGTTTTTACAGTCTAGATTCAAGCCTATCTGTTTTAACTAAAGACTGTAAAATGTATTTTGGCTAATCAGAGAATTTTTATTGTAAATTATAACTTGCATACTATATACAAAATATAAATATACAACTTTAAAATAATTATAAAGCAACTCTCTGTGTAATTATCCAGGTCAATAAAAGTATTGTCAATACCCTAGAAGACCCTTGTGTACCCTTTCTTGAATATAGTCTGCTTCCCAATTTGGAGATAACTATTCTTCTGACTTCCTTGGTTTCCTTTGTAGTTTTACTACCAAAGTCTACTTTCTAAAAGACATAGTTTCAGTTTGACTGTTTTTGAATACTGTATAAAGGGAATCACACGGTATGTGCTATTTTGTGTCTGGTTGCTTTTGCTCAAAAGAATATTGGTGAGATTCATCCACACTGTTGTATTAGTTATAAAATATTCATTAACATTGATGTGCAGTATGCCATTGTGTGACTATACTAAAATTTATTTATCTCTTTGTATTGTTGTTGAATGTTTCTAGTTTTGTCTACAAACGATGTTATGGGAATTTCTGTATATGCATTCTGGTGCAAATAAACTCATATTTCTGTAATACATATAGGACTGCAAATGTTGAGTTGTAGGGTGACTCCAATTTTACTTGATTATTCCTATTTTCCAAAATGGTTGTACAAATTCACAACCCCTACTCCAAACCATATTCAAGGTAAGAGATTTCTCATTGTTCTATATTATTGACAACATTTGATTTTTTCAGATTTATATTTTAGACTATCTGGTGTCTGTGCAGGGGTATTTGACGACTTTATTTTGCATTTACCTAATTAATAAAGTGAATTTTAATATACTTATTAGCTAAATGGATTTCTGCTTTTGTAAAATTTCTGTTAAGTCATTTGCACACATTTATTAAGTTGCCTGACTATTTCTTTTCTTTTTTTATTATTAGTTACAGATATACAAAACAATGCAATAGTTATCTTTTTCATCCCTTACGAAGTGACTCCCCCCCTCCACTGCCCCCCTACCCCCTATATCATACATATCTATTACAATTTCATTGACTCCATCCCCACACTATACTCCACATCCCATGACTATATATGTGTTAAATTATAGTCAACATCTAATATTATTCAGTGGCATCTTCAGATGTACAGTGCTGTGGTCAGGCCACTACACCGTCCATGAAGTTGTCTCCCTAACAAGACATGAGTCCATTTTGATCCCCTAAAAAAACTATTAGAACATTATTGATTATATTCCCTAAACTGCCTCTTCTATCCCTGCGGTAGTATTGTAGTTATCAGTTTATGTTGCTATTTCTTGTGGCTTTGGAAAACAATTCTGTGTTCTGAAAAAGATTCCTTTGCTGGTTATATATTTTTAAAAATAATCTTCTCCCATTCTGTGCCTTTCCTTTTCACACTTTTAATGTGTCTTTTAATGAATGTAAATTCTTAATTTTAGAAGTCAAGTTTATTCAACTTTCCTCGTATGGTTAGTGCTTTTTATATATTAAGACGTATTTTCTTATCCTGAGGGCATAATGACATTTTCTTATATTATCATCTGATATTATTATCATTTGTTATGTTTCACATTTAGGTCTATAATCTACCTGGAATTAATTTTGTGATGGCAGTAGGGCTCCAATTTCCATTTTTTCCTATGTGTATATTTGGTTGTCTCATTATTATTGAAAAGACTACATTACAGTGCTAACATTGCATAAATCAAAGGGTCCTATAAGCATTGTTCTTTTTCAAGATTCTCTATTCTGTCTCTTTGGTCTTTTTTTTGTATATTTTTGTCCAAATACCATATTATTTTTATTACTATAACTTTATCAATCTTGTTTACAATGTTGTTCCAATTTGTTCTTCTTCATAAAGGATGTCTTGCCTATTCTTAGCCTTATGTGTTTCAATATAAATTTTAGAATAATCTTGTCAATTTTTACAAAAACTCATTGGCATATTGATTGGTATATAATTGAATTTATACATGTTTTTACCATATGGGGGTCTTCCAATCCATAAGCATGGTATCTCTATATATTTTAGGTCTTTAATTTCTGTCAATAAAGTCTTATATATTTCCATATAAATTTTTCTTATTATTTGTTGACTTTTTTGTATAAGGCATTCTTTTTCACAAAAATTCTTTTATAAACATTTGTTAATCTGTATAGAAATACAATTGATTTTTTTTAAATTTATTGTTTTATTTCCATCAACTCTAATTTAATGAATTTTAATATTATATATATATATATACACACACACACGCGCGCACACACACACACACACACACACACACACAGAGATTCTGTTAAACTTTCTGGGAACGTGATCATATAACCTAAAAGTATTGGGATTTTTTTTTTTTACTCCTTTTGAATATGTAGAATACTGCATTATTTTACTCAGCTATTCACTATCTCTGTACAATAGGATTATACAACCCAAACCATTGTCATGTGGCTTGTTTGTATATCCCTTCCCATCCATTAATACCCATGGGAGGGCTATACTTCTGACATCAATGACTTGGGAATTGGACATATGGCATGCTTTGGCCAATGGCTTGTGAATTAATATGTTTGCCATGTTTGAACCAAAGTTTTAAATGATACCTTATGGATTGGCTTAGGCTGTTTTGCACTTTTGTGATCTCTGTCTAAAGAAGAGTATTTCCCAGATACGGGTGCTTAACCTGGGATTAAGAATAAGAAGATATGTGAAGCCAAGCAGAGCTGAGTGGAACCCACAAACCTCAAGTAATGAGAGCAAGAAATAAATGTTGCTGAAATATTGGAGTTGTTACCATAGTAAAAAGAGAAATAAAATATAATCTTTATACCTTTCACTTTTGTGCCAATTATTAAATTATTGTCTCTGTTCCAAACTCACCCTTTTTTACTCTGCTCTGAGGTGCTGGGACTGATGCACAGTCAATTTTTCTTTGCAAACTGGTGAAACATTAGATGTTTTCAACAGTAGTCATTAGATAAAGATGTTAAGGTTACAGATGGGGAAAAAGATTTTCTCTTTCTTCACTGCTTCCTGTTCCTGTGAACATCACTCCACCAATGTTCCCTTATCCCAGAAGTGTCATTTGGATTCAGTAGCAGTTGGCTCCAGTGTTTTGTAGTTTTCCATACCCTCAAAACCACTCTCATTGTGCTTACTTAGAGGTATTAAGAAAAGTTGGAGATTTTAACAGTATCCCTCATCAAAAGTCTGAATCCTAACTCCACAAGGTCCCTCTACAAGCATCAGAGTACCATCACTAGTCATGCAGCACAACTCATACAGAATTGGGTACCAGCTTCTCAAGACTTTTCCTCCAAGTTTCTAAATTCTGATAACCCTTAACTCATTCCTTTGTCTTTCTAGCCCTAGGGGTGGTATCTGTTCCTGTAGTTACCCTCTTGTTACCTCACTGTTTGTAATTTGGATTTCAGTCTTCTAATACCTATTTAACCAATTCACATTCTTAATTATCTCTGTTAAACATTTTCTTCAGTTTCTGTGCTGGCTAGGACCTATAGTTTAACGCTTTATTGTCCTTTTCCCTATCTCAAATTTAAAGCTTTCAACATGTCATCATTAAGGGTGGTTTTGCAAAAGATTTTGATAGTTCCTTTTCAAAAAAAATTAAAGAAGTTTTTTTTTACTCCTGGTTTACTGAAAATGTTTATCATTAAGGGAAGTCAAATTTTTACCAAGTAAATTTTCTCCATATATTGAAATGATCAAATTATTTTTCTTCTTTAGTCTAATGTGGGTTTCTGAGTGTTAAACCAATGTTTGGGTATGGTTCAAGATGACAGCATAGGAAGTTCCTGAGATTACCTCCTCCCACAGACACAACAAAATTATGAGTACATATAAAACAACTCTCTCTGAAAAATACCAGACTACAAGCATAACAACTATGACAAAACTAAGGACTAAAAGAAGCTGCATCAAGGTGGGTAGGAGAAGCAGATGCATAGTCTTCTCAGGACCCAGACCCCCAGCATGGCAATGCACGAGTGGGAGGGATAGCACAAACATGGAGTTTTTCCCTTAGGAGCAAGGGGTTTGAGCACCACATCAGGCCTCTCAGAAATTGGGACCTACACCTGTAAGCTGAGCCTCCATAACATCTAGCTTTGAAAAACAGTGGGGCTTATATCCAAAAGAACAAAGTCTGTAGGAAACCAAGAATTTGCTCTTTTCAGGCTCATGTACAGACACACTCACTCTGAGTGCCAGCACAGAGGCAGCAGGTTGAAAAGTGCTTAGGCCATATGTGAAGGATATTCATTGACTAATCTTAGGGCATGTGCAGTAAGGTCAGGGATCTGTTTGAACTCTCTCCAGGATGCAGGCAGTGGCAGGTGTCTTTTTTTGTATACTCCTTCTAACTCACTAGCCCAGTGCTGGTGGGCACCATTTTCAATACTCTCCGTCTATGTTGCTGGTGCCTTTTGCCTGACCCCAATGTTCCCCTGCAGCTCTGTCCCACCCAACTTGCATGCTCCAAACCAGCACTCTTCCATGTTTGTGCCCATTCCAAAAATCCTACATACTGGCCCACACCCTACTAACCCGATGGACAGACTCCTTCCAGCCTGGCCACCCTACACCATGGTCCCTACCCTGTCACATCTGGCAGGTGGGCTCTCCCAACCTGGAGCTCTTCCATCACAGCCCCTGACTTGATGGAACTGGAGGTTGCAGACACTCTACACAGGGGATGCGCTTTGAATACATGGTGCTGGTGGCTGGTGGGCTTGCGTTTCTGGGACCCACAGAACAGAAACAATCAGGGAGAGAGTTCTTGGCAAGCTACCACCCCCAAGGCATTGGACAGACAATAGACTACAACAGAAGCCCAGTCTTCCAGTGACCAATCACTTAAGACTTGGAGAAACAACTGTTTCACCTAATACGTAGAAGTAAGCACAGAATCAAGCAAGATATGAAAACAAAGGGATTGTTCCAAAGGAAAAAAGAAGATAAAACCCCAGGAAAAAAACCTTAATGAAATGGAGATAAGTCATCTACCTGTTGAAGAGTTTAGAGTAATGGTCATATATATGTTCACTGATCTCACGAAAAGACTGGACGAACACATAGAGGAATTCAACAAGGAGATAGAAAATGTCAGAAAGTCCCCAAAAGAAGTCACAAAGCTGGGGAATACAATACTAAAACAAAAAATACACTGGAGGGATACAACAGTAGACTGGGTAAAACAGAAGGAAGTATCAATGGCCTGGAAGACAGGGCAGTGGAACTAACCCAAGTAAATCAGCAGAATGAAAAAAAAATTTAATAAGTGAAGACAGCTTAAGACATTTATGGAATATTAAGCAAAATTAAATTTGCGTTATTTGGGCCCCCAAAGGAAAAGACAGTGAGAAAGAGACTGAGACTTATTTGGAGAAATAATGGTTGAAAACTTCTTCAACTTGTGGAAGGAAACAGAAATCCAGATCCAGGGAGCTCAGAGAATTTCACATAAATAAACCCAAAGGGACTCACATCAAGACATGTTATAATCAAAATACCAAAAGTTAAAATAAAAGAGAAAAATATTAAAAGTAACAGGAGATAAACAACATGTTACATAAAAGGGAACCCCCTAAGCCTATACACAGATTTTTCAGCAAATCCATAGCAGGCCAGAAGTGAATGGTGTGATATAGCCAAAGTGCTAACAATTAAACATTTCCAACCAAGAATACTCTACCAGCAATGTCATCAAATGAATCAATAGAAGATAGAGTTTTCCAGACAAGCAAAAACTGAGGGAGATCACCACAACTACCGTGGTCTTACAAGAAACATTAAAGGGGCTTTTCTTTTAAGGCTGGAAAGAAAAAGATACTAATAAGTGGCAAAAAACATAAGTAAGTAAAAATCTTACTGGTAAAGATCAATGTATAGTAAAGGTAGCAGACTAAATAATTATAATGCTAACATGAAAGTTAAAAGACATAAGTAATACTGCAGAGACAGAAGAGACAGTTTAGGGAATATAATCAATAAGGTTGTAAATAATTTTTTTTAGGGGAATAGACGGATGCATGTCCTTTTAGGGAGATCACTTCATGGACGGTGTAGTGGCCTTACCACTGCACTGTACATCTGAAGCTGCTGCTTAACAATATTATATGTCAACTATAATTTAACCCATATACAGTCATGGGATGTGAAATATAATGTAGGGATGGAGTCAATGGAATTGTAATAGATATGTATGATATCAGGTGTGGGAGGGCAGGGGAGGGGGGAGTCACTTTGTAAGGGGTGAAAAAAAAACTATTGCATTGTTTTGTACATCTGTAACTAATAATAATAATAATAAAATAAAATTAAAAGACATAAGTAATAAAAATAACTCTAACTAAAATAATTAGTAAGGGGATACAAAAAATAAAAAGATAGAAAATGTGACATCAAAAATATGAAATGTGGAGGAGGTAGTAAAAATGTAGAGTTTTAGAATATGTTCAAACTTAACTTGATATCAATTTAAAATAGGCTGATATATGTGAGCCTTATGGCAACCACAAAGAAAAAAACCTACAATAGATACACAAAGATAATGAAAATGAAACCCTATCCTAAAGAAAGTAATCAAACAGAAAGCAGAAGCAACAGAAGAATAAAGAAACCGATAAGAACTACAAATGAACCAGTAAAAACAATAACAAAAAGGCAATAAATATAAAAATGTCTATAATTACTTTAAATATAAATAGACTAAATTCTCCAATTAAAAGACATAAACTGGTTGAATTGATATAAAAAAACAAGGCTCATCTATATTCTGCTTGCAAGAGACTCACTTCAGATTCATGGATACACACAGACTGAAATTAAAGGGATGGAAAGAGATGTTTCATGTAAATGAAAACCAAAAGAAAGCTGAAGTAGCTATACTTACATTGGACAAAACAGACTTTAAAATAAAGGCTATCATAAAAGACAAATATGGATACTACTTAAAGATAAAGGTGTCAACCCAACAAGAAGATATAGCATCAATATAAATGCACCCAACATAAGAACACCTAAATATATTAGGAAATATTAACAGACCTAAAGGGAGAAATTGACAGCAATACAATAATAGTAGGGGACTTTAATACACTGATTATTTCACTGGATGTATCGTCCACATAGAAGATTGATAAGGACATATCAGACTAAAAAAAAATACAAAAGATAAAAGAAACTGAGAGCTGGTTCTTTGAAAAGATAAATGAAATGTACAAACCTTTTCTATACTCACCAAGGAAAAAAAGGGTTCAAATAATTAAAATCAGAAATAAAATAAAATTTACAACTGATACCACAGAAATACAAAATATCATGAGACTACTATAAACAATTAAATGCAAGCAAATTGGACTACCCAGAAGTAATGTAGAAGTCCTAGAAACATGAAGTATGAAACATGAAGAAATAGACTGAATTTAGAAATAGACTAAATTTTCAGTTTATTTCTATTTCAGAAATAGAAAATCTGAATGGACTGATTAATGGTATGGAGACTGAGTGTATAATAATAACAATAATAACAATCAACTCCCAGCAGACAAAAGTCCAGGACCAGAAGGCTTCACTGGTGAACTCTACCAAAAATTCAAAGAATATGTAATGCTTACACATCTCAAAATTTTCATAAAAATTGAAAAGTAGGGGAAGCTTCCAAACTAATTTTATGAAGTCTCCCTTGCCCTGATACCAAAACCGGAAAAGGATAACACACACACACACACACACACACACACACACACACACACACACATTACAGGCCAATATCCCTGATGAATATAGATGAAAAAATTCTCAACAAAGTATTAGCAAACTAATTTCAACAATACATTAAAAGGGTCATACACCATGATCAAGTAGGATTTATCCCAGAGATGCAAGGATGGTTCACATTCACAAATCAATCAATATAATATGCCACATTAACAAAATTGAGAATAAAACTTATATGATTATCTCAATAGATGCTGAAAGAGCATTTGTCAAAATTCAACATTCATTTCAGATAAAAATTCTGAATAAAGGGATCATAACACAATAAAGGTCATACATGACAAACCCACAGCTATCATTATATTCAATAGTGAAAAAGTTAAAAGCTTTTCCTCTAAAATTAGGAACAAGACAAGAATGGTCAATCTCACCATTTTTATTTACATAAAATAGTGTTGGAAGACCTAGTCACAGCAATTAGGCTTTAAAAAAATGCATCTACATTGGAAAAGAAAAGGTAAAGCTGTCACTATTTGCAGAAGATATGATATTATATATAGAAAACCCTATACTCCACCCAAAAAACTGCTACAGCTAATAAAAGAATTGAGGGGCCGGCCGAGTGGCGTGGTGGTTGAGCGCTGGCTTGGGAAGCCAGTGGCCCTGGTTCGGGTCCCACATATGAATTCAGTAAATTTGCAGGATACAAATCATTATACAGAAAATTGGCATTTGTATACACTAGTAATAAATTAACAGAAAGAGAAATTAAGAAAATAACCCATTTGCAATTGCATCAAAAAGAATAAAATAGCTATAAATAAATTTATCAAGAAGGTGAAAGACCTGTACACTGAAAACTATAAGATATTACTAAGAAAGAGAAGACACAGATATATGAAAAGGTATTCCATTTTTATGATTGGAAATATTAATATTGTTAAAATGTCTATACTACCCAAAGAAATCTACAGACTAAAAGCAATCCCTACTAAAAATTCCATGTAAATCCTCACAGAATTATAGCAAATAGTTCTAAAATTTATATAGAACCATGAAAAGTTTCTAATACCCAAAGAAACCTTGAGAAATAACAAAACTTTAGTTATTATACTCCCTGATTCAAGCTACACTATAAAGCTATACCAATCAAAACAGTATGGTATTGGCAAAAAAACAAACACACAGATTAATGGAACAGAATAGGGAGCCCTGAAATAACTAGGCATATATATATAGATCATTAATTTATGAGAAAGAAGTCAAGAACATACAATGGGAAAAGGGTAGTCTCTTCAATAAATCATGTTGGGAAAATGACTGCAACATGGAAAAGAATATAACTAGTTGACTATCTTACAACATAAAGTAAGAATAACTAAAAATGGATTAAAGCTTTGAATGTAAAATCTGAAACGATCAAATCCAAGAAGAAAATATAGATGGGAAATTTTTTTTTCTTTTATTCTCTTTTCTTTCTTTCATTCTTTTTTTTTTGACATCATTCTTAGCATATTTTTTGTTGTTCCGGTTCTTGTTATGACTCCAAAGGCAAGAGAAACAAAAGGAAAAATAAATGAATGGGAGTACATCAAACTAAAAAGCCTCTGCACAATGAAGGATGCCATAAAAAAAAACGGTAACCTGGACCAGCCGAGTGGCTCAGTTGGTTAAGATTGGCTTGGGAGTGTGGGCTCTGAGGAGCTGGGCCGCCAGTGGGGTTCCCACATGGGTCAGTGATGCTGCGCCCTCTACAGCTAAGATGGTGAACAACAGCTCGACCTGGAACTGGGCTGCCATAAGCTACCGTGACTGGCCAGCAGCCAGAGAGAGCTGCCTTGAGTCGCTGTGACCTGCCGTGAGTGGCCATCCACTGGCCAGCGACCAACTGCCTCAGTCATCAAGAGCCCAATGATCATAATGCCAACATGGGCCAGTGAATCGGCATCCTCCACAACTAGACTGAAGAACAAAAGGACCACAACTTGTCTGTTCCCCTTCTCCAATTCCCCAATGCTGTTCCCTTTCCCTAATAAAATCTTAAAAACAAAAAAACAAAACAGGGGCAGAGGCAAAGCAGATCCAACTGCCTGGTGCAATCCTCAGCACGCCTTGCATTGATTAAAAAAACAAAACAAAACAGGGTCGTAGCAGTAAACTGGAAGAGGAGCAACGGCTCCCAAAGCCGAGGGCAGAGAGCCCATCGAGGCCAGAGACAGACTTGGGCTTTCCACGCGTTGGGTCCTTTCTGGCTGACTTGCGGTTGGCACCCTCGCACCGTGGACTCCCCGAGGCAGGTGGTCAACTTGTTAGAGATCCAAAAAGAATTATTAGACTACAAAAGCGTTGGGATTAGTGTTCTGGAAATGAGCCACAGGTCATCAGATTTTGCTAAGATCCTTAACAGCACAGAGAATCTTGTGTGGTAATTGCTAGCTGTTCCACACAACCACAGGGTGATTTTTGTGCAAGGAGGTGGGTCTGGCCAGTTCAGTGCTGTCCCCTTAAACCTGATTGGCCTGAAACCAGAAAGGTGTGCGGACTATGTGGTGACAGAAGCTTGGTCAGCTAGATCAGCCAAAGAAACCGAGAGGTTTGGAACTGTGAATATAGTCCACCCTAATCTTGGGAGTTACACAAAAATTCCGGACCCAAGCACCTGGACCCTCAGCCCGATTGCCTCCTATGTGTATTACTGTGCCTACGAAATCATGCACGGTGTGGAGTTTGACTTTATCCCTGATGTCAAGGAAGCAAGCTGGTTTGTGACATGTCCTCAAACTTCCTGTCCAATCCAGTGGACGTTTCCAAGTTCGGTGTAATTTTTGCTGGTGCACAGAAGAACATTGGCTCTGCAGGGGTCACAGCGGTGAATGATCATCTCCGATGACCTGCTGGGGTTCGCCCTCAGGGAGTGCCCCTCGATCCTGGAGTACAAAGTGCAGGCTGGAAACAGCTCCTTGTACAACACACCTCCCTGCTTCAGCATCTACGTCATGGGCTTGGTTCTGTAGTGGATTAAGAACAATGGCTGTGCAGCAGCCATGAGAAGCTTAGCTCCATCAAATCGCAAATGATTTATGATATTATTGACAATTCTCAAGGATTCTACATATGTCCAGTGAAGCCCCAGAACAGAAGCAAGATCAATATTCCATTCCACATTGGCAACACCAAAGGAGACGATGCTCTAGAAAAAAGATTTCTTGATAAAGCTCTTGAGCTCAAAATGATCTCCTTGAAAGGGCATCGGTCTGAGGGAGACATCTGGGCCTCTCTGTATAATGCGGTCACAATCGAGGATGTTCAGGAGCTGGCAACCTTCATGAAGAATTTTTTGGACATGCATTAGCTATGAACACATCCTCCCCAAGATTTACTTTGTCCTTGAACATGTACAAAATTTAAAATAACTTAGCAAATGGCTTTGAAAACTTAAACATGGTAGTTTTCTCAAAGGAACATGCTTATTATAGATTTTCCCTCCCTCAAAAGCAAAACATCCACAGCTCTGCAGAGCTGGTGGGACTTAACAGACAACTTAATTTTGACTTGAACTGAAAGCATTTAAAATATCTTCCTTTAGCTTTTCTAACAATTCCAGCTTGTGTTGTCTTAGCTGCTACTTTTTCTAGCCAGATCTCAGTATTCAAACGTGCCTGTGGACTTAATTATACAAAGTGCAGTTCATTGTTTTTGGAGAGGTACAAACACACACCATGGAGGGTCTGTGGGGTCCACTAGGTGCTGAATCTTGATCCTTTCCAAAATGACATCAGTAGGGTCTCCTGTGTTCCTCAGCTGTTAATTCAGGTCAACATTGATCTGTAATGCGTATTTTAGCAGTTCCAGGCTGAAGGGCAAAGTAGAGACCTTTCTTTATACTGTTACTCTCATAAAAAGATAAAAGTAACATACTATATGTTTATATAGCAAGGTCTGTTTTTAATACTAAATAGTTTATATCTCTATGCATTTATATTTCTAATAATGCGGTTCTCAATGGTACACGTAGAGGCTTCAAGAATTTGTTAGAATCCTTGACCTTGTGCATTAGAGCATCACATTTTCAACAGCTATGTCTTTTCCCTCCCTCCTCCTTCCTTCCTTTTTAACCTGCTTCATAAGATTAAGAAGTTCCACAATTTACTTTTATTTTCCTTTCAGCAAGTAAAAGAGAAGGTTGGTTAGTTGGTTACTTTTTAGTTATGCCATTAAACTAAAAATCTCTGTTAAATTCCCTTAGCGTTTGTTCATTTCACTGTTCTTGTTATAGTGTTTGATCAGAGTGATGCTGTGAGTTCTGAAAGATCCTTGCTGAAAAGTCTTTTCCCTATTGTGTATCAGTTATCAGTATTTTATGTTGGATACATGGTGGACATTAAAGTCCTAAAGCATCTAAATAAAAGGGGTAATCTGCTAAATGGAAGAAGATACTTGCAAATCATATACCTGATGAGGGTTAATATCCAAAACATATAAGAAATTCACACAGGGGGCCGGCCGAGTGCTCAGTTGGTTAAGAGTTGGCTTAGAGTGTGTGCTCTGAGCAACAGGGCCACCGGTTCGATTCTCACATGGGCCAGTGAATGCTGCACCCTAGCTGAGCTGTTGCTGAGCTGCCAACATGTGGCAGGATGGCTCAGCTGGTGTAACACCAAGGTTGCCTATTTCAATGGTGGGCTACTCCCACCCACAACTAAAGACTGAACTCAGCACCTTGAGCTGAGCTGCTGCCTGGATGGCTCAGTGGATAGGGCATATGCTCTTAACAACAAGTCTGCTGGTTTGACTCCCACATGGGATGGTGGCTACGCCCACCTGCAGATAAGATTGAACACAGCACCTTGAGCTTGGAGGCCACGAGCTGCCAACGAGAAGCCAGATGATGACTAGCGCCCTCCACAACGAAGATTGAAGGACGACACTTGGCTGGTCCCCTCCCCCTCTGCCCCAACACTGTTACCCTCCCCCAACCCCCCCAATAAAATCTTAAAAATAAATTCACACAATTCAATAAAATAAACAACAACCTAATTAAAAAATGGGCAGAAGATCTGAATAGACATTTTTCTAGAGAAGATATACATAGGCCATCAAGCACATGAAAATATGTTCAACAACTAATTATCAGGGAAATGCAAATCAAAACCACAATGATATATCATCTCACAACTGTCAGAATGGCTATTATCGAAAAGATAAAAATAACAAGTGCTGAGGAGGATGTGGAAAAAGGGAACTTCCTTGCAGTGTTGGGGGTATTTTAAACTGGTGCAGTCACTTTAGAAAACAGCATGGAGATTCAAAAAATAGTGGAGTATTACTCGGCCATAAGAAAAGATGAAATACTGCTATTTGCGGCCACATGGATGGATCTTGAGATTATCATGCTAAGTGAAACAAATCAGAAAAGGTTGAGAACCATATGACTTCACTCATATGTGGGATATAAGCTGAAAGCAACAAATGAACAAGACAAACAAACAAAGAAATAAAAACTCATAGACACATAGTGGTTACCAGAGGGTAAAAGGGGAGGGGGTGGTATAATAGGAAAAAGGGGGTCAAATATATGGTGATGAAAGAGAACTGCCCTTGGGTGGTAAACACACAATGCAATATATTGCTGATGTATTATAGAAATGTACACTTGAAATCTATATAATTTTACTAACCAATGTCCCTCCAATAAATTTAACAGAAAGATTTATTGTGTATTAAAAATATTTTTAAAGTAATTAAAGTGGAACTACCATATGAACCAGCTATCCACTTTTTTTTTGTTAGTTTCAGGTGTACAAAACAATGCAATAGTTATACTTTCCACCCCTGGTAAAGTGACAACCCCCATCCCCCAACCCACCAACCCCAATATCATACATATCTATTACAAGTCCATTGATTCCAGTCCTCACACTATACTCCACATCCAATGAATATATATATATATATATATATATATATATATATATATATATATATATAAAATTATAGTTGACATGCAATATTATTCAACTTTAGCTTCAGGTGTACAGTGCAGTGGTCAAGCCTCTACACTGTCTATGAAGTGGTCTCCCTAACAAGACATGTGTCCATCTGACACCCTACAAAATATTTACAACATTATTGATTATATTTCCCAAACTGTCTTTCATATACCTGTGGCAATATTGTAGTACCAATTTATGCTACCTAATCCCTTCCTCTTCTCTCTCATCCTCACGCCCCTCCCATTTAGCAACCATAAGTTTTTCCTCTCTGTCTCTGAGTCTATTTCTGTTTGCTTTGCTCATTTGTTCAGTTCTTTAGATTCCACATATAAGTGAGATCATATGACATTTGTCTTTCTCTGACGACTTATTTCACTTGGCATAATATTTTCTAGGTCCATCCATATCGTTGCAAATGGTAAGATTTCATTCTGCTTTATAGCTGAATAATAATACTCCATTGTATAAATGTACCACAGTTTCTTAATCCAGTTTTCTATCGATGGGCATTTCGGTTGTTCCAAGTCTTGGCTATTGTAAATAGTGCTGCAATAAATGTAGGGGTGCATATATATTTTTTGAATTAGCATCTTGGTTTTCTCTGGATAGATACCTAAGAATGGAATTGCTGGGCCATAAGGTAGTTCCATTTCCAGTTTTTTGAGATACCTCCATACTGACTTCCATAATGGCTGCACCAATCTGCAGTCCCACCAACAGTGTAGGGTTCCCTTTTCTCCACACCCTCGCCAGCACTTTTTGTTTGTTGGTTTATTGATGATAACCATTCTGACCGGAGTGAGGTGGCATCTCATTGTGGTTTTTATTTGCATTTCTCTAATGATTAGTGAGGTTGAGCATTTTTTCATATGCCTGTTGGCCATCTGTATGTCCTCTTTAGAGAAATGCCTCTTCATATCCTCTGTCCATGTTTTAATTGGGTTGTTTGTTTGTTTTTGGTGTTGAGTTGAATGAGTGTTTTTATAAATTTTGGATATTAACTCCTAATCAGATATATCATTGCCAAATATCTTCTTCCATTCAGTAGGCTGCTTTTTAAAAAATTGATGGTTTCCTTTGCTGTGAAAAAAGTTTTAAGTTTGATGTAATTCCATATAATTATTTTTTCTTTTACTTCCCTTGCCCAAGGGGATATATCAGTAAAAATATTACTCAGGGTAATGTCTGCAAATTTATTCCCTATGTTTCCTTCTAGTTTTATGGTTTCAGGTTTACATGTAAGTCTTTAATCCATTTTTAATTTGTTCTCATATATGGCATAAGGAGGTGGTCCAGTTTCATATTTTTGCATGTGTCAGTCCAATTTTCCCAGCACCATTTCTTAAATATGTACCCCAATGTAAATTCTTGCTTCCATTGTCATAGATTAAATGACCACATATGAATGGATTTATTTCTGGGCTCTCTATTCTGTTCCATTGATCTATGTTCACTTTTGAATATTTATTTGAAGAACAGAAAAACACTAATTAAAAAAATATATATGCACTTCTATTTTTTTCTCCCCACCCCACCCTGCTCACAATTTGTTTTACTTCTATTTTTTTTTAATTCCTATCCCCCACGCTTGCCCATTTGGCAATCATCAGCTTGTTCTCTATGTCTAAGGGTCAGTTTTGGTTTTGTTTATTCATTAATTTTGATTTTTAGATCCCACATTTAATATTGATGGAAATCTAGGTTGCTTCCATATCTTGGCTATTACTAGTAATGCTGCAATGAACATAGAGGTGCATATATTTTTTCAAATTAGTGTTTTCATTTTTCAGATAAGTACCCAGAAGTGAAATTAATGGGTCATATTGTGGCTCTATTTTTAATTTTTGAGAAATCTCCATAATGTTTTCTATAGTGTCTACAGTAATTTACAATCCCACCAGCACTGCACGATTGTTCGCTTTTGTTTACATCTTTGCCAGCACTTTTTTTAAAAAAGATTTTATTGGGGAATTGGGGGAGGGGAATAGTGTTGAGAAACTGGGGACCAGCCAAGTTGTTGTTCTGCAGTCTTCGTTGTGGAGGGCACCAGTCGCCATCTGGTTTCCCTTTCGGCAGCTCATGGTCTCTAAGCTCAAGGTGCTGTGTTTAATCTTAGTTGCGGGTGGGCATAGCCACCATCCCCCATGGGAGTTGAACCAGCAGACTTGTTAAGAGTTCACGCTCAGGGCCGGCTGAGTGGTGTGGTGATTAAGCGCTGGCTTGGGAAGCCAGCGGCCCTGGTTTGGGTCCTACATGTGAGGGCCAGTGACACTGCCCTCAAAAAAAAAAAGTGCACGCTCTATTCTCTGAGTCATCTGGGTGGCAGCTCATCTCAAGGTGCTGAGTTCAGTCTTAGTTGCGGGTGGGCATAACCACCATCTCATGTGGGAGCCGAACCTGGCAGCCTTGCCATTAAGAGCACAGGCCCCTTCCACTGAGCCATCCAGGTGGCAGCTCAGAGTTCAGTCTTTAATTGCTGGTGGGAGTAGCCCACCATTGAACAGGCAACCTTGTTGTTACACCAGCTGAGCCATCCTGCCATCTGTTGGCAGCTCAGCGACAGCTCAGCTAGGGTTCAGTGTTCACTGGCCTGTGTGGGAATCAAACCAGCTGCCCTGTTGCTCAGAGCACGCGCTCTAAGCCAACTCTTAACCAACTGAGCCACTCAGCCAGCCCCTTGCCAGCACTTTTTATTTGTTGATTTATTGAATATAGCCATTCTGACAGGTATGAGGAGATATCTCATTGCAGTTTTAGTTTGCGTTATCCTGATGATTAATGATATTGAGCATCTTTTCATGTCTGTAGGCCATCTCTGTGAGTATGTCCTCTTGAGAAAAACATCTATTTTGGTCCTCTGCCCCACTTATCATTGTTGGCATTAAGTTATATTTCTTTATATATTTTTGTTATTAACCATTTATTGGATGTATCATTTGTGAATGTCATCAGTAGGTTGTCTTTTTGTTTTGTTGATGGTTTTCTTTGAGGTGCAAAACCACTTTAGTTTGATGCAGCCCCATTTGTTTATTTCTTCTTGTGTTTCCTTTGCTCGAGGAGTTATATCCAAAAGATATTGCTAAGAGCATATCAAAATGTTTACTGTGTGTGTTTTCTTCTAGAAGTTTTATGGTTTAAGATCTAACATTTAAGTCTTTGGTTTACTTTAAGTTTATTTTTGTATATGGATATTATAAAGTGGTCTGATTTTACTTTTTTTTTTGTAGGTATCTGTCCAGTTTTCTAACACTTTTTACCCCATTGTATAGCATTGCCTCCTTAGTTGAAGATTAATTTATCATACAATTGAGGATTTATTTCTGGGCTCTCCCTTCTGTGGCATTGACCTATGTGTCTGTTTTTATGTCAGTACCATATTGTTTTGATTATTTTAGCTTTTTGGTATGGTTTAATATAAGAGAGCATGATATCTTACACTTTGTTCTTTTTCAAGATTTTTTTGTCTATTCAGGATCTTTTGTGGTTCCATAGAGATTTTAGAATTTTTGTTCTAATTCTGAAATGAATGCCATTGGTATTTTGATAGGAATTGCATTGAATCAGAATATTACTTAAGATAATGAGGACATTTTACAAATATTATCCTTTCCAATCTATGAGCAAGGTGCATCTTTCCATTTATTTGTATCTTGTTCAGTTTCTTCAGTGGTTTATAGTTTTCTGAGTACTGGTCTTTCATCTCTTTGGTTAAATTTATTTCTAGGAATTTTATTCTTTTTGATACAATTACAAATGGGATTGGTTTCTTAATTTTTTCTTGTGATAATTTTTATTGGTGTATAGAAACAAAACAGATTTTTGTATACTTATTCTGTATCCTACAACTTTACTTCAGTCGTTTACTAGTTCTAATTCTTTTGTGGAGTCTTGTCATTTCTAAATATAAAAATATGTCATTTACAAATAATGACAGTTTTGCTTTTTCCTTTCCAGTTTGTATGGGTCTTATTTCTTTGTCCTGTCTGATAGCTATGGCTAGTACTTCCAATGTTATGTTGAATAAAAGTAGTGATGGTGAGCATCCTTGTCTTGTTCCTGATCTTAGAGGAAAGACTTCCAGCTTTTCACCATTGCATATGATATTAGCTGTGGATTTGTCATACATAACCTTTATTATATTGAGGTATGTTTCTTCTATACCCGTGTTGCTGAGAGCTTTTATCATAAAAAGTTGCTAAATTTTGTTAAATGCTTTTTCCACTCTTATTGCAATGATCATATGGTGTTTATCCTTTATTTGGTTAATGTGATGTATCACATTAATTGATTTATGGATGTTGAACTATCCTTGAATTATTGGGTTGAATACCCCTTGGCCATGTTGTATAATCCTTTTAATGTATTGTTGAATCTGGTTGACTAATATTTTGTTGAGAATTTTTGCATCTACATTCATCAAGGATATTGGCCTGTAATTTTCTTTTTTGTAATTTTGTTATCTGGTTTTGTTATCAGGGTAATTCTGGCTTTATACTATAAGTTTGGAAGCATTCCTTCTTCCCTCCTCAAAGTTTTGAAATAGCTGAAGAAGGATAGGTATTAATTCTTCTTTGAAAGTTTGACAAAATTCACTTGTGAAATTATCTGTTCCTGTAATTTTTATTTTGGGGGATTTTAAAATTATTATTACTGCTTCAATTTCATTGCTAGTAACTGGTCTGCTAAAATTTTGTATTTCTTCCAGGTTCAGTCTTGGCAGGTTACGTATTTGTAGAAATTTTCCATTTCTATTACATTGTCAAATTGGCTGGCATATAAACTGTTCGTAATATTCTTTGTATTTCTGCGGCATCAGTTGTAACTTTTCCTGTTTCATTTATGATTTTATTTATTTGGTTTCTCTGTTTGTCTTGCTGTGTTTGTCTAGAGGTTTGTCCGTTTTGTTTATCATTTCAAAGAACCACTCTTAGTTTTATTCATCTTTTCTATTGTTTCTTTTATTTCCTGTTTCATTTATTTCAGACATGATCTTAATTATTTCCTTACTTCTGTTTACTTTAGGTTTGGTTTGTTCATTTTTTAGTTCCTTTAGGTGTACAGTTAGAATGTTTATTGGGGATTTTTATTGCTTCTTACGGTATGCCTGTATAGCTAGAAATGTCCCTACTAGAACTGCTTTTGCCATACCCCATAAATTTTGAAAAGTTTTGTCTTAATTTTCATTTGTTTCAAGATAGTTTTTTATTTTTTTTTTTATTAAATTTTTTATTTTTTATTTTTATTTTTAATTAGTTTCAGGTGTACAACACAGTGCAATAGTTATACTTTTTACCCCTCAAAGTGACAACCCTCTTCCCCCAATTCGCCACCCCACTCCTCCCCCCATATCATATATATCTATTACACTTCCTCCGACTCCCTTCCATAGTATAATCCACATCCTGTGACTATGTATATATTCAATTACAGTTGGTATGCAATATTATACAACATCAGCTTCAGGTGTTTTCATTTCTTTTTGATTTCCTCTTTGATCCACTGTTTGTTTAGTAGCACATTGTTTATTCTCAACATATTTCTGTTTTTCCAGTTTTCTTCCTGTAGTTGATTTCTTGTTTCATGCCATTATAGTCAGAAAAGATGCTCGTTATGATTTCAGTCTTCAGAATTTATTTAGGCTTCTTTTATTGCCTAATATATGATGTATCATGGAGAATATTCCATATGCACTTGAAAAATTTGTATTCTGCGGTTTTTTGGATGAAATTTTCTAAAAATGCCTATTAATTTGATCTCATCTAGTGCAACATTTAAGGCCATTGTTTCATTATTAATTTTGTGTCTGCATGATCTATCCATTTAAGTGAGTGGATTACTGAAATGCCCTACTATTATTGTATTACTGTGGATTTCTCCCTTTATGTCGATTAATACTTGCTTTATATTTTTAGGTGTTCCTATGTTAAATGTATACATATTTATGATTGTTATATCCTCTTTTTGAATTCATGTCTTTATAATTAAGTAATTTCCCTCTTTGACTTTTTAAATGTTTTCTGTTTCAAAGTCTATTTTACCTGATATAGGTACTGCTACTCCAGCTTTCTTTTTGTTTCTATTTGCATGGAATATCTTTTTCAATCTTTTCACTTTCAGTCTATATGTATCCTTTGATTTGAAGTAAGTCACTTGGAAGGAGTTTATAGATGGGTCATGGTTTTTTGTTTGTTTGTTTGTTTGTTGTTGTTGTTTTTAGCTGAGCCATCCTCTCACCTGTTGGCAGCTCAGCGGCAGCTTAGCTTAGGCTGGGCATTGAACTGCTGTTGCTCAGAGCTCAACTCACACTCTTGAGCAAGCTCTTATGGGTCATTTTTTTTTTGAGGGCAGTGTTACTGGCCCTCATATATGGGACCTGAACTGGGGCCACTGGCTTCCCAAGCCAGCGCTAACAACCACGCCACTCGGCCGGCCCAAGGTGATATTTTTTTTTTTGAAGATTTTATTGGGGAATTCGGGGAGGGGAACAGCGTTGGGGAATCGGGGAAGGGGAACAGACAAGTTGTTGTCTTTCTGTTCTTCAGACTAGTTGCAGAGGACGTTGCTTCACTGGCCCATGTTGGTATCCTCATTGTGCTCTTCCCGGATGAGGCAGATCATTCGTGACCTCTGGATGTCGCTCACCGTGGCTATTGGCAGCTCACACTGGCTGCCAGCTGTTCATGCTGGCTGCCAGCCACTCACTGTAGCCTATGGCAGGCCACTGCAGCAGGGGCCACAGCCCACACCATCGCTGGGACTCGCAAAGCCCAGCTCCAGGTGGAGCCGCTGTTAGCTGTGGAGGGCAGTGTTACTGGCCCTCATATGTGGGATCCGAACCAGGGCCGCTGGCATCCCAAAACCAGCTCTTAACAAATGCGCCACTTGGCCAACCCAAGGGTCATATTTTTTAATCCATTCAGCCACTCCATGTCTTTTTATTATTTTTATTTTATTGGTTTTTAGGGCAGTGTCACTGGCCTTCATATGTGGGACTCGAACTGGGGCCACTTGCTTCCCAAGCCAGCACTTAACCACCGCACCATGGCCGGCCCACCATGTCTTTTTATTGAAATGTTATTCCATTTACATTTAAATAATTATTGATAAGTATGTACATATTGCCATTTTTAATTAAAAGTTGCTTTTATGGTTGTTTTCTTTTTCTTCTTATTATTTTTATTAATATTATATTAGTTTCAGGTGTACAGAATAATAATTACACATTTATATAATTGATGAAGCGATTCTCTTGATAAGACTAACACCAACCTGTCACTACACATAGTTATTACAATATTATTGACTCTATTCCCTATACTGTGCTTTACATTCCCATGACTGTTTTGTAACTGCCAATTTGTACTTCTTAATCCCTTCATCTTTTTCATCCAATCCACCAAAACCCCACCCATCAACAATGATCAGTTTCTTCTCTGTTTTTATGAGTCTGCTTCTCTTTTGCTTGTTCATTTATTTTGTTTTTCACATTCCACATATAAGTGAAATCATATGGTATTTGTCTTTTTCAGTCTGACTTATTTCACTTAGCACAATACCCTCTAGGTTCATTCATGTTTCCACAAATGGTAAGATTTCATTTTTCATGGTAGAGTAATATTCCATTGCATATGTACCAAAATTTCTTTATCCAGTCATGTATTGATGGACATTTCAGTTGTTTCTATACCTTGGCTAGTGTAAATATCACTGCAGTAAATATAGGGGTGCATATGTCTTTTCAAATTAGTGTTTTGTGTTTCTTCAGATCAATATCCAGAAGAGGAATTGCTTGGTGATAAGGTACTTCTATTTTTAATTTTTTGAGGAACCTCCCAAGTATTTTCCAAAGTGGCTGCACCAAGTTGCAATCCTACTTAATTTTGCATGAGGATTCTCTTTTGTCCACAACCTCATCAAAACTTGTTGTTTGTTGATTTAATGATGATTACCATTCTGACAGGTGTGAGCTAATATCTCATTGTGGTTTCAATTTGCATTTTTATGATGATTAGTCACACTGAGCATCTTCTCATACGTTTGTAGGTCATCTCTATGCCCTCTTTGGAGAAATGTCTATTCAGATCCTCCGTCAATTTTTAAAATCGGATTGTTCAAGTTTTTTACCTTAATTCTTTTATTGTGAAATAAACATTTTAAAACAATTAGTTTCAGGTGTACAATGCAGAGCAATAGTTATACTTTTTACCCCTCAAAGTGACAACCCTCCCCCAATTCACTCCCCCACTCCCCCCCATATAATACATATCTATTACAATCCCCTTGACTCCATTCCACACTATACTCCACATCCTGTGACTATCTATATATTTAATTACAGTTGGCATACAATATGATACAACATCAACTTCAGGTGTACAGTGCAGTGATCAAGCCTCTACTCCATCCATGAAGTGGTCTCCCTAACAAGACACATGACCATCTGACACCCCACAAAATATTAACAGCATTATTATATTCCCCAAACTGTCTTTCATGTCCCTGTGGCAATATTGTAGTTACCTATTTATTGTGTCTAATCCCTTCCCCTTCTCCCTCATCCCCACCCCCCTCCCAACTAGCAACCATCAGTTTTTCCTCTATATCTATGAGACTGTTTCTGTTTAGTTTGCTCATTCATTCAGTTTTTCAGATTCCACATACAAGTGAGATCATATGGTATTTGTCTTTCTCCAACTGACTTATTTCACTTAACATAATAGTCTGTAGGTCCATCTATATCTTGCAAATGGTACGATTTCATTCTTCTTTATAGTGGAGTAATACTCCATTGTATAAATGTACCAGAGTTTCTTGATCCAGTCTTCTATTGATGGGCATTTTGATTGTTTCCAAGTCTTGGCTATTTTAAATAGTGCTGCAATAAACATAGGGGTGCATATATTTTTTCAAATTAGCATCTTGGATTCCTCTGGGTAGATACCAAAGTGTTCAAGTTTTTGATGTTAAGTTGTATGAGTTCTTTTCATTTTTATTTTCATATTTTTTACTGGCCTGAAATTTACAACTTTAGGCACATAACTGTCACCCACACTTTCTACAAGCACAAACCCAGGCTTTGAAACCACAGGGCAGTACTTGGTCAACAAAGCTGTCATCAAATTAAAAGCAGAAAATGCAAACATTCACTTTGAGAATTCAAAGACACAGGAGACTTCATCTACAGGCCCAGTTGCGAGCAATGCCCCCACACCCTCCAGCCTGTCACCTCTGAGTAGGAGATGACAACTTGAAAATGGTGACTGAGCTGGAGTCTCCCCCCTCCAGCTGGGGACCCTCTGGCTGAGGTGCCCAGAGGAGGCTCCAGGCAGGGACCTCCAGGTAGGTCCAGGTGAGACTCAAGGAAGAGCCAGAGCCCAGAGTCAGGTGGCCTAAGGACCAATGCCAGGCCCCTTCTCCTGGGTTGTGCAAACTCCCACCTGAGAGTGGTGATAAAGAAGGTCTCTAAAATATTATTTTACTTCAGCTATCTGAAAGGAAAAAATAGAAACACATCAAAATATTAATGGGATTATTAGTAGAATAATTTGGAGAAGAAACATAAACTACTTTTGTAATAAGAAAAAAATGTTGAAAATAAAATTAAAACTGGCTTCCAGTTCAAGATGGTGGGCCAGGCACCCAAGTTTACCACCTTTCCCTCCATGTGACACCAGACGGCACTCGGGGTAAAGACACACCCAGGACTAGAACATGAGGGTTTGCTCCTGTGAACCACCCCATTATAAGAACCTAAGAAGAAGATCTGTAAAGCCAGACCATGTCCAGCAGTCCTCATGAGGGTGACTTTACCCCCAGGGGTTATCTGGCATTGTGTGTACACATTTTGGGGGCACGCTACTGGCACCCTGTAAGTAGAGGCTGGGTGCTGCTAGGCATCCTACAGTGCACATAATGGCCCCCAGCACAAAGGACATCTGGCCCACATGCCCACAGAGGCCTGTGCCAGGCCACACACTGCAAATCAGGTGCCAGCGAGGAGGGTCCCGGGGCAGAAGTGCTGTCAGGTACCCAAGGGCTCCACCAGCCATGAGGCTTAGGAGCCTACACCAGCCGCGAAATTGTTGAAACAGTGAGGACCCCTGACCTGTTGAGAGATTGTCAGTAGAGCAGCAGGCCAGCCCCCCCCACAGGACAACGAGCCCTTGGGCTAGAAGCACAGGAGGCACCTTCCAGAACCCCAACCACTCAGCCCACACTCCCTTTGCCCTGATGTCTACACTGCAACGCACCCTGTTCTAGACCGCACAGCACAGCTCCTGTGTCATCAGTCCTCCAGTGTTCTGCTTATTTCTGCATCAGCAAACACTCCTAATCCAAGAATCCTGGTTTCCTTGTGAAACCTCCTCATTATCCACTAGAAATTTTCCTGAAAATTTCCAGGAAAAAATGTTAACTCAGCAGTGACGTGTGTTAACAGAACAAAGGAATCATTATATGGGACCTAAACAATTTGGGAGGTCAAATAAAATGGTGGAGGGAGCTTCTCTGATCACAAAAATTCTGCTTTTAAAATCATTCTAGAAAAGAAGGAAAACTTTTTCAATGCAGCAGGCTCACTTGAAATGACATTATAATGTTTCTTTACCTGTGAGTATCTGCATGACTATTTTAATCAAAGGCTATTTAATAGCTCTGGCACTAAAACTGCACTCATGAGTATCAAACAACAGTGGGATTCATTCAAAGGATAAATCCCTTCCTGTCTGACGTTTCCCACAGTCTCCAGCCAGGACCAAAAATGGCCACCCACTACAGTTCTGACCTTTGAACCTTGTCAGTTCAAGTGACAAGCCTGATGGTAGAATGAGTAAGACAAAAGGCCAGCAGTTAATAGCTCCCTCACTCAGGCCTCCTCTTCTAAGGGGAGGGGATAGAGAAGGGGGGTCAACATCAGCCACAGTGATGTGCACTTGGGGACCTCTCTGAGCACAGGGTGTCCATGGAGCTGAGTATGGCCACGTACATCTTTTAGAGATCCCACAAACAGGCGTCTGATACACCAGGTCCCTTCCTTCATCAAATGAGGTGGCGAGGAAGAGTGCTGCTCAACCAGAGGTTAAGGAAGAGCAGCAACCTGACTTCTGCTTTCCCCAGACACACCCACAGCCAGGCTGTCTGACTTCAGTCTGTATCTTCTAATATGTAGTCCCGCATTTCACACTCAGGTGATTTTGGTGCATTGCCTACATTTGAGAGGAGTAAAAGATCTCAGAGCATTTAAGGACCCAGCCTGAGGGCTCCCAGGTAGTGGTGAAGCGGGGATGGGGAGAATAGGGGGGTGGAGAGTGAGATTCAAACCTGAGCAGTCTGGCTCAGAGCTCATCACAATCCAGCCACTTTGCACCCACCATTATGGATCACCACTGAAGTGGACAGGGATACTGGGGCCTTATGGGAGGAGAAAAAAAGTACCCGGCCACCCAAGAAAACAATTAAGAATCACTAATTCTCAGCCACAGCTCTCCTGAGAATGTTATGACCTTGACCGTTTAAGAAATTTATTCCCAGGTGCTTCATTCTAGTCAATTACCATCAAATCCTCTGTTAAGTATGTAAGGAGCAAGTACAGGCCCTTCTACTAGGAACACTAACTGCATCCTAATGGAATTTGACTTGGCTAAGTGATCATCCAAGGTCATCCAACCTGCAACCAAGTGGCAAGGGCTGTATTTCAGGTTCGGTGATGACCAGCAAACTGAGTTCCCATTAGATCCTTAGGGCTCTCCTCAGAACTTCCCTAATTAGTGACTGGGAGGCAACACATCAACACCTCCTGAGATTAAGGTTAGGGAGAGCAGCTGGACACCAACCATGAGTCATATTGGGCACTGTGGCTGGGTGCCTGTGACCCCAGCCTCAACCTCGACCCCAAAGTCACCGGCCTGCCAATTGCCAGGACTCTCACCGGTGCACTTCATGCTCTTATGACAAAGTGGATGAAATGTGGCTCTGGAGGGTGAAGGAGGGCGACAGGCTGGTGCTATTCCTGCCCTGCTATGCAGCCCTCCTAAGCCAGCCAGGGGAAGCAATGGCCAGATGCCATACCAGCTGGGCTGCCCCGGGGGAGCAGGCCTAGCAGACCGACACCCCGCAGACCCCACAGCCCCCGGGGAACCTGACACCCCAGACCTTGCAGACCCCAAACCCACAGGCACCCAGGCCTCCAGACCCCAGGAACCAGCCCCAAAGATTCCGCCACATAGACACCCCCACACACACCGACACACCCCGCCGCCCCTGGGAAGCCCGACCATGTATACCCTGCAGACTCTCGAGACCCCAGCTAGTGCCTCAGTCCACGCCCCTACCCCCTTCCCCAACCACTGGCACCCACAGGCGCGGTTGCCTTGCCCTCAGGCCCACATTGAGGGTCGGGAACTCCTGTACATTCAGGGTCATGGACAGTCGAGCAGCCGACTCCTGCAATCCCACCTTCATATGAGTTGTTATTTTTTTTCCATGACTATCTATATATTCAGTTACAGTTGGCATACAATATTATACAACATCAGCTTCAGGTTTACAGTGCAGTGATCAAGCCTCTACTCCATCCATGAAATGGTCTCCCTAACAAGACATGTGAACATCTGACACGCCACAAAATTTTTACAACATTATTATATTCCCCAAACTGTGTTTCATATCCCTGTGGCAATATTGTAGTTGTCTATTTATGCTGTCTAATCCCTTCCCCTTCTCCCTTATCCCCACCTCCCTTCCAACTAGCAATCCTCAGTTTTTCCTCTATATCTATGAGTCTCTTTACTTTGCTCGTTCATTCAGTTTTTCAGATTCCACATATAAGGGAGATCATATGGTACTTGTCTTGCTCCGACTGACTTATTTCACTTAACATAATAATTTCTTCACAACATCATCAATTACATTCCCAGAACTGCCCCCATATCCCTGCGGCAACATTCAAGTCACCCACCTACACTGTCCAAAACCTTCCCCCACTCTCTCATCCCCACTCCCTCCCAGCCAGCAACCATCAATTTTTCCTTTATATCTGCTTGATATGATTTCAGTCTTCTTAAATTTACTGAGACTTGTTTTGTGGCCTAACGTGGTCTATCTTGGAAAATGAACCATGTGCACTTGAGAAGAATGTATATTCTGTTTTTTCAGGATGAAATGCTCTAAAAATATCGACGAAGTCCAGCTGGTCTAAAGCACCATTTAAGGTCCCTCTTTCTGTGTTGATTTTCTGTCTAAAGGGTCTGTCCTTTGGTGACAATGAGGTGTTGAAGTCTCCTACTATGATAGTGTTACTGTTGATCCCTGTCTTTATGTCTGTCAAAATCTGCTATGTGTAATTAGGAGTTCCTATGTTGGGTGCATAGATGTTTATTAGGGTTATAGTGCCCTTCTCTGTCTTTATTGTAGTCATTTTTTTTTTGACGGCAGTGTCACTGGCCCTCATATGTGGGACCCGAACCGGAGCCGCCAGCATCCCAAGCCAGCTCTTAACCACCGTGCCACTCGGCCAGCCCTATTGTAGTCATTTTAAAGTCTATTTTGTCCAAAGTAAGCACTGCTACTCCAGCTTTTTTCCCCCTCATTTTCATTTGCATGAAATATCTTATTCCATCTGTAAACAGCATATACATGTGTCCTATTTTCTTATCCACTCAGCCACTCTCTGTCTTTTGATTGGATCATTTAGCCCATTCACATTTAAAATGATTATTGATAGGTGCATATGTATTGCCATTTTATTATTTGTAATCCTGGTCTTCCTGAGTTAGCTTGTTTACCCCTTTCTTTTGTTTAAAAAAGCCCTTTTAACGTTTCTTTCAATGCTGGCTTGGTGGTAATGAATTCCTTAAGCTTATTCTTTTCTGAGAAGCTCTTTATTTCTCCTTCAATTTTAAGTGATAGCCTTGCTGGGTAGAGCCATCTTGGTTGTAGGCCTTTATTTTGTGTCACTTTGAATATCTCCTGCCACTCCCTTCTGGCCTGCAGAGTTTCTGTAGACAAGTCAGCTGTTAGTCTAACAGGAGTTCCTTTGTATGTAACCTGCTGTCTTTCTCTTGCTGCTTTTAGGATTCTGTCTCTGTCTTTAACCTTTGCCATTTTAACTACGATGTGTCTTGGTGTGGACCTGTTTGGGTTCAGCTTGTTTGGAACCCTCTGCACTTCCTGGACATGTATGTTGATTTCCTTCACCAGTGTAGGGAAGTTTTCAGTCATTATTTTTTCAAATACATTCTTGACCCCTTGCTTCTTTTCTCCTTCTGGTATTCCTATGATGGAGCCGTGGTTGCGTCTCATCTTGTCCCATAGGGCTCTTAAACTATTTTCATTGGTTTTTATTCTTTGGTCTTTCTGTTGTTTCAACTCATTGATTTCTGCTATTTTGTCTTCCAAATCGCTGATCCGCTCCTCTGCTTCATCTACTCTACTGGTGATTCCTTCGAGTGTGTTCTTCACTTCAGTTATTGTATTCTTTAGTTCTAACTGGTTGTTTTTTATGATTTCTCTATCCTTCCTTATGTCCTCACTAAGTTTGTTAAACATTCTTTTCATCAGTGTTCTAAACTCTATCTCTGAAAGGTTGGATCCCTCTGTTTCATTTAGTTTCATTTCTAGAGGTTTCTTCTGATCTTTTACTTGTGACATGTTTCTTTGTTTCCTCAGTCTGGCTGTCGCTCTGGGATTGCTTTGGTGTATTAGATAGATCACCAGGAGAGCCCTGGCTGGATCATGCAGGCACACAACTCACGGCCCAACACTCCCAGGAAAGTTCCCAGTCTCAGTGTATCCCAATCAGCCTCTCACAGATCCGGCCAAGCAGCCCGACAACCAATCACCAGCCTGGTAACTCTGCAAGCACAGTGCAGAGAGCAGGGACCAAAGGCGGCCCGCGCACTCCCCCGTCTCAGTGAACAGCCTCTTGTATCCGAAGCATGCCCACCAGGTGTTTCCCTGGCAACACAACACAAGACGCGGTGGGTGGGGATCCAAGGCTGCATGCGCACGCACGCACACACGCACTTCTGCACCAATTCCACCAGACCAATGAGGTCCTGGACCTGACCCTCTGTGAGAGGGCCCAACCCTGACAAAATGGCACCCTCCTGTACACCACTCATGTGGAAGCTCCACAACCAGGGGAACAATGGTCCAAAAACCTGCAGCCTTTGCACCAAAGGTGCTCAGTTCAGTCTGTCCCCGCAGGCTCCCGGGTCCGGCTTACGCAGCTACTCCCTCTACCAGGGAACCAGGTAAGTGCTCACTGGCGAGCAAGCCCGTGCACCGGCCCCACTGATTCTCTAGCCACTCTCAGCCTCACCGAGCTGAGCAAAGAGTCCTCACTAATTTACTGCCAGCTATCTTGGAACCCTTATTTCCGGCAAAGGCACTCTGGGCTGGTGAGCTTGGTGTGCGGCCGGAGGGTCTCTTCCCCAGCTGGAGAAGCCTCCCCACAGCTGGGGCTTCCCTCACGGGGTTTGCCCTCTCTCGTCTTTGTCCCTCCTACCAGACTTGATGTGGCCTCCTCTTTAAGTTCTTCATTTAGTGGTTCTGTTCATCTAGTGTTCCGGGGACCTCCGGGATTGAATGTTGTATAAATTGTTTGTAATTTTGGTGTGATCCTGGGAGGTAGTTAGCACAGCGTCTGTCTATTCCCATATGAGTTCTTTTTAATTTGTATATTAGTCTCTTACAGAATGTACCATTGGCAAATATCTTCTCCCATTCAGTCACTTGTATTTTCATTTTGTTCATAGTTTCCTAAGCTGTGCAAAAATTTTTGGTTTGATGTGGACCCCTTTTTTGTATGTTCTTTTGTTTCCCTTGCCTTAGGAGACTTATCTGATAAAATATCACTAAGAGCAATGTCAGAGAGTGGCTGTGTAAACCAGGAGTTTTATGCTTTTGGTTCTTACATTTAAGTCTTTAATCCATTTTGAGTTTCTTCTTCTATGTAGTGTAAGAAGGTGGTCCAATTTCATTTTTTGCATTTATCTGTCCAGTTTTCCCAATACCATTTATTGAATAGACTGTCTTTACCCCACTGTATATTCATGCCTCCTTTGTCATAGATTAAATGGGCATGTAAGTGAGGGTTTATTTCTGGGATCCTTTTTCTGCTCCATTGATCTGTGTCTGTTTTTGTGCCAGTGCCATGCTGTTTTGATTACTATAGCCTTGTAGTATAGCTTGATATCAGGTAGCCTGGTATTACCAACTTTGTTCTTCTTAAGATTGCTGTGGTTATTCTTGTTTGTTTTTGTTTTTTGTGGTTCTATATAAATTTGAGGATTATTTTTTTAGTTCTGAGAAAAATGTCATCGGTATTTTGACAGAGATTGCATTGAATCTATAAATTGCTTTATGTAGTATGGACATTTAAATGATGTCAATTCTTCCTGTCCATGAGCACAATATATGCTTGCATTTATTTTTTCTTTTTCAATTTATTTCCTCAGTGTCTTATAATTTTCCAAGCAGAGATTTTTTTTTTTTACCTCCTTGGTACTTATTCTTAGGTATTTTTTAAAGATTTTTTTAAACTGGGGAATTGGGGGAGGGGAACATCATTGGGGAACTGGGGAAGGGGAGCAGACAAGTTGCTGTCCTTTTGTTATTCAGTCAAGATGTGGAGGACATTGCTTCACTGGCCCATGTTGATATCATCATTGTGCTCTTTTTGGGTGAGGCAGATTGGTCGGCCTCTGGACGGCTGCTCACAGTGGCTCTTGGCAGCTCACACCACGCTGGCTGCCGGCCACTCACTGCAGCCTATGGCAGCCCATTGCAGCAGGGACTGCATCTATGCCTCTAGAGGATTCACAGCAGCCCAGCTCCAGGTGGAGCTGTTGCTCACCATCTTAGCTGTAGAAGGCAGCTGATATGTGGGATCCGAACCGGGGCTGCTGGCATCCCAAGCTAGTTCTTAACCAACGTGCCACTCGGCCAGCCTCTTAGGTAATTCTTTTTGATGCACTTGTAAATTGGGTTGTTTTCTTAATTTCTTTCTCATAGTTCATTATCGAAGTATAAAAATTCAATTGATTTCTGAATATTAATTTTGTATCCTACTATTTTACTGAATTTATTTATCAGTTCTGATAGTTTTTTTGAATCCTTAGGGTTCTCTCTATATAATACATCATCTGCAAATAATGACGGTTTTACTTCTTCCTTTCCAATTTTGATGGTTTTTATTTCTTTTTCTTGTCTGATTGCTGTGGCTATGACTTCCAATATTATTGGGCTGTCGGAAAAGTCATGAAGCATTTTTGCAATGAAAAACAGAAAAAATACGTCATGACTTTTCCAACAGCCCAATATGTAGAATAACAGTGGTAAAAGTGAACATCATTCTCTTTTTCCTAATACTAAGGAAAATCCTTTTAGTTTTTCCACATTGTGTCTGATGATAGCTTTGGGTATGTCATATATGGCCTTTATTATGTTGAGGTATGTTTCTTGTATTCCACATTGTTGAGATCTTTTATCATAAATAGATACTAGATTTTGTCGAATGCTTTTTTGCATCTATTGACACAATCATATGCTTTTTATTCTTCATTTTGTTTATGTGTATATCACATTAATTGATTTGTGAATATTGGACCAACCTTTCACCCCAGGAATAAATCCCCCCTGATCGTGGTGTATGATTTTTTTAATATAATGCTGAATTTGGTTTGCTAATATTTTATTGAGGATTTTTTGCTTCTATAGCCCTCAGGGATTTTGGCCCATCATTTTCTTTTTTGTAACATGTATATGTGACTTTGGAAGCAAGGTAATGCAGTCCTTGTAAAATGAGCTTGGTGGCCTTCCCTCTTCTTGGATGTCTTGGAATAATTTGCAATAATTTTGGAATAATTTGGAATAATAGAGTATTAATTCTATGAATGTTTGAATTGATCTATGAAGCCATCACATCACAACTTTGGTTTGTTGGGAATTTGTTTGTTTGTTTTTTAGCTGAGTCATCCTGCCACCTGTTGGCAGCTCAACAGCAACTCAGCTTGGGCTGGCATTGAACCGCCATTGCTCAGAGCTCAGCTCGCACTCTTGAGCGAACTCTTAACCAACTGAGCCACTCGGCTGGCCCTTGTTTGTTTGTTTTTTTGAGGGCAGTGTCACTGACCCTCATATGTGAGACCCGAACCGGGGCCACTGGCTTCCCAAGCCAGCGCTTAACCACCACGCCACTTGGCCGGCCCTATTGGGAATATTTTGATTATCAATTTTATTTAATTAGTAGTAATCCATCTGTTAACATATTCTGTTTCTTATTCACTCAGCCTTGAAGACTTTCTTGTTTCTAGGGGTTTATCCATTTCTTCCAGATTGTTAAATTGTTGGCATATAATTGTTTGTACTATTTTTTTTTTATAATCCTTTGTATTTCTGTGATGTATGTCAGTTGTCACATCTCCTTCCTCATTTCTGATTTTATTTATCTGGGTCCTTTCTTTTTCTTGATTCAGTTTAAAGTTTTATCAATTTTGTTTATCTTTTCAAAGAACTAGCTCTTGGTTCCATTGTATTGTTATTTTAGACACTATTTCATTTATTTCTTCTCTTATATTTATTATCTCCTTCCTTCTACTCACTCTGCACTTTGTTCTTTTTCTAGTTTCTTTAAAAGTAAAGTTACATTATTTATTTGAGATTTTTCTTGTTTCTTGAGATTGGCTTGTATTGCTATGGATTTCCCTCTTAGAATTGCTTTTGCTGTGTCTGATAAATTTTGGGTCATTGTGTTTTCATTTCCATTTGTCTTAAGGT
The DNA here is from genome assembly GCA_033961575.1 of Aselliscus stoliczkanus. Taxonomy (NCBI): domain Eukaryota; kingdom Metazoa; phylum Chordata; class Mammalia; order Chiroptera; family Hipposideridae; genus Aselliscus; species Aselliscus stoliczkanus. The sequence goes on from CM066737.1 coordinate 77,472,854, forward strand.
ATGTTTTGATTTGTTTATTTTTCTCATTATTAACCTATTTGTTTAGTAGCATGTTATTTATCCTCCATGTATTTGTGTTTTTCAATTTTATTCTTGCAATTGATTGCAAGTTTCATACTAGTGTATGGTTGAAATGAATGTATATTCTAAGTTTATTCTGACTTTTTGTGGGGAAATGATATAAAAAATATCAATTAAATCCATATAGTCTAATGTGTCACTTAAGGCCATTGTTTTCTTGTTGTTTTGATGATGTTTTCATTGATATCAATGGAGTGCTACACTCCTATATAATTACTATACTACTGTTGAATTTTCCCTTTATATCTGACTATATTTGCTTTTATATACTTTATATATTTAGGTTATATTTTTAGATTATAACCTCTTGTTGAATTGATCCCTTTATCATTATGAAATGTCCTTCTTGGTCTCTTCTTATAACACTTGTTTGAAAGTCTGTTTTGTCTGATATAAGTATTGCTATCTCAGCTATTTTTGTTTCAATTTGCATGAAATATGTTTTTCCATTCCTTTAGTTTCAACATGTGTGTGTCTTTTGAACTGATGTGTTTCTCTTGCAGACAGCATATGTATGGGTCTTTTTCTGTTGTCCATTGAGCCACCCTACATCTATTCATTTGAACATTAATCCATTTATATTTAACGTGATTATTGATTGGTATTTACTTATTGCCATTTTACTATTCATATTTACACTCTTTTTCTCTCCTTCTTCATAATGAAGTCCCTGTAACATTTCCTTTAATATTCTTTTTGTGGTGATGAACTCTTTTACCTGTTTCTTGTCTAAAAAGCTCTTTTACTCTCCTTCAATTTTAAATTATAGCTTTGCTGCATAGTATAGTCTTGGTTGTAGGCCCTTCTTTTTCATTACTTTGAATATTTACTGCCAATCCTTTCTGGCATGCAAAGTTTCTGTTGGAAATCAGCGGATAGTTTAATGGGACCTCCCTTGGAAGTAACTATTGTAGTTGTGTTTCTTGTGCCGCTTTTAAGATTTTCTCTTTGTCTTTAACTTTTGCCATTTTAATTATAAGGTGTCTTGGTGCTGGCCTGATTGTGTTCATATTGTTTGGGACTTTTTATCCTTCATGGACTTGTATGCCAATTTCCTTTGCCAGGTTGGGAAAGTTTTCAGTCATTATTTCTTTAAATAGATTGCTCTCTTTCATCTGCTTCTGGTGACCCTATGATGCAAATGTTGTCACTCTTGATGTTGTCCCAGTGTTCCCTTAAACCATCCTCAATTAAAAATTTTTTTTTTCTTTTTGCTGTCTCGATTTACTGTGCCCTGCTAGCTTGTCTTCTGAATTACTGATTCAATCCTCTGATTCATCTGATTTGCTTTTGATTCCTTCTAGTGTACATACTTTATTTCAGTTACTGTATTCCTCATTTCTAATTAGTTTTTTTTACATCTGTTTTTTTCTATGATTTTATATTTTTTGGAAAAATCACAAAGAGAACACAAATTTTTAGTTATTTAAAATATAATCAGGCCTGGCCGAGTGGTGTGGTGGTTAAGAGCTGGCTTGGGATGCCAGGGGCCCCGGTTCGGATCCCACATATGAGGGCCAGTGACACTGCCCTCTAAAAAAACACAAAACTAAAATATAATGAAATTAGCCCCTTCCTCCTTTCCATCGCCCCCATCAAAAAGAAAGACCAGGCTGATTTATCCTCTTTGAACACCCAACAGAATGAAGCCATCCACACTAACCTTCGATACTGCCTTTCTTTTATTTTTTTTAATTCTTTTATTGTGAAATAAAAACTTGTTTTTAAAAATTAGTTTCAGGTGTACAACACAGTGCAATACTTACACTTTTGACCCCTCAAAGTGAAAATACCCCTCCCCCAGTTCGCCACCCCACTCAACACCCCATGTCATACATATCTATTACAATTCCTTTAACTCCCTTCCACAGTATACTCCAGATCCCTTGACTATCTATATATTCAATTACAGTTGACATACAATATTACACAACATCCGCTTCAGGTGTACAGTGCAGTGATCAAGCCACTACTCCATCCATGAAGTGGTCTCCCTAACGAGACATGTGACCATCTGACACCACACAAAATACTTACATTATCATATTCCCCGAACTATGTTTCATATCCCTGTGACAATATTGTAGTTACCTATTTATGGTGTCTAATCCCTTCCCCTTCTCCCTCATCCCCTACCCCCCTCCCAACTAGCAGCCATCAGTTTTTCCTCTATATCTATGAGTCTGTTTCTATTTACTTTGCTCGTTTATTCAGTTTTTCAGATTTCACATATAAGTGAAATCATATGGTATTTGTCTTTCTCTGACTGACTTATTTCACTTAACATAATAGTCTCTAGGTCCATCCATATCATTGCAAATGGTACAATTTCATTCTTCTTTATAGTGGAGTAATACTCCAGTGTATAAATATACCATATTTCTGTTTTTTTCTTTTCTTTTTTTTTCTTGAGGGCAGTTTTGCTGGCCCTCATACGTGGGACCGGAACCGGGGCCGCTGGCTTCCCAAGCCAGCGCTTAACCACCCTGCGACTCGGCCGGCCCGTAGCATAGTTTCTTAATCCTGTCATCTACCGACGGACATTTTTGTTGTTTCCAAGTCTTGGCTATTGTAAATAGTACTGCAATAAACATAGGGGTGCATACTTCACTCAACATAATAGTCTCTAGGTCCATCCATATTGTTGTAAATGGTACAATTTCATTCTTCTTTATAGCGGAGTAATACTCCACTGTATAAATGTACCACAGTTTCTTAAGCCAGTCATCTACCGATGGGCATTTTGGTTGTTTCCAAGTCTTGGCTATTGTAAATAGCGCTGCAATGAATATAGGGGTGCATATATTTTTTTGAATTAGCCTCTTGGATTCCTCTGGGTAGATTCCCAAGAGTGGAATCGCTGGGTCATACAGCAGTTCCATTTCCAGTGTTTTGAGATACCTCCATACTGATTTGCATAATGGCTGCACCAATTTGCAGTCCCACCAACAATGCACCAGGGTTCCCTTTTCTCCACACCCTCGCCAACACTTGTTGTTTGTTGATTTGTTGATGATAGACATTCTGACTGATATGAAAAAGACAAATACCACATGATCTCACTTATATGTGGAATTTGAAAAACTGAATGAATGAGCATAAGAAATAGAAATAGTCTCACAGATACAGAGGAAAAACAGGGTTGCTAGTTGGGAGTGGGGTGGGGATGAGGGAGAAGGGGAAAGGATTAGACAGCATAAATAGGTAACTACAGTATTGTCACAGGGATATGAAAGACAGTTCGGGAAATATAATGTTGTTAAAATTTTGTGGGGTGTCAGATGGTCACATGTTTTGTTAAGGAGACCACTTCATGGATGGAGTAGAGGCTTGATCACGACACTGTATACCTGAAATTGATGTTGTATAATATTGTATGCCAACTGTAATTGAATATATAGACAGTCACAGGATGTGGATTATATGGTGGAAGGGAGTCAAAGGAATTGTAATAGTATGATATGGGGGAGAGGAGTGGGAGAGGAGACTTGGGGGAGGAGCGTTGTCACTTTGAGGGGTAAAAAGTATAACTATTGCACTTTGTTGTACACCTGAAGCTAATTAAAAGTATATATTAAAAAAAAAAAAACATAGGGGTGCATATAGTTTTTCGAATTAGCGTCTTGGATCCTTCTGGGTAGACACCCAAGAGTGGAATTGCTGGGTCATACAGTAGTTCCATTTCCAGTTTTCTGAGATACCTCCATACTGATTTCCATAATGGCTGCACCAATCTGCAGTCCCACCAACAGTACACCAGGGTTCCCTTTTCTCCGCACCCTCGCCAGCACTTGTTGTTTGTTGATTTATTGATAATTGCCATTCTGACCGGAATAAGATGGTATCTCATTGTGGTTTTTACTTACATTTCTCTAAAGATTAGTGAGGTTGAACACTTTTGTTTTGTTTTGTTTTGTTTTGTTTTGTTTTTTTGAGGGCAGTGTCACTTGTCCTCCTATGTGGGACCGAATCGGGGCCGCTGGCTTCCCAAGCCAGCGCTTGACCACTGAACATTTTTTCACATGCCTGTTAGCAATCTGTATGTCCTCTTTAGAGAAATGCCTCTTCATATCCTCTGCTCATTTTTTAATTGGGTTGTTTGTTTTTCTGGTGTTGAGTTTCATGAGTGATTTATAAATTTTGGATATTAACCCCTTATCAGATATATCTTTGGCAAATATCTTCTCCCATTCACTAGGCTGCCTTTTTGTTTTATTGATGATTTCTTTTGCTGTGAAAATACTTTTAAGTTTGATGTAATCTCATATATTCCTTTTTCCTTTTATTACCCTAACGCAAGGGAATATATCAGTAAAATATTACTCAGGGTAATGTCTGCAAACTTACTTCCTCTGTTTTCTTCTAGGAGTTTTATGGTTTCAGGTCTTATATTTAAATTTTAATCCATTTTGAGTTTGTTCTCTTATGTGGTGTAAGTAGGTGGTCCATTCTTTTTTTTGCACCGGTCAGTCCAATATTCCCTGCATCATTTATTAAATAGACTATCTTTACTCCAATGTAAATTCTTACTTCCATTGTCATAGATAACATGACCATTTATGGATGGGTTTATTCCTGGGCTCTCTATTCTGTTCCATTGGTCTATGTGTCTGTTTTTATGCCAGTACTATATTGTTTTGATTACTGTAGCCTTGTAGTATGTTTTGATGTCAGGTAGCATGATGCCTCCCACTTTGTTCTTATTTTTCAAGACTGCCGTGGCTTTTCAGGGTCTTTTGTGGTTCCATATAAAATTTAGTATTATATGTTGTATTTCTGAGAAAAATGTCCTTGGCAGTTTGATTGGAATTGCATTGAATCTATATATTGCCTGAGGTGTATTGACATTTTAACTATATTAAGTCTTCCTATCCATGAACATGGTATGCATTACCATTTATTTCTATCTTCTTTGATTTCTCTCTTCAGTGTCTCATAATTTTCTGAGAACAGGTCTTTTACTTCTTTACTGAAATTTATTCCTTGATGTTTTATTGTTTTTGAAGCAATTGTTAAAGGGATTGATTTCCTGATTTCTTCTTCTGATAGTTTATTATTGGTATATACAAATGCAACTCATTTCTGAATATTTATTTTGCATCCTGCTACCTTACCAAATTCAGTTTTAGCAGTTTTTTGGTGGAGTCTTTGGGGGTCTCTATGTATGGTACCATGTCATCTGCATATAATGACAATTTCACTTCCTCTTTTCCAATTTGGATGCCTTTGTTTCATTTTCTTGTCTGATTGCTGTGGCTAGAACTTCCAGAACTATGTTAAATAGAAGTGGTGAAAGTGGGCAGCCTTGTCTAGTTCCTGATCTTAAGGGGAAAGCTTTTAGCCTTTCCCCATCGAGACGATGTTTGCTGTGGGCTTATCATATATGGCCTTTATTATGTTGAGATATGATTCCACTATTCCCACTTTGCTAAGAGTTTTTCTCCTAAATGGCTGGTGGATTTTGTCAAATGCTTTTTCTGCATCTATTGATATGATTATAAGATTTTTATTTTTCATTTAGTTAATGTGATGTATTAAGTTAATTGATTTGTGGATATTGAACCAACATTGCATACCAGGAATGAATCCCACTTGATCATGGTGTATGATCTTTTTAATCAGATGCTGAATTTGGTTTCCTAGTATTTTGTTGAGAATTTTTGCAATCTATGTTCATTAGAGATATTGTCCTGTAGCTTTTCTTTTTTGTAATATCTTGTCTGACTTTGGAATCAGGGTGATAGTGGCTTCATAGAAAGAGGTTGGGAGGCTTCCCTCCTTCTGTATTTTTTGGAATAGTTTGAGGAGAATAGATATTAATTCTTTTTGGAATATTTAGTAAAATTCACCTGTGAAGCATCTGGTCCAGGACTTTGTTTGTTGGAAGCTTGTTGATTGATCACTGATTCAATTTCTTTGGCAGTAATCAGTTTGTTCAGAGTTTCTGTTTCTTTTTGGTTCAGACTTTGAAGATTGTATGCTTTTAGAAATTTATCCATTTCTTCCAGATTGTCGAATTTGTTAGCATATAGTTGCTCTTTATATCTTCTTGAAATTTTCTGTATTTCTGTGGTATCTGTTGTCACTTCTCTTTCATTTCTGATTTTATTATTGTGGGTACTGTCTCTCTTTGTCTTGTTGAGTCTGGCTAAGTGTTTGTCGATTTTATTTATCTCTTCAAAAAACCAACTCTTGGTTTCATTGATCTTTTGTATTGTTTTTTTGTTCTCTATTTCATTTTTTTCTGCTCTGGTCTTCATTATTTCCTTCCTTATACTCCCTTTATGCTCGTTTTCCTTTTCTTTTTCGAGTTCCCATAGGTGTAAAGATAATCTGTTGATTTGTGATTTTTATTCCTTCTTTAGGTAGGCCTGCACTGCTATGAACTTCCCTCTTAGGACTGCTTTCACAGCATCACAGCGATTTTGGTTAGTGGTGTTTTCATTTTGGTTTGTTTCGAGATACCTTTTGATTTCCTCCTTGATCTCATTTTTGACCCATTTAGTGCATGTTATTTAGCCTGCATGTATTTGTAAGATTTCCAGATTTCTTCTTATAATTGATTTCTAGTTTGATAGCATTGTAGTAAAGAGAAGACAACTGATATGATTTCAGTCTTCTTAAATTTGTTGAGACTTGTTTTGTGGCCTAACATGTGGTCTATCTTGGAAAATGTTCCATGTGCACTTGAGAAGAATGTTTATTCTGTAGTTTTGGGGTGAAATGCTCTAAAATATCAATTAAGTCCAGCTGGTCTAAAGTGTCATTTAAAGCCACTATGTCCGTGTTGATTATCTGTCTGAAGGATCTGTCTATTGGTGACAACAGGCTGTTGAAGTCCCCTACTACGATAGTGTTCCTGTTGATCTCTGACTTTATGTCTGTCAAAATCTTTTTTATGTATTTAGGAGCTCCTATATTGGGTGCATAGATGTTTACGAGGGTTATGTCCTCTTGGTAAATCGATCCCTTTACTATTATGTAGTGCCCTTCTTTGTCTTTTTTTGTAGTCTTCATTTTAAAGTCTATTTTGTCCGAAAGAAGTATTGCTATTCCAGCTTTTTTCTCATTTCCATTTGCATGAAATATCTTATTCCATCCCTTTACTTTCAGTCTGTGTGTGTCTTTTGATCTGAGATGAGTCTCTTGTAGACAGCATAGGTCCTGTTTTCTTATCCACTCAACCACTTGTGTCTTTTTTCTTTTTCTTGATTGCAGTGTTACTGGCCCTCATATGTGGGACCGAACCAGGGCCACTGGCTTCCCAAGCCAGCCCTTAACCACCGTGCCACTCGGCTGGCCCTGACTTGTGTCTTGTGTCTTTTGATTGGAGCATTTAGCCCATTCACATTTAAAGTGATTACTGATAGGTGCATATTTATTGCCATTTTGTTATTTGTATTTCTTGTCTTCCTGGGTTTGCTTGTTTTCCCCTTTTTTCTGTTTAAAAAAGCCCTCTTAACGTTTCCTGCAATGCTTGTTTGGTGGTAATGAATTCCTTAAGGTTATTCTTTTCTGAGAAGCTCTTTATCTCTCCTTCAATTTTAAGTGATAGCTGTGCTGGGTAGAGCAATCTTGTTGTATACCTTTATTTTGTGTCATTTTGAATATCTCCTGCCACTCCCTTCTGGCCTGCAGTGTTTCTGTAGACAAGTCAGGTGTTAGTCTAATAGGAGTTCCTTTGTATGTAACCTGCTGTCTTTCTCTTGCTGCTTTTAGGATTCTGTCTTTGTCTTTAAGCTTTGTAATTTTTACTGTGACATGTCTTGGTGTTGGCCTGTTTGGATTCAGCCTGTTTGGAACTCTCTGCACTTCCTGGGCTTGTATGTCGATATCCTTCTCCAGATAAGGAAGTTTTCAGTCATTATTTCTTTCTTTTTCTATAGGAGTCTATTTTAAGTTGATAGGTATTTATTGTTTCGTCAGAAAAGTCATGATGTAGTTTTCTGTTTTTCAATGCAAAAATGCGTCATGACTTTCCTGATGACCCAATAATTTCAATTATATTCTATAAGGACTACATTTTTGCTCACTCTCCATGCTTTATGTTTTTGATGTCATATTTTAGATCTTTTTGTGTTGTTTCTCTCCTAACTACTTATTGTAGTTTGAGTTGAATATGACACTTTTAAAAATTTTCACCTCCATGGTAGCTTTTTTTTTTTTAAAGATTTTTATTGGGGAATTGGGGAAGGGGAACAGACTGGTTGTTGTCCTTTTGTTCTTCAGTCTAGTTGTGGAGGACATTGCCTCACTGGCCTATGTTGGTATCATCATTGTGCTCTTCCCAGGTGAGGCAGATAGGTTGCCGGCCTCTGGAAGGCCACTAACAGTGGCTCTTGGCAGCTCACACCAGCTTCCAGCCACTCACGCTTGCTGCCAGCCACTCACTGTAGCCTATGGCAGCCCTCTGCAGCAGGGGATGCAGCTATGTTGTCCTGGGGACTCATAGCAGCTCAGCTTCGGGTGGAGTTGTTGTTCACCATCTTAGCTGTAGGGGGCAATGTCACTGGCCCTCATATGTGGGATCCGAACTGGGGCCGCTGGCATCCCAAACCAGCTCCTAACCAATTAGCCACCTGGCCGGCCCCATGGTAGCTTTTTAAATGTCTCATTTGCTGTACGTTTTGAATATTTAGCTTACCTGTGAGGTTTTTGTCTTACTTGTATTTTCTTGTTTGTGATTATGGCCTTTCCTTTTCTACTTAAAGAAGATCCATTATCATTTCTTATAAAGCTGGTTTAATGGTGATGGCATCCTTTATTTTATTCTTGTGTGGGTAACTCTTTATCTCTTCTTGAATTCTGAATGATAAACTTGCTAGGTGAATTATTCTAGGTTGTAGGATCCTTTATTTCAGCACTTTAAAGATGTCCTGCTACTCCGTTCTGGCCTGTAAAGTTCCTGATGAGAAATTAGCTTATAGCCTTATAAGATTTCCCTTGTATGTAACTATTTTTTCTCTTGCTTCCTTCCAGATTGTCTATTTACTTAACACTCGCATTTTAAGTACATTATGTTTTGATATGGGTATCTTTGTGTTCATCTTCTTTGGAACTTTCTGTGCCTCCTAGAACTGGATGTCTATTTCCTTTCTCAGACTAAGAAATTTTTCAGCCATTTATTTTTTAAATAAACTTTCTGTTTCTTTCTCTATTTCTTCTCCTGGATCCTTGTGATAGAAATGTTTGAGTGCTTGATATCATCTCAGGGGTCACTTAAACTATCCTCATAGCTTTTAACACTTTTCTCTTTATGCTGTTCTGATTGGTTGATTTTCACTAGTCTGTCTTCTAGGTCACTGACCCATTCCACTGTGTTTGATAATCTGCTGCAGGTATCTCCTAATGTGTTTTTATTTCAGTTATTGTATTCTTTAGGTCAGCTTGGTTCTTTTTATATCTTCAAATTCTTTTTTGAATTTCTCCCTAAATTCCTCTATTCTTCTCCCAAGCTTGGTGACCATCCTTAGGACCCATTCTTTGAATTCTTATCAGGCAAATTACTTATTTATTTTTCCTTAGATTTGTTTTTTTTTTTTATCCCCAGGGATATATCTTATTCTTTCATTTGAAAAATATTCTTAATTTTCATTTTGTTTACCGTTCTATATTTGTTTATATGAATTAGAAAAAATAATTGTCTCTTCCAGTCTAGGGGGAAAAAAGCCTTAATTATTTATTCGTATTTTTTTTTTTTGGCAATTTATTGGGGTGACATTGGTTACTAAAATTATATAGACTTCAAGTGCACAATTCTATAATACATCACCTATACATTGCACTGTGTGTTCACAACCCAGTGACAGGTCTCCTTGAATCATTATATATATTACCTCTTTTAAGCTCTTTTACAATCCCCCAACCTCTTTACCCTCTAGTAACCATTAGACTATTGTCTGTGTCTATGAACTCTTTAACAAACATTTGTCTTGTTCATTTGTTGTTTTCAGTTTTATATCCCATATATGAGTGAAATCATATGGGCCTTGACTTTTTCTGTCTGACTTATTTTCCTTCACATGATACTCTCAGGATCCATCCATGTTGTCGCAAATGGTAGTATTTCATCTTTCTTTATGGTTGAGTAATATTCTATTTTATATAAGTACTACCTCTTCTTCATCCAATCATCTATCAAAGGACACTTTGGTTGTTACCATGTCTTGGCCATCATGAAAAAATGCTTCATGAACATAGGGGTACATATATCTTTACAGATAAATGTCTTCAGATTTTTTGGGTAGATGCCCAGAAGAGGGATTGTTGGGTCATGTGGTAATTCTATTTTCTTCAATTTATTTTATTATTTTAAAAAATTATTACAATATAGCTAATACACAACATTATATTAGTTTCAGCTGTACACTATAGTTATTCAATATTTATATACCTAAAGAAGTGATCAACATAATAAGTCCATCAACCATCTGAAACTGTACCACACTATTACAATATAATTAAACTGTATTTCCTATGCTGTATATTATATCCCTATGAATTATTTGTATTATACCTAAAGATTTGAAACTCTTGTTCTCCTTCAACTTTTCCTCACTGAAAAATTTTTTCAATTACAGTTGACATCCAATATTCTTTTATATTAATTTCAGTTGTACAGCATAGTGGTTAGACATTTGTAAAACTTAAGAAACGATCCCCTGATTGTGGAGAGGGAGGCAAAATGGCGGCTGTGAGGAGGGCTTCCTGAAATCTCCCCTGGAAATATCCACAATTTGAACTTCTAATATGCTTCAAAGAGATGTCTACTCATCACACAGAGCAATTAAGAGTTTCACGCAAGGATTGCTGGAAGGTGGGCAGGCCGGGTGAGTAGGGGAAGAAGGCTGCAAGACGCATGAGGTGCAGCTCGCACCCATGGCTGTAGAGGCATGGTGAGTGTTCCCACAGCTCGCTCCCTGCGGCCCCGGCCCACCTAGAGTACAGCAAGGGCACATTGGTTTGCAGTCTGAGGCAGAAGCCTTAGGACAGGCAAGTGCGGGAGGAGAGAGAGGAGACGACTGTGCAGAGGTATGAGCTGCACCCGCGGAAGCAGGGTGCAGAGCCCAGCAGCAACAGGGCAAGATCAATGCCTGCATGCTCCCGGTTCAGGAATTAGTCTCTGTGCCCACCGGGTCCCGCGGAGCGCAGGCTCCGAGGCAGAAGCCTGAAACCCGGCAAGCAAGGGAAAAAAGAATACTCGGGCGCGGAGACGCAGACGCTGGGCGGAGACGTAGGTCCCCGAGAGACAGAGCAGTGATCTGAGCCGCGCGGCAGAGAGCGTGCAGTCCTCTAAATCCCAGCAGACCCTTTGGGACAGCAGCAGGAACTCCGCTGGAGCATATGAGGGAAAGGCCTTAGCTCAAAACAGTGTTGGAACCGTGTCTTTTTATTTATTTGTTTGTTTGTTTGTTTATTTATTTATTTATTTCCTCTTTCTACTCTTGAACAGAAAGGAAAAAAAAAAAATAACCCACCCACTCCCACAAACTTTGGCCCCCGCCAAGGCAGACTCTTAAACTGACTCCCGAATGTAGCAGTAGGGGCAGACTACAGAGCTATTCCTACCTGAAGGGGGTTGAGAATTTCTGCCCCAGTAAAGGCTGCAGAGTGAGACTACCTATCCTGCTCCACCTTTATGCAAGGCTTGGGAGGCAGGACAGGTTCACCTGCTGAGGCACTAATTAACAGATTCTTAGCAGCTGGCTTTTGGTAGTGAGGAATTCTTTAATTCTCCAAAGCTGTCAATGGAAAGGATGCCCAAAGACACTCATTGAGCCTTTGGGAGGTGCAGCCTGCCTTGGGACAGGCAAAAGCAAAATGGCAATGATTTTATAAAAACCACCAATAACACATCACAACCAAACTCAAGTACAGCAAACCTGCAGTGCCAGGATCACGCTAGGCATCAGGTGGCCTACTGTTCCCACAAGACGCACAGGAATTCTTGAACAGCAGAGGACAAACTGAAGAGAGCTTGGTGGACTTTAGCCAAGACCGGCACGGGTATTTTTGTTTTGTTTGTTTTGTTTTCTTTTTCCCTTTATTGGTTGCTTATCTTGGTTGTTTTTGGTTTTTATTTCTATTTCATTTTTATCATTTTGTAGTTTTTAATATAGGCATATATATAGGAGTATATTGGTGAATATATGTCCATATATATGGGTGTGTAGACAAATATATATATATTTATTTTTTTCCCTTTTTCTTTCTTTTTCTTTTTTCTCCACCCTCACTTTCTCTCTTCTTTTATACATTTTTCTCACTCCTAGACTTTTCCTCCTTTCATTTTTTCTGCAAATTTTATTTTTTTTATTTTTATTTTTACTTTCTATTTTTAATTTTTATTTTTTGGTATAGCTGTTCGGTTTCTCATGTTTATTCTATTTTTTAATTTATGATATTATATTTTATTTTGTTTCCTCTTCTGTTCTTATTGAGTGTGTGGTTATTGTTTTGTTTCTGTTTGTTTTCTTCTTTTATATGTTTGATATTTCTGTACAAGTTGACTGTAGATTGATGGTTGATTGTTTTTTTTTACATGTGTGAGCATTTGGTTTCCTTTGGTGGCTGCGGAGGTTGTTCTTGTTGATCTGTTATGCTCTAAATAACTCTGCAGTACTGGGTCCAAACAAACAGACGCAAGAATCATCATACCCAGAGGCCAACTTTAGATAAAACAAGAGCATTTCTGGGTTTGACATACAGGAGTCACACCCAAAAGGAAGTTGCTACAGATACTAGAGCCCAAAGGGTCCAAGTCTCATCAGAGGGGTCAGTCCTCTCACAGCAGCTTATTAACTGAGGACACTGCTGATCCTCACAGCTAATCAGCCTGGGAGTCAATTGCACGTACTGACAAGCCAAAAGTAATCAAAACTAAAACATCAACAGGTGAGCACGCACAACACAAGGAACACCTCAAATAAATACACGCACAGGAGAATAGGGAGACTGAGTAATTCAAATATAAAGGACACACACCGTATAACTTTACCCAGAAAAGACTGAGAAACCAGGGGGATCCATCTGTTATATTGAAGCAAACACAAAGAGTAAGCCAAAATGGGGAGACAGAGAAACACAACCTAAATAAAAAAACAGAAGAAACTTCCTGAATCAGTGGAATTAGAGGAACTAGAGGTAAACAACCTATCGGAGACAGAGTTCAGAACACTGATTATTAGAATGTTCAAGGAAATTAATGAAAATATAAAGAAGGATAGAGAAATCATGAAAAGCAACCAGCTAGAACTTAAGAACACAGTTAATGAATTAAATAACAGACTTGATGGAATGACTAACAGATTGGATGAAGCAGAAAATCGAATCAGTGACTTAGAAGACAAGATAGCAGAGATCACCCAAGCAGAACAACAAAAAGAAAAAGAATGAAAAACATTGAAAATAGTTTAAGTGAGCTGGGGGACAACATCAAACGCAATAACCCACGGGTCATTGGACTACCAGAAGGAGAAGAGAGGGAGCAAGGGATTGAGAACATATTTGAAGTAATAATGTCTGATAACTTCCCTAATCTGGCAAAGGACATTGAAATACAAGCCCAGGAAGTGCAGAGAGTTCCAACCAGGATGATCCCAAACAGGCCCACAACAAGACACATTATAGTGAAAATGGCAAAGGTTAAGGACAAAGAAGAATCCTTAAAGCAGTAGGGGAAAGGCAGCAAGTTACTTACAAGGGCAGCCCCATAAGATTATCAGCTGACTTTTCTACAGAAACTCTGCAGGCCAGGAAGGAGTGGCAGGAAGTTTTAAAAGTGATGTAAAATAAAGGCCTGCAACCCAGACTGTTGTATCCAGCAAGGTTATGATTTAAAATTGAAGGTGAGATAAAGAGCTTTCCAGAAAAGAATAAGTTAAGGGAATTCATTACCACCAAGCCAGCTTTGCAGGAAATGTTAAAATGGCTTCTTTAAGTATAACAGAAAAACAACCTAACTAAGAAAGACTAGGAACACAAATAACAAAATGGCAATAAATACACACCTATCAATAATCACATTAAATGTAAATGGATTAAATGCTCCAATCAAAAGACATAGAGGGACTGAATGGATAAGAAAGCAAGACCCCAGCATATGCTTTATACAACAGACTCACTTAAGATCAAAAGACTCACTCAGGCTGAAAGTAAAGGGATGGAGTAAAATATTTCATGCAAATGGAACTGAGGAAAAAGTTTGAGTAGCGATATTTATATCAAGTGAAATGGACTTTAAATTGAAGAACATAACAAAGGACAAAGAAGGACACTTCATAGTAATGAAGGGATCGATACAACAAGAGGACATAACCCTAGTAAACATCTATGCACCTAACATAGGAGCTCCTAAATATATAAAACATATTGTCAGACATAAAAACCGAGATCAACAGTAACACTATCATAGTAGGGGACTTCAACACCCTGCTGTCACCAATGGACAGATCCTCCAGACAGAAAATCAATGCGGAAACAGCGACCTTAAATGCCACAATAGACCAGCTGGATTGAACTGATATATTCAGAGTATTTCACCCCAAAGCTACAGAATATACATTCTTTTCAAGTACACATGGAACATTTTCTAAGATAGACCATGTTATTAGGCCACAAAACAAGTCTCAATAATTTTAAGAAGATTGAAATCATTTCAAGTGTATTCTGTGACCACAATGCTATGAAACAAGAAATCAATTACAAGAAGAAATCTGGGAAGCTGACCAATAAATGGAGGCTAAATAACATGCTACTAAATAGCAAATGGGTCACAAATGAGATCAAGGAGGAAATCAAAAGATACCTCGAGACAAACGAAAATAAAAACACCACGACCCAAAATCTCTGGGATGCTGTGAAAGCAGTCCTAAGAGGGAAGTTTATAGCAGTGCAGGCCTACCTAAAGAAGGAAGAAAAATCTCAAATTAACAGGTTATCCTTATACCTAAGGGAACTGGAAAAAGAACAGCAAAAGAAGCCCAAGCGGAGTACAAGAAAGGAGATAAAGACCAGAGTGGAAATAAACAATGCAGAGAACAGAAAAACAATACAAAAGATCAATGAAACCAAGAGCTGGTTTTTTGAGAAGATAAACAAATTTGACAAACCTTTAGCCAGGCTCATCAAAAAAAAAAAAAAAAAAAAAAAAAAAGAGAGAGAGGACTCACATTAGTAAAATCAGGAATAAAAGAGGGGAAATGACTACAGAAATCACAGAAATACAAAAAATTCAAAGAAATTACTATGAGCAACTATATGCCAAAAAATTAAAAATATATAAATTTGACAATCTGGAAGAAATGGATAATTTTTTGGAGCATAGAACCTTCCAAAGCTAACTCAAGAAGAAACAGATTATCTAAACAGCCTGATTACTACAAAGGAAATTGAATCAGTAATTGACAAACTCCCAAAAAACAAAAGCCCTGTACCAGACAGGTTCACAAGTGAATTTTATCAAACATTCAAAAAAGAACTATCACCTATTCTTCTCAAACTATTCCAAAAAATCCAGAAGGAGGGAAGGCTCCCAGACACTTTTCATGAAGCCATATCATCCTGATTCCAAAACCATATAAAGACAGCACAAAAAAGGAAAGCTACAGGCCAATATCCCTGATGAATATAGATGCAAAAATTCTCAATGAAATATTAGCAAAGAGAATTCAGCAATGCATTAAGAAGATCGTAAAGCATGATCAAATGGGTTACAACCCTAGTATGCAAGCCTGGTTCAACATCGGTAAATCAATTAATGTGATACACCACATCAACAAAATGAAGAATAGAAATCACATGGTCATATTAATAGATACAGAAAAAGCATTTGACAAAATCCAACAGCGATTTATGTTAAAAACCCTTAGCAAAGTGGGAATACAGGCATCATATCTCAACATAATAATGGCCATATATGATAAACCTACAGCTAACATCATACTCAAGTGGGAAAACCTAAAACCATTCCCCTGAAGATCAGGAACAAAACAAGGCTGTCCACTGTCTCCTCTTTTATTCAACATAGTTCTGGAAGTTCTAGCCACAGCAATCAGAGAAGGAAAAGGAATAAAAGGCATCCAAATTGGCAAGGAAGAAGCAAAATTGTCATTATATGCAGATGACATGATACTGTATATAGAGAACCCCAAAGACTCCATCAAAAAACTATTGGAACTGATAGACGAATTCAGTAAAGTAGCAGGATATAAAATCAATGTTCAGAAATCAGTAGCATTTGCATATACCAATAATAAACTAACGGAAGGAGAAATTAAGAAAACCGTTACATTTACAATTGCTTCAAGAAATATAAAATACCTAGGAATAAATTTAACCAAAGAAGTAAAAGATCTGTACTCAGAAAATTATAAGACACTGAAGAAAGAAATCAAAGAAGATACAAATAAATGGAAACACCTACCATGCTAATGGATAGGAAGAATTAATATAGTTAAAATGTCCATACTGCCTAAAGCAATATATAGATTCAATGCAATTCCTATCAAACTACCAAGGGCGATTTCACAGAAATAGAAAACGTAATCCTAAAGTTTATATGGAACCATAAATGACCCCAAATAGCCTCAGCAATCCTGAGAAATAAGAACAAAGTGGGGGTATCACGCTACCAGACATCAAAACATACTACAAGGGTACAGTAATCAAAACAGTATGGTATTGACATAAAAACAGGCACATAGATCAGTGGAACAGAACAGAGAGCCCAGAAATAAATCCAGACATTTACGGACACTTAATCTATGACAAGGGAAGCAAGAATTTACATTGGAGTAAAGATAGTCTATTCAATAAATGGGGCTGGGAAAATTGGACTGACACATGCAAAAAAATGAAACTGGACTACCTCCTTAGGCCATATACAAGAACAAATTCAAAATGGATTAAAGACTTAAATGTAAGACCTGTAACCATAAAACTCCTAAAAGAAAATATAGGGAGTACATTTGCGGACATTACCCGGAGCAATATTTTTACTGATACATCCCTGCCGGCAAGGGAAGTAAAAGAAAAAATGAACATATGGAATTATATCAGACTTAAAAGTTTTTTCACAGCAAAGGAAAGCATTCATAAAACAAAAAGTAAGCCTACTGATTGGGAGAATATATTCACCAATGATATATCTGATAAGTGGTTAATATCCAAAATTTATAAAACACTCATGCAACTCAACACCAAAAAAACAAACAGCCCAATTTGAAAATGGGCAGAAGATATGAAGAGACATTTCTCTAAAGAGGACATACAGAAGGCAAACAGGCGTATGAAAAAATGTTCAACCTCACTGATCGTTAGGGAAATGTAAATAAAAACCACAATGAGATACCACCTCACTCCGGTCAGAATGGCTATCATCAATAAATCAACAAACAACAAGTGCTGGCGGGGCTGTGGGGAAAAGGGGATCCTGCTGCACTGTTGGTGGGATTGCAGATTGGTGCAGCCACTATGGAAGTCAGTATAGAGATACCTCAAAAAACTGGAAATGGAACTACCTTTTGACCCAGCAATTCCACCCCTAGGTATTTATCCCGAAAAACACAAGACACTGATTCAAAAAAATATATGAATCCCTATGTTCATTGCAGCGCTATTTACAATAGCTAAGACTTGGAAACAACCAAAATGCCCATCGGTAGATGACTGAATTAAGAAACTGTGGTACATTTATACAGTGGAGTGTTACTCCACTATCAAGAAGAATGAAATCGTACCATTTGCAATGATATGGATGGACCTAGAGACTATTATGTTAAGTGAAATAAGTCAGTTAGAGAAAGACAAATACCATATGATCTCACTTATATATGGAATCTGAAAAACTGAATGAATGAGCAATGTAAACAGAAACTGTCTCATAGATATAGAGGAAAAACAGCGTTGCTAGTTGGGAAAGGGGTGGGGATGAGGGAGAAGGGCAAGGGATCAGACAGCAAAAATAGGCAACTACAATAATGCCACAGGGATATGAAAGACAGTTCGTGGAATATAATTAATAATGTTTTAAATATTTTGTGGGGTGTCAGATGGTCACATGTCTTGTTGGGAAGACCATTTCATCGATGGAGTAGAGGCTTGATCACTGCACTGTACACCTGAAGCGGAGGTTGTATACCATCTGTAATTGAATATATATAGATAGTCACGGGATGTGGTTTATATTGTGGAAGGGAGTCAGAGGAAGTGTAATAGATATATATGATATGGGTGGAGGAGTGTGGTGGCGAATTGGAGGAGGGCTGTTGTCAATTTGAGGGGTAAAAAGTATAACTAGTGCACTGTGTTGTACACCTGAAACTAATTAAAAATAAATAAATTAAAAAAAAGAAACTGTCCCCTGACTAGTCAGTACTCACCTTGTTTTATATATATATATATATATATATATATATATATATATATATATATATAACTATATGTATATAGTTATTACCATATTATTGACTATGTTCCCTATGCTTTACTTTACATCCCCATGACTATTTTGCAACTATCAGTTTGTGTTTCTTAATTCCTTCACCTTTACACCCTGCCCCCAACCCCTTCCCATCTATCACCACAACAAATCTAGTACCAATCTGACACCATATATTGTTACTACATTATTATTGACTATATTTCTTATGAAATACTCTGCATCCCCATGATTAGTGAGTAAAAACCAATTTGCCCTTCTTAATCCCTTTACTTTATCACTTTGCCCCCAAACCCCTCCCATGTATCAGTCCAATAAATCTAGTACCAATATGACTCCATACATAGTTATTACAATATTATTGACTGTATTCCTTATGCTATACCCTACATCCCCATGATTACCATGTAATAACCAATTTACATTTCTTAATCCCTTTCCCTTTTTCACTCATTCCCAACCCCTTTCCCATCTGGCAAACATCAAAATGTTCTTTGTCTCTAAGAGCTCATTTCTGTATTCTTTGTTTATTTAGTTCTTTAGGTTTCCTATAAAAGCAAAATCTCATTGCATCTGTCTTTCTCCATATGACACCCCACTCAGAAAAATTCCCTCCAGGTCCATCCATGCCACCACAGATGGCAAGAACCCACTCCTTCACTGGCCGAGTAATATTCCATTGTATATACGTACTACCTCCTTTTTATCCATTCTTCCATTGACAGACACCCAGGATGCCTCCATATCTTGGCCATTGTAAACAATGCTGCAAGGAACGTATGGATATACACATCTTCTTGAAGTGGTGTTTGGGTTTCTTCAGAAAACATCCTGAAGTGAGATCACTGGGTCCTTTTTCCTCTCTTGCTATAGTCTTTGTCTTTTTTTTTTTAAAGGGCAGTGTCACACTGGCCCTCATATGTGGGATCCAAACAGGGGCCTCTGGCTTCCCAAGCCAGCGCTTAACAACCACGCCAATCAGCCGGCCCAGCCTTTATCTTAAAGTCAATTTTGTCTGGTATAAGTATTGGCACCCTAACTTTTATGTTGCTTTCTTTTATTCATTTCCATTTTCATGAAATATATTTTCCTCATTTTTTTACATTTTCTCCATGTGTGTCTTTCAATATCAAGTGAGTCTCTTATATGCAGTATATTTAAGGGTCTTGTTTTCTTAGCCATTCAGCCCTACTATGTTTTTTTGAGTGGCACGTTTAATCCATGTACATTGAAAGTAATTGTTGGTAGATATGTAGCTATTGCCCTTTTATTATTCATAATTTTAATATTTTACATCTTAAAGAAGTAATCTTTCTTTTTTAAAAAGATTTTAGGGGGACTTCTGATAAAATGGTGGAATAGACAGATGCTGTGCTAACTACCTCCCAGGATCACACCAAAATTACAAACAAATTATACAGCATTCAACCCTGGAGGTCCCCGGAACACTAGATGAACAGAACTACTAAACAAAGAACTTAAACAGGAGGCCTCGTCGGGTCTGGTAGGACGGGCGGAGACCAGAGAGGGCAAACCCTGTGAGGGAAGCCCCAGCTGTGGGGAGGCTTCTCTGGTTGGGGGAGAGACCCTCCGGCCACACACCAAGCTCACCAGCCCAATGTTCCTTTGCCGGGAAGAGATGTTCCAAGATAGCTGGGAGCAAATTAGTGGGAACTCTCTTTGCTCAGCTTGGTGAGGCTAAGAGGGGCTAGAGAATCAGTGGGGCCTGCGCACAGGTTTGCTCGCCGGTGAGCACTTACGTGATTCCTGGTGGAGGGAGTGGCTGCTGTGAGCCGGGCCCAGGAGCCTGCAGAGACAGACTGAACTGAACACCTTTGGTGCAAAGGCTGGAGGTTTTTAGACTATTGTTCCCCTGGTGTGGAGCCAGTACATTAGTGGTGTAAGGAGGGCACCATTTTGTCAGGGTTGGGCCCTCCCACAGAGGATCAGGTCCGGGACCTCATTGGTCTCGTGGAATTGGCACAGAAGTGTGTATGTACGAGTGCACACGTGCACATGCACATTCGGCCTTGGATCCCAACCCTCTGCCAGGTTTATATTGCGTTGCCAGGGAAATGCTGGGCGGGTGCCCTCCGGCTACAACAGGCTGCTCACTGAGACCTGGGAGTGTGCAAACCGCCTTGGATCCCCACCCTCTACAGGGCTTGTGCTGCATTGCCAGGGAAATGCCTGGTGGGCGTGCTCCGGTTCCAAAAGGCTGCTCACTGAGACATGGGAGTGCATAAGCCACCTCAGTTCCCTGCTCTCCACACTGCGCTTGCAAAGTTGCCGGGCTGGTGATTGGTAGTCGGGCTGCTTGGCCTTAACTGCGAGCAGCTGATTGGGACAGGCTGAGACTGGAAGTTTTCCTGGGAGTGTTGGGCCATGAGCTCTGTGCCTGTGTGATCCAGCCAGGTGTCTCCTGGTGATCTATCTAATACATCAAAGCAATCCCAGAGCGACAGCTAGAATGGGGAAACAAAGAAACATGTCACAAGTAAAAGATCAGAAGAAAACTCTAGAAATGGAACTAAATGAAACAGAGGGATCCAACCTTTCAGAGACAGAGTTTAGAACACTGATGATAAGAATGTTTAAGAAACTTAGTGAGGACGTAAGGAAGGATAGAGAAATCATAAAACCCAACCAGTTAGAACTAAAGAATACAATAACTGAAATGAAGAACACACTCGAAGGAATCACCAGTAGAGTAGATGAAGTGGAGGAGGGGTCAGTGATTTCGAAGACAAAATAGCAGAAACCACCCAGTTGGCACAACAAAAAGACAAAAGAATAAAAAACAATGAAAATAGTTTAAGAGCCCTATGGAACAAGGTGAAGCAAAACCACCTTCGACTCATAGGAATACCAGAAGGAGAAGAGAAGAATCAAGTTGTCGAGAATGTATTTGAAAAAATAATGACTGAAAACTTCCTTACCCTGGTGAAGGAAATCAACATACATGCCCAGGAAGTGCAGAGGGTTCCAAACAAGCTGAACCCAAACAGGTCCACACCAAGACACATCATAGTTAAAATGGCAAAGGTTAAAGACAGAGACAGAGTCCTAGAGGCAGCAAGAGAAAGACAGCAGGTTACATACAAAGGACCTCCTGCTAGACTAACAGCCGACTTGTCTACAGAAACTCTGCAGGCCAGAAGGGAGTGGCAGGACATATTCAAAGTGACACAAAATAAAGGCCTACAACCAAGATTGCTCTACCCAGCAAGGCTATCACTTAAAATTGAAGGAGAAATAAAGAGCTTCTCAGAAAAGAATAAGCTTAAGGAATTCATTACCACCAAGTCAGCAATGCAAGAATTGTTAAAAGGGCTTTCTTAAACAAAAGAGAGGGGTAAACAAGCTAACCCAGGAAGACCAGGAATACAAATAACAAAATGGCAATACATATGCACCTATCAATAATCATTTTAAATGTGAATGGACTAAATGCTCCAATCAAAAGACAGAGAGAGGCTGAGTGGATAGGAAAATAGGACACATGTATATGCTGTTTACAGATGGAATAAGATATTTCATGCAAATGGAAATGAGAAAAAAAAAGCTAGAGTACCAATACTTATTTTGCACAAAATAGTCTTTAGAATGACTATAAAAGACAAAAAAGGGCACTATAATCCTAATAGACATCTATGCACACAACATAGGAATTCCTAATTACACATAACAGATTTTGGCAGACATAAAGACAGAGATCAACAGTAACACTATCATAGTAGGGGACTTCAACACTCCATTGTCACCAATGGACAGATCCTTTAGATAGAAAATCAACATAGAAAGAGGGGCCTTAAATGACACTTTAGACCAGCTGGACTTGGTTGATATTTTTCGAGCATTTCACCCTGAAAAAACAATATACATTCTTCTCAAGTGCACCTGGGACATTTTCCAAGATAGACCACATTAGGCCACAAAACAAATCTAGTAAATGTAAGAAGATTGAAGTCATATCAAGCAGATATAAATGAAAAACTGATGGTTGCTGGCTGGGAGGGAGTGGTGATGAGGGAGAGTGGGACGGTTTTGGACAGCGTAGGTGGGTGACTACAATGTTGCCACAGGGATATGGGGGCAGTTCTGGGAATGTAATTGATAATGTTGTGAAGAGACTATTACGTTAAGCGAAATAAGTCAGTCGGAGAAAGACAAGTACCATACGATCTCCCTTATATGTGGAGTCTGAAAAACTGACTGAACGATCAAAGTAAACAGACTTATAGATATAGAGGAAAAACTGAGGGTTGCCAGTTGGGAGGGGGGTGGGAATAAGGGGGAAGGGAAAGGGATTAGACAGCATAAATAGACAACTACAATATTGCCACAGGAATATGAAACACAGTTCAGGGAATATAATAATGTTGTAAAAATTTTGTGGCGTGTCAGATAATCACATGTCTTGTTAGGGAGACCACTTCATGGATGGAGTAGAGGCTTGATCACTGCACTGTACAGCTGAAGCTGATGTTATATAATATTGTATGCCAACTGTAACTGAATATATAGATAGTCATGAGATGTGGAGTATACTGTGGAAGGGAGTCAAAGAATTGTAATAGATATGTATGATATTGGGGAGGAGTGGGGTGGTGAACTGGTGGAGGGGGGTTGTCAGTTTGGGGGGTAAAGAATATAACTATTGCATTGTGTTGTACACCTGAAACTAATAAAAAAAAAAGAAAAAAATGATTTTATTAGGCAATTGGGGGAGGGGAACAGCTTTGGGGAACTGGGGAAGGGGAACTGACAAGATGCTGTCCTTTTGTTCTTCAGTCTAGTTGTGGAGGACATTGCTTCACTGGCCCATGTTAGTTTCATCATTGCACTCTTCTCGGGTGATGCAAATCGGTCGGCAGCCTCTGGATGGCTGCTCACAGTGGCTCTTGGGAGCTCACACTAGCTGCCAGCCTCTCATGCTGGCTGCCGGCCACTCACTGTAGCCTATGGCTGCCCATTGCAGCAGGGGATGCAGCTATGCCGGCCCGGGGACTCACAGCTGCCCAGCTCCAGTTGGAGCTGTTGTTAGCCATCATAGCTGTATAGGGCAGTGTCACTGTCCCTCATATGTGGGCTCCAAACAGGGGCCCAAGCCAGCTCTTAACCAACGTGACACTCTGCCGGCCCCATTAAAAAAGTAACTTTGAGTTCTGTTTATTTGTTTGTTTGTCTTGTTCCTTTGTTGCTTTCAGTTGTATAACCTACATATGAGTGAAGTCATATAATTCTTGAGTTTTGCTGTCTGACTTATTTTACTAAGCACAATAATATCAAAATCAATCCATGTTGTCACACAACTCATAGACACAGACAACAGTTTAGAGTGGAAGGGGGGACTGAATGTGGGAGAAGAGGAAAAGGGAGATAAAATATATGGTGATGTAAAGAGAACCGTCTCTGGGTGGTGAACACACAATGCAACATACTAGGGGCACTAAAAAAATACACATTTTAAAAGATGTTATCTACATATTACTTTCTGACGTTGAATTGAATGAGTAGTATGATATTTGATCAAAAGGTTGTATTAGGAGAGGTAAAAAATTGTACCACTAGCACTCTCCTACAGCCCACAGTCCTGCCTGAGGGATCAGCATATAACACAGCTGAACCCACCGCTCATGGCAGAGACCTCGGAGCAAAGGCTGAGGGAAGAAGGGTGTGAACAGTGGTTTAAGCCCTCACTGCCAGGTAAAGGACAGAAGACATAGGCATGGAGCCTGGCTGATCCCACTCCACCATCCCAGAACTCACCCCACCATCACACTCCAAATGCTAGAAGCATAAGAGTAGCAGTGTCAGATCAAAAGAACAGAATATTTACAGCACTGAGAACTAGGGCTCTGCAGCCACAGACTCACAGCAATATTGGTAAGGGGAGAGACAACTTGGCTGGTAGTTGCCACCATTGCTCAGAGCCCCCGCTCACAACTCACTCTGCCTCCACCCCTGCCTATCTGGGTGGATCTTTACAGGGGTAAACAGAGCCACTAAAACACACAGTGTCTGAATCTGGTGCAGGAAGAGCTTTGGAACTTCAGAAGCTCCTCACAGCTCACCATGGACATGGTGCCCTAAGACCCAGGCAACCTGGTCACAGAGGAGAAGTCCACATTATAGGGAACTCCCCCCCCAGTCATGTGAGAAGCTGGAACAGTACAAGAGAAAATACAATGCTACAGTGTGAGAGAGAATAAAATATTGCAGAGTTAGAGGAAATAAAATATTCCACCAACTCCTACTGGAAAGCAAAAGAATGACCTCTTCTTATCAACCTGTTGCAGAACCCACTCATGTAAAACCCTAGGAAGAGAAATAATAATTCATTAATTGCCATGAATAATCAAGGTAACAAGGCAGCTCAGAAAGAAAATAGAACGTCTCTATAAAATGAACTTAAATGGAAATAAGTGATTTAAATGACAGAGAATTCAAGATCGCATTTCTGAAAAAAAAGAGATGCAAGAAAATAGACAGGCAGTTTCACTAACTCAGGAACACAATCAAAGAACAAAATGAACATTTTACCAAAGAGATTGAAAATTTTAAAAAGAACCCAATAGAACTTCTGGAGATTAAGAACTCAATTAAAGAAATGAAGAATGAAATAGCCAGCTTAGGTAATAGAGTTGACCAGGTGGAGGAAAGAATCAGTGACATTGAAGATAGAAATCTGGAAATAACACAGATGGAAAAAGAGAGACTGGAGCATGAAAAGAAATGAATAAAACTCTACAAGAACTTTCTGACTCCACCAGAAAGAACAATGGGCATACCAGGAGGAGAACAAAGGATGAAGGGAACAGAGAGTATATTCAAACAAATAGTTGATGAGAACTTCACAAACTTGTGGAAATAACTGGATCCTCAAATCCAAGAAGCAAATTGGACACCTAATTCCCTCAATCCCCACAGGACTTCTCAAAGGCACATTGTATTGAAGCTGTCAAAAATTAACAACAAAGAAAGAATCCTCAAGGCATCCAGGGAAAGAAGACAGTAACCTACAAAGAAAAGCCCATTAGATTATCATCAGATTTTTCATGAAAAACTTTAAAAGCCAGGAGGAAGTGGAATCAAATATTCAAACTATTGAAAGGGAGAAATTATGGGCCAAAAATTATATATCCAGCAAAGATGTCCTTTAGATATAAAAGAGAAATAAAGACAATTCCAGACATACAGAAGCTGTAGGAATTTTCTAACACACAACCTGCACTACAAAAAACACTGAAGGAGGCTACTAAACCTGAAACATTAAAGCAAAATAATACAAAACCATGAGTAGTATTATGAATAGGCAGAAAATATGAAGCAGGAAATGGTTATCACCTACACTACATAGGTCACTATACACTTGAATATAACATACAGGGTAAAGAGAAAAAAACATTAAAAAAACAGGCACAAATCATAGAATACCAACACACTGAAATAACAGACAACAACAAAAAGGCAAAGAAACAATGGAGACACAGTCCTACCAGAAAACAAAAGATAGAATGATAGGAATTCCTGATATATCAGTAATCACCCTAAATGTAAATGGACTGAAGTCACCAATAAAAAGACAGAGAGTAGTCGACTGTATCAAAAACTAAACCCAACCATATGCTGATACAAAGAGACACATCTCAGCTACAAGGACAGATATAGACTCAAAGAGAAAGGATGGAATTTAATACTCTAAGCAAATAATAGCCAGAGAAAAGCAGGTGTAGCCATAATTATATCAGATGAAACAGACTTCATGATAAAACAGGTAACAAGAGATAAAGATGGACTTTTTGTAATGATAAAGGGACTATACAAGAAGAAGACATAACAGTCATCAATATTTATGGCCTCAATCAGGGAGCTCAAAATATACATATTATCTCCCAACAGAACTAAAGGGACAAATTGACCAAAATATAATTATGGTAGGGGATCTAACTACATCATTAGATGCCATGGATACATCATCTAAGCAGAGAATAAATAAATATCAGCCCTAAATGACACATTAAATGAAATGCACATAATTGACATTTATAGAGCAATTCATCTTAGAATGTCAGACTATACATTATTTTCTAGTGTACATGGAACATTCTCAAGGATAGGGCCACATACAGGGACTTAAACTAGTCTTAGCAAATTTAAGAAGATTGAAGTCATACCAAGCATATTATCTGATCACAGGGCTTTGAAATTGGATGTCAACTGCAAAAAGAAAGCAGGAAAAGAACACAAATATGTGGTGATTAAACAACATACTACTAAAAATATGACTGGGTCAGTGAACACAAAATGTGATGTATAAAGGATGTATTACAAAATTGTACACCTTAAATCCATGTAACTTTTTTTCATTTTTTTTTATTAGTTTCAGGTGTAAAACACAATGCACTAGTTATATTCTTTACCCCCCAAAGTGACAACCCCCCTCCCCCAGTTCGTCACCCCACACCCTACCCCATATCATACATATCTATCACAACTTCCCTGACTCCCCTCCACAGTATACTCCACATCACGTGACCATCCACATATTCAGTTACAGTTGGCATACAATATTATACATCATCAGCTTCAGGTGTACAGTGCAGTGATCAAGTCTCTACTCCATCCATGAAGTGGTCTCTCTAACAAGACATGTCACTATCTGACACGCCACAAATTTTTTACAACGTAATTATATTCTCCGAACTGTGTTTCATATCCCTGTGGCAATATTGTAGTTGTCTATTTATGCTGTCTAATCTCTACCCCTTCCCCCCATCCCCACCCCCCTCCCAACTAGTAACCCTCAGTTTTTCCTCTACATCTACGAGTCTGTTTACTTTGATCGTTCACTCAGCTCCTCAGACTCCACACACAAGTGAGATCACATGGTACCTGTCCTCCTACTGACTTATTTCAAGCAAAATAATAGTCTCTTCACAGCATTATCAATTACATTCCCAGAACTGCCCCCGTATCCCTGTGCAACATTGCAGTCCCACCTACATTGTCCAAAAACTTCCCCTTCTCCCTATTCCCTACTCCCTCCCAGCCAGCAACCATCAGTTTTTCCTTTATATCTGCTTGATATGACTTCAATCTTATTACATTTACTGAGACTTGTTTTGTGGCCTAACATGGTCTATCTTGGAAAATGTCCCATGTGTACTTGAGAGGAATGTATATTCTGTTGTTTCCAGGTGAAATGCTCTAAAAATATCAACAAAGTCCAGCTGGTCTAAAGTGTCATTTAAGGCCCCTCTTTCTGTGTTGATTTTCTGTCTAAAGGGTCTGTCCATTGGTGACAATGGGGTGTTGAAGTCCCCTACTATGATAGTGTTACTGTTGATCTCTGTCTTTATGTCTGTCAAAGTCTGTTATGTGTAATTAGGAGTTCCTATGTTGGGTGCATAGATGTTTATTAGGGTTATAGTGCCCTTCTTTGTCCTTTATTGTAGTCATTTTAAAGTCTATTTTGTCCAAAATAAGTATTGGTATTCCAACTTTTTTTTTCTTATTTCCATTTGCATGAAATATCTTATTCCATCTGTAAACAGCATATACATGTGTCCTATTTTCTTATCCACTCATCTACTCTCTGTCTTTTGATTGGAGCATTTAGCCCATTCACATTTAAAATGACTATTAATAGGTGCATATGTATTGCCGTTTTGTTATTTGTATTCCTGGTTTCCCTGGGTTAGCTTGTTTATCCCTTTCTTTTGTTTAAAAAAGCCCTTTTAACATTTCTTGCAATACTGGCTTGGTGGTAATGAATTCCTTAAGCTTGTTCTTTTCTGAGAAGCTCTTTATTTCTCCTTCAATTTTAAGTGATAGCCTTGCTGGCTAGAGCAATCTTGGTTGTAGGCCTTTATTTTGTGTCACTTTGCATATCTCCTGCCACTCCCTTCTGGCTTGCAGAGTTTCTGTAGACAAGTCAGCTGTTAGTCTAGCAGGAGGTCCTTTGTATGTAACCTGCTGTCTTTCTCTTGCTGCCTCTAGGACTCTGTCTCTGTCTTTAACCTTTGCCATTTTAACTATGATGTGTCTTGGTGTGGACCTGTTTGGGTTCAGCTTGTTTGGAACCCTCTGCACTTCCTGGGCATGTATGTTGATTTCCTTCACCAGGGTAAGGAAGTTTTCAGTCATTATTTTTTCAAATACATTCTCGACCCCTTGCTTCTTCTATTCTCCTTCTGGTATTCCTATGAGTCGAAGGTGGTTGCGTTTCACCTTGTTCCATAGGGCTCTTAAGCTATTTTCATTGTTTTTTATTCTTTGGTCTTTTTGTTGTGCCAACTGGGTGATTTCTGCTATTTTATCTTCCAAATCGCTGATCCGCTCCTCTGCTTCATCTACTCTACTGGTGATTCCTTCGAGTGTGTTCTTCATTTCAGTTATTGTATTCTTTAGTTCTAATAGGTTGTTTTTTATGGTTTCCCTACCTTTCTTTATGTCCTCGCTAAGTTCCTTAAACATTCTTGTCATCAGTGTTCTAAACTCTGTCTCTGAAAGGTTGGATCCCTCTGTTTCATTTAGTTCCATTTCTAGAGGTTTCTTCTGATCTTTTACTTGTGACATGTTTCTTTGTTTCCCCATTCTGGCTGTCACTCTGGGATTGCTTTGATGTTTTAGATAGATCACCAGGAGAGCCCTGGCTGGATCACGCAGGCACAGAGCTCACAGACCAACACTCCCAGGAAAACTCCCAGTCTCAGCCTGTCCCAATCAGCCTCTCGCAGATCAGGCCGAGCAGCCCGACAACCAATCACCAGCCTGGCAACTCTGCAAGTGCAGTGCGGAGTGCGGGGACCTGAGGCAGCTTTCACACTCCTGCGTCTCAGTGAGCAGCCTGCTGGAGCTGGAGCATGCCCACCAGGTGTTTCCCTGGCAACGCAGCACAAGCCGTGTGGAGGGTGGGGATCCAAGGCGGCTTGCGCACTCCCGGGTCTCAGTGAGCAGCCTGTTGGAGCCAGAGGGCACCTGCCCAGCGTTTCCCTGGCAACCCGGTATAAGGCAGATGGAGGGTGGGGATCCAAGGCCGCATGCGCGCCTGCACGCACACACGCACTTCTGCGCCAATTCCACCAGACCAATGAGGTCTCGGATCTGATCCTCCGTGGGAGTGCCCAACCCCAACAAAATGGCGCCCTCCCTACACCACTCGCACACAGGCTCCACACCACGGGAACAACAGTCCAAAAACCTCCTGCCCTTGCACCAAAGGTGCCCAGTTCAGTCCATCCGCGCAGGCTCCCGGGTCCGGCCCACACAGCCACTCCCTCCAGCAGTAACCAGGCAAGTGCTCACCGGCGAGCAAGCTCGGGTGCCGGCCCCTCCGATTCTTTAGCCACTCCCAGCCCCATGGAGCTGAGCAAAGAGAGTCCTCACCAATCCACTGCCAGACATCTTGGAACTCCTCTTCCCGGCAAAGGAACTCTGGGCTCAAATCCATGTAACTTTGCTAACAATTGTTACCCCAATAAACTTTAATGAAAAAATATATATGCCAATTGGAAAAAATAAATAAATAAAATAATAAAGAATGACTGGGTCAAAGAAGAACTAAGAGGAGAGATCTAAAGATACATAGACCAAATGAGAATCAATAAACATCTTAGCAAAATATTTGGGATGCTGTGAAAGCAGTAATAAGAAGGAAATTTATATTACTATATTACAGGCATATCTCAAGAAGGAAGAATCCCAGATAAACAACCTCAGGTTATACCTTAAAGAACTAGAAAAAGAACAAATGAAAACCAAAATCACCAGAGGGTAGGGAATAATAAAAATCAGAGCAATATTAAATGAAGTAGAGAACAAAAAGATAATAGAAAACCTTAATGCAACAAACAGCTGGATCTTTGAAAAGATTAATAAAATTGACAAACCCTTGTCTGGACTCACTAAGATAGAATGAGAAATGACACAAATAAGCAAAATAAGAAATGAAATAGGGGAAGTTACCATGGATACCACAGGAAAACTAAGGATCACCCAAGAATACTATGAAGGACTGTATGCCACCAAATTCAATAACCTAGAAGAAATGGATATGTTCTTTGAAATACATAACCTTGCTAGGCTGAATCATGAAGAACTGGAAAATCTAAATAGACTGATAAACAACGAGGAAATTGAATCAATCATCTGAAACCTTCCCAAAAGCAAAAGTCCAGGACCAGATGGCTTCACTAGTGAATTCTACCAAACATTTAAAGAGGATCTAACACCTATCCTACTCAAACTCTTCCAAAAATTTGAAGAGACAATACTCCCTAACTCATTTTATGAGTCCAACATTACCCTGATAGCAAAACCTGGTAAGGATAACACACACAAAAAAAAGTACAGACCAGTATCTCTGATGGATACAGATGTAAAAATCCTAAATGAAATCGTAGCAAATAGAATTCAAAAATGCATTAAAAAAATTATACATCACGGCCAAGTGGGGTTCATCACAGGGGCACAAGAATGGCTCAAGATACACAAATCGATCAATGTGATATACCACATTAAAAAAAAGGACAAAAATAATATGATTATATCAATAGATGCACAAAAAGCATTTGACAAGATACAACATCCATTTATGATTAAAACCATTAATAAAATGGGTATAGAAGGAAAATACCTTAACATAATAAAGGCCATAAATGACATACCCTCAGCTAATACCATAATTAATGGTGAAAAAGTGAAGCCCTTCACTCTACGTTCAAGAGCAAGACAGTGCTCTCCCCTATCTCCACTGCTTTTCAAAATAGCATTTGAAGTGCTAGCCCGAGCAATCAGGGAACAGAAAGAAATAAAAGGCATCCAAATTGGGGATAAAGAAGTTAAACTGTCACTTTGCAGATGACATGATGCTATATGTAAAAAACCCTAAAGATTCCAAGAAGAAGCTATTTGAAACAATAAATGAATGCAGTAAAGTTGCCAGCTACAAAATCAATGTAAAAGAATCCTTTGCATTCCTATATACTAAAAATGAAATCTTAGAAAAAAAATACACAATTCCTTTGCAATTGCAACAAAAAGCATAAAATATCTATGAATATACTTAACCAGGATCTGAAGAACCTTTACACTGAAAACAGTAAGATATTTTTACAAGAAATTGAAGAAGATACATAGAAATGGAAAGACATTCCATGTTCATGGATTGGAAGAATCAATATAGTTAAAATGGCCATATTACCCAAAGCAATATACAGATATAATGCAATCCCCATCAAACTCTGAATGGCATTTTTAAAAAGAAATAAAACAGGGCCGGCCGAGTGGTGCGGTGGTTAAGCGCTGGCCTCGGAAGCCAGCGGCCCCGGTTCGGTCCCACATGTGAGGGCCAGTGACACTGCCCTCAAAAAAAAAAAAAAAGAAAGAAAGAAAAAAAAATCATAAGATTTGTATGGAACCACAAACAACCCCAAATAGCCAGAGCAATTCTAAGAAAAAATAATGCTGGAGGTATCACTCTCCCTGATGTCAGCTTACAGGGCTACAATAATCAAAACAGTATGATATTTGCAAAAAAACCAGACACACAGAACAATGGAATAAAATTGAAAACCCGGAAGTAAATCCACATAAATATGAACAGATAAATTTCAACAAAGGAACCAAAAACACACAATGGAGAAAAGACAGCCTCTTCAATTAATGGTGCTGGGAGGATTGGGAAGACAAGTGCGAAAGAATGAAACTATACTGTTATGTGTCACTGTACCAAAACTAACCCAAAATGGATCCCTCTCGGTGGGGGGGGCTTTGCTGTGAAGATATCCTCCTCAATTCTCAACTGCCACTCAGGGGTTTGGGGCTAGCCAGTTCTGCGTCTCCACCCTTACTACCAATATCTATGTGGCTTCTTCTTTATATCCTTAGGTATAAAACTGTTCAACCAGACTTCAGATGGTCCTCCAGGTTCACTGTGCTAAAATTTAGTTGTAATTTTAATTTTTTCATGGAAGTAAGGAGGCACAGTGTTTATCTACTTTGCCATCTGGGATCTCCTTGGTAATTCTATTCTTAATTTTGTGAGGAAACTCCATACTGTTTTCCATAGTGGATATACCAATTTACATTTCCACCAGCTGTATATTAGGGTTCCTTTTCTCCACAACCTCTCCAATGCTTGTTTCAACTTCTCTTGTTGATGATAGCCATTTTAACAGGTGTGAGGTGATATCTCATTGTGGTTGTGATTTGCATTTCCCTAATAGCTAGTGAAGTTAAACATTGTTTCATGTATCTATTGGCCATTTGTAAGTCTTATAAGAATTGCCTGTTCAAGTACTGTGACCATTTTTCAATTGGATTTTGTTTTAGTTGTATGAGTTCTTTACATATTTTAGATATTAAACCCTTATTGGAGGCATTGTTTGCAAATATCTTCTTCCATTTGGTTGGTTGCCTCTTTGTTTTATTGATGGTTCCTTTTGCTGTGCAGAAGCTGTTTAGTTTGATATAGTCCCATTCATTTATTTTTGCTTTTGCTTTCCTTTCCTTTGAGATCAAATTAATAAAACCTTCTCTGAACTTAAGGACAATAACTATAGTACCTATGCTTTCTTCTATGCAATTTATTATTTCAGGTCTTATGTTTAGGTCTTTGATCCATCTTGAGTTAATTTTGGCATATGGTGTCCGATAGTAGTCTAGTTTCATTCTTTTGCACATGGCTTTCCAATTTTTCTAGCACCACTTATATAAGAGGCTTACTATTCTCCATTGGATATTTTTGCTCCATTTGTTGAAAATTATTTGCCCATATATACACAGAAGATGCCAAAAAAATGTATGCACATTTAAAGAAGAGAAAAAACTGTATTAAAATTACTCTGATGGTGGGGCTGGCTGGGTGGGCTCAGTTGTTTAAGAATGCCAGCTCTTGGCTTGGGAAGCCAGCGGCCCCAGTTGGGTCCCACATATGAGGGCCAGTGACACTGCCCTCAAAAAAAAAAAAGAATGCCAGCTCTGAGT
This sequence comes from Aselliscus stoliczkanus, assembly GCA_033961575.1. Classification (NCBI taxonomy): domain Eukaryota; kingdom Metazoa; phylum Chordata; class Mammalia; order Chiroptera; family Hipposideridae; genus Aselliscus; species Aselliscus stoliczkanus. Next base: position 77,506,368 of record CM066737.1, read on the forward strand.
AACAGGGCCACCTGTTCCATTCCCACAAGGGCCAGTGAGCTGCGCCCGAGCTGAGCTGCCACTGAGATGCCAATAGGTGGCAGGATGGCTCAGCTGGTGAGAGCATGTGTTCCTAACAACAAAGTTGCTGGTTAAACTCCCACACGGGACAGTGGGCTACACCCACTCGCATCAAGCACCTTGAGCTGAGTGGTTGTGAGCTGCTGACGGGCAGCCAAATGACAACTTGGAGCTTAGCTAGTTGGGCCCTCCACAACTAAGATTGAAGGACAAAAACTTGGCTGTTCCCTTTCCTCAATTCCCCAACACTGTTCCCCTTCCCCAATTCCCCAATAAAATCTTGATTTAAAAAATTACGCACATGGTAACTATTTTGAGTACCTCTTAAAATTTCAGAAGTCAAATGTGACTTGTATTCTTCATTTCTTATTGGTATATATTGAGTATTAAAATTTTAATGCAGTTTTTTCCTTTTTTAAAATGTGTTTACATTTTTATGGTACCCTCTGCATGTGGGCTCATTTCTGGGTTTTCAATTGTATTCTAATGGCCTCTATGTCCGTTTTTCTGCCAATACCCTGCTGTTTTGATTAGTGTCGCTTCATACTATAAAGTCAGGGAGTGTCATGCTTGTGGCTTTGTTTTTTTCAAGATTGATTTGAGGGTTCAATGTCTTTGCAGTTCCATAAATAATCTGATTTTTTTTTGTTCTATTTCTTTAAATAATGGCATTATGATTTTGATGGAGACTGCATTAAATCTGTATATTGCTTTGGGTAATGTGGCCATTTTAAGTATGTTGATTCTTCTAATTCATGAACGGTGAATATCTTTCCATTTTTTATGTCTTCTTCAACTTTTTTTAATAATGTCTTATAGTTCTCAGTGTATAAGTCCTTCACATGCTTTGTTAAGTTTATTCCTAGGTATTTTATTCTTTTTGTTGCAATTGCAAATGAAACTGTTTTTCATATTTCTTTTTCCAAAATCTCATTGTTATTATATAAGAATGCAATAGATTTTTTAACATTGATTTTGAATCCTGCAAATTTACTGTATTTGTTTCTGATAGTTTTTCAGTGGAATTTTAAGGGTTGTCTATATGAAGAATCATGTCATCTGGTAAAAGCGACAATTTGACCTTTTATTCCTTGAGAGCTTGTTTGGAGGTTCTAGCAAGGGAGCGCAGCTACTCGTATACCCTTGACCGAGGAACGGTCCTCTCCTCTATCGGCGAAGGTCATCCTTTTTGACTGAGCACGCAGCTTCAGGAGGGATACACATGGAGCGGTGAGGGAGGAAGGGGACACCTGACTAGCCAGCCAGATCAGCCAAATCAACCGTGGCGATCAATGGGGTGACAGATGTCACTGCCAGATGGCCCTCACATCCAACTTCTTCATTCCTAATTTGGATGCCTTTTATTTCTTTCTGTTGCCTCACTGCTCTGGCTAGGACCTCCAATACTATGTTGAATAACAGTGGGCATCCTCTTCCTGTTCCTGAAAGGGGGGTAAACTTTTAGTTCACCTTTCAGTATGACATTAGCTGACAGTTTGTTGTATATAGCCTTTATTATTTTGAGGTACTTTCTTTCTATACGCATTTCATTAGATTTTTTTTTTTTTTTTTTTTTTTTGCGGGCAGTGTCACTGGCCCTCATATGTGGGATCCGAACCGGGGCCGCTGGCGTCCCTAACCAGCTCTAAACCACCGTGCCACTCGGCTGGCCCTCATTAGATGTTTTAATTACAGGTACATGATATATCTTGTCAAATTCTTTTTTTTTTAAAGATTTTATTGGGAAATCGGGGAAGGGGAACAGACTGTTTGCTGTCTATTTATTCTTCAGTCTAGTTGTGGAGGATGTCGCTTCATTAGCCCATGTTGGTATTATTATTGTGCTCTTCCCGGGTGAGGCAGATCTGTGGCTGGCCACTGGAAGGTCGCTCACGGTGACTCTTGGCAGCTCACGCCAGCTTCTAGCCACTCACAGTAGCTTTATGGCAGCCCACTGCAGCCTCACTGCAGCCTATGCCATCTCCGGTGACTCATAGCAGCCCAGATCCAGGTCGAGCTGTTATTCACCATCTTAGCTGTAGAGGATGCAGCATCACTGGCCCTTAATGTGGGATTCGAACCGGGGTCCTGCTGCTAAGAGCTGGTGTCCCAAGCCAGATTTTAACCAATGTGCCACTTGGCCGGCCCTCTTGTCAAATTCGTTCTCTGCATCTATTGATATCATCATATGATTTTAATCCTTTATTGTACTTATGTAGTGCATCACATTGATTGATTTGTGTATGTTGAATAATCCTTGCACCTCGGGAATGAATACCAGTTGATGGTGATGTATAATCTTATTAATTTATTGTTGCATTTGAATTGTTAGTATTTTCTTTGGGATTTTTGTATCTGTATTCATTGGAGATATTGGTCTGTAGTTTTCTTTTTGTGTGTTATGTATACCAGGTTTAGTATCAGGGTAATGTTGACTGCAGAATATGAGTTAGGAGGTATTTCCTCTCCTTCAGTTTGTGAAGAGTTTGAGAAGGACAGGTATTAAATTAATTTTTTTAATTAAAAAAAAATTTTTTTTTAAATTAGCTTCAGGTGTAAATCACAGTGCAATAGTTATACTTTTACCCCTCAAAGTGACAACCCCTCTCCCCCAATTCACCACCCTACTCCTCCCCCCCATATCATACATATCTATTACACTTCCTCTGACTCCCTTCCACAGTAGAATCCACATCCCGTGACTATATATTCACTTTCAGTTGGTATACAATATTATACAACATCAGCTTCAGGTATACAGTGCAGTGATCAAGCCTCTACTCCATCGATGAAATGGTCTTCCCAACAAGACATGTGACCATCTGGTACCCCACAAAATATTTACAACATTATTAATTATATTCCCCGCACTCTCTTGCATATCCCTGTGGCAATATTGTGGTTACCTATTTATGCTATCTAATCCCTTCCCCTTTCCCACATCCCTACCCCCCTCCAAACTAGCGACCTTCAGTTTCTCCTCTATATCTATGAGACCGTTTCTGTTTACTTTGCTCATGCATTCAGTTTTTCAGATTCCACATATAAGTGAGATCATACAGTATTTGTCTTTCTCCAACTGACTTATTTCACTTAACATTATAGTTTCTAGGTCCATCCATATCATTGCAAATGGTGCGATTTCATTCTTCTTTTTAGCGGAGTAATACTCCATTGTATAAATGTTCCACAGTTTTTTTTTCTCCTGCATTTATTTATTTATTTATTTATTTATTTATTTATTTTTGAGAGCAGTGTCACTGGCCCTCATAACACAGTTTCTTAATCCAGTCATCTACCAATGGGCATTTTAGTTGTTTCCAAGTCTGGGCTATTGTAAATAGTGCTGCAATGAACATAGGGTTGCATACATATTTTTTGAATTAGTGTCTTGGGTTTTTCAGGATAAATACCTAGGAGTGGAATTCCTGGGTCAAAAGTTAGTTCCATTTCCAGTTTTTTGAGATACCTCCATACTGATTTCCATAGTGCCTGCACCAATCTGCAATCCCACCAACAGTGCAGCAGGGTCCCCTTTTCCCCACAGCCCCACCAATACTTGTTTGTTGATTTATTGATGATAGTCATTCTGAATGCAGTGAGGTGGTTTCTCATTGTGTTTTTTTTTTAATTGGGGGAGGGGAACAGCTTTGGGGAATCGGGGAAAGGGAACAGACAAGTTGCTCTCTTTTGTTCTTCAGTCTAGTTGCGGAGGATGTTGCTTTACTGGCCCATGTTGGTATCGTCATTGCACTCTTCCTAGATGAGGCAGATCGGTCGCCGGCCTCTGGATGTCGCTCACCCCTGCTATTGGCAGCTCACGCTGGCTGCGAACCGCTCACGCTGGCTGTCGGCCACTCACTGTAGCTTATGGCAGCCCACTGCAGCAGGGGCTGCAGCCTACACCGTCGCTGGGGCTCGCAGCCCACTACAGGTGGAGCTGTTGTTAGCTGTAGAGGGCAGTGTCACTGGCCCTCAGATGTGGGATCCGAACCAGGGCCACTGGCATCCCAAAACCAGCTCTTAACCAATGCGCCATTCGGCCGGCCCTCATTGTGGTTTTTATTTGCATTTCCCTAATGACCAGTGAGGTTGAATATTTTTTCATATGCCTGTTGGCCTTCTGTATGTCCTCTTTAGAGAAATGTCTCTTCATATCCTCTGCCCATTTTTTTAATTGGGTTGTTTGTTCTTTTGGTGTTGAGTTTCATGAGTGTTTTATAAATTTTGGATATTAACCCCTTATCAGATATATCATTGGCAAATATCCTCTCCCATACAGTAGGCTGCTTTTTTGTTTTATTGATGATTTCCTTTGCTGTGAAAAAACTTTTAAGTTTCATGTAATCCCATATGTTCATTGGTTCTTTTATTTCCCTAACCTGAGGGGACATATCAGTAAAAATATTACTCAGGGTAATGTCTGGAAATTTACGTTCTATGTTTTCTTCTGGGAGTTTTATGGTTTCGGGTCTTACATTTACGTCTTTAATCCATTTTGAGTTTGTTCTCGTATATGGTGTAAGTAGGTGGTCCATTTTCATTTTTTTGCACACGTCAGTCCAGTTTTCCTAGCACCATTTATTAAGTAGACTATCTTTACTCCAATGTAAATTCTTGCTTCCACTGTCATAGATTAAATGACTGTATATGGATGGGTTTATTCCTGGGCTCTCTATTCTGTTCCATTGATCAATATGCATGATTTTATGCCAGTACCATACTGTTTTGATTACTGTAGCCTTATAGTATGTTTTGATGTCAGGTAGTGTGATGCCTCGCACTTTGTTCTTATCTCTCAACATTACCGTAGCTATACGGGGTCTTTTGTGGCTCCATATAAATTTTAGGATTCTATGTTCTATTTCTGAAAAAAATGTCCTTGGTAATTTGATTGGAATTGCATTGAATCTATGTATTGCTTTAGGTAGTATTGACATTTTAACTATGTTAATTCTTCCTATCCATGAGCATGGTATGTATTTCCAGTTATTTGTATCTTTGATTCCTCTCTTCAGTGTCTCATAATTTTCTGAGTACAGCTCTTTACTTCTTTAGTTAAATTGATTCCTAGACATTTTATTGTTTTCGAAGCAATTGTAAAAGGGATTGATTTCCTGATTTCTTCTTCTGATAGTTTATTATTGGTGTATAGAAATGCAACTGATTTCTGATTATTAATTTTGTATCCTGCTACCTTACCAAATTCGTTTATCCGTTCTAGCAGTTTTTTGGTGGAGTCTTTGGGATTCGCTATATATAGTATCATGTCATTTGCATATAATGACAATTTTACTTCCTCTTTTCCAATTTGGATGCCTTTTATTTCATTTTCTTGTCTGATTGCTGTGGCTGGAACTTCCAGAACTATGTTAAATAGAAGCAGTGAAAGCCAGCAGCTTTGACTTGTTCCTGATCTTAAGAGGAAAGCTTTTAGCCTTTTCCCATTGAGTACGATGTTTGCTGTGGGTTTATCATATATGGCCTTTATTATGTTGAGATATGATCCCACTGTTCCCACTTTGCTAAGAGTTTTTATGATAAATGGCTGCTGGATTTTGTCAAATGGCTTTTCTGCATCAATTGATATGATCATATGATTTTTATGTTTTCGTTTTGATAATGTGATGTATTACATTAATTGATTTGCGGATATTGAACCAGCCTTGCATACCAGGAATGAATCCCACTTGATCATGGTGTATGATCTTTTTAATGAGATGCTGAATTCGGTTTGGTAGTATTTGTTGAGAATTTTTGCATCTATGTTCATTAGGGATATTGGCCTGTAGTTTTCCTTTTTTGTAATATCTTTGTCTGACTTAGGAATCAGGGTGATAGTGGCTTCATAGAAAGAGTTTGGGAGCCTTCCCTCCTTCTGTATTTTTTGGAATAGTTTGAGGAGAATAGGTACTAATTCTTTATTGAATGTTTTGTAAAATTCACCTGCTTAGCCATCTGGTCCAGGGCTTTTGTTTTTTGGAAGATTGTTGATTACTGATTCAATTTCTTTGGCAATAATCAGACTGTTCAGAGTTTCTGTTTCTTTTTGGTTCAGACTTGGTTGATTGTATGCTTCTAGAAATTTATCCGTTTCTTCCAGATTGTCGAATTTGTTAGCATATAGTTGCTCATAGTGTTTTCTTAAAATTTTCTGTATTTCTGTGGTATCTGTTGTCACTTCTCTTTCATTTCTGATTTTATTAATTTGGGTCCTCTCTCTCTTTTACTTGGTTAGTCGTGCTAAGGTTTTGTCAATTTTATTTATCTTTTCAAAGAACCAACTCTTGGTTTCATTGATCTTTTGTATTGCTTTTTTGTTCTGTATTTCATTTATTTCTGCTGTGGTCTTTATTATTTCCTTCCTTATACTCTATTTAGGCTTGTTTTACTGTTTGTTTGTTTTTTGAGCTCCTTTAGGTTTAAAGAGAGTCTGTTGATTTGAGATTTTTCTTCCTTCTTTAGGTAGGCCTGCATTGCTATGAACTTCTCCCTTAGGACTGCTTTCGCTGCATCCCAGAGCTTTCGGGTCGGGGTGTTTTCATTTTCGTTTGTCTCGAGGTATCATTTGATTTCTTCCTTGATCTCAATTTCGACCCACTCACTATTTAGTAGCATGTTATTTAGCCTCCATGTATTTGTAAACTTTCCAGATTTCTTCTTATAATTGATTTCTGGTTTCATAGCATTGTGGTCAGAGAAGACACTTGATATGATTGAAATATTCTTAAATTTGTTGAGACTTGTTTTGTGGCCTAACATTTGGTCTATCTTGGAGAATGTTCCATGTGCACTTGAGAAGAATGTATATTCTGTAGCTTTCGGGTGAAATGCTCTAAAAATATCAATTAAATCCATGTGGTCTAAACTGTCATTTAAGGCCACTATGTCCGTGTTGATAGTCTGTCTGGAGGATCTGTCCATTGGTGACAACAGGGTGCTGAAGTCCCCTACTATGATAGTGTTACAGTTGATCTCTGACTTTATGTCTGTCAAAATCTGTTTTATATATTTAGCAGCTCCTACGTTGGGTGCATAGATGTTTACTAGGGTTATGTCCTCTTGTTGAATTGATGCGTTTATTATTATGTAGTGCCCTTCTTTGTCTTTTATTGTAGTCTTCATTTTAAAGTCTATTTTGTCCAAAATAAGTATTGCTACTCCATCTTTTTTTCTTATTTCCATTTGCATGAAATATCGTATTCCATCGCTTTAATTTCAGTCTGTGTGTGTCTTTTGATCTGAGATGAGTCTCCTGTAGACAGCATATGCATGGATCCTGTTTTCTTATCCACTCAGCCACTCTGTGTCTTTTGATTGGAGCATTTAGCCCATTCACATTTAAAGTAATCACTGATAGGTGTATATTTATTGCCATTTTGTTATTTGTATTTCTTGTCTGCCTGGGTTAGCTTGTTTTCCCGTTTCTTCTGTTTAAAAAAGGTCTTTTAACCTCTCCTGCAATGCTGGCTTGGTGGTAATGAACTCCTTAAGCTTATTCATTTATGGGAAACTCTTTATCTCTCCTTCAAGTTTAAATGATAACCTTGCTGGATGCAGCAATCTGGGTTGTAGGCCTTTGTTTTTCATCATTTTGAAAACTTCCTGCCACTCCCTTCTTGCCTGCAAACTTTCTGTAGAAAAGTCAGCTGATAATCTTATGGGAGTGCCCTTGTAAGTAACTTGCTGGCTTTCCCTTGCTGCTTTAAGGATTCTGTCTTTGTCCTTAACCCTTGCCATTTTCACTATAATGTGTCTTGGTGTGGGCCTGTTTGGGATCATCCTGGTTGGAATTCTCTGCACTTCCTGGGCTTGTATTTCAATGTCCTTTGCCAGGTTAAGGAAGTTTTCAGACATTATTACTTCAAATATGTTATCAATCCCTTGCTCCCTCTCTTCTCCTTCTGGTATTTCAATGATCCGCTGGTTATTGTGATTGATGTTGTCCCCCCAGGTCTCTTAAACTACTTTCAATGTTTTTCATTCTTTTTTCTTTTTGTTGTTCTGCTTGGGTGATCTCTGCTATCTTGTCTTCTGAGTCACTCATTCGATTTTCTGCTTCATGCAATCTAGTAATTCCATCGAATTTGTTATTTAATTCATTAATTGCATTCTTAAGTTCTAGTTTGTTGATTTTCATGATTTCTCTATCCTTCTTTATATTTTCATTAATTTCCTTGAATATTCTAATAAACAGTGTTCTGAACTCTGTACCCAATACTTGGTTTACCTCTATTTCCTCTAGTTCCACTGATTCAGGAGGTTTCTTCTGTTCTTTTATTTGGGTTGTATTTCTTTATCTCCCCATTTTGGTTTACTCTTTGTGGTTGCTTCAATACAACAGATAGATCCCCCAAGTTTCTCAGTCTTTTCTCGTAAAGTTATACGGTGTGTGTCCTTTATATTTGAATTACTCTGTCTCCCTATTCTCTTTTTTTTTTTTGAGGGCAGTGTCACTAGCCCTCATATGTGTGACCTGAACCGGGACCGCTGGCTTCCGAGACCAGTGCTGAACTACCACGTCACTCGGCTGGCCCTCAATCTCCTCATTCTCTTGTGCGTGTATATCTGAGGTGTTCCTTGTGTTGTGTGTCTTCACCTGTTGAAGTTTAGCTTTGATTACATTTGGCTTGTCAGTAGGTGGAATTGACTCCCAGGCTGATTAGCTGTGAGGATCAGCAGTGTCCGCAGTTTATGAGCTGCTGTGAGAGGGTTGACCCCTCTGATGAGGCTTTGACCCTTTGTCCCTTGCACCTGTAGCAACTTCCTTTTGGGTGTGATCCCATATGTCAAACCCAGAAATGCTCTGGTTTTATGTAAAGTTGACCTGTGGGTGCAATGATTCTTGTCTCTCCAGTGCTGGTCTTAGCTAAAGTCCACCAAGCTCCCTTCAGTTTGTCCTCTGCTGTACAAATATTCTTCTGCATCTTCTGGGAACAAAGCGGCCACCTGACGCCTAGAGTGATCCTGGCGCTGCAGGTTTGCTGTACATGAGTGTGGTTGACACATGTGATTGGTAATTTTTACAAAGACACTGTCATTTCTGCTTTCGTCTGTCCCAGGGCAGGCTGTGCACCCTGCAGGCTCAATGAGTGTCTTTGGGCACTCTTTCCGTTGAAAGCCGTGGAGAATGAGAGAGTTACTTGTTGCCAAAAGGCAGCTGCCAGGAATGTGTTAGTGCCTCAGAAGCTGAACCTGCCCTTCCTCCCAGGCCTAGCGGAAAGGTGGGGTCGGGGTAGGTAGTCTCACTCTGCAGCCTCTTCTGGGGCAGATATTCTCGACTCCCTACAGGCAGGAATACCTTTGTAGTCTGCCTGTACTGCTCCATTCGGGGGTCAGTTTAAGACTCTGGCTTGGCAGGGGACAAGGTTTCTGAGAGAGGGTGCGTGTGGGTTTTTATTTCTGTTGTTTTTTTGTTGTTGTTTTCTGTGGAAGAGCGGAGGAAAAACAAACAAACAAAACAATCCAACAAAAAAACCCCACAGTCCCAACACTGTTTTGAGCTAAGGCCTTTGCTTCATACGCTCCAGAGGAGTTCCTACTGCTCTCCTGGAGGGACTGCCAGGGTGTAGGGGACTGCACGCACCCTGCTATGTCTCAGATTCCCCGCTCGGTCTCTTCGGGACCTGCATCTCCACCTGGAGCGCTGCGTCTCCCCTCCCCCCCCACCTCCCCGCCACCGCGAGTATTCTTTTTTCCCTTGCTTGCCCCGTTTCAGGCTTCTGTCTCAGCTTCTGAGCGCTGAGGTGCTCTTGCTGCACTCCGTGGAACCCGGTAGACGCAGACTGATCCCTGAACTGGGCAGGTGCAGGCATTGATCTTGCCCTGTCACTGCCGGGCTCTGTACCCTGCTTCCTGGGGACCTGGGGAGCCGTGGTTGCAGCTGCACGTCTCCCCTCTTTCCTCCCCCTCTCGCCCGGCCTGAGGCTTCTTCCCCAGTTTGCAAATCGTTGTGTTCTCGCTGTACTCTAGATGGGCTGCAGGGTGCAGGGAGAGAGCAGTGGAAACACTCACCGATCTGCTCTCTGAAGCTCTGTGCCTCTGCAGCTGTGGTGCGGGCTGCACCTCACATGTCTTGCTGCCTTCTTCCCTTACTCGCCCTGTCTGCCCACCTTCCAGCAATTGTTGTGTGAGACTCTTAGTTGCTCTGTGTGATGAGTAGACGTCCCTTTGAAGAGTTACAGAAGTTCAAATTGTGGATATTTCCAGGGGAGAACTCAGGGAGCTCTCCTCATAGCGGCCAACTTACCTGGCTCTCATTAAATAATTTTTGAATGTTTGGTAGAATTCACTAGTGAAGCCATCTGGTCCTGGAGTTTTGTTTTTGGGGCAGTGTTGAATGATCATTTTACTTTCCTTACTGTTGATTATTCTATTTAGATTTTCCAGTTCTCCGAGATTCAGTCTAGGAAGGCTATAGTTTACTAAGAACTTGTCCATTGTATCTAGGTTATTGCATCTGGTAGAATATTGTCATTCATATTATTCTTGTATGATTCTTTGTATTTCTGTGGTATCAGTCATAACTTCTCTTTCATTTCTGATTTTGTTTACTTGTGTCTTTTCTCTTTTTTCCATATTTTCTCTAGCCAGGGGTTGTCACTTATATTAATCTTTTCAAAGAACCAGATCTTCGTTGTGTTAATTTCTCTATTGTCTTTTTGTTCTCTATTCATTTCATTTAACTCTGCTCTAATTTTAATTATTTCCTCCCTCCTGCTGACTGTTGTTTTCTGATAGGTCAGCATCTCCATTGTCTTTTTTTGCCTTTGTGTTTCTGCAAGTTATTTTAGTTTGATGTTATTCTATAACTTTTTTCTCTATTTCTTTTTGTTTGTTTGTTTGTTTGTTTTGAGGGCAGTGTCACTGGCCCTCACACGTGGGTCCAAACCAGGGCCGCTGGCTTCCCAAGCCAGTGCTTAACCATAGTGCCACTCGGCCGGCCCATCTATTTTTTTTTTAATGTGTCTCAGTTATGGATTTTTTTTTAGTGGTTACCATTAAGTTTATCTAAAAGAAAGTTTCATTTATACAGTAGTCCTTTTTCTTCAACATGCATCTTATCTCCATTCTCTTTTGCAAATTCAGACCTTTACATTCTCTCTTTTTATGTTTTTGCTGTAACAAATTATCCCTAGTTATGGTGTGAGTTTCTCTCTAAGTTTCAGTAGCAAATTGTCTTCTTCTCCTCCTCCTTTTTATGTTTTTATCTCCTTAACTCTTACTGTTATATTTAAATATATAGTGCCCTGTTTTGAGAAGGGGTTGTCATTCATTGCTTTGTCTATCTGTTAGTCATCTTACTCATAGTTTTCTACCATTTGTCCTTTTGTTTCAGGTCAAAAAGCCTCCTTTAGTATTTCCTGTAATGCAGGCATTGTGGTTGAAAATTCCCTCAGTTTTTGTAAACCTGAAAAGGTCTTTATTACCCCCTTCCTATCTGAAAGATAATATTGCTGGATATATTATTCTTGGCTGGTGATTTCTGTCACTAGTTTGAATATTTGATTCTACTCTCATAGCTTATAGAGTTTCTGGTAAAAAAAAATCTGATGATAATCTAATGGCCTTTCCATTATAGTTTACCATTTTCTTTTCTTTGGTTGCCTTGAAATTTTTTTCTTTGTTATTAAATTTTGACATTTTTAATTTGATTTTTTTTTAAAGATTTTATTGGGGAACCGGGGAAGGGGAACAGACAAGTTGCTGTCTTTTTGTTCTTCAGTCTAGCTGTGGAGGAGATTGCTTCACTGGCCCATGTTGGTATCGTCATTGCGCTCCTCCCGGATGAGGCAGATCGGTCACCGACCTCTGGATGGTCGCTCACAGTGGCTCTTGGCAGCTCATACCAGCTGCCAGCTGCTCACGCTAGCCACCGGCCACTCACCGTAGCCCATGGCAGCCCACTGCAGCAGGGGCTGCAGCCCACACTGTCGCCAGGGCTCGCAGCCCAGCTCCAGGTGGAGCTGTTGTTAGCTGTAGAGGGCAGTGTCACTGGCCCTCATATGTGGGATATGAACCATGGCCGCTGGCGTCCCAAGCCAGCTCTTAACCAATGCGCCACTTGGCCGGACCTAATTTGATTTTTAAAAAAGACTTGGAGAAAGCTTTTTTTGGATTGAGTTAATTAGGGGTTCTGTTTACTTCTTGGATTTGAGGATCCAGTTCTTTCCACAGTTTGGGAAGTTCTTGTGGGCTATTTGTTTGAATCAGCTCTGTGGCCCCTTCGTTCTTCTCCTTCTGCCATACCCATTATTGTTATATTGGTCTTTCTGATGGAGTCAGGTAGTTCTTATAGGGTTTTTTTAAATTTCTGCATAATGCTCAAGTCTCTCTCTTCTTCCATCTGTATCATTTGCAGGTTTATGTCTTTGATATCACTAATTCTTTCTTCCTTTTGGTCAGCTCTGTTTCCTAAGTTGGCTATTTCATTCTTCATCTCTTTTATTGATTTCTTTAGTTCCAGAATTTCAATTTGGCTCTTTTAAAAGAATTTCAGTCTCACCAGCAGCCCCGGTTCAGTCCCACAGATGAGGGCCAGTGACACTGCACACACACACACACACACACACACACACACACACACACACAAATTCAGTCTCTTTGGTAAGGTATTAATTTTGTTCACTGATTTTGCTTCTGAGTTGATTAAATCACCTATCTGAGTTTTCCTGTAGCTGTGTTTTTTTCAGAACTCCAATCTTGTATTCTCTGACATTTAAGTCATATATTTCCATTTTTATGTTTATTTTGTGGAGATTTTTTATTTTCTTTCTGAACTGCCTTGTTACCTTACTTATTTATTGTAGTAGATGGATTATTACTCTTTTTAGGCATCTATGGGAATGAATTCTGCAGAAGGTTGATATGAAGAGTTCTTTTCTTTTGTTTTCCAGTAGGTAGCACTTGAGCATTTTATTTTCTCTTGCTCTGTTCCTTTTTCTCATGGTGGAATATTCCCTGGGTTGGTGGGCATCTCCTTTGTGACCAGTTCACTTCAAATTCAGTGTACCACCCCTATGGAAGAATATGGTGAGTGATGGAGTCTGAGCCCCTGAAATTCCAGTGCTGTCCCTGCAGCTAGATGCAGGGCTGACCTGCCTAGAAGCCATCAGTGCACCCACTGGGATCATTCATGAATATTGGAGTCATGGTGGCTGTAAGAGGCAGCTAGTGTGTTTGTGTCTTTGTTCTCCTCTGACAATGTCACTTGCCAGACCACAGCTGCCTTGCCCCTATATCTCCACCCTTATCACTGGGTTAACCACAGTGTGCATCTGTGATTCAGAAACTGTCCCTACAGTTCTCAGAGGTGTACATATTCTGTTCTTTAACCCGACACTGCTACTGTTTCTTTTGAGGCTTGCTTCTAGTGCTAGGAGGGTATAGAGAGGTGAGCTCTGGGAGAATGGGGAGATGTGGACAGGCTTCATGGCTTTGTTTTTTGCCTAGCAGTGAGAGCTGCTAAATCACAGCTCTTGCACTTCTATATTTCATCTTTTCCCTGAGATCTCTGTCCCCATCACTGCGTTCAGCCATACTATGGTGATCACTCAGGCAGTTATTCTCATGGCCACAGAGTGCACCTGGGGCCTGAATTCTCCTCTCTCCTGGGACTGGCACTGAGCTCTGGACTGCTTTTGTGGCAGTGAGCTCCAGGCTGCATTTGTACCCCAATTTCTGTTCTTCTCCCTTCTCTCCTTTCCTGTTTGCCATGATTTGTCTACCTTCAGATATTTCAATGTGCAGATCTCTCAGGTATAGTTGTGTGTTTTGCAGGGAATTTTTGTTGAATTATAGCCGTTCAACATGTTGTAATTTCAAAGGGAGAGATCAAGGTGGGATGGTCCCTCATACCATCATGTTTCTGACATCATTCCAGAGTGTCCTTATTTAGAAGTAGGATCTGTGTAGACTTTGTGTGCAGGGTGGTTTTGGCAAGCCAGTAGGAGTTGAACCAGTGCCTAATGCATCAAGGACACTGGTCCACCTAATGTGAGCATCTCTGAGTGTAGAGGCAAGATGCATGTAATAATATCTTGTTGATTATGCCTGCTCCTTTTGTTTAGGCCAAAGTGGGCTTAGGCGATGTGTCCAGGAACACATTACACTGACCTTGCCGTCAGGTCAGTGTTCCTGCCCACACCAAAACTATGGAAAAGGGGGTTGTAAACAATGGCACTCACCAGCCCTTCCAACCCTTGAGAATCCTGCTGTCCCCAGAGAGTTCATATGACTCTCCAGTCTTCCATATTCTGGCTCTCACTTATTTGTTGTACCAAAAGCAGTCTTGGGTAGAAGAGATATCTGTGTAGGCTGTCTGTGACAGATAGTTTTGGAAAGCTGGTTGGCCATGAAGAGACAAATAAGGTGCTTAATGTAGTAACCTGCTGGGCCCAGGGCAGGTTTTGCATGGAGGCCAGATGGGTGTGGGTATGCCCTGTTTTTCCTTCTTAATCCATTTGTTGGGAGGCAAAAGTCTCCAGGCAATGTAGCTGTGAATGTTCTGCAGGTAAGCCAAAGCACCACAATAGAGTTTCTGCCCACTCTGTCAAAGTGGAGGGGTACATAAGCTATGGTGCTCACCAGCTCATGAAGCCTTAGAGAGTTGTGCTGCCCCTGGAGTTCTCCTTTGACTTCCCAGCCTCCTCTATTTGGTCTCTTTTACTTGTTTGTTGTCCAGAGGCTGTTCATTCAGGGCTTGGCTATCCCTCAAGAGAAACTTCTACCTATATACATGTATATTTGATTTTGCTCATGGGAGAGGGCAAGTTCAGCACTCTCCTATACCACTGCCACCTTTCATGATACTATTTTTATTGAAGCATTATTTACAATAGCCAAGATAGGGAAATAGCCTAAGTGCTAATCAATGGATAAAATGATCAAGAAAATTGTATATATATATATATATATATATATATATATATATATATATATATATATATATATCAATACCTTGGTTTGCAAGCATAATTTTTTTTGGAAACAAACTACTTGTATTACAAGACATCGCTTGTTTACCAAGTTAAAATGTATTTGAAATGTTTGCTCATCTTGCAAAACACTCACAAACCAAGTCACTCGCAATCCAAAGTTTTATACACACACAGATGGTGCCACAAAAATGTATACACATTTTAAGAAAGGAAAAAAAAATAAAATTGTAATACTCAATATATACCGATAACAAAAGATGAATACAAGTCATGTTTGACTTCTGTAATTACAAGAGGTGCTCAAAGTGGTTACAATTAGTGTAATTTTAATACCGTTTTTTCCTTTCTTAAAATATGTATACGTTTCTTAGCACCCTCTGTATATGTATTATAACTCAGCCATAAAAAGAAAATCTTTCAATTTGTAAGAACATGGATGGACCTTGAAGGTATTATGCTAAGTCATATAATTCAGATGAAGGAAGAGAATCACTGAATTAGCTCATTTATATGTAGAATGTGAGAAAAAAGAAATCTAAGAAGAGCAAATGAACAAAACAAATACTAACTCATAGATACAGAAAGAAAATTGTTAGTTACCAGAGGGGAACAGGGTGGGTTTGAGGGCCAAATGGGTGAAGGGGATTGTTTGTATGGTGATATATGGTAACTAGACTCACAATAGGGGTCATTATGTAGTTTACACAAATGTAGAATTATTTTGTACACTTGATATATATAATATTGTATAGCTATTTTACCATAATGAAAAAAAACAACAACATTGCATCCTTTGGATAAAACCAACTCAGTCATGATATAGTATCCTTTGTGTATATTGCTGTAATGATTTGCAAATGTATTGTTTAGTATATTTGCATATACTTTCATAGATGAAATTGGTTGGTGAGGTTTTTTTTCTGCCTCTGTGAGTCTTTTTGGCATGGAAATAATAACATTACATGAGAGTTACTCTCTCAACAAATTTTAAAGTATACAATACAGGATTGTTCACTATCAGCACAATGTTGTATAGCAGATCTCTAGAACTTTTCCATTTCTTATGACTGCAACTCTATATCCATCGAAAAACAACTCTCCATTTTACTATCCTTTTAGCACAAATTTCTGCATTCTGTTTCTATGAGTTTGAGTATTTTAGATACTTCATATAAGTGGAATCATAGAGTATATATCCCTCAGTGACTTGCTTATTTCACTTTGTATAATATCTTCCAGATTTACCTATGTTGTGTCATATGAGAGGATTTCCTTCTTTTTTTATGGCTAAATAACATTCTATTTGTGTGTATACCACATTTACTACCCATTTACACATTGATGAACATTTGAGTTGTTTCTACCTATGAGCTATTGAAAATAATGCTGCAATGAACATGAACATGCACATATTTTCTCATTTGTATTTTTGTTTTCTTCAGATAAATACCCAGAAGTGGAATTTCTGAAATATATGCTAGTTTCATTTTAAAAGTTTTTAGGAAACTTTGCACTGTATTCTATGGTGGCTACACCAATTTACATGCCCACCAACAATTTGTTGAAGTGTTCCCTTTTCTCCATATTCTCGCCAACACTTGTTATTTCTCTTGTCTTTTATTTTTTTTTGAGGGTGGTGTCATTGGCCCTCATATGTGGGACCGAACCAGGGCCGCTGGCTTCCCAAGCCAGTGCTTAACCACCGTGCCACTCGGCCGACCCTCTATTTTTTTTTAAAGATTTTTTTAATTAGGGAATTGGGGGAGAGGAACAGCGTTGGAGAATAGGGGAAGGAGAACAGACAAGTTACTATCCTTTTTTCTTCAGTCTAGTTGAAGAGGATGTTGCTTCACTGGCCCATGTTGGTATTATCATTGCGCTCTTCCCGGATGAGGCAGATTGGTCGCCAGCCTCTCGATGGCTGCTCACAGTGGCTCTTGGCAGCTCATGCTGGCTGCCAGCCACTCGTTGTAGCTTATGGCAGCCCACTGCAGCACAGGCTGCAGCCCGCACCATTGCCAGAGACTCACAGCAGCCCAGCTCCAGGTGGAGCTGTTGTTCACCACCTTAGCTATAGAGGGCAGTGTCACTGGCCTTCATATGTGGGATCCGAACTGGGGCCATGCTGCTCAGAGCTGGCATCCCAAGCCAGCTCTTAAACAGTGCGCCACTCGGCCAACCCTCTTGTCTTTTACTTTTTAAATAATGGCCAGCCTAACCATTGATTTGCATTTCCCTGATTATTAGAGATATTGAGCATTGTTTCATATATCAGTTGGCCAACTTTTTTTTATTAGTTTGAGGTATACAAAATAATGTAATGGTTATACATTTCATCCCACACAGAGTAGTAACCCCCCTTCCCCAATCTATTGCCCTTCTGACATCATATATATTTATTACAATTCCATTGACTCCATTCACTATACTACACTCCATATCCCGTTACTATAAATATATATATCAAATTATAGTTGGCATATAATATTATTCAGCTTCAGCTTCAGGTGTAAGTGCAGTGGTCAAGTCTCTACACTGTCCGTGAAGTAGTCTCCCTAACAAGACATATGTCCATCTGACACCCTACACAATATTTACAACATTATTCATTATATTTCCCAAACTGTCTTTAGTATCCCTGTAGCAATATTGTAGTTACCTATTTATGCTGTCTAATCACTTTCCCTTCTCCCTCATCCCCACACCCTCCCATCTAGCAACCATCAGTTTTTCCTCTATATCTCTGAGACTATTTCTGTTTACTTTGCTCATTTATTCAGTTCTTTAGATTCCACATATAAGTGATATCATATGGTATTTGTCTTTCTCTGACTGACTGATTTCACTTAGCATAATGTTCTCTAGGTCCATCCATATTGTTGCAAATGGTAAGATTTCATTTTTTTTATATAGCTGAGTAGTAGTCCATTGTATAAATGTACCAAAGGTTCTTAATCCAGTCATCTACCAATGGGCATTTCAGTTGTTTCCAAGTCTTGGCTGTTGTAAATAGTACTGCAATAAAGTTGGGGATGCATATATTCTTTTGAATTCGCGTCTTGGGTTTCTCTGGATAGATACCTAATAGTGGAATAGCTTGGGCCAGCTGAGTGGTGCAGTGGTTAAGCGCTGACTTGGGAAGCCAGTGGCCCTGGTTCAGGTCCCACATATGAGGGCCAGTGATACTGCCCTCAAAAAAAAAAGAGTGGAATTGCTGGGTCATAAGTTACTTCCATTTCCAGTTTTTTGACATGCCTCCATACTGATTTCCATAGTGGCTGCACAAATCTGCAATCGCACCAACACTGCACCAGGGTTCCCTTTTCTCTACAACCTTGGGAGCACTTGTTTGTTCATTTATTGATGATAGCCTTTCTGACTGGAATTAAGTGATATCTCATTGTAGTTTTTATTTGCATTTCTCTAAGGATTAGTGAGGTTGAGCATTTTTTCATATGTCTGTTGGCCATCTGTATGTCCTCTTTTATTTTGAGGACAGTGTCACTAGCCCTCATATGTGGGACCCGAACCAGGGCTGCTGGCGTCCCAAGCCAGCACTTAACCAGCATGCCACTCGGCCGGCCCTGTATGTTCTCTTTATAGAAATGTCTCTTCATGTCCGCTGCCCATTTTTTAATTAGTTTGTCTATTTTTTCTGGTGTTGAGTTCAATGAGTGTTTTATAAAATTTGAATTTTAACCCTTTATCATATATATCATTGACAAATATCTTCTCCGATTCAGTAGGCTGCCTGTTGCTGTGAAAAAACTTTTAAGTTTGATATAATCCCATATGTTTATATTTTCTTTTACTCTCCTTGCCCGAGGGGATATATCAATAAAAATATTACTAAGGGTAATGTCTGAAAATTTACTCCCTATGTTTTCTTTTAGGAGTTTTATGGTTTCAGGTCTTATATTTAAGTCTTTAATCCATTTTGAATTTGTTCTCGTATATGGCATAAGGAGGTGTTTGAATTTCATTTTTTTCACATGTCTGTCCAATTTTCCCAGCACCCTTTATTAAATAGACTATCTTTACCCCAATGTAAATTCTTGCTTCCATTGTCAGATTAAATGTCCATATAATAATGGATTTATTTCTGTGCTCTCCATTCTGTTCCATTGATTCATGTGTCTGTTTTATGCCAGGACCATACTGTTTGATTACTATACCCTCATAGGATGATTTGATGTCGGGTAGTGTGATACCTCCTACTTTGTTCTTATTTCTCAGGATTGTCAGGGTTATTTGGGATCTTTTATGGTTCCATATAAATTTTAGGATTATATGTTCTATTTCTGAAAAAAATGTCATTGTTAGTTTGATAGGAATTGCATTGAATCTATATATTGCCTTAGGTAGTATTGACATTTTTTAAAAAGTTTTTTCTGGGGAATTCAGGCAGGGGAACAGCGTTGGGGAATCAGGGAAGGGTAATGGAGAAGTTGTCCTTTTGTTCTTCAGTCTAGATGCAGAGGATTTTGCTTCACTGGCCCATGTTGGCATCATCATTGTGCTGTTCCAGGATGAGGCAGATCGGTCGTCAGCCTCTGGATGGTCGCTCACCGCGGCTATTGGCAGCTCACGCTGGCTGCCAGCTGCTCACGCTGGCTGCCAGCTGCTCACTGTAGCCTATGGCAGCCCACTGCAGCAGAGGCTGCAGCCTACACCGTCGCCGGGGCTCGCAGCCTAGCTCCAGGTGTAGCTGTTGTTAGCTGTAGAGGGCAGTGTCACTCGCCCTCATATGAGGGATCTGAACTGGGGCCATTGGCGTCCCAAGCCAGCTCTTAACCAATGAGCCACTCGGCTGGCTCAGTATTGACATTTGAACTATCTTAGTTCTTCCTATCCATGAACATGATATGTATTTCCATTTATTTGTATCTTCTTTGATTTTTCCCTTCAGTGTCTCATAATTTTCTGAGTACAGGTCTTTTACTTCTTTGGTTAAATTTATTCCTACGTATCTTATTGTTTTTGAAGTAATTGTAAATGTAAATGGGATTGATTTCTTCTTCCAGTAGTTTATTATTGGTGTATACAAATCCAACTGATTTTTGTAGAAAAGTCAGCTGTTAGTCTTATAGGAGTTCCTTTGTATGTAACCTGCTATCTTTCTCTTGCTGCTTTTAGGATTCTGTCTTTGTCTTTAACCTTTTCCATTTTAACTATAGATATATGTCTTGGTGGGCCTGTTTGGGTTCAGCTTGTTTGGAACTCCCTGCACTTCTTGGGCTTGTATGTTGATTTCCTTCACCAGGGTAGGAATGTTTTCCGTCATTATTTCTTCAAATATGTTCTCAACCCCTTTCTCCTTCTCTTCTCCTTTGGTATTCCTGTGATGCAAATGTTGTTTTACTTGATGTTTTCCCACCAGTCTCTTAAACTATTTTCATTGGTTTTTATTCTTTTTACTTTTCATTGTTCCGATTGGTTATTTTTGCTATCTCGTCTTCCAAATTGCTGATGCGATCCTCTGGTTCATCTAATCTACTGGTGACTCTTTTGAGTGTGTTCTTCATTTCAGTTATTGTATTCTTTAGTTCTAAATGGTTTTTGTTTGTTTGTTTTTATTTTAGCTGAGACTTCTTGCCGCCTGTTGGCAGTTGAACTGCAGCTCAGCTTGGCTGGGCTTCAAACTGCTGTTGCTCAAAGCTCAGCTTGGGTTCTTGAGCGAGCTCTTAACCAACTGAGCCACTCGGCAAGCCCTCTCTAAATGTTTTTTTTGTTTATGAGTTCTCTATCCTTCTTTATGTCCTCGATAAGTACCTTAAACATTTTTTTTGGTCTAAACATTTCATTGGGGAACTGGGGGAGGGGAACAGAGTTGGGGAATCGGGAAAGGGGAACAATTTGCTGTCCCTTTTTTTGTTCTTCAGTCTAGTTGTATAGGATGTCGCTTCACTGGTCCATGTTGGTATTATCATTGCACTCTTCCTGGATGAGGCAGTCACTCACCAGCCATTTCGGCAGCTCATGAAAGCGCATGCCAGCTGCTGGCCAGCCCCACTGCAGCCTATGCCTTCAAGGGCAACTCAGAGCAGACCAGCTCCAGGTCAAGCTGTTGTTCACCATCTTAGCTGTAGAGGGTGCAGCATCACTGGCCCTCATATGTGGGATCCGAACTGGGATTCTGCTGCTCAGAGCTGCCGTCCCTATCCAACTCTTAACCAATGTGCCACTTGACCACGCCCTTAAACATTCTTATCATCAGTGTTCTAAACTCTGTCTCTGATAGATTGCATACTGCTGTTTCATTTAGTTCCATTTCTAGAGGTTTCTTCTGATCTTTTATTTGGGACATTTTTCTTTGTTTCCTCATTCTGGCTGTTGCTCTGTGATTGCTTCTATCTATTAGATAGATCACCTTTGTCTTTCAGTCGTTGCTGGGTGGTCTTACATAATATATGTCCTTTATATTCAGATTGCACAGTCTCCCTATTCTCCTGTCCATGTGTTCCATAGGTGTTGCTGTTGAAGTTGGCCTTTAATTGCTTTTGGCTTGTCAGAGGATTGCATTGACCCTGAGACTGATTAGCTGGGAAAATTAATTCTGTTCACAATGTATGACCTGCTGTGTGGAGGTTGACCCCATCAGAAGAGGCATGGCCACTGTGGGTTCTTGTGTCTGTGGAAAATGTTTTTGAGTGCCACTTGTAGGTTCAAACATGTAGTACTCTGGTTTTGTCTACCACTGGCCTCTGGGTGTATTGGTTCTGGTGTTTCTTGGGTGGGGCTCCCACTCAGAGCTATTTCATCCCTGTCTGTTACTGGCATGTAGCTGCCTGATTGGTGTCTCAAGGCTGTACACAGTTGGCTGCTGCCCATGATGGACCTGGGGTCACGGGGGTATGGTCTCTGTGTGAACTGAAGCTGGCTGCCACCAATACTGGTCCTGAGGCACATTAGCAAAAGGCCCATGGACCCCTAGGCTTGCTGCAACCTGTCAGATGACCCAACTATCGAAAGAAGCTGTTTAGGAGCTTATGTCTGACTATTTGACCTGGTGTTGAGGTTGCCCTCAGCAATGTGGCACTAACTTGGCAGGATTGAGTTCAAGTGAGTTATGCAAGGTGATTGGTAGTTTTGTTTCTTTTAAAGATTTTATTAGGGATTGGGGGAGGGGATCAGCATTGGGGAACCAGGGAAGGGGAACAGACAAGTTGCTGTCCTTTTTTTTCTTCAGTCTAGTTGTGGAGGACATTGCTTCACTGACCTACGTTGGTATCATCACTGTGTTCTTCTAGGGTGAAGCAGATCGGTCGCTGGCTTCCAGATGGCCACTCACAGTGGCTCTTGGCAGCTCACACCAGCTGCCAGCCACTCACGCTGGCGGCTGGCCACTCACTGTAGCCTATGTCAGCCCACTGCAGCAGGGGCTGCAGCCTACACCATCTCTGGGCCTCACAGCAGCTCAGCACCAGGTGGAACCATGGTTCACCATCTTAGCTGTAGAGGGCAATGTCACTGGCCCTCATGTGGGATCTGAACCAGGACCACTGGCATCCCAAGCCAGCTCTTAACCAACACACCACTCGACTGGCCCTGTGATTGGTAGTTTTTAAGATGTTATGGCACATTCAGGTCTTACACCAATACCTGGCCTGTGACCCACTTGTATAGTGTCCCACGGGCACTACAGCCAGCCTCTACCTCATGCTTGCAGATTCACGAAAGCTGCTCCAGAGTAACTGTGGTGCAGTTTTGTGGTCACTGAACACCATGAAGATGACCCCAAGGCTCTGCAGACCACCTTCTGTTGTAAAAAACTTTTCCACACTTTGTGGGATTGGGGCCAGTCACCCATGAACCACGAGTGCCCCTGGCTATGCAGCTGTAGGTGGGCTACGTGGTGTTACAGTTTTGTAAAGGCTGTGGTCAGTGGGTTTCAACAAATTCATTGTATTCTCAGCTCCTGGACAAGTGCTAGGCCCAAGTCCACTTTATAAAACAAAAACCAAGGAAGGCAACCCAACAACACCCCAAAAACAAATACATCCCCACAATAAACAATGATCAGCCTGGAGAAACAAAAATATGTATGAGACAAAAACCCAAACACAAAAATAGGAGAACAAGACAGAAAAACAGTAACCAAAGCAATAACCAAAGAAGCTGGAGAAACAACAACAAAAAGAAAACAGATGAAAGAAAAGAAGAAAAAAAGGAACTAAAAGAGGAAACAGAAAGGAAAAAAGGATAATAGAAAAAAAAGAGAACAAAAAAGAAAGAGGAACATAAATGGCACTTAGCCTGCTTTAATCTGCAGACCACTTGCTCAGCAATAGAGTTTGTGGCCAACTCAGCACCAGCTTTGTTGGGAGGAAGGGCCAGGCCAATGCAGCATGTTCTGTCCTCCCTCTCAGGCTCACAGTGAGCTTCCTCCAATTAACTGCTGTGTGCTCTGGGGCTGTGTTCACCATCAAAAATCCTCACAGATTGCTGTGGGGTGTCTGCTGCTGCAGAAACTCTCTGTGGACTGTCATGGTGGTGGCCAGGTTCCAGGGTCTCAGGGTGCCCCTAGCAACACAGTTCTACGTGGGTGTGGCAGGCTTCCAGGGCACCATGGGGTGTGTTCATTGGCCCTCAGCAAGTAAGAGCAGCTGTGCTCCTGCACCAACAACCAGTCCACACAAATGGCCCACAAATGGCCCGGCCACATCTATAGGCACACAGCTCCTGGCCCAACACTCCAAGAAAAACTCCCAGCTTTAGCCTGTTCCAATTAGCAGCCTGCAGATCAGGCAGAGCAGCCCAGTAGCCAGGTGCCACCCTTGCAACTCTGCACACGCAGTGCAGAGAGCAGGGACCCAAGGAAACTCATGCTCGCCCTTGTCTCAACCAGCAGCCTGTTGGAGCTGGCATGCTCCTTACAGTCAGGCACTACCCTGGCTATGCAGCACAAGCAGTGCGGAGAGCAGGGACACAAGGCAGCATGCACACATGCATGCCTGCTCCAATTCCACCAGACCAATATGGTCCCTGACTGGACCCTCCTGTATACTACTCATGTGCAAGCTCCACACAGGAGGAATAATGGTTCCAAAACTTCTAGTTGCCACGCTAAAGGTGCTCAGTTCAGTCCTGCTCTACTGGCTCCTGGGTCCCTGGTCACAGAGCCCCTCCCTCTGCCAGGGACTGGGTGAGTGCTCTCCAGTGAACGATTCCATGTGCCAGCTCCACAGAAGGGCAACTGGATCCCTAGCCACCCTCTACCCCACCGAGTTGAGCAAAAAGTCATCACTAATTTCTACTGCCAGCTACTGTGGAATTCCTCTTTCTGGCAAAGTAACTCTGGGCTGGGGACCTTGGCGTGTGCTTGGAGGGTCTCTCCCCCAACCGGGAAGCCTCTCTGTTACTGAGGTGTCCCTCACAGGGTTCACCCTCTCTCTGTGGGCCTGGAGTCAGCCTGTCTCTGCCGTTCCTACCAATGTCGACATGGCCTCTTCTTTAAATCCTTAGTTTAGCGGTTCTGTTCATCTGGTGTTCAGATGACTTCCGAGGTTGAATGTTGTATAAATTATTTGTAATTTTTGTGTGATCCTGAGAGGCAGTTGGCACAGCACCCATCTATTCCGCCATCTTCCAGAAGTCCTCAGTTTGCCATTGTTTTTTCAAAGATTTTATTGGGGAATTGGGGGAAGGGAACAGCTTGGGGAATTGGGGAAAGGGAACAGACAAGTTGCTGTCTTTTTGTTCTTCAGTCTAGTTGTGGAGGATGTTGCTTCATTGGCCCATGTTGGTATCATCATTGCGTTCTTCTCAGGTGAGGCAGATTGGTTGCCGGCCTCTGGATGTCGCTCACCATGGCTATTGGCAGCTCACACTGGCTGCCGAACACTCACTGTAAGCCTATGGCAGCCCACTGCAACAGGGGCTGCAGCCCATACCATCACTGGGGCTTGCACAGCCCAGCTCCAGGTGGAGCTGTTGTTAGCTGTAGAGGGCAGTGTCACTGGCCCTCATATGTGGAATCTGAACCAAGGCCGCTGGCATCCCAAAACCAGCTCTTAACCAATGTGCCACTTGGCCGGCCCATCAGTTTGCCATTTTTATGTCTTCTTTGGGGAAAGGACTATTCAAGACCTTTGCCCATTTATTTTTTTATTGAGTTATTTGTTTCTGCTATTGAGTTGTAGGAGTGCCTTATACATTGTTTATATTAAACCCTTGTCAGATATATGGTTTACAAAATTTTTCACCCATTTCATTGGTTGCTTTTGCACTGTGTTGAATGCTTTCTTTACTGTGCAGGTTTGTAGTTTAAAATAGTGCCCCTTGTATATTTTTACTTTGTTGCTTGTGCTGTTGGTGTCATATCCAAAGAATCATTGCTAAATCCAATGCTATGAAAATTTCCCCTATGCTTTCTTCTAGGAATTTTGTAGTTTCATGTCTCATTTTGGATTGATTTTAGTGTACAGTATAAGATAACCGTCCTGTTTCATTCTTTTGCATGTGGATATCCAGGTTTCCTATCACCATTTGTTGAGGAGAGCATCTTTTCCCCATTAATTTGTCTTTGCTCCCTTGTGGAATATCATTATGTCATATATGCATTAGTTTACTTATTGCCTTTCTATTCTGATCCTTGGTCTATATGTCTGTACTTATGCCAATACCATATTATTTTGATTACTGTAGTTTTGTAAGGTTTTTAAATGTAACTTTGTAGCCTACAGATATGTTAATCTTTCTCAATATTGTTTTGGTTATTTTGGGTCCTTTTGCATTCTATACAAATTTTAGAACTGTTTTTTTCTATTTCTGTAAAAATTCCATTTGGGTTTTGATAAGGATTGCATTATATCACTATATCAGTTTCTGTAATTTAGACTTTTTTTTTTTTGAGGGCAGTGTCACTGGCCCTCATATGTGGGACCCGAACCAGGGCCGCTGGCTTCCCAAGCCATAAAACATATCTTTCCATTTATTTGTGTCTTCATATTCTTTTAGCAATGTTTTGTAGTTATCATTGTGTAAGTCATTTACTTCCTTGATTAAGTCTATCCCTAAGTTCTTTATTCTTTTTGATGGTATTATAAACATATTTTTCTTAATTTTCTTTATTATTGTTTGTTGTATCAGTGTATTAAAACACAACTTATTTTTGTATGTTGATTTTGTATTCTTCAACTTTGATAATTTTTTTCAGCAGTTCTTTTTGTGTGTAACAATTCGAGTTTTCTACATACAAATAATGTCATCTCTAAACAGATGATTTTACTCATTCTTTACTAATTTGTATGTCTTTATTTTTATTTTGTAGTTGCTCTGGGTAGTACTTCCAGTACTGTGGTAAATAGAAGTGGTGAGAGTAGGTATTGTCATCTTGTTCTTAATTTTTGTGTTAAAGATTTCACTTTTTTTTTTTACCATTGATTATCATGCTAGCTGTGGGCTTTCCATATATGTCCCTTATTATGGTGAAATGATTTCCTACAATTCATAGTTTGTTGATTGTTTTACCATAAAGTCGTGTTGAAACATTCAAATGCTTTTTCTACACCAGATAAAATGATCATGTGAATTTTATTGTTTACTATGTAAATGTGCTATATAACATTGTTTGATTTTCATTTACTCAACTATTTTTGCATCCCAGGGATAAATTCCACTTGCTCAAGATTTATGATCCTTCTGATCTGCTGTCAAATTTGATTTTCTAGTTTCTTGTTGAGGTTGTTATGTCCATGTCATCATGAAAGTTGGCTTACAGTTTAATTTTCCTGTAGTGTCTGACTTTGGTATCAAGGTAATGCTGAACTCATAAAATAAGTTTAGAGGTGTTTCCTCTTATTCCATTTTTTGAAATAGTTTGAGAAATATTGGAATGAATTCTTCTTTAGATGTTTGATATAACTCGCCAGTGAACTATTATGGTCCTGGGCTTGTCTTTGCTGGGAAAATTTTGATTACTGATTTGATATCATTGTTTGTTTTTGGTCTGTTGAAACTTCCTATTTCTTCTTAATTCAAACTTGGTAGGTGGTATGTTTCTCAAAATGTATCTATTTCTTTTTTCTTTATTTAAAGATTTTTATTAAAAATATAGCTAACATACAATATTATATTAGCTTCAGGGGCACACCATAGTTATTCAACTTTCATATACTTAAAGAAGTGATCACCACAATAAGTCTAGCAACCATCTGACACCGTAGTATGGTATCACAATATTATTGACTATATTCCCCATGCTGTACATTATATTCCCATGACTTATTTGTTTTATACCTGAAAATTTGGACCTCTTATTCCCCTTTACCTTTTACCCCCTTTTAAAATTTTCAATTACAGTTGACATTCAATATTAATTTATATTAATTTCAGGTGTACAACATAGTGGTTAGACATTTATATAATTTAAGAGGTGATACCACTGAATAGTCTAGAACCCACCTAGTTCTATACATAGTTATTACCATACCACTGACTGTATTCCCTATACTTTACTTTACATCCCATGACTATTTTGTAACTACCAATTTGTACCTTTTAATCCCTTCACCTATTTCACCCTGCCCCAACTGCCTCTTATCAATCACCCCAACAAATCCAATACCCATCTGACACCATACATAGTTATTACAATATTATTGACTATAATTCTTATGGTACACCCTGCATCCCCATGACTACTTTGTAACAACCAATTTTTACTTCGTAATCCCTTTGCCTTTTTTCATTCATACCCCTAAACCCCCTCCCATCTGGCAACCATTAAAATGTTTTCTGTATATATGAATTTATTTCTGTTTTGTTTGTTAATTTTGTACTTAGATTCCATCTATAAGTGAAATCATGTTGTATCTGTCTTTCTCTGATATACAGTACTAAGCACAACACCTTCCAGGTCCATCCATGCCACCACAGAAGGCAAGAACCCATTCCCTTCCATGGGGGATTCCATTGTATATATGTACCACCTCTTCTTTATGCATTCATCCATTGCTGGACACCCAGGCAGCCTCCAAATCTTGGCATTGTAAACAATGCATCGATGGACATATGAATGCATACATCCATAGAAGCAACATTTTGGGTCTATTTGGATGAATACCCTGAAGTGGGATTACTGGGTCCTTCATTGTCTCTTATAGCTTTTGTTTAAAAGTTTATTTGGGGGCCGGCCGTGTAGTGCATTGGTTAAGAGTTGGCTTGGGAGCGTGAGCTCTGAGCAGCAGGGCCCTGGTTCGGATCCCACATGGGCCAGTGATGCTGCGCCCTCTACAGATAAGATGGTGAACAACAGCTCAACCTGGAGCTGGGTTGCCAAGAGTAGCTGGCAACGGTGTAGGTTGCAGCAGGGCTGCAGTGGGCTACCCTGAGCTACCGTGAGTGGCTGGCAGCCAGCGTGAGCAGCCAGCAGCTGGCATGAGCTGCTGTGAGCTGCTGTGAATGGCTGTCCAGTGGCCGGTGACCAGTTACCTCACCCGGGAAGAGCTCAATGATAATACCAACATGGACCAGTGAAGCGATGTCCTCCACAACTAGACTGAAGAACCAAAGGAAAGCAACTTGTCTGTTCTCCTTCCCCAATCCCCCAATGCTATTCCCTCCCCCAATTCCCAAATAAAATCTTAAACAAACAAACAAAAGCCTATTTGGTCTGATATAAGTATTGTTATCCCAGTTTTTTTGTTGTTGTTTTTTACTTCCATTTTCATTAAATATCTGTTTGTATCCCAGTACTTTCTGTCTGTGTTTGTCCTTCTTTTTAAAAATTTTAATTAGAGTTTATTGGGGTGACAACTGTTAGCAGTTACATAGATTTCATGTGTACAATTCTGAAACCTATGTAATGGGTTGTTGGAAAAGTCGTCATGTATTTTTATGTTTTTCATTGCAAAAATGCGTTATGGCTTTCCCAACAACCCAATAACTTTACTAAGCATTGTCACCCCAATAAACTTTAATTAAAAAAGATTGTCACCTGATTTCTCAACAGAAATTTTGCAGACAAGTAGGGATTGGCACAATATATTTAAAGTGATAAAAAGCAAACACCTAATCAAAGACTAATATATCAAACAAGGCTAAAATTTAAAATTGATGGACAGATAAAGAGCTTCACAGACAAGAAAAAGCTAAAAAATTTAATCACCTTCATGCTAGTATTACAAGGAATGTTAGAGGGACTTCTAAGGGTGGAAAAAAATTAAAATTATGAATAATAAAATGGCAATAGCTACATGTCAATGAACAATTACTTTCTTTTTTTTAAAAGATTTTATTAGGGAATTGAGTCTAGTTGTGGAGGATGTTGCTTCACTGGCCCATGTTGGTATCATCATTGCGTTCTTCCTGGGTGAGGCAGTCGCTCGCCGGCCTCTGGACGGTCGCTAATGGCGGCTCTTGGCAACTCACAATTGCTGCCAGCAGCTCACGCTGGCTGCTGGCCACTCACTGTAGCCTATGACAGCCCACTGCAGCACAGGCTGCAGCCCACACCATCGCTGGCCATCAGCTATAGAGGTAATGTTCACCATCTTAGCTATCCAGGCAACCATGTGGAACTGTTGTTCACCACCTTAGCTGTAGAGGGCAGTGTCAGTGACCCTCATATGTGGGATCCAAACTGGAGCCCCGCTGCTCAGATCTGGCGTCCCAAGCCAGCTCCTAACCAATGCACCACTCGGCAGGCCCCTATGAACAGTTACTTTCAATGTAAATGGATTAAATGCTCCAATCAAAAGAAGTAGGAGGGTTTTATAAATTTTGGATATTAACCCCTTATCAGATATATCGTTGGCAAATATGTTCTCCCATTCAGTAGACTTCCTTTTTGTTTTATTAATGGTTTCCTTTGTTGTGAAAAAACTTTTAAGTCTGATATAATCCCATATGTTCATTTTTTCTTTTACTTCCCTTGCCCGTAGGGATGTATCAGTAAAAATATTGCTCCAGGTAATGTCTGCAAATGTACTCCCTATATTTTCTTTTAGGATTTTTATGGTTTCAGGTTTTACATTTAAGTCTTTAATCCATTTTGAATTTGTTCTTGTATAAGGCGTAAGGAGGTGGTCCAGTTTCATTTTTTTGCATGTGTCAGTCCAATTTTCCCAGCACCATTTATTGAATAGACTATCTTTACTCCAGTGTAAATTCTTGCTTCCCTTGTCATAGATTAACTCTCCATAAATGCCTGGAAACTAATTTAAAAAAAAACCCAGTAATTTAAAAAAAAAGAAGTAGGAGGGCTGAATAGATAACAAAGCAAAACCCTTACATATGCTGCCTAAAGAGACCCACTTCAGATTGAAAGACACAAGCAGATGCAAAGCAAAGGGATAGACAAAAGTTATTTCATGAAAATGGAAAAGAAAAAAAAAACACAAAAAAAGCCTTGGCAGTTATACTTATACCAGTCAAAATAGACATTACAACAAAGGCTATAATGAGACAAAAAAGGACCTAGTAATCCCAATTCTTGGTATATATTCGAAGAAACCCAAAATGCTAATTTGAAGGGATGTGTGCATCCGTATATTCATTGCAGCATTGCTTACAATGGCTGTGTTGTGGAATCAGCCTGTGTGCTTGTCTCTGGATGATTGGATAAAGAGTAGATGGTACATACCTACAACGGAATATTGCTCGGCCAAGGAAGAAAATGAGTTCTTGTCATCATCAGTGATATGGATGGACCTGAAAGGTATTGTGCTGAGTCGAGTGTCAGAGAGAGAATGACAGATGCAATGTGATTTTGCCTACATATGGAATCTAAAGAACAAAATAAACAACCAAAAGAGAAACAAACTCATAGATACAGAGAACATATTGATGGTTGTTGGATGGGAGGGGGCAATGGGAGTGGGTGAAAAAGAAGAAGGGATTAAGAACAAATTGGTAGTTACAGAATAGTCATGGGGGGATATAAAGTAAATCATACAGAATGTAGTCAGTGATATGGTAATAACTATATATAGTTCCAGGTGGGTACTTCACTATACAGGAGGAACACTTCTTAAATTACATAAATGTCTAACCACTATTCTATACACCTGAAATTAATATAAAGTAATATCGAGTGTCAACTTT
This sequence comes from Aselliscus stoliczkanus, assembly GCA_033961575.1. NCBI lineage: Eukaryota > Metazoa > Chordata > Mammalia > Chiroptera > Hipposideridae > Aselliscus > Aselliscus stoliczkanus. The sequence continues at coordinate 77,537,414 of CM066737.1, forward strand.
AATTGAAAAAATAAAAAAGGGGTATAAGATAATGGGGAATAAGAGGTCAAAATTTCCAGTTATAAAACAAATCATAGTGATGTAATATACAGTATAGGGGATACAGTCAATAGTATTGTGATAGCATAGCATGGTGTCAGATGATTGCTGAACTTATGGTGGTCACTTCTTTAGGTATATAAATGTTGAATAACTATGATGCACCCCTGAAACTAATATAATATTGTATGTTAGCTTTATTTTTTATAAAAATCTTAAAAAATAAAATAAAAATTACAATTACAAATGTTTAGTTTAAAATTTACCTTGGGTTACTAAATACACATTTCATTACTGTTGAAAAACAGGCTAAAGCCCCCAAATGACTGCCACAAAGTTATGACATTTACTTATGTTATAATATTGAAAATCATTAATAACTTTATATTTTATACAACGTGGATAGAATGACCGAGAATTATAAAATCATTTACCCATACCCAATGTTCTCTCTTGTTGTATGGCCAGCAATCCAGCAGAGGGAGCACATGTTAGTAAATGATGACATATTAAGTGGACTAGAGCTCCATGAATATCCACAATAATGTGGGTACATATATAATAGAGTTAACCTGTGACTTCAATGTTGGGTTATAATTAATGAAGAAATTTCTATGAATACCTATTGCTTTTTAAAAGAAATTGTGTCTCTTTTACCTTCTTGCAATTAAATCTTTCCTATCTGTGCATCCTATTTCATTTAAAGGACATTTTCCAATTTCTTCATTGGAACAAATTTTTGAGAGGTCTCAGGGAGGAGGAAAAATGTTTTTATGCACTCTTTTTCATTAAGAATGCCAGTGGTTTTTTTCCAGATATAGTTTGCATTTGCAATTTTGCAGACATAGTATCTTTATGAAATATTGTATTTTCTGAGCCTGTCTTCATAGTGGACAACTAATATACTAATTACTAAAGGCTCTACATGTTAATCTTGGAGAAGGGTGGGAAATAACACACATCCCTTTTATTTTGGAAGGATCATATTTGGTTCTATGGATTTGAGGTACATATTTAGAGTGGGAAACATGATCTTAATTTATGTAGATAAGGCCACATTAACAGTAGGAACAATTTGGTATTGATCTTTAGCTTCACAAAACTAAATGAACACAATAAAAGTCATATTTGTAACTATGAAACATCTTTGATCTTTAGTTTATTAATGCAAACATGACTGTTTGAGTAAAGAAATACATCACTAATCTCCAAAAGGTATTTACTACTGATTTTTCTTAAATTAAAATTTACTGCAGTGACAATTGTTAGTAGAGTTACATAGGTTTCAGGTGTACAATTCTGTAATACATCATCTATGTATCACATTGTGTGTTTACCACCCAGAGTCAATTCTCCTTCCATCATCATATATTTGACCCCGTTTACCCTCATCTGCCATCCCCCTATACCCTTACCCTCTGGCAACCACTAAACTATTATCTGTGTCTGTGAGTTTTTGTTTGTTTGTCTTGTTCCTTTGTTTCTTTAAGTTTTATATACCACTTATCAGTGAAATCATATGGTTCTCGACTTTTTCTGTCTGACTTATTTTGCTTAGCATTATAGTCCCAAGATCCATCCAAATGGAACTATTTCATCTTTTGTGATTAGTATTCCATTGTGTATATATACCACAACTTCTTTATCCAATCATCTATCAAAGGACACTTTGGTTGTTTTCATGTCTTGGCCACCGTAAATAAAACTGCAATGAATATCAGAATACATATATCTTTATGGATAAATGTTGTCAGAACTTTGGGGGTAGATACCCAGGAGAGGGATTCCTGGGTCATATGGTAATTCTACTCTTCATTTTTTGAGGAGCATTCACACTGACTTCCATAGTGGCTGCATCAATTTTCATTTTCACCAACAGTGTATGAGGGTTCCTTTTTTTTCACAGTATCTCCAACTCTTATTATTTGTCTTGTTGATGATAACCATTCTAACTGGTGTGAGGTGATATTTATTGTGGTTTTTATTTTCTATTTCTCTGATGATTAATGATGTTGAGCATCTTTTCATATGTTTATTGGCCATCTGTGTGTCCTCTTTAGAGAAATGTCTATTCAGGTCTTCTATATATTTTTTAATTGTATTGTTTGTTTTTGTGTTGTTGAGTTGTATGAGTTCCTTTCATATTTTGGATATTAGTCCCTTATTGGAGGTGTTGTCCCATTCGGTTTGTTGTTTCTTTATTCTGTCTATGGTTTCTTTTGCTTTGCAGAAGCTTTTTAGTTTGAAATAGTCCTATTCACTTATTTTAGCTTTTATTTCCCTTGCCTTTGAAGTTAAATTCATAAAATCCTCTTTGAACACAAGGTCCATACGTTTAGTATCGACGTTTTCTTTTGTGAAGTTTACTGTTTCAGGTCTTATGTTTAGGTCTTTGATCAATTTTGAGTTAATTTTGGTACATGGTGACGGATAGACATCTAGTTTCATTCTTTGTACATGGCACTCCAGTTCTCCTAGCACCATTTATTGAAGAGACTGTATTTTCTCCATCATATGTTTTTTGTTGTTTTCTTTAAAAGGCAGTGTCACTGGCCCTCATATGTGGGATTCGAACTGGGGCCGCTGGCATCCCCAGCCAGCTCTTAACCACCGTGCCACTTGGCCGACCCCATCGTATGTTTTTGACTTCTTTGTCGAAAATTATCTGTCCATATTTATGGGGTCTCAATTCTCTTTCATTGGTCTGTGTGTCTGTTTTTCTGCCAATACCATACTGTTTTTATTATTGCTGCCCTGTAATACAAGCTGAAGTCAGGAAGCGTGATAACTCCAGCATTTTTTTTTCCTTAGGATTGCTTAAAAATGTCTTATATTTTTCAGTGTATAGATCTTCACATCCTTGGTTAAGTTTATTTCTAGGTATTTTATTCTGTTTGTGGCAATTGCAAAAAGAATCTTTTTTAAAGTTTCTTTTTCTGAGATTCATTGTTATTATATAAGAATGCAATGGACTTTTGTACTTTTTTTTTTTTGAGGGCAGTGTCACTGGCTCTCATATGTGGGACCCGAACCCAGGCCACTGGCTTCCCAAGCCAGCGCTTAACCACTGTGCCATTTGGCCAGCCCGTACATTGATTATTTTTTAACCGGTCATTTTACTGTATTTGTTAATTGTTTCTAATAACTTTTTGGTGAAGTCTTTAGGGTTTTCTATATATAGTATCATATCATCTGCAAAAAGTGACAATTTAACTTCTTTATTCCTTATTTAGATGCCTTTCATCCCTTTCTCCTGTCCGATTGCTCTTGCTAGGACTTCCAAATCTATGTTGAAAAGCAGAGGTGATAGGGGACAGCCCTGCTATGTACCTGAATATAGAGCAAAGGGCTTCAGGTTTTCACCATTAATTATGATATTAGCTGAGGGTTTGTCATATATGGCCTTTATTATGTTAAGGCATTTTCATTCTATACCCATTTTATTAAGTGTTTTAATCATAAATGATGTTGCATCTTGTCAAACGCTTTTTCTGCATCTATTGATATAATCATATAATTTTTGTCCTTTATTTCATTTATGTGGTGTATTATATTGATAGATTTGCTTATGTTGAACCATCCTTGTGCCCCTGGGATGAACCCCACTTGACAGTGATGTATAATCTTTTTAATGCATTGTTGCATTTGATTTGCTAGAAAATTGTTTAGGATTTTTGCATCTGTGTTTATTAGAGATATTGATGTGTAATTTTTTATTTTTGTGTTTTCATTACCAGTTTTTGGCCTCATTAAAAGGAGGCAGTATTGTCTCTTGTTCAATTTTTTGGAAGAGTTTGAATAGCACAGGTATTAAATCCTCTTTGAATGTTTGGTGGAAGTCACTAGTAAAGCCATCTGGTACTGAACTTTTGCTTTTAGGAAGGTTTTGATTTAATTTCCTTACTGTTGATTGGTATATTTAGATTTTCCAATTCTTTGTGATTCAGCCTAGGAAGGCTATATGTTTCAAAGAACATATCCATTTATTCTAGGTTATTGAATTTGGTTGCATATAGCCCTTTGTAGTATTCTTGGATAATCATTTGTATTTCTGTGGCTTCCAAGGAAACTTCCCCTCTTTCATTTCTGATTTTATTTATTTGTGTCTTTTCCCTTTTTCTTATAATTCTATCTTTTGTTTTCTGTTAGGACGATGTCTCCATTGTTCCTTTGCCTTTTTGATGCTGTCTATTATTTCAGTGTGGTTTTCTATGAGTTTCTCCTGTGTTTCTTGCTTTTTATATTATATATTTCAGTTCTGGATGTTTTTTAAGTGGCTACCATTAAATTTATGTAAAGACAGTTTCATATTTAGGGTATTCCATTTTCTTCAGCATGCTTCCTTTTTCCATTCCCTTGTGCCGGTTCAGAACTTTACTCTCCCTTTTTATGTTTCTGTTGTCACAAATTGTCCCTTTTTATGCTGTGAGTTGATTTCTGAGTTGCAGTAGCAAGTTGTCTTTTTCCTCTTTTTTAAGTTTTTTTTTTCTTTTTTACCCTGTATGTTATGTTTAAATTTATAGAGTCTAATTTGGTTTACAGGTTGCCACTTCCTGCTTCTGTCTATCTGTTCATAATACTACTCATGGTTTTGTATTCTTTTGCTTTTTAGTTTCAGGTTGAATAGCTTCTTTCAGTATTTCTTTTAGTGTAGGTTGTGTGTTAGAAAATTCCCTCAAGTTCTCTATGTCTGGAAAGGTCTTTATTCCTCCTTCAGATCTAATGGATATTTTTGCTGGAAATATTATTCTTCGCTCATAATTTCTCTCTTTCAATAGTTTGAATATTTGATTCTCCTCCTTCCTGGCTTGTAGAGTTTCTGCTGAAAAGTCTGATGATAATTTAATGGGCTTTCCTTAGTAGGTTACCATCATCTTTTCCCTGACTGCCTTGCAGATTCTTTGTTTGTTGTCAATTTTTTTTTTGAGGGCAGTATCATTGGCCCTCATATGTGGGACCCGAACTGGGGCCTCTGGCTTCCTAAGCCAGCGGTTAACCACCGTGCCACTCGGCCAGCCCTGTTGTCAACTTTTGACAGCTTCAATACAGTGTGCCTTGGAAAAGGCCTGTTGGGATTGAGGTAATTAGGTGTTCTATTTGCTTCTTGGATTCAAGGACCCAGTTCTTTCCACAAGTTTGGGAAGTTCTCATCGACTATTTGTTTGAATATACTCTGTTCCCTTCCCCCTTTCTTCACCTTTATTCTTATATTGCACTTTCTGATGGAGTCAGAAAGTTCTTGTAGAGTTCTTACATTTCTTTTAACTCTCAAGTCTCTCTCTTTTTTGATCTGTGTCATTTCCAGATTTCTTTCTTCGATGTCACTGATTCTTTCCTCCATCTGGTCAGCTTTATTACTTAAGCTGGCTATTTCATTCTTCATTTCTTTTATTGAGTTTTTAATATCCAGAAATTCTATTTGGTTCTTTTTAAGAACTTCAATTTCTTTGGTAAAATGTTCATTTTGTTCTTTTGTTGTGTTTATGAGTTCATTAAACTGCCTGTCTGTGTTTTCTTGCATCTCACTGAGTTTTTTCAGAACTGCAATCTTGAATTCTCTGTCATTTAAGGCACATATTTCCATGCCTTTAAGTTCATTTTCTGGAGACTTTACATTTTCTTTTTGAGCTGCCTTGTTACCTTGGTTATTAATGGCAATTAATGAATTATTATTTTTCTTCCTAGGCATCTGCAGAAGTGGCTTCTGCAACAGGTTGATCTGAAGAGGTCTTTATTTGCTTTCCAATAGATGTTGGTAGAATGCTTTATTTTCTCTTCTACTGCAGCCTTTTATTCTCTCTCATGCTGTAGTGTTATATTTTCTTTGCAGTGTAGTGGCTTCTGGCTTCTCACACAAGGTGGGGATTCCCTGGAAGGGGGACTTCTCCTCGGTAAACAGGTCACCTAGGGCTCAGAACACCACCTCTGTGAGGGATGCAGAGAATGTCTGAAGTTCCGAATCTCTTCCTGCACCAGATTCAGGGCCTGCGTGTTTCAGAGTCTCTGTTTACCCCTGCAGGGATCCCTCCAGGTAGGTGGAGTCAGGGGCAGGGTGGGTTGTGAGAGGTGGCTCTGAGCAATGACGGTGACCATCGGCACATCCTGCACCTCAAGCTCTATCCCCTTTGCTGGAACTAATTGGGCAATGAATCCATGGCTTTGGGCTGCAGGTCTCAGAACTGCAAATATTCTTTTCTTTTGATCTGACACTACTACCATTCTGTTTCTAGCACTGGGAAGGTGAGGGTGGGATGAGCTCTGCAAGAGTACTGAGGGGTCAGCTAGGCTCTGTGCCTATGCCTTCCATCCTTTGCTTGGCACTTAGGGCTTAAACCACCATTGTCACCCTTCTTCCCCGAGTCTTTGCTCTGAGGTCTCTGCAGAGAGCATTGGGTTCAAGCATGTTATATGCTGATCCCTCAGGCAGGACTGTGGGCCATAAGGGGAGTGCTAGTCATCCAAATTCTTCCCTCTCCAGGGACTGCTGTAGTACCACAATGCAAGGAGATCAGTGCTCCACTACGGTCTATGTTTTGTGGCCTGCATCTCTGCACTTCCCCCTTTCCACCTCCTCTGCTCACCCAATTTGCCCAGCTTTAGATTACTTCAATTTCACGTGTCTTATTCTTGCCTGCCTGCTGTGCAGGGAGTTCTTTGTGGAATTATAACTGTTCAATTTGTTGTAAATCCCAGGGGAGATTTCAAGAGGCTCACCTCATGCCACCATTTCTATGACATAAGCCATTTTAAAAAATAGTAATACCTTTATCTTTTCAATACCTTGTATAAAAGTTACAAATTCACAAAATTTCAAATTGTATAATACATATTCAATGATAACTGCTACTATTATTGTGATGTACAGCCTTTTAGATTCACTCTAGCCATGAATATACATTTATGTATATATCATGTTCTTAAAAAGTGTCATAGAGTACAATTATTTGTAGCTTATGTTTTTAAAGTTTTTATTATGTTAATGTATTTTAAAATAGATTTTATTTTTGAGCTATTTTAGTTTCACAGAAAAATTAACTCTGAACAGAAAGTACAGAGAATTTGTACAGAAAGTACACATGAATAGCCTCTCCGATTATCAGTATCTCCCAATAGAGAGATATATTTGTTATGCTGATGAACTCACATTGAGACATCATTATCATCCATACCATATAGTTTAAATTAGAGTTCCCTCTTGGTTTTGTACATTCTATGATTTTGGACAAATGTATAATGACATGTAACCCTCATTATAGTATCATACAAAGTAGTTTTACTCCTCTGAAAATCCGCTGTTCTCTGTCTATTCATCCATCCCTCCTCTCTCACCCCAGGAAATCACTTATATTTTTTACTGTCTCCAGCTTTACCTTTTCTAGAATGCCATATAATATGTAGACTTCAGATTGGCTTCTTTCACTTAATAATATGCACTTAAGATTTCTCCATGCCTTTTCATGGTGTAATAGCTCATTTTTTAAAGCACTGTATACTATGAGGTGTGACAAACAGAGATTGTTTAAATTTTAAAAATTACAGTTAAAGACACATTGCTATTAATCCCCCACAAAATATTCCTCCTCACTTTGAACACACTTATCCCATCATTCTTGCCATTTTATGAAGCAGTCCTGGAAGTCTTCTTATGTGTTTTTAGTTGCACTGTCGTGGCTGCCTTGGTGTCCTGAGTTGCTTCAAACCATTTATATTTCATGGTCATTTTGACTTTGGGGAAGAGCCAGAATTCCTATAGTGCCAGATCTGGTGAATAAGGTGGATGAGGACACACCACAATGTTTTTCTTTGACAGAAATTGCCATACCAGATGCAACTTGTGACTTGGAGCCTTTCCATTGTGATCACAAAATACGGTGAATGCTGTTGCCCAGTGCCATCCAACAGAAAGTCAGGGATCTTTAATATGGGAAGAATGCACTGAACCTTAGTAACAGTGTGTGACAAGTTTCAACTTGTTCACTGCAGTCAGGTGTGAGCTACAGTTGAGAGAAGGTGTGTTGTAAAGTGTGCCATAAATCATTCTCCATTGTGACAATGCTCCACATCACACCTCGCTTCTGGTGTGACAATATCTGTTGAATAAAAATATGATGGTGTGTCCTCATCCTTGTTATTCACTGGATCTGGCATTGTGTGACTTCTGGCTCTTCCCCAAAGTCAAAATGATTCAGGATATAGATTCAGGATATCAAGTTTAGTTGACAGCTCAACTAAACACACTCATGAAAGAGGTCTTCCAGAACTACTTCAGAAGTGGCAAGAACCATGTGACAAGTGTGTTCAAAGTGAGGGGGAGTATTTTGAGGGAGATTAATGGCAATGTGACTTTTACTGTAACACGTTTTTTTGTTTAAACATTCACCATATTGTTTAATCACACCTTGTATTCCATTGTCTGAATGTACCACAGTTTATCCATTCACCTACGGAAGGATGTCATTGCCGCTTCCAAGTTTTGGTAATTATAAATTAAGCTGCTGTAAGCATCCATGTATGTTTTTGTGTGGATGTAATTTTTCAAATCCTTTGGGTAGATACGAGGAGTACAACTGTGAGATCATACGAAAAGAGTATGTTTAGTTATGTAAGAAACTGCCCAACTGCCTTCTAAAATGGTTGTCCCATTTTGCATTCCCGCCATGAATGAATGAGAGTTCCTGTTGCTCCACATTTCACCAGCATTTGGTGTTGGATTTGGTCTTTGTAATTGGTGTGCAGTAGTATCTCAGTGTTTTGACTCACATATCCCTGATGATGTATAATTTTGAGTATTTTTTTCATATGCTTATTTGGTATCTGTGTATTTTCTTTCATGAGGTAACTGTTAAGCTCTTTTTTCTTTTTTTTCTCATTTTTTTTATTAGCTTCAGTTGTACAACACAATACAATAGTTATACTCTTTACCCCCCAAAGTGACAACCCTCTCCCCCAGTTTGCAACCACATCCCCCCCATATCATATATATCTATTACAATTCCTTTGACTCCCTTCCACAGTATACTCCACATCCCGTGACTATCTATATATTCAGTTACAGTTGGCATACAATATTATACAACATCAGCTTCAGGTGTACAGGGTGGTGATCAAGCCTCTACTCCATCCATGAAGTGGTCTCCCTAACAAGACATATGACTATCTGACATGCCACAAAATTACAACATTATTATTTCCCCGCATTGTCTTTCATATCCCTGTGGCAATATTGTAGTTGTCTATTTATGTTTTCTAATCCCTTCCCCTTCCCCCTTATTCCCACCCCCCTCCCAACTAGCAACCCTCAGCTTTTCCTCTATATCTATGAGTCTCTTTACTTTGCTCGTTCATTCAGTCTTTCAGATTCCACATATAAGTGAGATCATATGGTACTAGTCTTTCTCTGACTGACTTATTTCACTTAACATAGTAGTCTCTTCACAACATTATCAATTACATTCCCAGAACTGCCCCCATATCCCTGTGGCAACATTGTAGTCACCCACCTACGCTGTCCAAAACCTTCCCCCTCTCCCTCAGCCCCACTACCTCCCAGCCAGCAACCATTAGTTTTTCCTTTATATCTGCTTGATATGACTTCAGTCTTCTTAAATTTACTGAGACTTGTTTTGTGGCCTAACGTGGTCTATCTTGGAAAATGTCCCAGGTGCACTTGAGAAGAATGTATATTCTGTTTTTTCAGGGTGAAATGCTCTAAAAATATCAACGAAGTCCAGCTGGTCTAAAGGGTCATTTAAGGCCCCTCTTTCTGTGTTGATTTTCTGTCTAAAGGGTCTGTCCATTGGTGACAATGGGGTGTTGAAGTACCCTACTATGATATTGTCACTGTTGATCTCTATCTTTATGTCTGTCAAAATCTGTCATATGTAGTTAGGAGTTCCTGTGTTGGGTGCATAGATGTTTATTAGGGTTATAGTGCCCTTCTTTGTCTTTTATTGTAGTCATTTTATAGTCTATTTTGTCCAAAATAAGTATTGGTACTCCTGCTTTTTTTTTTCTCATTTCCATTTGCATGAAATATCTTCTTCCATCTGTAAACAGCATATACATGTGTCCTATTTTCTTATCCACCCAGCCACTCTCTGTCTTTTGATTGGAGCATTTAGCCCATTCACATTTAAAATGATTATTGATAGGTGCATATGTATTGCCATTTTGTTTTTTGTGTTCCTGGTCTTCCTGCATTAGCTTGTTTACCCCTTTCTTTTGTTTAAAAAAGTCCTTTTAACATTTCTTGCAATGCTGGCTTGGTGGTAGTGAATTCCTTAAGCTTATTCTTTTCTGAGAAGCTCTTTATTTCTCCTTCAAATTTAAGTGATAGCCGTGCTGGCTGGAGCAATCTTGGTTATAGGCCTTTATTTTGTGTCACTTTGAATATCTCCTGCCACTCCCTTCTGGCCTGCAGAGTTTCTGTAGACAAGTCAGCTGTTAGTCTAACAGGAGTTCCTTTGTATGTAACCTGCTGTCTTTCTCTTGCTGCCTCTAGGATTCTGTCTCTGTCTTGAATCTTTACCATTTTAACTATGATGTGTCTTGGTGTGGACCTGTTTGGGTTCAGCTTGTTTGGAACCCTCTGCACTTCCTGGGCATGTATGTTGATTTCCTTCACTAGGGTAGGGAATTTTTCAGTCATTATTTTTTCAAATACATTCTTGACCCCTTGCTTCTTCTCTTCTCCTTCTGGTATTCCTATGATTCGAGAGTATTTGTGCATCATCTTGTCTCAGAGGGCTCTTAAATTATTTTCATTGATTTTTTTTCTACTTGGGTCTTTTTGTTGTTCCAACTGTGTGATTTCTGCTATTTTGCCTTCCAAATTGCTGATCCGCTCTTCTGCTTCATCTTCTCTACTGGTGATTCCTTTGAATGTGTTCTTCATTTCAGTTATTGTATTCTTTAGTTCTAACTGGGTGTTTTTTATGATTTGTCTATCCTTCATTATGTCCTCACTAAGTTTGTTAGACATTCTTATCATCAGTGTTCTAAACTCTGTCTCTGAAAGGTTGGATCCCTCTGTTTCATTTGGTTCCATTTCTATAGGTTCCTTCTGATCTTTTACTTGTGACATTTTTCGTAGTTTCTTCATTCTGGCTGTTGCTCTGGGATTGCTTTGATGTATTAGATAGATCACCAGGAAAGCCCTGGCTGGATCACTCAGGTAAGCAGCTCGCAGCCCAACACTCCCAGGAAAACTCCCAGTCTCAGCCTGTCCCAATCAGCCACTTGCAGATCAGGCTGAGCAGCCCGACCACTAATCACCAGCCTGGTAACTCTGCAAGCCCGGTGCGGAGAGCCAGGACCCGAGGTGGCTTGAGCACTCCCGCATCTCAGTGAGCAGCCTGTTGGAGCCAGAGCACGCCCACCAGGCATTCCCTGGCAACGCAGCACAAGCCGTGCGGAGGGTCGGGATCCAAGGTGGCTCGCGCACTCCCGGGTCTCAGTGAGCATCCTGTTGGAGCCGGAGGGCACCCGCCCAGCTTTTCCCTGGCAAGCAGAATAAGCTGGGCGGAGGGTGGGGATCCAAGGCCGCATGTGCACGCGTGCACGTACACATGCAGTTCTGCGCCAATTCCACCAGACCAATGAGTTCCTGGACCTGATCCTCTGTGGGAGGGCCCAACCCTGACAAAATGGAGTTCTCTTTCCATCACCATATATTTGATCCCCTTTATCCCCTTTATCTTCACCTACCACCCATCTCTCCTTACCCTTTGGTAAGACACTCTGTGTCTATGAATGTTGTTTCTTCATTTGTTTTTCTTGTTCTTTTGTTGTATTTGTGTATTATTGATAAGTTATTTTTCCAGATATATCTTTTGCAGATATGATTATTTTCTTCTTGTCTCTAACTGGTCTTGTCATTCTCCTATCAATGTCTTTCATAGCACAGAAATTATTTTCTTTAAAGAGTTTATTGGGGAATTGGGGGAGGGGAACAGAGTTGGGGAATCAGGGAAGGGAAACAGACAAGTTGCTGTCTTTTCGTTCTTCAGTCTAGTTGTGGAGGACGTCGTTTCACTGGCCCATGTCAGTATTATCATTGTGCTCTTCCCAGGTGAGGCAGTTGCTCACCGGCCATTGAACAGCTGCTCACAGTGGCTCATGGCTGCTCTTGAAAGCTCACGCCTGCTGCCAGCCAGCCCCAGTACAGCCTATGCCATTGCTGGCGACTCACGGAAGCCCAACTCCAGGTCGAGCTATTGTTCACCATCTTAGCTGTAGAGGGTGAAGCATCACTGGCCCTCATGTGGGATCCAAACCAGGGCCCTGCTGTTCAGAGCTGCCATCCCAAAACAACTGTTAACCAACGTGCCCCTCTGCCAGCCCAGAAATTCTTAATATTAATGAAGTCCAGCTTATCAATTCTTTCTTTTATGGATCATATCTTTGGAGTCATATGTAAAAAGTCATTGCAACCCCAAGGTCATCTAATTTTTGTCTTGTGTTATCTTCTAGGGAACCTATAATTTTTCATTTTACATTTATGCTTATGATCCATTTTGAGTTAATTTTGTGAAGGGTTTAAGGTCTTTTCTAGATTTCCCTTTTACATGTGGATGTTCAGTGGTTCTAATATCATTGATTGAATAGACTATTTTTGCTTCAATGTATTGGCTTTACTCCTTTGTTAAAGATAAGTTGATTATATCTATGTGCATCTATTTTCAGGCTTTCTGTGCTGTTCCATTGATCTGTCTGTCTACTCTTTCACCAATTTCTGTCAAATTATAATAAGCCTTGAAGTCAGGAAGTGTCAGTTCAACAACATTTTTAAATTATCCTTCACTATTATGTTGACTTCTCTGGGCCTTTTGTCTCCATATAAACTTCAGAATTACTGTAAATATTCACAAAATTACTTTCTGGGATTTTCATTGGGATTGTACTAGCCTATAGATCATGTTGAGAAGAACTGACATTTTAACAACACTGAGTTTTCTCATGTCTCATAAACAAGGACTATCTCTCTATTTAATTAGCTCTTCTTTGATTTCTTTCATGTTTTTTAGTGTTTCTCATAAAGATCTTGTACATATCTTGCTTGATTTATAACTAATTATTTCATTTTGGGGCGCAAAGATGTGTTATATTGTGTGTTTTTTAATTTCAAATTCATCTTGTTCCTTGCTAATATGAAGGAAAGTATTGACTTGTTTTTCTTTCCCCAATTTCTTTTTTCCCCTTTTTTACATTAGATATATGGGGGTGACATTGGTTAATAAAATTATATAGATTTCAACAGATTGGCAATTATATAGGAACCTTGTATTCTGTACCCTTACTAAAACCACTTATTAGTTTAAGGAATTTTTTTGTTGATTCTTTCAGATTTTCTATATAGATGATCTTATCATATGGGAACAAAGACAGTTTTATTTCTTTGTTCCAATCTGTATATCTTTTCTTTTTCTTATCTTATTATATTAGGTAGTATATCCAGTATGATATTGAAAAGCACTGATAAAATGTGGCATCTTTGGCTTATTCCTGACTTTAGTGGGAAAGCGTCAAACTTCTCACCTAAAATATGGTGATAACTTTAGGTTTTTGGTAGGTAGTTTTTATCAAGTTAAGAACATTTTCCTCTATTCCTAGTTATGGGCAGTATTATCATGGATGGTTGTTGGGTTTCGTCAAATGTTTTTTTTCTGCATCGATTGATATGATCATGTGATTTTCTTTTTAGCCTGTTGATGTGATGGATTACAACTCAAATGTAGAGCCAATCCCACTTCTTTGTATAATTATTATTATTATTATTATTTATTTTTTTTTGAGGGCAGTGTCACTGGCACTCATATGTGGGACCTGAGCCGGGGCTGCTGGCTTCCAAAACCAGCGCTTAACCACCATGCCACTTGGCCAGCCCTATTATTACTTTTTTAAGCTGAGCCATCCTGCCACCTGATGGTTGCTCAGAGGCAACTCAGCTCGGGCTGGGCATTGAACTGCTGTTGCTCAGAGCTCAGCTCGCTATAATTATTCTTATTTATTTATATTTTTATGAAAGTTATATAAAAATATTTTATTGGGGAATTGGGGGTGGGGAACAGTGTTGTGGAATTGTGGAAGAGGAACAACCAAGTTGTTGTCCTTCAGTCTTAGCTGTGGAGGGCGCACCTAGCTCAGGTCCAAGTATAGTCAGTATCTAGCAGCTGCTCGGCTCAAGGTGCCGTGTTCAGTCTTAGTTGTGGGGGGGGGAGCGAGGAAGGGGGGCAGCCCCTTATCCCATGTGGGAGTTAAACAGGCAACCTTGTTAGAAGCATATGCTCTCACCAACTGAGCCATCCAGCCACCTGTTGGCAGCTCAGCAGCAGCTCAGCTTGGGTGCAGTTCACTGGCCCATGTAGGAATCAGAACTGGTGACCCTGTTGCTCAGAGCTTGTGCTCTTAACCAACTGATCCACTCTGCTGGCCCTTATTAAAGATTATTGGTGTGGTAATGGTTAGTAAAGTTACATAGGTTTCAAGTGCAAAAGAAACCCTCGACAAAATAAAGAGGCAACCAACTGAATGGGAGAAGATATCTGCAAACAATGCTTCAGATAAGGGGCTAATATCCAAAATATATAAGGAATTCATACAACTCAACAACAAAAAAACAAATAATCCAATTAAAAATGGGCAGAGGACCTGAATAGATATTTTTCCAAAGAGGACATACAGATGGCCAATAGACATATGAAAAGATACTCAACATCACTAATCATCAGAGAAATGCAAATAAAAACCACAGTGAGATATCACCTCACACCAGTTATAAAGGCTATCATCAGCATGATAATTATTGTTATATATTGTTGGATTAGTTTTGCTAACATATTATTGAGAATTTTGCATCTATGTTCATGAGAGATATTCATCTGTAGTTTATTTTTCTTGTCATGTCTTTGTCTGATTTTTTATTATGGTAATTCTGGCTTCAATGAATGTGTTAGAAAACATTTCCTGTCCTATCTTCTGAAAAAGTTTGTAGATAATTGATATAATCTCCCCATTAAATAGTTGGTGGAATTTACCAGTAAAACCATCTGGGCCTGACACTTTCTATTTTGGAAGCTTTTTATTTATTTATTTATTTATTTATTTATTTATTTATTTATTTCCTTTACTAGAAAAATACCTATTTAGATTGTCTATTTCTTATTCTGTGAGTTTTGACAGATTGTGTCTTTGAGCAAATTGATTCATTTCATCTAGGTTATCAAATTTATGGCGTAGAGATGTTCATAATCATCCTTTATTATCCTTTTAATGTCCATGGGACCTGTTGTAATGTCCCCTCGTCTATTTTTTTTTTTGAGGACAGTGTCACTGGCTCTCATATGTGGGAATTGAACCAGGGCCGCTGGCTTTCCAAGCCAGCGTTTAACCACTGCGCCACTCGGCTGGCTCCCATCTTCTATTTTTTTTTTTTTTGAGAGCAGTGTCACTGGCCTTCATATGTGGGACCGAACCGGGGCTGCCGGCTTCCCAAGCCAGCGCTTAACCACTGCGCAACTCGGCCGGCCCCCACACCCTCTTCTGTTTTTGATAATAGTTATTTGTGTCCTCTTTCTTTTTTTTTCTAAGTTAACTTGTCTATAGATTTATTGATTTTTTTCATCTTTTCAAAGAACAAGGTTTGATTTTGATTTTCTCTATTGGTTTCCTAGTTTCTTTATAAAAAATTAAATTTATTAGGTTGACATTTGTTTATAATAACATTATATAAGTTTCAAGTGTATATCTTTGTAATGTGGTATCTGTATACTCTATTGTGTGCCCACCAACCTATGTCTAGTAGTCTCTTTTCATCACCATTCATTTGGCCCCCTTTACCTTCTTCATCTTCCACCCACCCTCTCTTCCCCTGTGGCAACCACCAATGAAGATTTACTAATTTTAATTTTACTTATTCTTCTCTACTTTTTATTGTTTATATGCTTCTGCTTATGTCGGACTTAACTTTCTCTTCTTTTTCTAGTTTCCTTAGGAGTAAGCTTACATTACTGATTTTAGATCTTTCTTGCTTTCTAATATATGCAGTCAATGCTGAAACTTCATTCTAAGCTTTCACTGCATTCCATACATTTTGACTAGTTGTGTTTTTGTTTTCACTGAGTTCAAAATATTTTTAAAATTTCTCTTGCATTTTTTTTCACCCATGTACTATTTGTAAATGTGTAGTTTACTCTCCAAGAACTTAGGGACATTCCAGCTATCTTTTTGTTGTTGATTTCTAGCTTAATTCCATTGTAGTCTGAGAGCAAACATTATATGATTTCTATTATTTTAAATTTGTTAAAGTATATTTTATGGCCTGTAATGTGGTTTATCTTGGTATATATTTTATGTTAGCCTGAAAAGAATGTGTATTTGATTACTGGATGAAATAGTCTGTACATATCCATTACATCCAGTTGACTGATGCTGTTGTTGATTTTGCCTATGTCTACTGATTTTTTGACTGCTGGATCTGTCCATTTCTGATAGAGAAATATTGAAATCTCCAACTATAATAGCAAATTCATCTATTTATCCTTGCAATTCTATCTCTTTTGCCTCACATAATTTTTTTTTAAACTTTATTGGGGAACAATGTGTATTTTGGGGGAACAATGTGTTTTTTCCAGGACCCATCAGCTCGAAATCAAGTTGTTGTCTTTCAGCCTTAGCTGTGGAGGGCATAGCTCAGCTCCAAGTCCAGTCACCATTTTCAATCTGGTTGCAGGGGGTGCAGCCCACCATCCCATGTGGGAGTTGAACCAGCAGTCTTGCTGTTAAGTGCATGCACTCTAACCAACTGAGCCATCCGTCCACCCACTGGCAGCTCAGCTGCAGCTCAGCTCAAGTCATTGTCTTCAATCTAGTTCTGGAGGGCACAGCTTATGGCCCATGTGGAAATCCAACCTGCAACCCTGTTGCTCAGAGCATGCGTTCTAACCAGCTGAGCCTCCTGGCCATCTCAATTGCATCACATAATTTGATGCTCTGTTGTTAGGCATATTACATTAAAGAATGTAATTTATTCTTTGATAATTTACCCCTTTATCATTATGTAGTGAGCTTTCTTATTTCTGATAAGTTTCTTTTCTCTCAAGTCTGTTCTCTCTGAAATAAATAAAGCTACTGGTGCTGTTTATTTTTAATTTTTTATTAAATTTATTGGGGTAACATGGTTACTAAAATAGATTTTCAAGAGTACAATTCTATAATACACCATCTATATATTACATTGTGTGATCATCACCCAGAATCAGTTCTCTTTCTATCACCATATATTTGACTTGCTTTTCCCTCTTCTTCCATCATCACTCCCTCCCTTAACCGTTGGTAAGCACTAAATTGTTGTCTGTGTCTATGAGTTTTTGTTTGTTTGTTTGTCTTGTTTATTTTTGCTTTCAGTTTTATATACCACATGAGTGAAATCATATGGTTCTTGACTTTTTCTAACATATTTCACTTTGTATGATAATCTCAAGATCCATGCATGTTGTTGCAAATGGCAGTATTTCATCTTTTCTCATGGCTGAGTAATATTACATTATATATAACATCTTTATCCAGTCATATCTATGAAATTACACTTTGGTTGTTTCCATGTTTTGTCTTGGCCACTGTGAATAATGCTGCAATGAACATAGGGGTACATATATCTTTACAGATAAATGTTTTTAGATTGTTGGGGTAGGTACCCAGAAGTGGGATTGCTGGGTTGTACAGTAATCCTATTCCTAAGTTTATCAAGAACCTCCATATTGTTTCCCAGAGTGGCTATACCAATTTACATCCCACCAGCCATGTATGAAGGTTCCTTTTTTATCACAGCCTTTCCAACACTTGTTATTACTTGTCTTGTTGATAATAGCCATTGTAACAACTGTGAGGTGGTATCTCATTGTGGTTTATTTTTATTAGTGTTATCATGGTATTTCTTTTCCCATACATTTCCTTTTTTTTTTTTAAAGATTTTATTGGGAAATTGGGGGAGGGGAACAGACAAGTTGCTATCTTTTTGTTCATCAGTCTAGTTGCAGAGGATGTTGGTTCACTGGTCCATGTTGGTATCGTCATTGTGCTCTTCCCGGATGAGGCAGACCAGTCACCGGCCTCTGGATATCACTCACCGCAGCTATTGGCAGCTCACGCTGGCTGCCAGCCGCCCACGCTGGCTGCCAGCCTCTTACTGTAGCCTATGGCAGCCCAGGCTCGCACAGCCCAGCTCAAAGTGGAGCTGTTGTTAGCTGTAGAGGGCTCTCATAAGTGGGATTCGAACCGGGGCCGTTGGCATCCCAAAACCAGCTCTTAACCAATGCACCACTTGGCCGGCCGTCCACACATTTACTTTTAATATATAGGTGTCTCTACATTTAAAGTAGGCTTCATGTAGACAACATTTGGCTGGATATCATTTTTTTATCCACTCTGACAATCTCCATTTCCTAATTGGTGCATTTTCACGTCATTGTTGTTCAAAATGATTACCAAGATATTAATAATTGGATTTATATCTACCATACTTGTTATGTTTTCCCTTTGTTGCCTTTGCTTTTTGTTCCCATTTTTGTCTTCACCTCTTTTTCTGCCTTTTGTGGTTTTGAGTGTTTTATGTGATTTACGAGTATATATCTCTCATTTCTTAGCATATCAGTTTTACTTCTTTGTTAAACTTTTATTTAGTTGGTTCCCTAAGTTGCAATATACATTTACAATTAATCCAAGTTCACTTTTCATAATTTTTTATAGGAATGGATTTGTTTCTGGGCTCTATATTCTGTTCCATTGATCTATGTGTCTGTTTTTATGCCAATACCATGCTGTTTTGATTACCATGGTCTTGTATTATAGTTTGATATTAGATAGCATGATACTTCCAGCTTTGTTATTCTTTTTCAGGATTTCTGTGGCTTTTGGGGTCTTTTAATGTTCCAAATTTTAGGGTTATTTGTTCTAGTTCTGAGAAAAATGCCATTGGTATTTTGACAGGAATTGCATTAAATCTATATATTGCTTTCAGTAGTATGGACATTTTAACTATGTTAGTTCTTCCTATTCATGGGCATTGTGTATATTTCCATTTATTTATATCTTCTTTAATTTATCTCTTCAATATCTTATAAATTTTTGAGTACAGGTCTTTTATTTCCTTGGTTAAATTTATTCCTGGTTTTCAAGGTTCTTTGTTTTTTGTTTTTTGTTTTTTTGAGGGCAGTGTTACTAGCCCTCACATGTGGGGCCGAACCAGGGCCGCTGGCTTCCCAAGCCAGCACTTAACCACAGCGCCACTCGGCCGGCCCTTAAATTTATTCCTAAATGTTTTATTTTTGTGATGCAATTATAAATGAGATATCCTTAATTTTTATTTCTGAGACTTTGTTATTTTTGTATAAAAATGCAAGCAATTTCTGAATATTGATTTTGTATGCTGCTACTTTACTACATTTATTTATCTGTTCTAATTGTTTTTTGGTGGAATCTTTGGGGTTCTCTCTCTATAGTACCATGTCATCTGCAAATAATGACAGTTTTACATCTTCCTTTACCATTTGGATGTCTTTTAGTTCTTTTTTTTTTTTTGTCTGATTGATCTGACTCAGACTTCCAGTGTTATGTTAAGTAAAAGTGGCAAAAGTGGACATGCTTTTCTTGTTCCTGATCTTAAGGAGAATACCTATAGTTTTCCCCCATTCAGTATGGTATTAGCTGTGAATTTGTCATTAATTTATTATGTTGACATATGTTTCTTCTATTTCCACTTTGCTGAGAGTTTTTATTATAAGTGGATGCTGGACTTTGTCAAATTCTTTATCTCCATCTATTGATATGACCATGACTTTTATTTTTTATTTTGTTTATGTGGCATATAACATCAATTGATTTGCATATACTGAACTGCCCTTGCATACCAGGAATGAATCCCACTTGAACATGGTGTACTATATTTTATTGTTGCTGAATTTGGTTTGTTAATATTTTGTTGACAATTTTTGCATCTACATTTATTAGGGATATCAGCCTATAGTTTTCCTTTTTTGTAATGTCTTTGGTTTTGAAAACAGGGTAATGATGGCCAGATAAAGAAGTGGTTTTGGAGTCTTCCTTTCTATTGAATATTTTGGAATAGTTTGAGAAGAATAGGTGTTAATTCTTTTTTTGATGTTTGGTAGAATGCACCTTTAAAACAAACTGGTACAGGATTGTTTTTTGTTGGGAGTCTGTTGGATACTGATTCCATTTCATTAGTAGTCATCAGAAGATTCACATTTTCTGTTTCTTCTTGATTCAGTCTTGGAAGACTAAGTTTCTAGGAATTTATAATATCTATTTCTTTCACATGGTCCAATTTTATGGCGTAATGTTGCTTGTAGTTTTATTTATTTATTTATTTATTTATTTATTTATTTATTTATTTTTGCATTTCTGTGGTGTCTGTTGTCACTTCTATTTCATGTCTGATTTTGTTTATTTGGGTCTTTAGTCTTTTTTTCTTGATGAGTCTGGCTAACAGTTTGTCAATTTTGTTTATCTTTCCTTTCTTTTCTTTTTTTAAAAGATTTTATTGGGGAATTGGGCGAGGGGAACAGTGTTGAAGAATTGGGGAAAGGGATCGGCCAAGTTGTTGTTCTTCAATCTTCTTTGTGGAGGGCACCAGTCGCCATCCGGCTTCCCATCAGTAGCTCGTGGCCTCTAAGCTCAAGGTGCTGTGTTCAATCTTAGTTGTGGGTGGGCATAGCCACCATCCCATGCGGGAGTTGAACCAGCAGCCTTGTTGTTAAGAGCGCATGCTCTATCCACTGAGCCATCTGAGAGGCAGGTTAGCTCAAGGTGCTAAGTTCAGTTTTAGTTGCGGATGGGCATATACCACCATCGAACAGGCAATCCTATTGTTACACCAGCTGAGCCATTCTGCCACTTGTTGGTAGCTCAGCGTCAGCTCAGCTTGGGCGCAGCATTCACTGGCCCATGTGGGAATTGAACTGGCGGCCCTGTTGCTCAGAGCTCATGCTCTAAGCCAACTCTTAGCCAACTGGGCCATTTGGCCGGCACTTGTTTATCTTTTCAAAGAACCAGCTCTTGGTTTCATTGATCTTTTGTAATGTTTTTTTAATTCTTTTTGTCATTTATTTCACTATTAGCTCTAGTATTTCCTTCCTTTTACTCACTTTGACCTTTGTTTACTGTTCTTTTTCCCATTCCCTTAGGTGTAAATTTAGACTTTTTATTTGAGATTTTTCTTGTTTCTTTTGGGAAGCCTGTATTTCTATGAATTTGCTTTCTAGGACTGCTTTCACTGTGTCCCATAGATTTTGGATCATTGTATTTTCATTTTTATTTGTCTCAATGTATCTTTTGATTTGTTCCTTGATCTCATTGTTGACTTGTTCATTATTTAGTACTATGGCATTTAGCCTCTATGTGTTCTTGTATTTTCAGTTTTTTTATTGTAATTGATTTCTAGTTTCATACCACTGTGACCACAGAAGATGGTTGATAAGATTTAAATGTTCTTAAATTTATTGTGACATGTTTTTTGACCGTACATGTGGTCTATCTTGGAAAATGTTCCATTGCACTTGAAGAAATGTATATTCTGCTGCTTTGCGGTAAAATGCTCTTCAAATATCAATTAAATCCATCTGGTCTAGTTTGTCATTTAAGGAGGCTGTATTTTTGTTGATTTTCTGTCTGAAAGTTCTGTCCATTGGTGACAATGGGTGCAGAAGTCCCCTACTGAGATTGTGTTACTCTCCATCTCTGCATTTATGCCAGTCAATATTTGTTTTATATGTTTAGGCGTTCCTAGGTTGTGACCATAGATGTTTAGTAGGGTTATGTCCTCTTGTTGGATCCATCCCTTTATCATTATGTAATGTCTCTTTGTCCATTATTATAGTCTTTATTTTAAAGACTATTTTGTTCAATATAAGTATTGCTATCCCAGTTATTGTTTCCATTAGTGTGAAATATCTTTTTCCATCCTTTTATTTTCAGTCTTTGTGTGTCTTTTGATCTGAGGTTGGTATAATGTAAACAACATATGTATGGGTCTTGTTTTCTTATCCATTCAGCTATATTGTGTCTTTTTTAAAGTGTTAGATACTATGTTTTTGTTATTTTTTGGGTTATTTTTTGAGGGCAGTGTCACTGGCCCTCATATGTGGGATATGAACCGGGGCCACTCGCATTCCAAGCCAGCTCTTAACCAACGCCGGCCCAGATACTCTGTTTTTAAAAACTTTATTAAATTAATTGTGGTGACATTTGTTAGTAATATTACAAAGGATTCAAGTGTATATTTCTATAATACATCATCTATATATTGCATGGCTACAATATATATTGTTACATGTATCTTTTTATTGGAGCATTTAATACAGTTTAATTTACAGTGTTTATTGATAGGTACATTGTTATTGCCATTTTGTTATTCATTTTTTTATCTTATTTTGTTTATTTTCCCCCTTTTTTTCTTGTTTAAGAAGTTCTTTTACATTTTTTTTGCAATACTGGCTTGGTGGTAATGCATTCTTTTTGCTTTTTTTTAGCTTGAGAAGCTATTTATCTCTCATTCAATAGAAATGATAGCCTTACTGGGTTGAGTAGTCTTGGTTGTAGGCCCTTGTTTATCATTACTTTGAATAGTTCCTGCTACTCCCTTCTGATTTGCAAAATTTCTGTTGAGAAATCAGGTGAGATTATGAGAGCTCCCTTGTAAGTAACTAGTTGTCTTCCTCTTGCTGCCTTTAGGATTCTATCTTTGTCTTTAATCTTTGGTATTTTAATTATGATGTATTTTAGTGTGGACCTATTTGGGTTCATATTGTTTGGGATTCTTTGCACTTCCTGGGCTTGTATGTCTATTTCCTACAGCAGATTAGGGAAGTTTTCCGTCATTCTTTCTTCAAATAGGTTCTTGATTTCTTGCTCCCTCTCTTCTCCTTCTGGCACTCCTATGATGCTAATGTTTTTATGCTTGATGTTGTCCCAAAAGTCCCTTAAACTATCTTCATTTTTTTTTTAGCTGAGCCATCCTGCCACCTGTTGGTAGCTTAGCAGCAACTCAGCTCAGGCTGGGCATCGAACTGCTGTTGCTCAGAGCTTAGCTCCTCGTACTCTTGAGCGAGCTCTTAACCAACTGAGCCACTCGGCCAGCCCTGAACTATCTTCATTTTTTATTACTATTATTCTTTTTGTTGTTTTGTGTTACCTTGTCTGCTAAATTGCTAATTTGATCCTCTTCTTCATCTAATCTGCTGTTGATTCCTTATAGTGTATTTTTCATTTCTGTTGTTGTGTTCTTTATTTTTGACTTTTTTAATGATTTCTATGTACTTCCTTATGTTTACTATCTCTTCTTATTTTCTCACTAACTTCATTAAGCATTCTTATAACCAGTGTTTTAAAATCTGTCTCTGATAGGTTGGTTGCCTCCAAATCATTTAGGCCTTTTTCTGGAGATTTCTCCTGTTCTTTTATTTGGGACATGTTTCTTAGGTTCCTCATTCTGGCTGCCTTTCTGTGATTGCTTCTATGTATTAGGTAGATATCCTTTGTCTGTAAGTCTTTTCTGGGTGACCTAATGTAGTATGTGTCCTATGTGGTCCAGTCTCCCTAACCACCTGTGTGTGTGTTCCAGGAGTACCACTTTTTTTGTTTTAAAGATTTTATTGGGGAATTGGGGAAGGGGAATTGTGTTGGACAATGTGTTGGAAGGGGAACAGCCAAGTTATTGTCCTTTAATATTAGTTGTGGAGGGCACAGCTAGCTCAGCTCCAAGTCCAGTCACCATCCAGCTGCCCGTCGGCAGCTCACAACTGCTCAGTTCAAAGTGCCATGTTCAATCTTAGTTGCAGGTGGGCATAGCCTACCATGCCATGTGGGAGTTGAACCTGATGTAAAGAGCATGTGCTTTCACCAGCTGAGCCATTCTGCCACTTGTTGACAGCTCACCAGCAGCTCAGCGCAGGCTCAGCACACTGGCCCATGTGGGAATTGAACTGGCAACCCTGTTGCTCAGAGCTCACGCTCTTAACCAACTGAGCCACTTGGCTGGCCCAAGGAGTGTCACTTTTGCATGTTATGTGTACTCTCCTTTTGTAGTTGAGCCTTGATTTCTTTTGGAGTGTCCGTGGGTGGGATTGACTCCCAGGCTGACTGGCTGTGAGGACTGGCTATGCTCACAGTGTATGAGCTCCTCTGTGGGATCTGATCCCTCAGAGGGTGATTCAACTCAGGGGCTCTCCTGTTTGTTGAGACCACCTTTTGGGTAAGCCTTTTGTGGGGCTAAGTGGGTAGTGCTCTATGTGGTCTGAAACCAGCCTATTTTTGTCATTTCTGTTTTGTGTTGGGATGGGCTCTTCTGCAGGCTAATTTCAGCCTTCCCTCTGTCTGGCCCAGGGCTACCTAGTGGGAGCTACAAAGCTTTGTTTGTTTCGTTGCTGCCTATGCTGGACCTGGAGGCATATAGGGGTAGCCTACCTGTGAACTGAGGCTGGCTGACACCAGTATTGGGCCTGGCACAGCTAAGCAAAAGGTCTAGGGGACCTCTAAGCCTGTTGCCACCTGCCAGCTGCACATAAGTCACAGCCATTGGAAGAGCCTCCTTGGGTGCACAGGGCAGGCTGATTGACCCAGTGTTGAGAGTGTCCTGGTGATGCAGCACTAGCTGGGTGGGGAGGATTTCTAGGGATTCATGAGGTATGGCTGGTCATTTTCACAATGTTAATGGAGATTCAGTGTTTGCCCCAGTGCTGGGTCTGTGACCACTTTGCAAAACTCCCTGAGAACACAGCAGCCAGCCACCACTCACTCAGGCCTGGAGATCCCTGAGAGCCATGCAAGAGAGGATGCAGCAATAGTTGTGGCTGATTGTCCACCACTAAACTTTGTCAGATTGCTGCAGGCTTTCTACTGCTATAAAAGTCTTCTGCAGCTTTTGGGGTGAGGCTGGCCATTCTGGAGCCACTAGCTAGGCAGGGCAGGGACTCCGGACAACACCAAAGTGGTGCACACATGTGAATTGTACCAGACCAGTGCATTCTTAGACTTGGCCTTCTGGGGGAGGCTTCAACATAGAAAAGATGGTGCACTACTGTAGGCTACATGTGAGGCAGGCTCCACACAATGACAATGGAAGCTGCCCCTCCAGCTTTTGCTCTGCAGCCATACAACTCAGTTTTTCCTGTATGTCTCTGGTGCTTTGCTAGTTCCTGCCCCTCCACAGGAAGCCAGGTGAGTGTAAGTGAATGAGCCTGTATGCAAGTCCTGTAAAAGGAGGTCTGGATTTCAAGCTACCTTCCATCTCACTGGGATAAATTAACAGAGTCCTCACTGATTTTTCCTGCCAGGTGTTCTGGGGACTCCTCTTCCCAGCACAGGACCCCTAGGCTGAGAGCCCATTGAGTGGCTGGGACAACTCCCTTTTCAGGGTCAACCTATGCTACCAAGGTGTACCTCCTGTTGTCCAACCAATACCTGTGGGTTTGGGACAGCCTGATTTGTGTCTCCACCTCTCCTACCAGTCTTGATGTGGCCTATTCTTTATATTCTTAGTTATCCTCTATTCAGCTAGTCTTCAGATGATTGTTGAAGTTGATTGTTCTATAATTCAATTGTAATTTTGATGTGATCCTGGCAGGCAGCAGGCATAGCATTTACCTAATCCACAATCTTGGACCTTCTTTCCAATCCAAGTCCACTTTTAAATAACACTATACTATTTAATAGGTAGCAGCAGTACTTTATGATAACAAAATAAGTCTAATCCCTCCTTCTTGTACCTTGTATTGGGTGGTCGGAAGCATCATGATGCATTTTTTTCTGTTTTTCATTGCAAAAATGCATCATGACTTTTCCAACAACCCAGTATAATTGTTGTTATTCACTTTTCTTATATGAAAACATACATAATAGAATACATTGTTGGGCCGGCCGAGTGGCGCGGTGGTTAAGCGCTGGCCTGGGAAGCCAGCGGCCCCGGTTCGGTCCCACATATGATGGCCAGTGACACTGCCCTCAAAAAAACAAACAAACAAACAAACAAAAAAAAAAAGAATACATTGTTGATGTTATTATTTTGAACAAACTATTTGTTAAATTAATAATAGCACAAATTAATTTTTTAAAAATTTTACCTTCACTTATTCCTTATTTGATGCTTTTCTTTCTTTATGTTGTTCTGAGTTTTTGACCTATATCACTTTCCTAAGGAACTTATCTTAGCATGTCTTGCAAAAAAAAAAAAATCTACTGGCAATAAATTGTCTCAAATTTGTTTGTCTGAGAAAGTCTTTATTTCTTTTTCAGTTTTGAGGAATAATTTCATGGTGTAGAGAATTCTAGATTTATGTTTTTTTTCTTAACACTTTAAATATTTCAATACACTATTTTTTGTCTGCATGGTTTCTGAGAAGTCAGATGTAATTTTCGTCTTTTCTCCTCTATATACAATGTATTTTTTTCATTTGTTTTCCTTCAGGATTTTCTCTTTATCTTCAATGCCTGTAACTTGAAAATTATATGCCTAGGTGTTTTTTGTATGTGTGTGTGTTTGACATTTATCCTGCTCTGTGTTCTCTGACCTTCATGGATCAGTGTTTTGGTGCCTGACATTAATTTAGAATTCTCAGTCATTATTGTTTCAAATATTCCTTCTCATTTTCATTGTTTCTTACTCATGTTACCCATTTTTGTATTTATTCCACAGTTCCTACATATTGTTTCTTTTATTTCCAGTCATTTCTTTTCTGTTGGCTTTTCAGTTTTGAAGGTTTCTATTGAGATATATTAAACTTCAGACATTATTTCCTTAGCCCTATCCAGTCTAATAATGAGACCATAAAAAGTATTCTTCATTTGTGTTACAGGGTTTTTCATCTCTCACATTTTTCTTTAGTTCTTTCTTGGAAGTCCCATCTCTCTGACATTGCCCCTTTTTTATTTTTTTCATTTTCTTTTTTATTAGTTTCAGGTGTACAAAGCAGTGCAATAGTTATATTTTTTAACCCTCACAAAGTGACAACCGAATAAATGAGCAAAGTAAACAGAAATTGTCTCAGAGATATAGAGGAAAAACTGATGCCCATATATTTTTGCATGCTGCTTAATTTACCATTAGATCCATTAACCTATGAATTAGTTAATTCGTTAATGATTTTTTTAATACCCTAACTGATACATCCAACATCCCTGCCATATCTGAGTAGTTCTTTTGCTTGCTCTCTCTCTCAAACTCCCTTTTTTGCCTTTTAGTATATAAATGTTTTTCTTGATATTCAGATTTAATGTACTGGGTAAAAGCAACTACCATAAATAGGTCTTTACTAATATGGTGATAAGATGTGGGGGGTGAGCATTCTCTACTCTCATGATTAAGACTTATTCATTTAGTAATCACATGCCTCTGGGCTGTAAAAGTCATATGTGCCTCTTAGGTTTTTTTCCCCTGTTAAAATGGGACAGGATGGCTAGAATGAGCTGGCATTGGGTAGTTCCCTTCTCCAGTATGGGAGTCTAGGGGGTGCTGGAAATGTGTATTCTGTCCCTGCAGTCCAGTTAGGTTCTGCTAAAACTTCAGAAGATTAGGCTTTGGTTAAATATAGCATAATGGGGCCGGCCGAGTGGCGCGGTGGTTAAGCGCTGGCCTGGGAAGCCAGCGGCCCGGGTTCGGTCCCACATATGAGGGCCAGTGACACTGCCCTCAAAAAAAAAAAAAATATAGCATAATGACTATAGTTAATAATACAATAATTTATACTTGAAATTCACTGAAAGAGTAGATCTTAAGTTTTCTCACTAAAAAAGGTAATAGGTGTTTAACAACTCTTTCCCTAATCTCCTCTACAAGGTTTAATTCATTTATATAATTTTGCTGTGCTAAGTGGGAAACATTCGCTTTACAAAACATCAATTACCTTATGAATCTACCCTATCTCTATGTTATGCAATCTTATTACAGGGCACTTGTTTTTCCTTTGAACGTGAGTTTTTAAACCTGGGTCCGTATGGCAGAAATTCTTAGTTATTTAATATCCATTCTCTCTTTTTTGCTAACAGAACTCTTTTGTTTTGGAGCAGTGTGGGAAACAGGCAATTGCTCCCAGCTATACAAATTAGAATTTCCATGCTATGTATTTTTTTGCCACAGTAAAAGACATAATTTCGATTAAAAAAATTATCCTGAGAGCAGATATTGTTAAGAACAGAATGCTGTGCTGTATTTCAAAGTGTTTCCTTTCCTCTCCTTTTGCCAGAAGCATGAGATTTTATTTTCTCATGTTCATTATGAAAGTGTGGTAGAGCTCCTGAAGGTAAAACTCACAAAAGTGTGGGGATCCTTAATCATGGGGTCCTCCTGGATTTTTAATCTCTCAGTCTTGTCCATATTGAATCTTGAGAAATTTGTCAATTACCTTTCAGGTTTTCCCTTCTTGGCATTGGTTCTGGTAGAGGTTTCCACTGGAGAGCTCTAGTAAGTTGTGGTTCCTCTGTATTCACCTATAAATTTCCCCAATTTTGAGGGCAGTGGTTTGCCCGGTGACCTAACTTCTCTGATAAATCTAAAAAGTGTTTTTTAAGATTGTTCAGGTTTTTACTTATTGTTAAAAGTGAAACAGACTTCTAGGCTTTTTATGTGCTGCAGCAGAAAGTAGAAACTGATGCCTGTTTTAATATTTTCCCCAAGTTCATTGAGGAATAATGACAAATGTAATTATATATATTTAAAGTCTATAATATGATAATTTGGCTTTATTTTTTTTAGCTGAGCCATCCTGCTATCTCTTGTTACATTCACAGCAGCTCAGCTCGGGCTGGGCATCAAACTGCTGTTGCTCAGAGCTCAACTCACACTCTTGGGTGAGCTCTGAACCAACTGAGCCACTCGGCCAGCCCTATAATATGATAATTTGATATGCATATACCTAGAGGAATTATTATCAAGGCAAAGATAATTAATATATCCATCACCTCACATAGTTAACACTGAAATTTATTGTGATGGAAATGCTTATGATCGTCTCTCAGCAACTTTATAGTATACAATACTTTATTATTAACTATAGTCACTAGACTGTACATTAGATGATCAGAACTTAGTTTTTCTTATGACTGAAAATTTGTACACTTTGATCTACATATCCCCATTTGCCACCTTCCCAGGCTTACAAAACCACCATTCTATTCAGTGTCTATGAAATCACCTTTCCCCCCACTTTTTTTTTTTTTTACTGAGCCATCCTGCCACCTGTTGGCAGCTCAACGACAACTCAGCTTGGGTTGGCATTGAACCGCCATTGTTTAGAGCTCAGCTCGCACTCTAGAACGAGCTCTTAACCAACCGAGCCACTCGGCCAGCCCTCCCCGCCACTTTTATATTAATGTGATAGCAAAAAATATTTGTTTCTGTCTGGCTTGTTTTACACAGAAAAATGCCTTCCCGGTTTATTCACATTGTTTCAAATTGCAGAGTTTCCTTCTTTTATGGTTCAGCCATAATATATGTATATGTGTGTATATAGGAGGTCTGACAATTAAGTTCACGAACTTGTTGCAACAATGTTGCAAACTTTTTATGATATCAGAAGGAGTATTTGTTGTGAATTTGTACCAACTGGACAAACAGTTAATCAAGTTTACTATTTAGAAGTGCTGAAAAGACTGTGAAAAAGTTAGACAAAAATGACTTGAGTTTTTTGCCAACAATTTATGGCCCTTGCATCACAACAATGCACCAATTCACACGGCACTGTCTGTGAGGGAGTTTTTAGCCAGTAAACAAACAAGTGTATTGGAATACCCTCCCTACTCACCTGATCTGGCTCCCAATGACTTCTTTCTTTACCCAAAGATAGAGGAAATACTGATAGGAAGACATTTTGATGACATTCAGGATATCAAGTGTAATAAGACAACTGCTCTATTAGCCATTGCAGACAAAGAGTTTCAAAATTGCTTTGAAGAGTGGAGTAGGTGCTGGCATCAGTGCATAGACTCCCAAGGGGAGTACTTTGATGGTGACCATATGATACTCAGCAATGAGGTATGTGGCACTTTTTCTAAAATGAGTTCACGAACTTAATTGTTAGACCATATGTATATATGTGTGTGTATTATATATTATATATATGTATGAATGTGTGTGTATATATATATAATCTCACATTTTTATACATTCATATGTTGAAGGACATTTAGTTTGTTTTCATATCTTAGCTATTATAAATAATGATGTAATTTATATGGGTGTGCAGATATCTATTTGAGATACTGATTTTTTTCTTTTGGGTATATAGTTAAGAGTGGAATTACTAGTTCTTACAGTACTTCTGTTTCATTTTTGAGGAATTGCAATACTTTATTTCCATAATGGCTGTACATATTTGCATTCCTACAAACACTGTATAAAGGTTCTATTTTCTCCACATTCTTGCCAACATTTGTTATCTGTTGTCATTTTTATAATAGTCATAAGAACAGGTGCGAGGTGATACCTCATGTGTTTTTGATGAGTTTCCCTGATGGTAATCAATGAGCACTGTTTTGTATACCTATGGACTCTTTGTCTTTGAGAAAATGTCTACTGAGGTCCTCTGCATATTTATTAATTGTATTATTTGCTTTATTGTTATTGAGTTGCAGGTGTTCTCTCTATATTTTGGCTGGTAACCTCTTTTCAGATATATGGGCCTGTTTTTATGGCAGTACCACTCTGTTTTGATTACAACAGCTTTGTAACATAAGGTGAAATCAGGAAGTGTGATATTTCTAGCTTTACTTTTTCTCAAGATTGTTATGACTATCTGGGGTCTTTTGTGGTTCCACACAAATTTTAAAATAGTATTTTCTATTTCTGAGAAAGCTATAATCAAAATTTTATAGGGTTTGCATTAAATCTGTAATTTTGTGTTTTATGGATATTTTCACAATATTAATTCTTCTAATCCAAGAACACAGGATATCTTTCTTTCTTTTATTTTTTAAGCTGAGTCATCCTGCCACCTTTTGGCAGCTTAACAGCAGCTCAGCTTGGGCTGGGCATCAAACTGCTGTTGCTCAGAGCTCAGCTCGAACTCTTGAGCGAGCTCTTAACCAACTGGGACAGTTGGCCGGCCCCGGGATACCTTTCTATTTACCTATGTCTTCTTTAATTTCCTTCATCAATGCCTTACAGTTTTCAGTGTACAAGTAATTCACCTCCTTGATTATATTTATTCCTAAATATTGTATTGCTTTCAATGCTATTGTAAGTGTAATTGCTTTCTTAATTTCTCTTTCAAATAGTTTGTTATTAGTATATAGAAATGCAGCTACAACCAAATAATCTTAAATCATTTTTTTCCAATTTGGTTGTAGTTGCATTTCTATATCCCCTACACTGCATTGCACATCCTCCTGATCACACCTCAACAAATTTGCACTTCTCATTCCTTCCAATTCCTTAACCTACCTTTCCAAATTCTTCCCCCATCAAGCAACTACCAGCCTTCTCCTTAAACCCAGGAATCTATTCCTGTTCTTTTCAGTATGGAGAGATGAAATGGGTTGGTGCTCCACTCATGTGTGTATGATCTTTAATGTATTGCTTAATTCCATTTTCAAATATTTTGCTAAGGATTTTTTTTATCAGTTTCAGGTGTACAAATCAATGCAATCGTTATACTTTTTACCCTTCACAAAGTGACAACACACTCCACCAATAAACCGCCCCACTTACCCCCACCACAGCATACATCTCTATGACAATTCCATTGACTCCACTCCCCAAACTATACTCCACATCCCGTGACTACATATGTATGCATATATTAAATTATAGTTGACATACAATATATATCTATATATGTAATTTTAAAGATTTTATTGGGGAACAGTGTTGGGGAATCGGGGAAGGGGAACAGACAAATTGCTGTCCTTTTGTTTTTCATTCTAGTTGTGGAGGACATTGCTTCACTGGCCCATGTTGGTATCGTCGTTGTGCTTTTCTTAGGTGTGGCAGATCGGTCGCCAGCCGCTGGATGGCCACTCACGGTGGCTCTTGGCAGCTCACACCAGCTGCCAGCCACTCAAGCTAACTGCTGGCCACTCACTATAGCCTATGGCAGTTCACTGCAGCAGGGGCGCAGCTACATCATTGCTGGCGACTCACAGCAGCCCAGCTCCGGGTGGAGCTGTTGTTCACCATCTTAGCTGTAGAGGGCAGCATCACTGGCCCTCATATGTGGGATCCGAACCAGCTGCTCAGAGCTTGCACTCCCAAGCCAACTCTTAACCAACGAGCCACTGGACGAGCCCTATGATAAACATTTTAACAGTTGTAAGGTGGTTTTGACCTGCATTTCCCTAGTGATTAACAATGTGAAAAACCTTTTCATGTACATTTTGGTCATTTGAACATCTTTGGAAAAATATCTACTCAGGTCCTTTACCCATGTTTAATTGCATTATTATGTTTTGTTTTGTTTTTGCTATTCAAGTGTATGAGTAATTTATATATTTTGGGTATCAACCCATTATCAGATATATAATTTACAAATATTTTCCCATATCTGTTGGTTGCCTTTGATTTTGTTAATGATTTCTTTTTCTGTAGAGAGGCTTTTGAATTCTATGTAGTCTAATTTGTTGATTTTTGAGTTTGTTGTTTGTGCTTTCAGTGTCATATATAAAAAGTCATTTTTAGGATTCTGGAAAAGGAGCTCATTTCCTATGTCTTCTTTTAAGAGTTTTGTGATTTTGATCTTTAATTCATTTCAAGTTAACTTTTGTGAATCATGCAAGATAAAATCTAGTTTAATTCTTTTACATGTCTGTTACCACAGCAATATTTATTGAAACTATCTTTTGTCCCTGAGTACTTCTGTCTTTCTTCTCAAATACTATTTGACTCTATATGCATAGCTTTATTAACTGGGCTCTTGATTCTGTTCTATTAATCTATGTGTCTGATTTTATTCTAATACTATGCTGTTTAGATTACCATACCTTTATAATATAGCTTGAAATTAGTAAGTGTGATGCCTCCCGCTTTGTTCTCTTCTCAGAATAAACTTGGCTATTCAGCATCTTCTGTGATTCCATTCAAATTTTAGGATTTTTTCTACTTCTGTAAAAAATGGTATTGGAATCATAATAACGATTGCATTAAATCTATAGATGGCTTAGGGTAGTATGATCATTTTAAGAATATTAATTCTTCTAATGCACGAACATATTTTTCAATTTATTTGTGTCTTCTTCATTTCCATTAATCAATGTCGTCTTCAGTTTTCAGTGTAGGAGTCTTTCACCTGTATGGTAAAATAAAATATATTTCTAAGCATTTTACTGTTTTAGATGCTGTTGTAATTCAGGTATTTTTAAAAATATTTTTAAGTAATTTTTTGTTAGTGTATAGAAATGCTACTAATTTTCATAGGTTAATTTTGTACACTGAATTTGTTGAATTTATTCATTATATCTAACAGTATTTTTTGGTGGAGTATTTATAATTTTCTATGTAGAAAAGAATATCATCTCCAAATACATACATGTTTACTTCTTCCTTTTCAATTCTGGCGCATTAATTATTCTTTTAAAGTTTTGCAGAGTTCCGGTAAGATGGTGGAATAGACGGACGCTTTCCCAACTGCCTCCCAGGATCACATCAAAACTACAAATAATTTATACAACATTTAAACTCGGAAGTCCCCTGAACACTAGATGAACAGAACCTCTAAACGAAGGACCTAAAGAGGAGGCCACGTCAAGTCTGGTAGGAGGGGTGCAGATGAGAGAGGGCGAGCCCTATGAGCGATGCCCCAGCTGTGGGGAGGCTTCTTCGGTTGGGGGAGAGACTCTCCGGCCCCACACTGAGCTCACTAGCCCAGAGTTGCTTTGCCAGGAAGAGGAGTTCTACGATAGTGGGCAGCAGAAATTAGTGAGGATCCTCTTTGCTTGGCTCTGTGAGGCTGAGGGTGGCTGCAGAATCAGTGGAGCCGGCGCACAGGTATGCTCGCCAATGAGAACTCACCTGGTTCCTGTTGGAGGGAGTAGCTAGCTGTGTGAGCCAGACCCAGGAGTCTGAGGGGAAGGACTGAACTGAGCACCTTTGGTGCAGAAGCTGGAGGTTTTGGGACCATTGTTCCCCAGGTGTGGAGCTAGCACATGAACGGTGTACAGGAGTGCGTGATTTTTTTAGTGTTGGGCCCTCCCACAGAGGGTCAGATCCGGGATCCCATTGGTCTGGTGAAACTGGCGGAGGAGTGCGTGCATGCCTGCATGCCTGTGTATGCGGCCTTAGATCCCCACCCTCTGCCCTGCTTGTGCTGCATTGCCAGGGAAATGCTGGATGGGTGCCCTCTGGATCCTTCAGGCTGTTCACTGAGACTCAGGAGTGCGCGAGGCACCTTGGGTCCCCGCACTCCACACAGTTTGTGCATAGTTGACAGGCTAGGGATTGGCTGTTGGGCTGCTCAGCCTGATATGCAAGCAGCTGAATGGGACAGACTGAGACTGGGCATTTTCCTGAGAGTGTTGGGCTGGGAGCTGTGAACCTGTGTGATCCAATCGAGTCTTTCCTGGCCAGTTTGTATGGACTGATTGCTGGAGCAGAGTGCATGCTGCTCTGACTTGGTGGGGGCCACTGACCACATCAAGTGGTGCCTTGCAGGCTTGTGTCACGCACCTAGAGCTGTGTTGCAAGAGGCACCCTGAGCCCCTGGTGCCTGGCCCACATCTTCGCAGGCCACAGAGGGTTTTTTTTTTTTTTTTTTTGCAGTAGTGGACAGCCTGCAACAACCTGTGAAAACTTATTTTTGGTAGTGAGCATGGATCCATAGCACACAGCAGCTAATTGTGGAAAGCTCACTGCAAGTCTGAGAAGGAGACCAGCACATAATACGCTAATCTCTTCCCCCAATAGCTGGTGCCGAGTCGCCCAGAGACTATTGCTGAGCAAGTGGTCTGCAGATTAAAGAGGATGGAGAGTCCCCCCACCTTTTTTTTCCTCTCTTCTTTTTAGGTGATCTATCTAATACATCAAAACATTCACAGAACGACAGCCAGAATGAAGAAACAAAGAAATATGTCCGAAGTAAAAGATCAGCAGAAAAGGCTAGAAATGGAGCTAAATGAAACAGGGGTATCCAAACTTTCAGAGACAGAGTTTAGAACACTGATGATAAGAATGTTTAAGGAACTTAGCGAGGACATAAACAAGAATAGGGAAACCATAAAAAACAACCAGTTAGAGCCAAGGAATACAATAACTGAAATGCAGAACACACTGGAAGGAATCGGCAGTAGAAAAGATGAAGCAGAGGAGATCAGCGAATTAGAAGACAAAATAGCAGAAATCACTCAGTTGGAACAACAAAAAGAAAACAGAATAAAAAAGAATGAAAATAGTTTAAGAGACCTCTGGGACAACATGAAACAAAGCAATAAGTGCATTATAGGAACACCAGAAGGAGAAGAGAAGAAGCAAGGGATTGAGAATGTATTTAAAGAAACAATGACTGAAAACTTCCCTATCCTGGTGAAGGAAATCTACATACAAGCCCAGAAAGTGCAGAGAGTTCCAAACAGGCTGAATTCAAACAGGACCACATCAAGATACATCATAGTTAAAATGGCAAAGCTTAAAGACAAAGACAGATTCCTAAAAGCAGCAAGAGAAAGAAAGCAGGTTACATACAAAGGAACTCCTATAAGAATAACAGCTGACTTTTCTTCAGAAACTCTGCAAGCCAGAAGGGAGTGGCAGGACATATTCAAAGTGACTCAAAATCAAGGTCTACGACCAAGATTGCTCTCCCCAGCACGGGTATCACTTAAAATTGAAGGAGAGATAAAGGGCTTCTCAGAAAAGAATAACCTTAAGAAGTTCGTTACCACCAAGCCAGCTTAGTAGGAAATGTTAAAAGGGCTTTTTTAAACAGAAGAAGGGGAAAACAAGCTAACTCAGGAAGACAAGAAATACAAATATCATAATGGCAATAAATATGCACCTATCAATAATCACTTTCAATGTGAATGTGCTAAATGCTCCAATCAAAAGACACAGAGTGGCTGAGTGGATAAGAACACAGGACCCATGCATACACTTTCTACAAGAGACTCATCTCAGATCAAAAGACACACACAGGCTGAAAGTAAAGGGATGGAATAAGATATTTCATGCAAACGGAAATGAGAAAAAAGCTGGGGTAGCAATACTTATTTCAGACAAAATAGACTTTAAAATGAAGACTACAATAAAAGACAAAGAAGGGCACTACATAATAATAAAGGGATCCATTCAACAAGAGGACATAACCCTAGTGAACATCTATGCACCCAATATAGGAGCTCCTGAATATATCAAACAGATTTTGGCCGACATAAAGACAGAGATCAACACTAACACTATCATAGTAGGGGACTTCAACACCCCGTTGTCACCAATGCATAGATCCTCCAGACAGAAAATTAACACGGACATAGTGGCCTTAATTGGCACTTTACACCAGCTGGATTAATTGATTTTTAGAGAATTTCACCCCAAAGTTACAGAATATACATTCTTGTCAAGGGCACATGGAACATTTTTCAAGATAGACCACATGTTAGGCCACAAAACAAGTCTCAACAAATTTAAGAAGATTGAAATCATATCAAGTGTTTTATCTGACCACAATGCTATGAAACTGGAAATCAATTATAAGAAGAAATCTGGAAAGCTTACAAATAGATGGAGGCTAGATAACATGCTACTAAATAGTGGATGAAAAATGAGATCAAGGATGAAATCAAAAAATATCTTGAGAAAAACGAAAATGAAAACACCACGACCCCAAATCTCTGGGATGCAGTGAAAGCAGTCCTAAGAGGGAAGTTCATAGCAGTGCAGGCCTACCTAAGAAGGAAGAAAAATCTCAAATCAACAGACTATCTTTACACCTAAGGTATCTTGAAAAAGAACAGCAAAGCAAGCCGAAAGGGATTATAAGGAAGGAAATAATAGACCAGAGCATAAATAAATGAAATAGAGAACAAAAAACAATAATAAAGATCAATGATACCTAGAGTTGGTTTTTTTGAAAAGATAAAAAAATCGACAAACCATTAGCCTGACTCACCAAGAAAAAGAGAGAGAGGACCCAAATTAATAAAATCAGAAATAAAAGAGGAGAAGTGACAACAGATACCACAGAAATACAGAAAATTTTAAGGAAATACTATGAGCAACTATATGCTAAGAAATTGGACAATTTGGAAGCAATGGATAAATTTCTAGAAGCAGGCAATCAACCAAGTTTGAACCAAAAAGAAACAGAAACTCTGAACAGACTGAGTACTGCCAAAGAAATTGAATCAGTAATCAACAATCTTCCAACAAATAAAAGCACTGGACCAGATGGTTTCACAGGTGAATTTTATAAAACATTCAAAAAAGAATAAGTACCTATTCTCCTCAAATTATTCCAAAAAATACAGAAGGAGGGAAGGCTCCCAAACTCTTTCTATGAAGCCACTATCACCGTGATTCCTAAGTTAGACAAAGATATTACAAAAAAGGAAACCTACAGGCCGATATGCCTAATGAACATAGATGCAAAAATTCTCAACAAAATACTAGCAAACCGAATTCAGCATCACATTAAAAACATCATACACCACTATCAAGTGGGATTCATTCCTGGTATGCAAGGTGGGTTTAATATCAGCAAATCAATTAACGTAATACATCACATTAACAAAATGAAAAATAAAAATCATATGATCATATCAATAGATGCAGAAAAAGCATTTGCCACAACCCAGCAGCCATTTATGAGAAAAACGCTTAGCAAAGTGGGAATAGTGGGATCATATCTCAACATAATAAAGGCCATATATGATTAGCCCACAGAAAATATCGTACTCAATGGGGAAAGGGTAAAAGTTTTACCCTTAAGATCAGGAACAAGACAAGGGTGCCCACTTTCACCACATGTATTTAACATAGTTCTGGAAGTTCTAGCCACAGCAATCAGACAAGAAAATGAAATAAAAGGCATCCAAATTGGAAAAGAGGAAGTAAAATTGTCATTATATGCAGATGACATGATACTATATAGAGAGACCCCCAAAGCCTCCACCAAAAAACTGCTAGAACTGATAAACAAATTTGGTAAGCCAGCACGATACACAATTAATATTCAGAAATCAGTTGCATTTGTATACACCAATAATGAACTGTCAGAATATGAAATCAGGAAATCAATCCCTTTTACAATTGCTTGAAAAACTAGAATATCTAGGAATCAATTTAACCAAAGAAGTAAAAGACCTGTACTCAGAAATTATGAGACACGAGAGAAATCAAAGAAGATACAAATAAATGGAAATACATACCATGCTCATGGAGAGGAAGAATTAATATTGTTTAAATGTCAATACTGGTCCAGCCAAGTGGCATGGTGGTTAAACGCTGGCTTGGGAAGCCAGCGGCCCCGATTCTGGTCCCACATATGATGGCCAGTAACACTGCCCTCAAAAAACAATGTCAATACTGCTTAAGGCAATATATAGATTCAATGCAATTCCAATCAAATTGCCAAGGACTTTTTTTCTCAGAAATAGAACATAGAATCCTAAAATTTATATGGAACCACAAAAGACCCTGAATAGACCCACTAATCTTGTGAAATAAGAACAAAGTGGGAGGCATCACACTACCTGACATCAAAACATACTACAAGGTTACAGTAATCAAAACAGTATGGTACTGGCATGAAAACAGACACATAGACCAGTGGAACAGAATAGGGAGCCCAGGAATAAACCCATCCATATACGGTCATTTAATCTATGACAATGGAAGCAGGAATTTACACTGGAGTAAAGATAGTCTATTTAATAAATGGTGCTGGGAAAATTGGACTGACATGTGCAAAAAAATGAAAATGGACCACCTACTTACACCATATACGATAACAAACTCAAAATGGATTAAGGACTTAAATGTAAGACCTGAAACCATAAAACTCCTAGAAGAAAACATACGTGTAAGTTTGAAGACATTACCATGAGTAATATTTTTACTGATATATCCCCTCAGGCAAGGAAAAGAAAAGAAAAAATGAACATATGGGATTACATCAAAGTTAACTTTTTTCACAACAAAGGAAATCATCAATAAAACAAATAGGCAGCCTACTGAATTGGAGAATATATTTGTGAACGATATAGCTGATAAGATGTTAATATCCAAAATTTATAAAACACTCATGCAACTCAACACCAAAAACAAACCAACAACCCAATTTAAAAATGGGCAGAAGATATGAAGAGACATTTCTCTAAAGAGGACATACAGATGGCTTACAGGCATATGAAAAAATGTTCAACGTCACTGATCATTAGGGAAATCCAAATAAAAACCACAGTTAGATACCAACTCACTCCAGTCAGAATGGCTATCATCAATAAATCAGCAAAAAAAAGTTCTGGTGGGGCTGTGGGGAAAAGGGAACCCTGCTGCACTGTTGGTGGGATTGCAGATTGGTGCAGCCACTATGGAAGTCAGTATGGAGGTATCTCAAAACACTGGAATTGAAACTACCTTTTGACCCAGCAATTCCACTCCTAGTTATTTATCCTAGAAAACCCAAGACACTAATTCAAAAAAATATATGCACCCCTATGTTCATTGCAGTGCTATTTACGATGGCCAAGACCTGGAAACAATCGAAATGTCCATCGGTAGACGACTGCATTAAGAAACTGTGGGGCCTCCCGAGTGACGTGGTGGTTAAGCGCTGGCTTTGGAAGCCAGTGGCCCCGGTTCGTGTCCCACATATGAGGGCCAATGACACTGCCCTCAAGAAAAAAAAAGAAAAAAGAAACTGTGGTACATTTACACAATGGAGTATTACACAACTATAAAGAAGTAAGAAATTGTACCATTTGTAATTATATGGATGGACCTAGAGAACATTATGTTAAGTGAAATAAGTCAGAGAAAGACAAATACCATATGATCTCACTTATATGTGGAATCTAAAGAAATGCATAACAAAGCAATGTAAACAGAAATAGTCTTAGATACACAAAGAAAAAACTGATGAGGGCTAGATGGAATGGAGATGGGCATGAGGGAGAAGGGGAAGGGATGAGGCAATACAAACTGATAACTACAATCCTACTGCAGAGACAGAAGAGACAGTTTAGGGAATATAATCAATAATGTTGTAAATATTTTTTTACGGGACCAGAAGGACTAATGTCTTGTCAGGGAGACCACTTCATGGATGGTGTAGTGGCCTGAGCACTGCATTGTACATCTGAAGCTGCTGCTAAATAATATTAGATGTTGACTATAATTTAACACATATATAGTCATGGGATGGGGAATATAGTGTGGAGATGTAGTCATGGAATTGTAATAGATATGTATGATATCGGGGTGGGGGATAAGTGGAGGGGGAGTGGTAGTCATTTTTTCAGGTGTGAAAAAGTTAACTATTGCATTGTTTTGTACATCTGTAATTAATAATTTTTAAAAAGTTAAAAAAAAAGAAAGTAATTGCTGGTTGACATGTAGCTGTTGCCATTTTATTATTTATAATTTTGATCCTTTTTTTCCATCTTAAATAAGTCCCTGTAACATCCTTGTAATGCTAATTTGGTGATGATGAACTCCTCTACCTTTTTCTTGTCTGGGAAGCTCTTAATCTGTTCTTTAACTCTAAATTATAACTTTGCTGGGTAGAGTAATCTTGGTTGTAGGTCTTTGCTTTTTATTACATTGAATATTTTGTGCCATTCCTATCTGGCCTGCAAAGTTTCTGTTGAGAAATCAGGTGACAATCCCATGGGAGTTCCCTTGTAGTTAACTAACTGTGATTCTCTTACTCCTTTTAAGATTCTGTCTTTGTCTTTAACCTTTGCCATTCAAATTATAATGTGCCTTGGTGTTAATCTTGTTTGAGCCTCCCTGTGCTTCCAGGACTTGTATATCTATTTACTTTGCCAGGTTAGAAAAGTTTTCAGTCATTATTTCTTCAAATAACTTCTCAATCCCTTGCTTTCTCTCTTTTTCTTCTGGTATCCCTATGATGCAAATATTGTTAAGATCGATGTTGTCCCAGAGGTCTCTTAAATTGTCTGCATTTTTTTTTGGATTCCGTTTTCTTTTTGTTATTCCAATTGGCTGTTTTGTTCTACCTTGTCTTCCAAATCACTGACTCGATTCTCTGCTTCATCTAGTGTGCTAGTGATTCCTTCTAGTGCGTTCTTCATTTCTGTTATTGTATTCTACACTTCTGACTGATTTAATTTTATGCTTTCAATGTCCTTTTTTATGTTTCTCTCTTTATGGAAGCTCTGTCTAAGTTTCTTGAGCATCTTTCTAACCATTATTTTGAACTCTGTATCTGGTAGGTTGCTTGCCTCAATTTTGTTTATTTTTTTTTCTGGAGTTTTCTCCTTTTCTTTCATTTGGAATATATTTCTTTGTTTCCTCATTTTTGTGGCATCTCTGTTGTTTCTAAGTGTTAGGTAGATCTGCTATATCCCTCAGTAATGTCCAGGTGGCCTTATATAGTAGATCACCTATGGGTCTCAGTGGCACGGTCTCTCTGGTCACCTGTACTAGGTACTCCAGGAGTGTTACTTGTGTGGATTGTGTCTCCTCTCCTGTTATAGTCGAACTTTGGTTGCTATTGGCATATCGGTGGGTGGGATTGACTCTGAGGCTCATTTACTGTGGGTTTTGACCATGTCCACAGCTTACAGGCTGTTGTGCAGGGTGC
Source organism: Aselliscus stoliczkanus (assembly GCA_033961575.1). Taxonomy (NCBI): domain Eukaryota; kingdom Metazoa; phylum Chordata; class Mammalia; order Chiroptera; family Hipposideridae; genus Aselliscus; species Aselliscus stoliczkanus. The sequence goes on from CM066737.1 coordinate 77,579,206, forward strand.
TTAACTCACTGAGTGAGATTTGCCTTAGTGGGCTGTGGTGCCTATTGAGACCACTTGGATGTGCCACATGTGGGGTTAAGTGGGTGGTGCTCTGCTATGGTCTGAAGGCAACTTCCAAGTGTGTTTGTTCTGCAGCCTCTTGCAAGTGGCTCCAGTGCAGGCCAGGTCACACACTGCCTATGTGTGGCCAGGGACTACCTCATAAATGCTACAAAGAGATCCACAGGTGTTTGTTGCCTGTGCTAAACCTGGAGGCATGTGGGAGAGCCACAATGTGAACTGAGGATGTCTGTTACCAGTTATGGGCCTGGAGTAACTCCACAAAATGCCAGAAAACCCCAAGGCCCGCTGCCACCTTCCAGCTCCCTTAAAGTTCAGCTACTGATAAAGCCTCATATGGTATGCAAGTTGAGTGAGGCAGGGTCTGAAGGAGTAACTACATTGGGAAGAGTTATTGTCACTAGGTTAATGTAAATTCTGATTTGGTGCCAGTGCTGCATGAAGCTATGCAGCAAAAGTCTCAGAGCACACCAAAGCCAGTTATCATTTGCCTGGGGTCTGTTGGACTCTGACAGTTTTCCAAGAAAGAGTATAATGGGGGCAGTACTGGCTGTTCTTAAAGAATGGGCCTCTGGCATTGGGGTAGTTGAGTCAGGTAGGGTCCCATTGTGTCATCAGAGTGGATTTGTAGAGCTCACCAGTCTAATCGGATTCTGATTTGGCCATAAGCGCAGGGGATGGGCTCAACACAGGAAAGATGGCACCAGCCTGCCAGTTGCATGGGAGGAAGAACTCTTATAGGGAAAATGCTGACTGTCCTCCAGCCCTTGTCTGCCCCCTCAAAGTCACACAACTTAATTTGCCCCCTGCATGTCTCTGACACTCTCTGATTTACTGTCCCTCTGTTGGAGCCCAAGCTGAATACCTGGGAGTGAGAGTCTGTGTGTAGGCCCTTTAAGAGAACCCTTGGGTTTTCTGCCATCTTCCTTCCCACCCAGATGGTCAGAATCCTCACTGTTTTTCACAGCCAGAGATTGTGGGGGCTCATGTGCCTGGCACCAGTTCTGTGTGCTGGGGAGGCCTGTATGGAGCTGGGGTCTCTCGCTTCTCTGGGGGAACCACCATGGCCAAGATATCCCTCCAGGTTATCAACCACCACACGGAGGTATGTGGTTAGCCAGTTCCATATCTCCTCCCCTCCTACCAGTCTTGACATGACTTCTTCTTTATATCATTAGTTATAAAACTTCTGTTCAGCCAGATAGGTCTCCACATTGTTTGTTCTATAATTTAGCTGTAATTTTAATTTGTTATGGAACAATGGAACAAAGCAGGCACAGTGTTTATCTATTTCACCATCTTGAGTCTCCCTCCTTAATGGTAATTTTATTTTATTATTATTCTTAATTAAAGTCTAATGGGGTGACAACTGTTAGCATAGTTACATAGATTTCAGGTGTACACTAATTCTGTAATACATCATCTATATATCACATTATGTGTTCACACCCAGACCCAGTTTTCTTTCATCACCAAATATTTGATCCGTTTTACCCACATCTAACATCCCCTGCCCCTTTTACCCTCTGGTAACCACTAAACTGTTGTCTGTGTTTATGAGTTCTGTTTCCTCATGTGTTTTTCTTGTTCTTTTGTTGTTTTCAGTTTTATATACCACATATCAGTAAAATCATATGGTACTAGACTTTTTCTGTCTGACTTATTTCGGTTAGTATAAAAATCTCAAGATCCATCCATGTTGTCCCCAGTGGCACTATTTTATCTTATGGAAGAATAGTATTCCGTAGTGTATATACACCATGTCTTCTTTATCCACTCATCTATTGAAAGACACCTTTATTGTTTCCATGTCTTGGCCACTGCATATAAAGCTGCAATGAACATTGGAGCACATATACCTTTACAGATAAGTGTTTTCAGATTTTTTTTTGGTAGATACCCAGGAGAGGGATTGCTGAGTCATATGGTAATTCTAGTCTTCATTTTTAGAGGAACCTCCACACTGCCTTCCATAGTGGCTGCACCAGTCTGCATTCCCATCAACAGTATATGAGGGTTCCTTTTTCTGCTCAGCCTCTCCAACACTTGTTATTATTTGTATTGTTGATGATAGCCATTCTAACTGATGTGAGATGATATCTCATTGAGGTTTTTATTTGCATTTCTCTGATGATTAGTGATGTTGAGCATTTTTTCATATGTCTATCGGCCATCTGTATGTCCTCTTTGGAGAAATGTCTATTCAGGTCCTCTGATCATTTTTTATTGGATTTTTTGTTGTTGTTGAGTTGTATGAGTTCCTTATATATTTTGGATATTAGCCTCTTATTGGAGGCATTGTTTGCAAAAGTCTTGTAGCATTCAATTGTTTGCCTCTTTATTTTGCAAATGGTTTCTTTTGCTCTGCAGAAGCTTTTAAGTTTGATATAGGCCCATTCATTTATTTTACCTTTAACTTCCCTTGCCGTTGAAGTCAAATTCATAAAATCCTCTTTGAACCCAAGGTCCATAAGCTTAGTACCTATGTTATCTTCTGTGCAGTTCATTGTTTCAGGTCTTATGTTTAGATCTTTGATCCATTTTGAGTTTATTTTGGTACACGGTGACAGATAGCAGTATAGTTTCATTCTTTTGCACATGGCTTTCCAATTCTCCCAGCACCGTTTATTGAAGGGGCTTTCTTTTTTCCATTATATGTTTTTGGCTTCTTTGTCAAAAATTATCTGTCCATATTTATGTGGGTTTATTTCTGGGTTCTTGATTCTATTCCATTGGTCTGTATGTGTGTTTTTCTGCCAATACCATAATGTTTTGATGATTGTTGCTCTGTAGTACAAGCTGAAGTCAGGGAGTGTGATACCTCCAGCATTGTTTTGTTTTGTTGTTTTGTCCCTTAGGATTGGTTTGGATATTCAGGGGCTTTTGAGGCTCCATACAAATCTGAGGATCTTTTGTTCTAATTCTTTTAAAAATGCCATTGGGAATTTGATGGGGATTGCATTAAATCTGTATATTGCTTTGGGTAATATGGCCATTTTAACTATGTTGATTCTTTCAATCCATGAACACTGAATATCTTTGCACTTCTTTGTTTCTTCTTCAATTTCTTTTAAAAATGTCTTATAGGTTTCAGTGTACAGGTCTTTGACACCCTTGGTTAATTTATTCTTAGGTATTTTATTCTTTTTATTGGAATTATTATTTTTTGTTTTTATTTCTTTTTCTCGGATTTCATTGTTAATATATAGGAATGCAACATGTTTTTGTATATTGATTTTGTAGCCTGCAACATTTCTGTATTCATTTATTGTTTCTAATAGCTTTTTGGTGGAGTTTTTAGGGTTTTCTATATATAGCATAATGTCATCTGCAAAAAGTGACAGTTTAACTTCTTCATTCCCTATTTGGATGCCTTTTATTCCATTCTCTTGCCGTATTGCTCTGGCTAGGACTTCCAATGCTATGTTGGAAAACAGAGGTAATAGGGTACAGCCCTGTCATATTCCTCAATGTAGAGCAAAGGGCTTCAGTTTTTCACCATTAATTATGATGTTATCTGAGGATTTGCCATATATGGCCTTTATTATGGTATGGTATTTTCCTTCTAGACTAATTTATTAAGTGTTTAATTATAAATGGGTATTGTATCTTGTCAAATGCTTTTTCTGCATCTATTGATATGATCATATGACTTTTGTCCTTTATTTTCTTTATGTGGTGTTACATTGTTTTGAACAATGGCTTGCCATTTTGTCCACAGCCCCATCTTGTTAGCTGTTAATTCCAAGAAACAACCGTTACCACTTCCCCAGGTGTTGCTAATTGATAAGATCAGCTAACGCTTGTTTTCGGCTTCTGTAATATGCTTCGATTGCTACCAGCTGCTCGAACCCTGCCTAACAGGATGCAGTTTTTGCCTTCATGAGCAAACCGCTGAGCTTACTTGGGGCCATGAGGTTTGGAGAGACATGAGTCCTCTCATGGTCACCAGGTTTTATACTAAAGACTCCCACTTTGGCTTACTGACTACAGTGTCTTCTGTTAAGCTTGCTGAATTCTAAATATAACATTTGGAGGTCCCAGCCAGATAGTGCCTAGCAGCACCCGGTTTCCGATGCTGCAGGAGGGTAGCCTCCCCTGGACAGCTGCCATTCTCCTGAGTATATCTAGGGGAGTGCACGCCTGAGATGTTCCAGGGCCCCAGAGATGTCACTCGGTTGATGTGACAGCCGAATGGGGAATGCAGGCCATGCCTTTACATCTCTTTGGAGTCAGTACTGAAACCTCCGGAGGTGAGTCAGTTTTATTTGACTTGTAAATTTTGTTTAGTGTCTCTTTGTCTGTGACCGGTTTTGGGGGTTGAGGGAGGATCTGGATGCAGTTAAATCCTCCCTGACAGACTCTCACTAAGATATTTGTTGAGAGTCCTGGGTCTCAGCGAGTGACAATTATGTGCCCCTGACACATATCATTAAGAGTTTGTTGTAGATGAATCATCATTGTGTGGTTTGTCGTTTTTGTCTGTTTGTCAGGGCCCTTCTTCAGGATATTTCTTGTTTTTTCCCTGTGTCTCATTCCTTTTTCCTCCTCTGCGTTCTTTCCTTGTCCAACTGACACCTCCTTTCTTTCTACACCATTTCCAGACCATCAGACATGAGGACTCTCCAAAAACTCTTCTTTTCCTCTCTTTCACCTTGATTACAGTCATCTCCCTCTGTTTCATAATGGGGGGGGGTGTCTAGTACTGTCAAGATGCCTTTACAATATATGTTAGGCAACTTTAAAGCTGTTTTTTTCTTTCCGGGGATTATGGTGGGACAAAACTTTCTAAGGGGAAATTAAGAACTTTCTGTGAATTAGATTGGCTGACTTTTGGATTTGGTTGGTCGGACTTGGGTCCTTGGACCCCCAGACCGCCCAGGCTTTCTGGAATGTTGTTACAGGAACCCTGGGACATCCTGATCAATTTCCTTATATAGATCAATGGTTATACCTAGTCCTAAATCCCCCACCTTGGCTGAGAAAATCACCGCTACAGACCGGAGCATGGGTTCTTTTAGCAAGCTTTAATGGAGGACCTACTCGGGGGCCACAACCAAGTCCCCCTGTTCTCACCCAAATTCCAGAAGAGGTGGACCTGCCTCCCCCTTTTCACCCACAAGGTCCACCCCAGCTTGCGCCGGGAGGTACCCCATGAAGAAGAAAGGCCTCCCTCATTCTCGCCGCCACTTACCCGAAGTCGTACCCAGGCTTGCGAGGATGGGCTAGGACCCTTGGCAACAGGAGACCCTATCCTTCCCTTAAGGGAGGCTCCCCCCACTGAGGGAAACTTGGGGGGGGCAGCCCTTTTTGGTCTATGTCCCAATTTCCACAAGCGACCTTTATAATTGGAAAACCCAAAAGCCACCATTTTCTGAGAAACCTCAGGCTCTAATTAGTTTACTTAAGCCTGTTTTCCATACTCACCAACCAACCTGGGATGACTGTCAACAACTCCTTGTCACCATCTTCACTTCAGAAGAGAGGGACAGAATTAGGCTTGAAGAAAGAAAGGCTGCTCTTGGGCCAGGAAGGGGCTCACTTGAGGAGAACAGGGACCAAATTGAGGAGCTATTCCCATCCCTCTGACCCCACTGGGACCCAAATTCAGTGGGAGGGAAGGCTTCCTTGAACACTTTTCACCATGTTCTTCTGTCAGGCATAAAAGCAGCAGCCAGAAAATCTACCAATCTGTCTAAAGTCACCAAAATGTTTCAAGGGCCCCAAGAATCACCCATATTTTTTCAGGAGCATCTCTGTGAGGCTTATAGAGTTTACACCCTCATTGATCCAGATGCTCCAAAAAACCAGCAAGGCTCTAATTTAGCCTTTGTAACTCAGTCAACTCCCAACATCAGAAGAAAACTCCAAAAATTAGAAGGGTTCCAAGGAATGAATTGGTCCCAATTGATAGAAGTAGCCCAGAAGGTGTTCAATAACAGGGAATCCCTCAGGGAATGAAACAGGAAAAGAGATTAGCCAGGGCAATTGTAGCAGCATTTCAGGAGACAGGCCCCTAGGCAGAGGAGGTCCACGAAAGAACTCACAACCAAGGGTCAGAACCTGGCTAGGAAGAAATCAATGTGCCTTTTGTAAAAAGGAAGGACATTGGAAGACAGAATACCCAGAAAGACCTGATAGAAAGGGAAGAAGGATGCCCCAAGCCCCACGAGTCTTAAATTTAGATGAGGACTGGTGGGGCCAGGGCTCCATTCAGCTTAGCCCCCAGGAGCCCAGAGTAACATTACAAATAGGGGGCAAACCAGTTATTTTTCTGGAGGATACTGGTGTGACCTATTCCTTCCTGACCAGGCCTATGGGACCCATAACCCCCAAGAGGACCTCCATTCAAGGGGCCACAGGAACATCAACTCTCTGTCCCTGGACCTTCAAGAGAACAGTTGATCTTGGAAAAAGTACTGTAACTCACTCCTTCCTTGTCATACCAGAATGCCCCTACCTTCTATTGGGGCAAGATCTCCTCTGGAAGCTACAAGCTATTATCTCATTTGAAGGGGATGAAGCCAGCCTTACGGTAAATCCCCCAGTTAGAGGCCCCAGCCCAACTGGGATTTTTCTCACTTGTCCTCTGTCAGAGGAATATGTTTTACAGGAAAAGACACCACCAGGACCCTCACCTGCCCACAACCCATCCACATACCTACAGGAATTCCAACAACTTTTTCCTGCTGTGTGGGCAGAAAATAACCCTCCAGGGCTGGTAAAGCATCAAACCCCGGTTGTAGTCCAGCTGAAGGCTACCGTCATGCTGGTACAGGTAAAACAGCCTCTGATGAGCCTAGAGGTTAAGCCAGGCATCGCCCTACACATTCAATGGCTTTGGGAAGCAAGTATTCTAGTCCCTTGTAAGTCTCCCTGGAACACCCCCTTACTCCCTGTCCTAAAACCTGGGACAAGAGACTACTGACAAGTGCAGGATCTGACGGTAGTTAATAAGTGGGTTGAAACTGTTCACCCAACCATACCCAACCTGTATACCCTACTCAGCCTTCTTTCCCCTAAACGGAAGTTCTACACTGTCTTAGATTTAAAAGATGCCTTCTTTAGCATCCCCTTGGCCCCTTCCAGTCAGCCTATCTTTGCTTTTGAATAGACAGACCCAGAGGCAAGAGCCTCAGGGCAATTGACCTGGACTCGGTTGCTGCAGAGATTCAAAGACTCCCCAACCCTGCTTGATGAAGCCCTGAGCCTGGACATCCTCACCATCTGGCAAATGTACCCTGAAAGCACTCTGCTACAATATGTAGATGACCTCCTCCTCACCACTGACACTGAAGCTGAATGTAGAGAAGCCACCAAAAGTCTCCTAAGTACCCTACAGGCCTTAGGATATCGGGTATCAGCCGAAAGGCGCCAGCTCTGCACTCCTGAAGTCACCTATCTTGGCTACAACATCAGCCAAGTTAAGTGGACACTATCCATCAGCAGCGTTGAAGCAGTCCTGCGGATCCCAGCCCCAAGGACCAAAAGACAAGTACGAGAATTTCTGGGTGCTGTAGGCTATTATAGCCTTTAGATCCCAGGGTTCACAGAAATTTCAAAACCATTATATTCCAGCACGAAGGGGGAACTCTACCATTAAATTGGACTGAGGTTGAACAACAGGTATTGAAAAATTAAAGACTTCTTTTGTCTCGGCCCCTGCCTTGGCATTGCTGGACGTGACCAAGCTGTTTCACCTCTTTGTGAACGAAACAAAAGTCATAGCCAAAGGGATCCTTACCCAAAGCCTAGGACCCTGGAAGAGACCAGTCCCCTATTTGTCAAAAAGGCTTGAACCCGGGCAATAGTGGCCACGGCAATCCTCATCAAGGAGGCTGACAAGGTAACTCTCAGGCAAGAACTGATCTTAACAGCTCCCCATGCCATTGAAACCCTGCTCCAGAGTGCACCCGAGTGCTGAATGTCAAATGCCCAAATCACCCAGTTCCAGGCTCTTCTACTCGATCAGTTCTGCATCAAATTCCACAGAACGCTGCCATCAATCCAGCTAGCCTCCTCCCGGATGACGACCCAAAGGAACCTCTACATAATTGCCTAGAGGTCATCGACACGGTACAGACCGCTCATCCAGATCTCACTGACACCCCATTGGCATCACCAGAGGAGGTACTGTACATGGATGAAAGTGGTTTTGTCCAACAAGGAATCAGGTATGTGGGGGCAGCAGTGGTCACCCTAGACCATACCATCTCGTCACAGTCCTTCCCACATGGGACATCAGCCCAGAGGGCTGAATTCGTTGTCCTTATTCAGGCTCTCCAATGGGCAAAAGACAAATCAGTGACAATCTATACTGATAGCAGGTATGCCTTTGCAATGACACACATACACAGTGCTATTTATAAGGAAAGGGGACTTGTAACCTCAGCAGGAAAGGACATTAAAAACAAAGAGGAAATCTTAGCCTTATTAGAGGCCATCTGGTAGCCCAAAGCAGTAGCCCTGGTACATTGCAGGGGGCACCAAAAAGCAGACTCCCCAGAAGCCAGAGGGAACCAGGCTGCAGATGAAGCTGCCAGAGAAGCTGCCCTAAAACCAGTGGGGCCGCTACAGATTTTAATAACTTTACCTAACTCTAGTCAGCCAACCTCACCAACATACACAGAAAGGGAAGAGAAACTTGCCACACAAAAACTGGCTACCCGGAGCCCTGAGGATGGTGGACCTTACAAGATGGATGGCTTGTGGTCCCTGAGGCTTTACATCAGACGATGGTCAGCCAGCTACACCAGACTACCCACCTAGGCTACTCTAAACTAGCAGAACTTTTTAGGGATAAGTACTACACACCCAATCTAGACAGCATAACAGACAGCATTATTTCCCGATGCACCACTTGCGCTCAAGTAAATGTCAGGCAGTACAGACCCCTTAGCGAGGAGCCCCTCACTGAGTTAGTGATTTGACTCACATAAAACCAATGGGGAATGAACAATGGTTTGCCATTTTGTCCACAGCCCCATCTTGTTAATTGTAAGTTCCAAGAAACAACCGTTACCACTTCCCCAGGTATTCTTAATTGATAAGATCAGCTAACCATGTTTTTGGCTTCTGTAATATGGTTCTATTGCTACCAGCTGCTTGAACCGTGCCAAACAGGATGCGGTTTTTGTCTTTATAAGCAAACCCCTGAGCTTACTTGGGGCCGTGAGGTTTGGAGAGACATGAGTCCTCTCACGGTCACCAGGTTTTAGACTAAAGACTCCCAATTTGGCTTTCTGACTACAGCGTCTTCTGTTAAGCTCGCTGAATTTTAAATATAACAGTTTGATTTGTGTATGTTGTACCATTCTTGTGTCCCTGGTATGAACCCCACTTGGTTGTGATGTATAATGTTTTTAATGCATTGGTTTATTCAATTTGCTAGAAAAGTGTTTAGAATTTTTGCACCTGTTCATCAGAGATATTATTCTGTAATTTTCATTTTTTGTGGTATTCTTACCAGGTTTTGGCATCAGGGATATATTGGCCTCATAAAATGAGTTACAGATAGGCTCTTCTTCAGGTTTTTGGAAGAGTTTGAATAGGGCAGGTATTAAATTCTCCTTAAATGTTTGGTAGAATTCACTAGTGAAGCCATCTGGCCCTGGACTCTTGCATTTGGGAAAGTTCCGGATGACTGATTCACTTTCCTTACTGTTGATTTGTCTCTAGATTTTCTTGTTTTTCATGATTCAGCCTAGGAAGGCTAAGTGTTTCTAAGAATTTGTCCATTTATTCTAGGTTATTGAATTTGGTGGAATATAGTGCTTTTTAGTATTCTTGGGTGATTTTTTTTTTATTTCTTTGGTATCCATGGTAACTCCCCTTTTTCAATTCTAATTTTGTTTATTTGTGCTTTTTCTCTGTTTATCTTAGTGAGTCTAGCCACGTGTTTGTCACTTTTGTTAATCTTTCCAACAACTTAACTCTTTGTTGCGTTATATTTTTTCTATTGTCTTTTTTGTTCTCCATTTCATTTAGTTCTGCTCTGATTTATTATTTTATTCCTTCTGCTGATTTTGGGTTTCATTTATTCTTCATTTTCTAGTGCTTTAAGGCGCAGTCTTAGGTCATTTATGTGGGATGTTTTTTGTTTCTTGAGATAGGTTTGTAATCATATAAATTTCCCTCTTATTAATGCTTTTGCTGCATCCTAATAATTTTGATAGGATGTATTTCATTCCCATTTATTTCTATGTATCTTTTGATCTCCTTATTCTTTAAAAGCCTATTGTTTAATCTCCACATATTATTGGGTTTTGCTGCATTCTTTTTACAGTTGGTGTCAAATTTCAAAGCCTTGTGATCAGAGAATATGCTTGGTATGATTTCTATCTTCTTAAATTTGCAGAAGCTCATTTTATGTTCCCACATAGTATCTATTCTTGAGAATGTTTTAAGTACACTGTAAAAATAATGTGTCTTGGGCTAGCCAAGTGGCACGGTGGTTAAGAGCTGGCTTGGGATGCCATTGGCCCTGGTTCAGGTCCCACATATGAGGGCCAGTGACACTGTCCTCAAAAAAAAATGTGTCTGGTGTTCTAGGATGAAGTGTTCTATGAATGTCAATAGTATGCATTTGGTCTAACGTGTCATTCAGGGCCTATATTCTCTTATTTTCTGTTTGGATGGTCTATCCTTAGCTGCCAATGATGTATTTAGGTCTCCTAATATAATTATGTTTTCTTTCATATCTCCCTTTAGTTTTGTGAGTAGTTGGTTTCTATCTTTTGGTGCTTCCTGACTGGCGTAACATATATTGATGAGTGTTATGTCTTCTTATTGTATTGTCCCCTTTATCATTATGAAATGTCCATCTTTGTCTCTTGTAAACTGTTTTTATCCTGAAGTCTGATTCATCTGATATCAGTATAGCTACACCTGCTTTTCTCTGAATACCATTTTCTTGAACTTTCAATTCCACCTCTCACTTTGTGTCTATATTTGTTCTTGAAGGTGAGATGTATCTCTCGATGGCATCAAATGGTTGGGTTTTCTATTTTGATCCAATTTGCTACTGTGCCTTTTTATTGGTGAGTTCATTTCATTTACATTTAGGGTGATTATTGATACATGAGGATTTCCTATCATTCTATTTCTTTTTTCTGGTGGCTCTGTCTCCATTGCTTCTTTGCTTGTTTGTTGCCGTCTGATGTTTTAGTGAGGTGGAATTCCATGATTTTTCTCTCTTTTTTGTCTGTCTTTGTGCTATATATCTCAGTTCTGGGTTTTTAAGTATAACCATTAAGTTTTTGTAAAAGAAAGATTCATATACAGTATTTTTTCTTCAGCATGCTTCTTACCTCCATACTGATTTCCATAATGGCTGCACCAATCTGCAGTCCCACCAACAGTGCACCAGGGTTCCCTTTTCTCCACACCCTATCCAGCACTTGTTGTTTGTTGATTTATTGATGATAGCCATTCTGACTGGAGTGAGTTGGTATCTCATTGTAGTTTTTTATTTATTTTTATTTTTTTTATTTTTTTTAAAGATTTTATTGGGGAATTGGTGGAGGGGAACAGCGTTGGGGAATCGGGGAAGGGGAACAGACAAGTTGCTGTCTTTTTGTTCTTCAGTTTAGTTGCGGAGGATGTTGCTTCACTGTTGGTATCGTCATTGCGCTCTTCCCGGATGAGGCAGATCGGTCGCTGGCCTCTGGATGTCGCTCACCACGGCTATTGGCAGCTCACGCTTGGCTGACAGCCGCTCACGCTGGCTGCAGGCCACTCACTGTAGCCTATGGCAGCCCACTGCAGCAGGGGCTGCAGCCCACACCATCACCGGGGCTTGCACAGCCCAACTCCAGGTGGAGTTGTTGTTAGCTGTAGAGGGCAGTGTCACTGGCCCTCATGTGAGATCCGAACCGGGGCCGCTGGCATCCCAAAACCAGCGCTTAACCAATGCGCCACTCAGCCGGCACTCATTGTAGTTTTTATTTGCATTTCTCTGATGATTAGTGAGGTTGAACATTTTTTTCATATGACTATAGGCCATCTGTATGTCCTCTTCAGAGAAATGCCTCTTCATATCCTCTGCCCATTTTTTAATTGGGTTGTTTGCTTTTTTGGTGTTGAGTTTCATGAGTGTTTTATAAATTTTGGATATTAACCCCTTATCAGATATAACATTGCCAAACATATTCTCCCATTGAGTAGGTGGCTTATTTATTTATTTATTTATTTATTTATTTATTTATTTTTATTTTATTTTATTTATTTCTTAGCTGAGCCATCCTGCCACCTGTTGGCAGCTCAACGGCAAATCAGCTCAGGCTGGCATCGAACCGCCATTGTGCAGAGCTCAGCTCGCACTCTTGAGCGAGCTCTTAACCAACTGAGCCACTCAGCTGGCCCCTAATTATTTACTCTCTGTCCCGTTAGAGAATAAGCTTGATGCCTCTTTTTTTTTTTTTAAGCCAGTGTCACTGGCCCTCATATGTGGGACCCGAACTGGGGCCGCTGGCTTACCAAGCCAGCGAGTAACCACTGCACCACTCGGCTGGCCCTTTTTGTTTTATTGATTTCCTTTGCTGTGAAAAAAATCTTTTCTGTTTGATGTAATCCGATATGTTCATTTTGTCTTTCATTTCCACTGTCTGAGGGGATACATCAGTAAATATATTACTGAGGGTAACGTCTGGAAATTTATTCCCTATGTTTTCTTCTAGGAGTTTTTGGTTTCAGGTCTTACATTTAAGTCTTGAATCCATTTTGAGTTTTTTCTCATATATGGTGTAAGTAGGTGGTCTATTTTCATTTATTTGCATGCGTCAGTCCAATTTTCCCAGCACCATTTATTAAATAAACTATCTTTACTCCCATGTAAATTCTTGCTTCCATTGTCATAGTTAAAATGACCGTATATGGATGGGTTCATTCCTGGGCTCTCTATTCTCTTCCGTTGTCTTATTTCTCTGATTTTATGCCTACCAAACTGTTTTCATTACTGTAGCCTTGTATTATGTTTTGATGTCAGGTAGCGTTATGCCTCCCACTTTGTTCTACTTTCTCAAGATGGCCGTGCTATTTGGGGTCTTTCGTGGTACCATATAAATTTTAGGATTATATTGTATTTCTGAGAAAAATGTCCTTGGTAGTTTGATTGGAATTGCATTGAATCTATATATTGCCTTAGGTAGTATTGACATTTTAAGTATATTATTTCTTCCTATCCATGAACATGGTATATAATTCCATTTATTTGTATCTTCTTTGATTTCTCTCCTCAGTGTCTCATAATTTTCTAAGTACGGGTCTTTTACTTCTTAAGTTAAATTGAATCCTAGATATTTTATTGTTTCTGAAGCAATTGTAAAAGTGATTGATTTCCTGATTTCTCCTTCTGATAGTTCATTATTGGTGTATAGAAATGCAACTGATTTCTGAATATTAATTGTGTATCGTGCTGCCTTATCAAATTCGTGTATCAGTTCTAGCAGTTTTTTGGTGGAGGCTTTGGGGGGTCTCTCTATATAGTATCATGTCATCTGCATATAATGACAATTTTACTTCCTCTTTTCCAATTTGGATGCCTTTTATTTCATTTTCTTGTCTGATTGCTGTGGCTAGAACTTCCAGAACTATGTTAAATACATGTGGTGAAAGTGGGCAGCCTTGTCTTGTTCCTGATCTTTGAGTACAATGCGTACGATGTTTTCTGTGGGCTTATCATATATGGCCTTTTTTATATTGAGATATGAATCCACTATTCCCACTTTGCTAAGAGTTCTTATCTTAATGGCTGCTGGATTTTGTCAAATGCCTTTTCTGCATCTATTGATATGATCATGAGATTTTTATTTCTCATTTTTTTAATGTGATGTATTATGTTCATTGCTTTGTGGATATCGAACCAACCTTGCATAACAGGAATGAATCCTACCTGATTGTGGTGTATGATCTTTTCAATGTGATGCTGAATTTGGTTTGCTAGTATTTTGTTGAGAATTTTTGCATCTATGTTCATTAGGGATATTGGCCTGTAGTTTTCCTTTTTTGTAATATCTTTGTCTGACTTAGGAATCAGGGAGATAGTGGCTTCATAGAAAGATCTTGGGAGCCTTCCCTTCTTCTGTATTTTTTGGAATAGTTTGAGGAGAATAGGTATTAATTCTTTTTTGAATGTTTTGTATAATTCACCTGTGAAGCCATCTGGTCTAGGACCTTTGTTTGTTGGAAGATTGTTGATTACTGATTCAATCTTTTGGCATTAGTCAGTGTTCAGAGTTTCTGTTTGTTTTTGTTTCAGACTTGGTAGATTATATGCTTCTAGAAACTTATCCATTTGATAGCATATAGTTTCTCATAGTAATTTCTTAAAATTTTTATGTATTTCTGTGGTATCCATTGTCACTTTTTCGGTTTCATTTCTGATTTTATTAATTTGGGTCCTCTCTCTCTTTGTCTTAGTGAGTCTGGCTAAGGGTATGTTGATTTTGTTTATCTTTTCAAAAAACCAACTCTTGGTTTCATTGATCTTTTGTATTTTTTTTGTTCTCTATTTTATTTATTTCTGCTCTGGTCTTTATTATTTCCTTCTTTATACTCCTGTTAGGCTTGTTTTGCTCTTCTTTTTCAAGTTCCCTTAGGTGTAAAGATAATCTGTTGATTTGAGATTTTTCTTCTTTCTTTAGGTAGGCCTGCACTGCTGTGAATTTCCTCTTAGGACTGCTTCGCTGCATCCCAGAGATTTTGGGTCATGGTGTTTTCGTTTTCATTTGTCTCGAGGTATCTTTTGATTTACCTCTTGATCTCATTTGTGACCCACTTGCTATTTAGAAGCATGTTATTTAGCCTCCGTGTATTTGTAAGCTTTCTAGGTTTCTTCTTATAATTGATTTCTAGTTGCATAGCATTCTGGTAAGAGAAGAAACTTGATATGATTTCAATCTTCTTAATTTTTTTCAGACTTGTTTTGTGGCCTAAGATGTGGCCTACCTTGGAGAAAGTTCCATGTGCACTTGAGAAGAATGTACATTCTATAATTTTGGAGTGAAATGCTCTAAAAATATCAATTAAATCCAGCTGGTCTAAGTGTCATTTGAGGTCCCTATGTCCGTGTTGATTTTCTGTCTGGAGGATCTGTCCATTGGTGAAAACGGGGTTTTGAAGTCCCCTACTATGATAGTGTTACTGTTGATCTCTCTCTTTATGTCTGTCAAAATCTGTTTGGTATATTTAGGAGCTCCTAGGTTGGGTGCATGGATGTTTACTAGGGTGATGTCCTTTTGTTGAATCAATCACTTTGTTATTATGTAGTGTCCGTCTTTTTCTTTAATTGTAGTTTTCATTTTAAAATCTTTTTTTGTCTGAAATAAGTATTGCTACTCCAGCTGTTATCTCATTTCCATTTGCATAAAATATCTTATTTCAGCCCTTGAATTTCAGTCTGCGTGTGTCTTTGATCTGAGATAAGTCTCTTGTAGACAGCATATGCATGGGTCCTGTTTCCTTAACCACTCAGCCACTCTATGTCTTTTGTGTGGAGTATTTAGCCCATTCACATTTAAAGTGATTACTGATAGGTGCATATTTATTGCCATTTTGTTATTTGTATTTCTTGTCTTCCTGGGTTAGCTTGTTTTCCCCTTCTTTTTAAAAAAGCCCTTTTAACCTTTCTTGCAATGCTGGCTTCGTGGTAATGAACTTCTTAAGCTTATTCTTTCCGGAGAAGCGTTTTATCTCTCCTTCAATTTTAAGTGATTGCTGTGCTGGGTAGAGCAATCTTGGTTGTAGGCCTTTATTTTGTTTCATTTTGAGTATCTCCTGCCACTCCCTTCTGGCCTGCAGAGTTTCTGAAGAAAAGTCAGCTGTTAGTCTTATAGGATTTCTTTTGTATGTAATCTGCTGTGTTTCTCTTGCTGCTTTTAGGATTCTGTCTTTGTCTTGAAGCTTTACCCTTTTAACTATGATGTGTCTTGGTGTGGGTCTCTTTGGATTCAGCCTATTTGGAACGCTCTGCACTTCCTGGGCAAGTATGTCGATTTCCTTCACCAGGGTAGGGAAGTTTTCAGTCATTATTTCTTAAAATACATTCTCAATCCCTTGCTTCTTCTCTTCTCCTTCTGGTATTCCTATGATGGAAGTGTTGTGTTTCATCTTGTCCCACAGGTCTCTTAAACTATTCCCTTTCTTTTTTCTTTTTTTTTTTCTTTTTGTTGTTCCAACTCGGTGATTTCTGCTATTTTGTCTTCTAATTCGCTGATCTGCTCCTCTGCTTCACTGAATCTACTGGTGATTCCTTCGAGTGTTTTCTTCATTTCAGTTATTGTGTTCTTTAGTTCTAACTGTTTGTTTTTTATGTTTTCCCAATCCTTCTTTATGTCCTCGCTAAGTTCCTTAAACATTCTTATCATCAGTGTTCTAAACTCTGTCTCTGAAAGTTTGGATACCTCTGTTTCATTTAGTTCCATTTCTAGAGTTTTCTTCTGATCTTTTACTTGGGGCATGTATTTTTTGTTTCTCCATTCTGGCTGTGTTTCTGTGAATATTTCAATGTATTAGATAGATGACCTAGAAAGAAAAGAGAAGAAAAATTAAAAGAGGTGTCGGGACTCTCCATCCTCTTTAACTGTAGACCACTTGCTCAACAATACAGAGTCTCTGGGCGACTCAGCACCAGCTATTGGGGGGAAGGGTTTAACATGGTATGCACCGGCCTCCCTCTCAGGCTTGCAGTGAACTTTCTGCAATTAGCTACTGTGTGCTCTGGACCAGGCTAACTACCAAAAATCTTCACAGGTTGTTGTGGGTTGTCTGCTGCTGCGAAAGCCCCACTGTGGCCTGTGGAGGTGTGGGCCAGGCACTAGGGACCAGGGTGCCTCTGGCAATAGAGTTCTAGGAGTGCTGGGCAGGTCCCTAAGGCACCACTGAATGTGGTCAGTGGCCCCCACGAAGTCAGAGCAGCATGAACTCTCCACCAGCCAGCAGCCCATACAACCTCGCCAAGAAATCCCTGATCGCATCACACAGATACACAGCTCCTGGCCCAACACTCTCATGAAAACTCCCCATCTCAGCCTGTCTGAATCAACTGCCCGCATATCAATCTAAGCAGCCCAACAGCCAATCCCCAGCCTGTCAACTCTGCACAAACAGTGCGGAGAGCGGGGACCTAATGCGGCTTGCACAATCCTGAGTGAGTGTCAGTGAACATCCTGATGGAGCTGGAGAGCACCCGCCCTACATTTCCCTGGTTATGCAGCACAAGCAGGGCAGGGTTTGAATACCCAATGTTACTCGTGTACTCCTGCATCTCAGTGAACAGCCTGATGCAGCCAGAGGGCACCTGCTCAGCGTTTCCCTGGCAATGCAGCACAAGCAGGGCAGAGGGTGGGATCCAAGGCCGCATGTGTATGAATGCACACATGCACACATGCACTCCTGTGCCAGTTTCACCAGACCAATGCATTCCCGGATCTGACCCTCCATGGGAGGGCCCAAACCTGAAAAATGGCGCACTCCTGTACACTACTCATGTGCGAGGTCCACACCAGGGGAACAATGGTCCCAAAACCTCCAGCTTCTGCACCAAATGTGCTCAGTTCAGTCCGTCCCCGCAGGCTTCTGGGCCTGGCTCACACAGCTACTCCCTCCAACAGGAACCAGGTAAGTGCTCACCAACGAGTCATCCCATGTGCCAGCCCCACTGATCCTCCAGCTGCCTTCAGCCTCACTGAGCTGAGCAAAGAGTGTCCTCACTAATTTCTATTGTCATCTATTCTAGAACTTCTCTTCCTGGCAAAGCAACTCTGGGCTAGTGATCTCAGTGTGGGGCCGGAGCATCTCTCTTCCAACCGCAGAAGCCTCCCCAGAGCTGAGGCATCCCTCACGGGGCTCGCCCTCTCTCGTCTGCACCTCTCCTACCAGACTTGATGTGGCCTCCTCTTTAGGTCCTTCGTTTACAGGTTCTGTTCATCTAGTGTTCAGAGGACTTCTGAGGTTAAATGTTGTATAAATTATTTGTAATTTTGATGTGATCCTGGGAGACAGTTGGGACAGCATCCCTCTATTCCGCCATCTTACTGGAGGCCTCTTTGTCATTAGTTTTGTTTTTTTGTGTGTTTTTTTGAGGGCAGTGTCACTGGCCCTCATATGTGGGACCCAAACCGGGGCCGCTGGCTTCCCAAGCCAGCGCCTAACCATTGCGCCACTTGGCCGGCCCTAATTTTTGATACCTTCAAAACAATGTGCCTTGGAGAAGGCCTACTGGGAATGAGATATTAAGGTATTCTATGTATTTTATTTTATTTTATTTTATTTTGAGAGCAGTGTCTGTATTCTTCTTGAATTTGAGTATCCAGTCCTTTCAAGAAGTTTGGGAAATTCTCGTCAAGTATTTGTTTGAATATATTGTGTTCCCTTTACCCTTTCTTTTCCTTCTGGTTTACCATTATTCTCTCACGCTTCTTCCATCTGTGTCATTTCAGATTTCTATCTTCGATGTCACTATTTTTTTCCTCATTCTTGTCAGCTCTATTACCTAAGCTGGTTATTTCATTTTTCATTTCTTTTATTGAGCTCTTCATCTCCAGAATTTCTACCTAATTCGCTTTTAAAATTTCAGTCTCTTTCACAAAGAAAAAACTGATGAGAACTAGATGGGAGGGGGATGCGCATGAAGGAGAAGGGGAAGGGATGAGGCAACACAAACTGATAACTACAATACTACTGCAGAGAGAGAAGAGACAGTTTAGGGAATAAAATCAATAAGGTTGTAAATATTTTTCTTAGGGGATCAGAAGGACTCATGTCTCGTCAGCAAGACCACTTCATGGACGGTGTAGTGGCCTGACCACTGCGCTGTACATCTGAAGCTTCCACTGAATAATATTATATGTCAACTATAATTTAACACATATATGGTTACGGGATGTGGAATTTAATGTGTGGAGTCAATGGAATTGTAATAGATATGTATGATATTGGGGGTGGGGAGAAGGGGAGGGGAGATGGGGTAGTCACTTTGTAAAAAGATAGCTATTGCATTCTTTTGTACATCTGTAACTAACAATAATAATAATAATAATAAAGTTTTAAAAAATAAAGTAAATGGTAAACATAAAAAAATTTCACTCTGCGAAAATGTTCATCTTGTTGTTTGATTGTGTTTCTGAGTACATTAAACTGACTATCTGTGTTTTGTTGCATCTCGTTGAGTTTTTTTCAAAACTGCAATCTTGAACTAGCAGTCATTTAATTCAAGTATTTCCATGTATTTAAGTTCATTTTATGGACAGTAGGCAATTAATGAATTATTATTTCTCTTCTTGCACATCTACAGGAGTGGGTTCTGCAGCAGATTATTAAGAAGAAGCTTTTTTTTTACTTTCCAGTAGGTATTGGTTCAATGTTTTCTCTCCTGCTGTAGCCTTTTATTTTCTCTCATGCTGTAGCAATTTATTTTATTTTATTTTTATTTTTTTTAATTAAAATTTATTGTGTTTACAAGGGTTAGTAAAATTATGTAGGTTTCAAGTCTACAATTCTGTAATGCAAGTAAAATTACATAGGTTTCAAGTCTACAATTCTGTAATGCACCATGTATATATCACATTGTGTGTTCACCACCCAGAGTCACTTCTTCCATCACCATGTATTTGACCCCTTTACCCTCATCTACCTCCCTTCTCCTTGCTTACCCTCTGGTGACCACTAAGGTATTGTCTGTCAGGGGTTGGCAAATTTTTTAGATGGCAGAGCCAATCCTGTTCCTCACAACAATTTAAAAATTATTCAAGAGCCATAAACACATTTTTACAAATAAGGAAAATTTGAATAATATTATAACAAGTAATAGTATTAATTATATCTTTATGAAAATAAGAAAAGTCACACAAATAATTGCTCTCATTGGTTTTAATTAGTGTGAGCAATGAGCTTGCATTTCCTGAGAAATTTTCTGTATCTCTGCTTTGTAACTAGTTGTTTTTGATTTTAGGCACCATTTCAAGCTGGGATCAGTAATTTGGCTCCTCAATTTACATTTAATGGAATTTGTGTTAGAAAATGATTGCTCACATAAATATGTAGATCTGAAGATACTGAGAACACCAACTGCAAATTTTTTCAACTCATAATATTAGTCTGGAAGACTATTTCAAGTATTGAAAATCATTGAGTCTGCCTTCTGTAGGTCTTTTATGTCATGGCAGTCTGCTTGTACTGTGAAATCAGACTGCATCTTTCTCTTTCCAGTTCTTTTATTTCAGTAACAAGACATACAAATTTGGAGCTCCATAAGTCTTTGCTTGTCTAGTCCACCAATTGTATTTCAAAATTAGCCATGTCAATATCAAATGGAGAAAAATTTAATTCCTTCACATTGGCATTTAGAGGATTTATAATAAAAGCTAGAGTCACTTTATCATTTCTGAATTCTTGAAACATTTGAAGAAAAGATTCTCTCATGTTTAAAACTACTGTCTTGAAATAATCTTTGTTAATGAAGGCATTGTTTTCTTGGCGATATGGAGACAAGCTTGAGAAATGAACTCAAGTTCCACTCTCTAAATCGTCAGCGAACTGAGTCAATGTCTTTTCAAACGAAATAACTTCTAGCATTGAAAAAGCAGTATTTCCCTTGCCTTGTGCTTTATGATTGAGCTGATTCAGTTGTGATGTAACGTCCACCATAACGTACAATTTTACAACCACTGATTTTCTATTAATTCTAGATATTGAGCACCCTTGTTGTCGAGAAATAGTTTGATTTCATTTATGCAAGATGAAAAATATTTTAACATGTCACCTCTGGAAAGCCATTGAACCTTGCCTGTTGTACTGGAGAAGATATGAATACTCACTCTACATTTCACTTAGCAATTCTGTTTTTTTTTTTCTTAGATTTTATTTATTGGGGAATTGGGGGAGGGGAACAGCACTGGGGAACTGGGGAAGGGGAACAGACAAGCTGCTGTCCCCCGTTACCCAGTCTAGCTGCGGAGGACGCCGCTTCACTGGCCCATGTTGGCATCGTCACCGGGTTCTTCCCAGATGAGGCAGATCAGTCACCGGCCTCTGGACGGTCACTCACTGTGATTATTGGCAGCCCATGCTGGCTGCCAGCCACTCACGCTGGTTGCCAGCCACTCACCACAGCGTATGGCAGCCCACTGCAGCAGGGGCTGCAGCCCACACCATCACCGCAGCTCCCACAGCCCAGCTCCAGGTGGAGTTGTTGTTAGCTGTAGAGGGCAGTGTCACCGGCCCTCATATGTGGGATCTGAACCGGGGCCAATGGCATCCCAAAACCAGCTAACTCTTTTTTTAAAAAAGATTTTATTGGGGAATTGTGGGAGGTAACAGCATTGGGGAATTGGGAAAGGGGAACAGACAAGTTGCTGTCCTTTTGGACTTCAGTCTAGTTGTGGAGGACTTCATTTCACTGACCCATGTTAGGATTGTGATCATTGTGCTCTTCCCAGGTTAGGCAGTCACTTGCCAGCCATTGGACTGCCTGTCACGGTGGCTCATGGCAGCTCATTGCAGCTGCCGGTCACCCACGCTAGCTTACGGCAGTCCACTACAGCCTCACTGCAGCCTACGCATCTGCTTGTGACTCACAGCAGCCCTGTTCCAGGTCGAGCTGTTGTTCATCATCTTAGCTGTAGAGGGCACAGTGTCACTGGCCCATGTGGGATCTGAACCAGTGGCTCTGCTGCTCTCTTAACTAACAAGCCCCTTGGACAGCCCTCACTTAACAACTCTTTAAATTGTTGATGGTTAAGTCCCCTTGCTATAATGGTGTTGGTAATCTTAATTAACAAATCCATGATTTTTTCTTCTGGAAATGTTTGTGCACAAAGTGCTTCCTGGTAGAGTATAAAATGGAAAGTAATCACTCCATGATTAATTTTTCCTTTTAAAATTGAAACGAAACCCTTTCTTGTACCTGTCATACTTTTTGCACAATCGGGTGCAATTGAAACAATTTTATTGAGTAGAATGTGATTTTTTTCCATGCATTCAAGGATGGCATTTGCCATGTCCTTTCCATGCATTTGGCCCTTGAGAGGCAGCAATCCCAGAAGTTCCTCTCTCGGACCCTCAGATGATGTATACCGCACGTAAAGGGAAACTTGGTCTATGTCCTTGGTGTCGCATGACTCATCTACTGCAATTGATAATGCTGAAGCTAATTTAATGTGTTCGACTTGTTGATTGGTCACATTTGAGGACATTTAACTGTCCTATCTGCAACTGTTTTGGCAGATAACAGTATGTTTTTAATTTTATTTAAAATCTCTGCTTTGTTTTTGAAATCCTGAAAAAATTCTTTGAATGCATTAAGAAAACAACATTTTATGTATTTACCATCTTTGAATGGTTTTCCTCTCTTAGCAATCTCCTGACTCACTACAAAGCTTGTAGTATTAATATTATTGGTAGACTGTCTCCAATAATTATATACAGAACTTGATTTTTCAACATTTTTCTGAAGTTCTTCAACTACTCTCTCATGTCACTGACAGGATTTTTCTGGCAAATGTGGCGTGTTTTGTCGTGAAGTGTCTCTCCAAATTTGACATTTTATTGTGTGCCAGTTTTTCTTGGCAAATAAGACAGGTTGGAAGGCCATCTGAGTTCTAGATAAACACGAAAGATTCATTCCATTCAGTTTTAAAGTCACGATGCTCATCTATTGTTTTTCTTAATTTTTTCTTCACAACCATGTTGAAAAGCACCCTAAACAATATATTTTATTTAACACATTACAAAAATACATTATATTATAAGGAAATAAACTGAACTAAGTCATTATTCAAAATAATAAATAACAATTAATCAAAAATATAATAAAACCATTTGCAACGATATGGATGGACCTAGAGACTATTATGTTAAGTGAAATAAGTCAGTCGGAGAAAGACAAATACAATATGATCTCACTTATGTGTGGAATTTGAAAAACTGAATGAATGAGCAAAAGAAACAGAAACAGTCTCATAGATATAGAGGAAAAACAGGGTTGCTAGTTGGCAGGGGTGTGGGGATGAGGGAGAAGGGGAAGGGATTAGACAGCATAAATAGTTAACTACAGTATTGTCACAGGGATATGAAAGACAGTTTGGGGAATATAATAACGTTGTAAAAATTTTGTGGGTTGTGAGATGGTCACATGTTTTGTTAGGGAGACCACTTCATGGATGGAGTAGAGGCTTGATCACTGCACTGTATACCTGAAATTGATGTTGTATAATATTGTATGCCAACTGTAATTGAATATATAGATAGTCACGGGATGTGGCTTATACAGTGGAAGGGAGTCAAAGGAATTGTAATAGATAGTATGGTATGGGGGGATGAGTGGGGGGAGAATTGGGGGAGGGGCGTTTTCACTTTGAGGGGTAAAAATTAGAACTATTGCACTGTGTTGTACACCTGAAGCTAATTAAAATTAAAAAATATATATATAATAAAAATATATCTCGCCAGTAACACGTTTTACTGTAACAGTTATACGTGAAGTAAAACACGCTGTGGTAAATCTCGACCTTCAATTTATGTAAATATAATAAAACCAACGTTATTTTACATACATATTTAAAATAATTGCCTTTATAATAATAATTGCCAGGTTGCCATTATCAACAATACTTTTAACTTGTAATAAACTCGGATGCAAAGACTAATGCAGTTTCTGATGCACCCAGCGAAAAGAGAATACTAATTGTAAGTTGCAGAAACAGTAAAACAACATGGACTCCACGTTTGCGCAACTACACAAACTTTACAAAAAACTATATGTGCTTCCCCTAGTTTCCCCGCTTTCACATTTCGCCGTTGCCAAGGTTACCTTGCCTAGTAGATGGTGCCTGTGTGCTCATTCATTAGTCACGTTGTTTGGCTGCCCTGCCTACCATGTGCTCAACCATCCCTTCAACTCTTATCCTCCCTCCATGCTTATGACACAATGTTATACAGTAATTCCCCTACTTACAAATGAGTTCCATTCTGGGAGAACGTTCGTAAGTCGGATTCATTTGTCAGTCCGCCAAAGTGAGTCTTACACCTCTTTGACACAAATATACAATGTAAAGCATAAAAAAAACTAAACACACGCACAAAATGTGCCAGTGATTAAATGATTCATGTTATAAGAACGAGCGACATCTACCATCTTTTTGCCTTGGTCTAATCTCTCATTTTTTTTTCACTTTTGTTTCCATGGTTATTGCTTTGTGTTTCCTAGCAGTCCCCTCCACATCACCGCTGCTTTTACTCTTGCTTCCGGACATCCTGGGTCCTGATTGAGCACTGTACTGTACACTATTGCACTGTACAGTAAGCACACAGCAGCACAACTGTGACAATGTCCGGCAGACACGAGCTTCTTCTGTGGTTTGTTTGCATTTACAAAAGTTCGTAATGTGAGGTCCACCAGAATCTGTGAAAGTTCGCAACTCAAATGTTCGTAAGTTGGGGACTTACTGTACTCACATCCTTCCAATCGACTCCCATTAAGCTGGACCTGCTAAAACGCAATGTGTGGAGCTGGCTTTACTGTCTCGAAGTTTTTTGAGGCCTATAAAACAAATGAAATCACCATTATGTGAATAATACCCTTTATAAATTTTATAAATGAAACTATGATAGTTTTATTTTCATTTTCAATTTTACTTCAGAGTCACATATATGTACCCAAAGAGCTGCATGTGGCTCGCAAGATGCAGTTTGCAGACCCCTGGTCTATGTCTATGAGTTTTTGTTTATTTGTTTGTCTTGTTCCTTTGTTGCTTTCAGTTTTATATTCTACGTATCAGTGAAATCGTAAGGTTCTCGATTTTTTTGTCCAACTTATTTTGCTTAGCTTAATAATCTCAAGATCCATCCATGTCATAGCAAATGGCACTGTTTCAGCTTTTCTTCTGGCAGAGCAGTGTGTATATATACCACATCTTTTGTATCCACTCATCTATCAAAGGATACTTTGTTTTTTTTCCATGTCTTTGCCATCATAAATAAACCTGCAATGAGCATCAGAGCATATATATCTTTATAGATAAATATTTTCACATTTTTGGGTATATATCCAGGAGAAGGGTTTCTGGGTCATATGGTAATTCTATTCTTAACTTTTTGAGGAAGCTCCACACTGCCTTCCATAGTGGCTTAACAACAAAAACCAAACAACCTAATTAAAAATGGGCAGAGGACCTGAATAGACATCTCTCCAAAGAGTAGATACAGATGGCCAATAAACATGTGAAAAGATGCTTAACATCAGTAATCATCAGAGAAATGCAAATAAAAACCACAATGATATATAACCTCACACCAGTTAGAATGGATATCATCAACAAACAAAAATAACAAGTGTTGGAGAAGCTGTGGAGAAAAAGGAGCCCTCATACACTGTTGGTGGGAATGCAAATTGGTACAGCGTTTTATTTTCTCTTGCACTGTTGTAGCTTCTTATGTAATTCAGGGCCCTGGAAGGTTGTTTTCTGCTATGTGAACAGGTCACCTGGGTGTCAGAGCACCGTCTTTTGGGAGGTTGTGGAGGAGGTGATAGAATTCTGAGCTCTGAAATCCCAATGCTGCCCTGAAGCCTTATGCAGAGCCTCTGGGTCTCAACAGCTCTGGATGACCCTGCAGGGATCTGCCCAGACAGGTGGGGACAGGGTGGGCTCTGAAAAGTGGATGGTCCTTTTGTGGCTCTGAACAATGGTGACTACCAGTCCACAGCTATCTTCCCCTTATAGTTCCTTCCCTTTGCCTGAATTAGGTGTGCTATGAGTCTGTGGCTGGAGAACTGTTGCTCCAGTTCCCAGGGTTGTAGATATTCTGTTCTTCAATCTGACACTGCTCCCGTTTCTTCTCAATCCTGTTTCTAACACTGGTTTGGGGTGGGGGGAGGTGCGAGTACTGGATGGGTGAGAGGGAGTGTCTTTGTTTTCTGTTTTCTGCCTGACAGTGAGGGCTTAAACCACTGTTCTCACCCTTCTGTATTTGGTCTTTGCTCCGAGATCTCTGCCGCAAGTACTATGTTCAGCTGTAGTAAATACTTAGCCCTCAGAGGGGACTGTGGGCCACAAGGAGTGTTTCTGCAGACTGAATTCTTCCCTCTCTCAGGACTGCAGTGAGCTCCAGACTGCAGTGAGTTCTGGTGTGCATCCTGTGGCCCACAGCCCACACCTCTGCACTTCCCCCTTTCTTTCTCCCCTGCTCATCTGATTTGCCCACCTTCAGGTGATTTGATGTGTGGATTTCTCAGATGTGCTCGTGTGTTGTGCATGGAATCCTTTTCTGCATTGTAGCTGTTCAATTTGTTGTAACTTCTGGGAGAGATTTTAAGAAGCACTCCTCATGCCACCATTTGTGTGACATCATTATAATTCATATTTTTTGACTTAAAGAAGTCCCTCTAAAATTTCTTGTAATATTGGTTTGGTGTTGATGAATTTCTTTAGCGATTTTTTGTCTGGGAAGCTCTTTATCTGTCCTCTGACTCTAAATGATAGCTTTGCTGGGCAGAGTAATCTTGGTATAGATCTCTGTTTTGCATCACTTTAAAAATTTCCTGCCAATCCCTTCCAGCCAGGAAAGTTTCTGTTGATAATGAGCTGAGAGTACTATGGGAGCTACCTTGTAGGTAACACTTCTTTCTTATTGCTGCTTTTAGGATTTTTCTTTGTCTTTAACTTTTGACATTTTAATTATGATGTGTCTTTGTGTGGGCCTCTTTGGGTTCATCTTGTTTGGTACTCTCTGTGCTTCCTGGGCTTGTATGTCTATTTTCTTTAGGTTAGGGGAAGTTTTCTGTTATTATTTCTTCAAAATGATCTTCAATTACTTGCTCTCTTTCTTCTCTTTCAGGCACCCCTATGATGTCAATGTTGATACACTTGATGTTGTCCCAGAGGCCCCTATTCTGTCCTCATTTTGGGGGATTCTTTGTTTTCATGTGGTTTTGATTCAGTGTTTTCTGTTACCTTGTCTTCTAAATCACTGATTGTATTCTCTACTTTATGTAATCTACTGGTGATTCTATCTAGTTCAATATTCATTTTATTTATTGTATTTTTCAGTTTTGGCTGGTTCTCGTTTATGGTTTTAAAGTCCTTTTTTATACCTGCTATCTCTTTGTGGAGAGCTTTGTGGAAGCTCTCACTATATTCATTGAGCATCCTTATAACCATTGTTTAGAGCTCTGTATCTAGTAGGTTGCCTCCCTTTCATTTAATTCTTTTCCTGTAGTTTTCTCTTGTTTTTCATTTGGAACATTTTTTTTCCTCATTTTGGCTGCATCTCTGCATTTCTATGTATTTGGTAGATCTGCTATGTCTCCCAATCTTGGCCAAGTAGCTTTATGTATTAGATACCCTGTGGGACAGAGTCTCTCTGATCACCTTGGCCTGGTGCTCCAGGAGTATCTCTTGTGTGGGTTGTATGTACCATCCTGTTATAGGTGAACCTCGATTGCTGTTGGCACATCAGTGGATGGGATTGACCTTCAGGCTGACCGGCAGTAAGGTTTGGCCACATCCACAGCTTATGAATTACTATTCAGGGGGCTTACCCCATGTAACAGGAGGTACCTCAGTGGGCTTTGGTGCCTTTTGAGCCTGCTATTTGGGTGTGTAGCTTGTGAAGCTAATTGGGTGGTGCTCTGCTGTGTTCTGAAGCTGACCTCCAGGTATGTTGACTGTTGGCCCTTTTGGGGGGTAGTGTTCTCTAGTGCAGGCTCAGGTCAGCCACTGCCTGTGACCAGTCGGGGCTACCCTGTAGGAGCTACAAAGTAATCCATATTTGGTCGCTACCTATTCTGGACTTGGAATCGTGTAGGAGAGGCCATGTTGGGAACTGAGGAAGCTGCCAACAGTACTGGGCCTGGGGTAGCTCCACAAAAAGCCCACGACACCTTGAGGCCGGCTGCCACCTGCTGGCTTCCCTTAGGCTCAGCTGCTGATACAACCTCATGATGTACACAAGTTGAGCGAGGCAGGGTCTCAGGAAGTCACCTGGGTGAGACTAGCGGTGTTCACTAGGTTAATGTAAATTCTGGTTTGGTGCCAGTGCTGAATATGAAGATACTCAGCAAATGTCTCTGAGAACACTGAGGCCAGCCACCACTTGCCTGGTGCCCACAGTTCCCTAGAGTTGCCCACAAAAGAGTACAGTGTGGGCCAGGCTCCTGCTTGTTAATAAAGTACCTCCAGCCTTGCATGAGTTGGGTGAGGCTGGGTCCCAGGAAGCTTCAAAGGTGGAACAAGTAGAGTTCACTAGGCCAATGCTGATTTAGATTTGACTGTGTGGCGGAGGGCTCAACACAAGAAAAATTGTGCCTACCTGCTGGCTGCAAGCGAGGAATTTGCTAGTGCAGGGAAAATGGTGACTGTCCTTCCAGGCCTCACCCTAAAGCTTCACAACTCAGTCCCTCCCTCTATGTCTCTGAATCTTCTCGAGTCACTGTCCCTCTGCCAGAGCCCAGGGTGACTGCCTAGGAGCGAGTGATTTTGGGCATGAGCCCTTAAAGTGGATGTCTGGGTTTCCCACAGGCTTCTGTCACACCTTGACAGTCTGAATTCATACTATTTTTCA
This sequence comes from Aselliscus stoliczkanus, assembly GCA_033961575.1. Taxonomy (NCBI): domain Eukaryota; kingdom Metazoa; phylum Chordata; class Mammalia; order Chiroptera; family Hipposideridae; genus Aselliscus; species Aselliscus stoliczkanus. The sequence goes on from CM066737.1 coordinate 77,607,820, forward strand.
TAGCCAGATGTGGAGGCTCCCCTTCCTGTACCCAGTATGCTGTACTGGGGAGCTCAGTGTGGGGCTGTGGTTTCTTGCTCCTCTGTGGGGACCTCCACAGCCAAGATATCACTCCCATTTCTCAACCGATGCATGCAGGTGTTGGGCTGGCCCATTTCACATCTCTATTCCTCCTACCAGTCTTGACATGGCTTCTTCTTTATATCCTTAATGATAATACTTCTGTTCAGCTAGACTTCAAATGGTTCTCCAGATTGATTGTTGTATAATTTAGTTGTAATTTTAATATGGTCATGGGAGGAGGTAAGCACAGCGTTCATCTACTCTGTCATCTTGGACATGTCACATTTCATTTTTGATTTTTTTTGACTCCTTGGTTCTTCAGAAGCATGCTACATAATCTCTACATATTCTTGAATATTCTGGTTTACTTCTTGTAATTAATTTCTAGTGTCACACCATTGTGGTTAGAAAAGATGCTTTGTATGATTTCAATCTCCTTAACTTTCTTAAAACTTATTTTACTGCTTAGATTTGATGTATCCTCAAGAATGTTTCAAATGCCCTTGAGTAGAATGTATGTGTATATTCTGCCATTGTTGAATGGAATGTCTGTTAATTCCATTTAGTCTAACATGTAGTTTAAGTCTAAGTCTCCTTATTGTTTTTCTGACTGGATGATTAATCTATTCTTATTAAAGTTCCCTACTATTATTGTATTGTTGTTGATTTCTTCCTTCAGATCTGTTAATATTTTCTTTACATATTTAGGTGCTCCAATGCTGGGTGCATAAATATTTACAATTATTATATTCTCTTAATGAAATGGCACCTTTTTATTATATAATATCCTTTTAATTGCTTTTACTTAAATTTAATTTAAAATGTTTGTATAGGGGTCAGCCAAGTGGCTCAGTTAGTTAAGAGTTGGCTTAAAGCCCGTAATCTGAGCAACAGGGCTGCTGGTTTGATTCCTACATGGGCCAGTGAAAGCTGCGCCCTAGCTGAGCAATCGCTGAACTGCCAACAGGTGGCAGGATGGCTCAGTTGGTGTAAAACAAGATTACCGGTTCAATCATGGGCTATGCCCGCCCACAACTAAGATTGAACTTGGCACCTTCAGCTGAGCTGCTGCCTGGATGGCTCAGTGGATAAGGCATGCACTCTTAACAACAAGCTTGCTGGTTCAACTCCCACATGGGATGGTGGCTACGCCCACCCGCAACTAAGATTGAACACAGCACCTTGAGCTTAGAGGCCATGAGCTGCCGATGGGAAGCCAGATGACAACTGGTGCCCTCCAAAACGAAGATTAAAGAACCTTGGCTGGTCTCCACCCCCAATTCCCTAACACAATTCCCTTCCCCCAATTCCCCAATAAAATAAAATATTTAAAAAAATAAAATAAAATGTTTGTATAAAATTTGTTTAAAAATAAAAATAATATACTCAGTATTCATTAACATAAATAACATTTCAAAAATAAAATTACTTTTTTCCAAACCAAAATAAAGTTACTGAAGAGTGGCTTTGTTTTACACCATTTGCAAATATTTTGAATGTTTTGTCTCTTAGAAAATAGCTTGTAATAAAGTGTTTGATTCTAACTTTTTTTTTTTTTGAGGGCAGTGTCACTGGCCCTCATATGTGGGACCGAACCGGAGCCGCTGGCTTCTCAAACCACTGCGCCACTTGGCCAGCCCCTGATTCTAAGTTTTGACTGTTGACAACTTTCAAGTCCCTTCCCTCTCCCCTCCCCTATTGTCCCACATCTGGGCCAGCTGATAAGCAAGAATGCACACTACGCCCTTGACATAAGTGGGAAGTTCAAAGCATACAAATCCTGGTGCAGCCATTGCCTAAACAAAATCAAATCCAAGGACATTCATGTTATTGTTGTTTGTTTGTTTTTTCTTTCTTTTTCTTTCTTTTCCAAGCCATTTTTGGGCCTGTTTTGGAGCATTCCCTGCTGTCCTCAGAAACCCTTAATATGTGAGTAATAATGTTTTTCATACCCTTTTGGTGTATTTGTGGCAACATTGTAATCAAATTTTGGGTGGCGGGTCTATCCCATCTCTTTGGTATGCCCATAATACATCTGAATTTTGGATTCTTATATCTACTTCTACATTTAATCTTTTGTGATATGTTGTTTCAGTTGAAATATGTAAAGAAAATCTCACATTTCAGATATGTCATTTGAAAAAGGAGTATTTAAAAAGTCTTTTCAGTTAATTGTGGAAATTCCTCTTTCATACTATACCAAAACTTGATAGTGTTAGTTGCAATAAATTAGACAGTAGCAATGTGGAATATGAAACCACGTTGATGAACTTTGCATTTGATAAATATTTATTCACTGAGATATACAAATCTCTATATATTGATACATTTCATAATATATCAAAAAGTCATAATCCTCAGTTTCAGCACCCTTGTCATAATAATAATTTTAATTATTGGGCAGTTGCCAAGCTCATGGTGGCAGATGCAAGTTTTCAAAAATATTAATATTTGCTTAAGAGCTCAAATTTTATTATTTGCAACAAGTAATGTCAGTTTTGTTTTATCATTGAAGTAACTGCCTTGCTTTCTTAATTTTTCAGTCAATATCTGCCAAATACCCAAGTCTAAATAACCATACTTTATCTATCAGTCATTATTTCAAGTAAAAAATTGTGTTTTATTTTTTAAAAATTGAATAGCAGATTATACCTCAAACAACCAGAAAACTGCTTTTCTTGGAGACAGCAATCATACTTCAATATTCAACAAACATGTTTTATGTATGCTTGCAATTTTATCACAAAAAAGCTATTACAAAGTTGTGTATTTAAGAATTAAAACTAGAAGTAAGAGTGAAGATGGTGGAATAGACAGATGCTTTCTGAAATGCCTCCCAGGATCACATCAAAATTACAAATAATTAACACAACATTTAACCTCGGAAGTCCCCTGAACACTAGATGAACAGAACCTCTAAACAATGGACCTAATAGGAGGCCATGTCAAGTCTGGTAGGAGGGGTGCAAATGAGAGAAGGCAAGCCCCATGAGGGACACCCGAGCTGTGGGGAGATTTCTTCGGTTGAGGGAGAGACCCGCCAGCCCCACACCAAGTTCACTAGCCCAGAGTTGCTTTGCCAGGAAGAGGAGTTCTACGATAGCAGGCAGTAGAAATTAGTGAGGACTCTCTTTGCTCGACTTGGTTAGGCTGAGGGTGGCTGGAGAACCAGTGGGGCCAGCGCATGGGTTCGCTCGCTGGTGAGCACTCACCTGATTACTGTCGGAGAGAGTAGCTGTGTGAGCCAGGCCCAGGAGACTGTGGGGAAGGACTGAACTGAGCACCATTGGTGAAGGAGCTGGAGGTTTTGGGACCATTGTTCCCCTGGTGTGGTGCTTGCACACGAGCAGTGCACAGGAGGGCACCATTTTTTAGGGTTGGGCCCTCCCACAGAGGATCAGATCCAGGATCCCATTGGTCTGGTGAAATTGGCGCAGGCGTGCGTGCGTGCGTGTGTGCGTGTGCATGCGGACTTGGATTCCCATTCTCCACCCTACTTGTGATGAGTTGCCAGGGAAATGCTGGGTGGGTGCCCTCTGGCTCCAACAGGCTGAGACGCAAGAGTGTGCGAGCCGACTTGGACCCCACCCTCACCCTGCTTGTGATGCGTAGCCAGGGAAACGCAGGGCCGGTGCTCTCCAGCTGCATCAGTCTGCTCGCTGAGATTCAGGAGTGCGCAAGCCACCTTGGGTCCCCGCGCTCCACACTGTTTCTGCAGAGTTGCTAGGCTGGGGATTGGCTGTTGTGCTGCTTAGCCTGATCTGTGGGCAGTTGGCTGAGATAGGCTGAGATAGGAAATTTTCTTGAGAGTGTTGGGCAGGGAGCTGTGCACCTGCGTGATCCTATGGAGGCTTTCCTGGCGAGTTTGCGTGGACTGATTGCTGGTGTAGGCTGCATGCTGCTCTGACTTGGTGGGGTCCACTGACCACATCAAGTGGTGCCTTGTGGGCCTACTCCACCCAACTAGAGCTGTGTTGCCAGAGTCATGGTTCCAGAGCACACAGCAGCTAATTGTGGAAAGCTCACTGCAAGCCTGAGAGGGAGGCCGGCACATAACACGTTAAGCTCTTCGACCCAATAGCTGGTGCTGAGTCGCCCAGAGACTCTCGATTGCTGAACAAGTGGTCTGCAGATTGAAGAGGACGGAGAACCCCCCCAACTTTTTTTTTCTTCTCTCTTCTTTCTAGGTGATCTATCTAATACATCGAACCATTCACAGAATGACAGCCAGAATGAAAAAACAAAGAAACATGTCCCAAGTAAAAGATCAGAAGAAAACTCTAGAAATGGAACTAAATGAAACAGAGGTATCCAAACTTTCAGAGACAGACTTTAGAACACTGATGATAAGAATGTTTAAGCAACTTAGCAAGTACATAAAGAAGGATGGGGAAACCATAAAAAAACAACCAGGTAGAAATAAAAAGTACAATAACTGAAATGAAGAACACACTCGAAGGAATCACCAGTAGAGTAGATGAAGCAGAGGAGCGGATCAGCGAATTAGAAGACAAAAAATAGTTTAAGAGACCTCTGGGACAACGTGAAACAAAACATCAGTGCATCATAGGAATACCAGAAGGAGAAGAGGAGAAGCAAGGGATTGAGAATGTATTTAAAGAAATAATGACTGAAAACTTCCCTACCTTGATGAAGGAAATCAACATACAAGCCAAGGATGTGCAAAGAGTTCCAAACAGGCTGAATCCAAAGAGGCACACACGAAGACACATCATAGTTAAAATGGTAAAACTTCAAGACACAGACAGAATCCTAAAAGCAGCAAGAGAAAGACAGCAAGTTACATACAAAGGAACTCCTATAAGACTAACAGCTGACTTTTCTTCAGAAACTCTGCAGGCCTCAAGGGACTGGCAGGAGATATTCAAAGTGACACAAAATAAAGGTCTATGACCAAGATTGTTCTACCCAGCACGGGTATCACTTAAAATTCAAGGAGAGATAAAGAGCTTCTCAGAAAAGTATAAGCTTAAGGAGTTCATTTCCACCAAGCCAGCATTGCAAGAAATGTTAAAAGGGCTTTTTTAAACAGAAGAAGGGGAAAACAAACTACCCCAAGAAGGCAAGAAATACAAATAGCAAAATGGCAATAAATAAATTACCTATGGGTAATCACTTTAAATGTGAATGGGCTAAATGCTTCAATCAAAAGACAGAGTTGCTGAGTGGATAAGAAAACAGGACCTATGCGTATGCTGTCTACAAGAGACCCATCTCAGATCAAAACACACACAGACTGAAAGTAATGGGGTGGAATAACATATTTCATGCAAATGGAAATCAGACAAAAGGTGGAGTAGCAACACTTATTTCGGACAAAATAGACTTTAAAATGAAGACTACAATAAAAGACAAAGAAGAGCACTACATAATAATAAAGGGATATATTCTACAAGAGGAGATAACCCTAGTAAATATCTGTGCACTCAATATAGGAGCTCCTAAATATGTAAAACAGATTTTGACAGACATGAAGACAGAGATCAACAGTAACACTATCATAGTAGGGGACTTCAACACCCCGTTGTCACCAATGGACAGATCCTCCAGACAGAAAATCAACACGGACCTAGTGACCTTAAATGACACTTTAGACCAGCTGGATTTAATTGATATTTTTAGAGCATTTCATCCCAAGTGACAGAATATACATTCTTCTCAAGTGCACATGGAACATTTTCCATGATAGACCACATGTTCGGCCACAAAACAAGAGTCAACAAATTTTTTTTTAACGATTTTATTGGAGAGTTGGGGAGGGGAAAAGCGTTGGGAAATTGGGGAAGGGGAAAAGACAAGTTCCTGTCTTTATGTTCTTCATTCGAGGTGCAGAGGACGTGCTTCACTGGCCCATGTTGGTATCGTCATTGCGCTCTTCCCAGATGAGGCAGCTCGGTCGCCGGCCTCTGGATGGTCACTCACTGCGGCTATTGGCAGCTCACGCTGGCGGCCAGCTGCTCACGCTGGCTGTCGGCCCTTCACTCCAGCCTACACTGTGGCCAGGGCTCACACAGTCCAGCTCCAGGTGGAGCTGTTGTTAGCTGTAGAGGGTAGTGTCACTGGCCCTCCTATGTGGGATCTGAACTGGGGACACTGGCATCCCAAAACCAGCTGTTAACAAATGTACCACTCAGCCAGTCTGAAGTCTCCACAAACTGAAGAAGATTGAAATCATATTAAGTGTCTTAACTGACCCCAATGCTATGAAACTAGAAATCAATTATAAGAAGAAATCTGGAAAGCTTACAAATACAAGGAGGCTAAATAACATGCTACTAAATAGTGAGTGGGTAAAAAATTAGATTAAGGAGGAAATCAAAAGATACCTCAAGACAAATGAAAATGAAAACACCACGACCCAAAATCTCTGGGATGCAGCGAAAGCAGTCCTAAGAGGGAAGTGCATAGCAGTGCAGGCCTACCTAAAGAAGTAAGAAAAAATCTCAAACCAAGAGACTATCTTTACACCTAAGGGAACTCGAAAAACAAACCGCAAAAACAAGCCTAAAGGGAGTATAAGGAAGGAAGTAATAAAGACCAGAGCAGAAATAAATGAAATATAGAACAAAAAAACCACAAACGATCAATGAAACCAAGAATTGGTTTTTAGAAAAGATAAACAAAATCGACAAACACTTAGCCAGACTAACCAGAAAAAGAGAGAGATGACCCAAATTAATAAAATCAGAAATGAAAGAGGAGAAGTGACAACAGATACCACAGAAATACAGAAAATTTTAGGAAAATATTATGAGCAACTATATCCTAACAAATTTGACAATCTGGAAGAAACGGGTAAATTTCTAGAAGCATACAATCTACCAAGTCTGAACCAAAAAGAAACAGAAACTCTGAACAGACTGATTACTGCCAAAGAAATTGAATCAGTAATCAACAATCTTCCAATACACAAAAGCCCTGGACCAGATGGCTACACAGGTGAATTTTACAAAACATTCAAAAAAAGAATTAGTACCTATTCTCCTCAAACTATTCCAAAAAATACAGAAGGAGGGAAGGCTCCCAAACTCTTTCTATGAAGCCACTATCACACTGATTGCTAAATTAGACAAAGATATTACAAAAAAGGAAAATTACAGGTCAATATCCCTAATGAACATAGATGCAAAAATTCTCAGCAAATTACTAGCAAAACAAATTCAGCATCACATTAAAAAGACCAAACACCACAATCAAATGGGATTCACTCCTGGTATGCCAGGTTGGTTCAATATCCACAAATCAATTAATGTAATACATCACATTAACAAAATGAAAAATAAAAATCATGTGATTATATCAATAGATGCAGAAAAGGCATTTCACAAAATTCAGCAGCTATTTGTGATAAAAACTCTTAGCAAAGTGGTAATAGAGGGATCATATCTCAATATAATAAAGGCCATATATGATAAGCCCACAGCAAACATTGTACTCAATGTGGAAACGCTAAAAGCTTTCCCCTATAAGATCAGGAACAAGGGAAAGCTGCCCACTTTCACCACTTGTATTTAACATAGTTCTGGAAGTTCTAGCCATAGCAATCAGACAAGAAAATGAAATAAAAGGCATCCAAATTGGAAAAGAGGAAGTAAAATTGTCATTATATGCAGATGACATGATACTATATATAGAGAATCCCAAAGACTCCACCAAAGAACTGCTAGAACTGATAAATGAATTTGGTAAATAGCAGGATGCAAAATTTATGTTCAGAAACCAGTTGCATTTGTATACATCAATAATAAATTATCAGAAGAAGAAAGGAGGAAATCTATCCCTTTTACAATTGCTTCAAAAACAATAAAATACCTAGGAATCAATTTAACTAAAGAAGTAAAAGACCTGTACTCAGAAAATTATAAGACACTGAAGGGAGAAATCAAAGGAGATACAAATAAATGGAAATACGTACCATGCTGATGGATAGGAAGTATTAATATAGTTAAAATGTCAATACTACCTAAGTCAATATATAGATTCAATGCAATTCCAATCGAACTAACAAGGCCATTTTTCTCAGAAATAGGAAAAAGAATCCTAAAATTTATATGGAACCACAAAAGACCCCGAATAGCAATGGCAATCATGAGAAATAAGAACAAAGTGGGAGTCATCACACTACCTGACATCAAAACATACTACAAGGCTACAGTAATCAAAACAGTATAGTACTGGCATGAAAACAGACACATAGACCAATGGAACAGAATAGAGAGCCCAGGAATAAACCCATTCATATACTGTCATTTCATCTATGACAATGGAAGCAAGAATTTACATTAGAGTAAAGATAGTCTATTTAATAAATGGTGCTGGGAAAATTGGACTGACATGTGCAAAAAAATGAAAGTGGAACACCTACTTACATCATATATGAGAACAAACTCAAAATGCTTTAAAGACTTAAGTGTAAGACCTGAAATAATAAAACTCCTATAAGAAAACATAGGGACTAAGTTTGCAGACATTACCCTGAGTAATATTTTTACTGATATATCCCCTCGGGCAAGGGGAATGAAAGAATAAATGAACATATGGGATCGCATCAAACTTAAAAATGTTTTCACTGCAAAGGAAATCATCAATGAAACAAAAAGGCAGCCTACTGAATGGGAGAAGATATTTGCCAACAATATATTTGATAAGGGGTTAATATCCAAAATTTATAAAACACACATGAAACTCAACACCAAAACAACAAACAACCCAATTTAAAAATGGGCAGAAGATATGAAGAGACATTTCTCTAAAGAGGACATACAGATGGCCAACAGTCGTATGAGAAAATGTTCAACCTCACTAATCATCAGGGAAATGCAAATAAAAACCACAATGATATACCACCTCACTCCGTTCAGAATGGCTATCATCAATAATTCAACAAAAAACAAGTGCTGGCGAGGGTGTGGAGAAAAGGGAACCCTGGTGCACTGTTGGTGGGACTGCACATTGGTGCAGCCGTTATGGAAATCAGTAAAGAGGTATCTCAAAAAACTGGAAATGGAACTACCATAGGACCCAGCAATTCCACTCTTGCGTATCTACCCAAAATAATCCCAGACGCTAATTCGACAAAATGTGTGCACCCCTATGTTTATTGCAGCGCTATATATAATAGCGAAGACTTGGAAACAACCGAAATGCCCATTCGAAGACGATTGGATTAAGAAACTGTGATACATTTACACAATGGAGTATTACTCCGCTATAAAGAAGAATGACATCGTACCATTTGCAATGATATGGATGGACCTAGAGACTATTATGTTAAGAGAAATAAGTCAGTCAAAAGACAAATATCATATGATCTCACTTATATATGCAATCTGAAAAACTGAATGAAAGAGCAAAGTAAACAGAAACAGTCTCATAGATATAGAAGAAAAACAGGGTTGCCAGTTGGGAGGGTAGTGGGGATGAGGGAGAAGGGGAAGGGATTAGACAGCATAAATAGATAACTACAATATTGCCACAGGGATATGAAAGACAGTTCGGGGAATAAAATAATCTTGTAAATATTTTGTGGGGTGTCAGATGGTCACATGTGTTGTTAGGGAGACCACTTCATGGATGTATACAGTAGAGGCTTGATCACTGCACTGTATACCTGTAACTGATGTTTTATAATATTGTATGCCAACTGTATTTGAATATATAGATTGTCACGGGATGTGGATTATACGGTGGAAGGGAGTCAATGGAATTGTAAAAGATATGTATGATATGGGGGGGTGGAGTGGGGTGGAAAATTTGGGGATGGGGGTTGTTATTTTGAGTGGTGAAAAGTAGAACTATTTCACTGTGTTGTACACCTGAAGCTAGTTGAAAAGAAATTTTTATTTCACAATAAAAAATGAAAAACAAAAAAGGAATTAAAACTACTTCATCAATAATGTTTTTTATGTGAAACTGGCTTTTTTTTACTTGCATGTATGTGGAAAACAAGTATACAATGACTACTAGCAATTTAGTACCACTGCTTTGATTTTTGCTATAGTGCCAGAACATTTACACGCTACTGCTTTTGCACCATCTGTGAAAATGTGCACACTGTAAAAATGGTAGATTAAGCTTAATAGTTTTATAGAAGTAATTAAAATGTCACAGACTCCATGAAAGGGTCTTAGAAATCCCAAGGTGTTTTTTTTTTCTTTTTTTTTTTTTTGAGGGCAGTGTCACTAGCCCTCATATGTGGTACCCGAACCAGGGCCGCTGGGTTCCCAAGCCAGCACTTCACCACCTCGCCACTCAGCGGCCCCCAAGGTGTTTTGAACCACTTTTTGAGAACCAAATTTGGGGGCTTCGAAAATGGGGACAACTTGTGTGAATTGGTGTAGCTGAGGAGGACTTCATAGAGGAAGTATGATTTGAACTGGAGCTTTAAATATTGAGATTTGGACGGGTGGCATGAGCCAAGATGTTCAGGTACATGGGAGAAACAACAAGTGATCTGGTGTAAGATTTCAGAGTAAAAGAAAAATGGAGATAAACTACCTGTATAGGATGGGTTATAAGTATAGAATTAGGTCATTTGATAATGTCTCATATGAAGATAAACAAGTGAGAATCTTTGAATGTAAAATGAAATATTCACAATTAGTGGAAATAAAGTGCTCTGTGAAATAAAGACCCCTCATTGTTAATAAAGACTATTAATGAACACTTTTCAAAGTTCTTATTATAAATTAAGTGGAAACAAATATAATTTTGTGAAATGGGAAGCATATTTAGAGATAGGCAGCGTATCAGCCATACATCTCCACAAACGTCACTTTAGCAATTTTACATAAGTGGCCTTCCTCTTGTTTAATTCAGTCACTCCTTCATTCTTCTAAGAGTCATGTTTGTGAAGAAAATTTTCTGAAACAATTGCTGACTTATTTTTTCTTCTTCACTTGGTAAGGTTTGTTTGTGTTGATGGCTTCAACACTGTATACGTTATAGGCCAATGGAAAGAGCAGTGCTTACTCTCAGCCTGGCTATCAGATGGAATGCTGTGAGGACAACCACATGAGTAAATATCAGTTTTGCCAGCCTGAATCCTGATTTGGGACAAAACAGAATTTCAGAAGGCATTAGGAAGCACTAGAGGATACTAACCATGTTTAGATACAAGCAAGAGCTTTGATAATTTTCCTGGGCCAAGTAAATAAGCCTATATGTGTTTTTCTTTTCTTTTTAGCTAAGTCATCCTGCCACCTGTTGGCAGCTCAATGGCAACTCAGTTCGGGCTGGCATCGAACCGCCATTGCTCAGAGCTCAGCTCACACTCTTGAACGAGCTCTTAACCAACTGAGCCACTCGGCCGGACCCTATGTGTTTTTCTTAATTGGCATTGTTTTGCCTATAAAGTTTTAGAGGCAAGCGACATTTGCAAACAAATACTTAGAGAATAGCAGTTGCTTTATTTTACTAAGTCTGTGTCAGTCAAATAACAAATTAGACTAATTCTCCCCACCCCCCAATAAAACTGACAAGTCGATTGAATTGAATGAAGTGGCTAGTTGTTTCAGTTTATTGGTGATTATCATCGGTCTCTTCCCCTTTCTCATTCCACAATTAAACACCCTTAAACATTTCATAGCAGAAAAAGTAGCCCCCAAGAAGTTAAGGTTTTCTTTAATATTTGAAGTTTTTTTTTCCCATTGATTTGGTTTAAACCTCCAGTGGGTTTGAGTGTTTGGAGAGATCTCTACTTTTATTTTTTTAAAAGAAAAGAAAAAGATTGTTGTGAATGTCTGTGAGCAAGTGTGTATGTACATGTGGTTATTATGTGTGTATATCATCCCCAACTTTTTTCAGTCATAAAGTATGTTAACAAAACACTCCAGTAAACTTTAATTAATAAACAACGCATAATAAAATCATTGAATGGGTTTCAGGAACAAATGTAAATGAGCTCAATTAATATTTTCAAATAGGGTTGAAGTAATTTGTTTGAGGGTATGAAAAAGGTTTGTGATCCTTCAATGTTGAGAGAAATAAACATTACTCCAAAAACAAAGGAAACCCTTGTATTTATCCAGAAGTATTTAGTTAAATATATTAAAGTGAAAATCCATTAATTTTAAAATAAAAAATGGCATTTTTTATTACAAAAGCAATACCTATTCATTATGGAAATCTTGGATCAGTTCCTAGTTTGTATTTTGAAGCTATGTTTGGAAGGAAGTCTGGTTTTCAGTAATACTGAAGATTTGAGAGTCCCTCTCCACTGTAATGGAGACTGTTTACATATCACTGTCAGTGTTTATTAAAACCTCAATTCGCTGCAACCCAACTAGCTTGAATGTCTTATAACTTAAGGTTGCCAGATTTAGCAAATAAATACATAGAATTCTCAACTAAATTAGCTATTTTTTAAATATAAGTATATCTCAAATATTGTCTTATATTTTAGCTTTCAACTCTGTAGCCTGAACTTTAATGTTACTATCTCCTTTTCAGAGAATGAAAGGTGATGATTAAAAATAACAAATAGCAGGCTGGCCAAATGGTGCGGTGGTTAAGAGCTTGCTTGGGACACCAGTGGCGCTGGTTCGGATCCCACATATGAGGGCCAGTGACACTGCCCTCAAAAAAAAAAAAAAAAGCAAATAGGTTAAAACAAATGCTTATTAGGGAACTAGTCAAACACAAACAAATACATTCCAGGCCTTAGCACACATCTAGCCAACTCTCCCATATTTACTAGTGGCTCCAGTCCCAAATGGTCAGAGGCAGGTCTTTATTAAAGTAGAGATGCCCAAAACCCAATGGATTTTGTAGTCAGATAGACTTGCCACTAATTCTCAACTTTCAGTTTCTTGTCTGTAAAATTGGGTAGCATCTACATAAAACGATTGTTGTGAAATTTAAATGAGATATGTGTAAAATGTTGTGCATAAAGTTATCTGGCTATTTCTTCAGTCAAGTAAAAGAAGATTAAATTATATTTTCCAAACTCTCCTGGGGCAAAGTCTTGGAACAAGTATATTTTAGACTTTGCTTCTATATTATGAACATTTTCACCTGTGTCTAAAGGTAGAAAGAATAGCAACAATGAAATCCCATTTACTTAATACCTAGCTTTAATAATTATGAACATTTTGCCATTCTCATCTGCCTTCTTTTTTTTCCTGGAGAATAAAGTATATCCCAGACAAAATATACTTTTACCCATACATACTTCAATATGTGTTGCAAATATATTTAATAATAGGGATTAAATCCCTTTTCCAAAAATTAGCTGAAAATTGGAATCATTTCCCCCATTATCTGAACCTTCCTATTAATTGGTGTATCTTGTAGATTAAATTTCTAAAGGAAGTCAGCATTGAGATACCTAGATTATAGCACTCTAGACTGGAAATGCAAATACCATTGCAAGATTATGTTTTGTATGATAAAAATACAAAGACAAACCTTCACCACCAAAAAATTCAAAGCACTTTAACAGAAATAGAAAACAAAATTTTCAGAAAAATGAGAAAATTTTATTTACCACTGCAATTGTATTTTTGCAGCAATGGGATGAAATTATATACTTGGAACTAACTGATGGTTACTAGTGGATATATTTTACACTGAAAACCTTCAGTTCTTAAGGTGACTTGAAACCTACATAGTAATAAATGTGCTAAACTCCACAGAAAATAATTATGTAGGATTATTTTTCTAACAACTGAATTTTTCATCTTTCCTATCTGTGTAAACATCAAAACTAAATACACATTACTGACTCATATAATATTGAAAGCAAGAATTTCCATAATACTTGAAAAAGTGAAAAGCCCAAATGAAGAATAGAATATGTATATGTATAAGCCTTTTAATTGAATGTATATGGACAATTGGGAAAATTTTGTTTGTTAGTTTTTTTGAGGGCAGTGTCACTGGCCCTCATATGTGGGACCCGAACCGGGGCGTTGGCTTCACAAGCCAGCGCTTAACCACCATGCCACTCGGCCAGCCCAACAATTGGGAAAATTTTAAGCAATAGTAACTCACTGAAAATCTTATAAACTCCAATAAAAATAGGGTGGAAAATGGGAAGAGATGCAGAATTGAAAGACCTGGAATACATTATCAAGTTTCACCATTAACCAACTAGATGACACATACGAGGATGATGTGAGATGAATGCCCTCCATTGTGAAGGTGTAATATACAGCATACAGTTTTTAACTGCTATTTACATCTATTTTTCTCCTATAAGAAAATCTCATGACAGTATTAAAATAGCAAAACTGCCAGGTGAGTTGGAGGTTGCTGTGGTAACTGTTTCCCACCTAATAGTGGAATACACAGATGTAAATATGCATACAAGTTGAAGGTATCAATGCCTGAGGGCAGCATAAAAACACACTGTCAATTTCAGCATCTATTTTTGGGTTTTGTGCAGTTTTACTCAAATAGGCTTGCAGTGAAATACTTCCTCTTTCCTCCCTTCTTTCATCTAACCCCATGTGGGGTTGTGCACCCTTCTGACCTCCAGAGGTGAGGTGATAATGGAGAAGGGCAGGGGGAGAAAAAGATTGATGAATTTTCTGAATAGACCTAATTGAAAAACAAAGCTAGCTACATTTTATCCTTCTTTGCAAACATTCATTGAACAGAGTGGAGTTAGAGTTTTCTTTTTCAAATCAATGAGTGCTTTGTACTTTAACTGGGAATTTATTAGCCTCTAAATTCAATAGATTTGCATCACTAACATGAGCCAAACCATTCCAGCCTGTTCAAATACTTTGGATTTTGGCATCTGAGCAGAACTATGCTGGGATGTATGTTCTGTACGTGCAGGTATTATTTAACTGGAAACTGGAAAACGGTCCAAATGGGAACGGATGTCTTCACTACTAGTTTCCAGTTTCAAGTTCAATATCTGCACATATTAACTACAATCAGTGTTTTATTTAAATATGTAAATTTACACCGGTGGATTTTAGGAATGGAGTTTTTATGGGACCTCTTTTCCTACTTGCCTCTCCACTCTGTTTCAAAATTCTCTTCTGAAGTGTTTTTCTACTCTCCGCTGTAGTGCTTGGATTTTACAAAGTAATTCATGAATGCAGCTAAAAAGAGAAGCCTTTAACAGCTAATCTGCATTTTTGTTTCAGCACAATATCATCTGACAGTAACAGCTTTGATAAGGTGTACTTTTTGTCAGGTGGAACAAAGAGCAATAAATTAGTTTTGAACTTTTGTTATCTTGTATTATAAAGAGTCTACAACAGACGCTACATTCAAATCAATTGTCAAAGTGAAGAAGGATTAATAACTGTTGTACTATATAACATTTTATATAACTGCAACCTGAAAAAGGGTATACTTTAAGATCTACTGCCATATTTCATTATTGCAATGCTTAATAAAATATTCTTTGAATTATACAAAAAGGTAACCAAAAAGAGAAAAAAAACCCTCACAACTACTTAGTTTATAGATTTGTTTATAGTATTTATTTTAATAAAATGTCTCCATTTTTCCTTGATATGATTGGTAGATGAAGTTAAAAGTAGGCTCAGAGAAGAAAACTATCAAGAATAATTTGGATTATGAGGTCAAAGTCAAGATTAAGTAGCAGTGATGATGCTTCTCAGGAGACATCACATTAGATTGTACTATTATTCCTTTTTGTTGTTTTACCATTGATGGGGTGGTGTCTGAAAATCTTGAAAATTCCTACACATGTAGTATTTTCATGGTCCATAGGGTAGGTGACCTCAGAACAAATATTGCTGTTTTTCAGAAAGGGGAACTGAGTCAAAGTGGTTTAGTGACTGCCCCCAAGATAACTACCTTGCTCTGTGATTCTGTTCTATATTTTAGTAGTTGAACGAAGAAGAACCCCAGACCTTCAGACTCCTGTGTTGAGCCACCATGCATGATTTCTTTTCCCTTGGTAATTATGGCCCTTTCTGAAGAATTCTAAAATAAATTCCATCTTCCAGTTGCTAAGAATTTTTGCACATTAAAGTCAAGAGAGATCTCTTTTGATTCCAGAAACCACTAGATTATGATTCAGCACAGCAGAGGTAAGAAGGCTCTCCATTTCAAACTGCTGAAATTTACAGAAGCTTAGTTGTAAGACATTGTAAGTATCTTAAATCATGTAAGAATCAGAGAGTTTCCTTAAAATACTTAGGCGTAAAGAAATACAGTGATGGGACAATAGCCTAAGATGGATTTTAGGACCGACTTCAGGGAAAGGATAGAGAATTTAGAGTTAAGCTTAAACTCCAGACTCTAACCAGCTATGCACCTTTGTGCAATTCCGTTCCTCTTGCTGGCCTCAGTTTTCCTGTCTTTAATAGGAGGAAGTTAGACTAAAATTAGTTACTCTCTTTGTGGAGGTGGGGCAGTGGTGGTCACAAAAAGTTTCAAATTCTGATCTGAAAGCTCAGTACCCCCTCACCAGAAAATGGCAAATAGTCATAGAGACACACCCACTCCCACATATATTCACACATCATTATTCCAAAAGTTTGAGATTTGTGCCCCCCCTAAAACCTTATACATAGACTCCAGTTTAAGAACCTTGCAGTAAATACGCTCTTTTGGCACTAATAAAATTTGCATCTGTTTTTCTATTTCAATTAAATATGATTTATGTATGTACACTGCATACTAATAAAGATAACTGCCCAGTCAAAATATATAAATCTCGGATAGGCAAGGCTATTCCCCAGGATTAGCTGCCCTATTTGATGGTCTCACATTTTTATGTCCAAGCCAGGGATTTCAAGCTTTTCAAGAATTTATAAACATGTTCAAAAACTAAAAAATATATAGTGGCTTTAAAATACGCAAATAAAATGTCGGTATCAAAATTTAAACATATGTTTAAATTTCTAGATAACAAAACTCATCAACTAGTTAACTGTTATTCAGTTTGAAGTAATTACACATATATATAGTAAATGTTAAGTCACAACAAATTTTTCTATCAAAATAACATAAAATTATAATATTAATAAAATTATTTGGACTTTTTAATCAAAAGTGTATTTAATACACAATTAGATATATTTTAATATTTTTTCTATGCTGTAGGGTAGGGCTTCCAAATCTAAGAGTATCTAAGGCCTAAAAAGGTCTCAGAACAGTTCTGAGTTAAGACCTACCCTCCAGCTTTCTGGAAGGAAGAAGTAGTTTGTATTAGAGCCCTAAGATTCACATATACCAGGACTCTAACCTGAGAACTAATTCTTTTTTAATGAGGATGTACAAAGCAGTTGCAGGAGCAGGGAAACAGTGAATCTTAGGCTCTGGATCCTGAAATTGGGGGCAGGGGAGAGGGGATTGAATGAAAGTGGAGAGGAGAGAAAACAGGAAGCTAGTGCTCTTTTAAAATTTCAATGTTGGCTAAAGTAGTCTTTTTTTTAAAGGTCTTTGTGTGTGTGTGTGTGTGTGTGTGTGTGTGTTTAACTATTATAAAATCTTTTAAACATACAGAAAAGCTGAAAGAATCATATAATGAACTCCATATACTCACTGCTAAGATTTAATGAACCTTAATATTTTGCTCTATTTATTTAATCTACTTTTTATGAATTATTTTACAGATAATTTTAGACATCGTGATATTTTAAATATACCTTTACCCATATGATTCTCTGAAAATTAAGGTCATGTTCTTATATCATAAAAATTATCATTATTACACATGAATGCAAAATAATTCCTTGATTTAATTTAATCTCTAGTCTATATTCAAACCCTCCTATTGTCCACAAAATGTCTTATATAGCTCACTGAAATCATTATCTAATCAAACATCATGTATAAATTTTTTAATCTAACAGACTCCCACCATTTTTTTTCTTTATAAAATTGAGTTGTATGTAGCTACTTCCTTTCTTATGAAGCTTAATTCATTTCTCAAATCCCTGTATTTCCTGTAAACTGAAAGTTAGGTCTAAAGGCTAGATAAGATTTTTGGCAAGTATGTTGCATAGGTGCTGCTACACATTTCATACTTCATTTTATCAAAAGTCATATGCTGTCTGATTGTTCCACTATTAGTGATGGTGTGTAATTGTCCGTTAGTGGTAACAACTTGGTCCCTGCAGTAAAAAAAGTATTATTTACTCTCTTGCAACTAGCAAGTCAAATGATACTTTTAGCCATGCAATTTTTGAAGGATGAAGCGGGGATGGGTACAGGCAAGAAGTGTATGAAAAGAACCCCATGATGTGGTTTATTACCTTATTAACCCTTTTCAAAAGGTATTTTTCATTTTTGGTGCTTAAGGCTGTCCTTTCTCCTTTCCTATATCCCTGCTTTCTCTGTGAAATGTTGGCAAGTTGCTGCTGGTTTTATTATTTTAAAAATGAACTTAAAAATATTTTTAAATGGTTGCTTTTAAGTATTATAATAAGTGATAGAAAGTTACCTAAAAATCCTTTTTTTTCAGGCAACTATTTTAATAGAAAACAGTGGTTTTCAAGACCATGTTGGACAGAAAATATTTTGGGAGAATTTTAAAAACAAGGTTTTTTGTTTGTTTACCTCTTTTCATTCCACAGTATTCTACTGAATTCTATGAATGCTTATATATGGTTTTTTTTCCAGCTCAGTTGCAGCAAAGCACTTTGTACAATCACAATAACGTCCTCTCTGTCTTTATATTTATGTATCATTTGTGCCGATTTCACTGACTTAGGAAGAATTGCTAAAACTGCAGAGCTGTGTAGTTTCGGTCTTTCCTCAGTGAACTGAGTTGCCCTAGCAATGGAATAATCACAACCGGTTGCTATATTTAATGGAAAATAATTTCATTTTTATAACAAACATCTGCAAGAAGATCACAAAAATTACTTTTAAGGTATTTTTTGTAATGACTGATTTTTAATAAACTCACCTGCTTGACTGAACAGTTTCAGTGTAGAAACAAAAGAATCTGAAATTGCCTTAGGGAGTGAGGTCAGGTGAAGGTTAATCAAAGGAAGTGACAGTGAAATGACATTCATGGCTTTTGGTAAATTTTTAATCATTACATACACAAACTCACACTCGAGTGTGGGCATATGTGCTTATATGCACGGCACTGAAACTTAAACTCCGTAGATACAATTTTATAAAATTAAATGACTTTTATTTTACTCTTATGATTTGACTTTCTGCCTGTATTTCTGATTCAAGCTAGAATTTTTAAATTTGAAAAATAAAGTAGATTAAAGTAGCTATGATATGTAAAGGTATTCAAATTACTTTTTGGCTTGGAATGAAATGAATTTTAGAACATTGAAACAGACAATTTTATATCTTTAGAATTTGTAGGGCACATTAGAAAGAAAACATGAAGAATTGAGTCAAATATTTTGGTCCAGAAAAAAAAAATCTGTAAACAGACAATGACTGTTTTCTAAAAAATTAACTGGAAATTGAGGATATAGGCAGAAACACACTTTATTATGAGGCAGCTTATTATATATCAGAATGTTTTATTTCCAAAAAAGGACAATTTCTGATCAAGAAATCCTTCAAGCAGTGTTATGTATGCTCTCAAATACTATTGTAGTGGTTAAAAATGCTGAATTAAATATTAATTCACCCCTCTTTACTGTTTTTTTTTACTATTTTTTTCTAGATAAAAATTAAAAAATTAAATTAGGAAACCAAAAGAAAAGATTTAAGATTGATGAGCTCCCTTCTTTAAAGAAAAATTATGTTAACTACTTTTAGCTTTTGCAACAATTGCTTTGGTACTACTTTGATTTAACAGGATGGAATCAACTATTAGTGACTTTATTATTGCCAGAGACAACTGCCTCCAAGTAAGATGGCATTTTTTTCTTTTCATTTAACTGTATACAATTAATATTATTTAGAGATTTTGTAGTTGTGGGACAGGGATTTCTTTCTTTTCCAGTTTTCACAAAGTGTATTTATTGCCCCCCAAAAGAAGACACTAATGTTTCACTTTATTGATAATTACCGACATGAAAATCTGGAAAAAATAACTATTTTTTCCCATTCTCTTAAAGTGTTAGTTATCATTTATTTTTTAATGAAATCTTCTGAAGATTTCTTTTTATGTTAACATGGATAACTGCAATGCTATATATCTGAATATATATTTGAGAACCTTTGCAAACAATAAGAATGGTAACAAGGAATTGTAGTGAGCAGGAAGTCTTTTATATAAAGCAAAACTGATGAACTTTACACTTTGTTGGGTCTGACAAATTATGGAAATGAAAACAAGTTGTGTTGCTGTTATAACTTTGCCGAATTTCTTTCTCTAAAAAAAATTGGTTTTTCTCTTTTGAATCTTTCCTGCTTGTGGCAAAAAATAAAGCTAGTGAAATATACAAAATAAAAATCACTAGTGTATTTTAACACTTCTAACATCCGTATTTCCCCACATAAAATCTTTAGGTATGTCACAAGGAAGATGCTGCTAAAAGTGTAGTGTTATGACAGGATGGGGTTTTTAAAAAATTGGGACACCAAAATAACTGATCATTTATTTGTTAATTTAGTTAAACAGTGTATCAAATGAGTAACAACAAAAAAATCAAACCATCAATCTTGGAAATACTGTCCAGCTGTTAAACCTGCTCTCAACACAGCACTGTAACTCATTTTTCTTTTATTTTGGTGTGTGAAGGTAAATGTTTTATTACCCTTAGACAAAGAAAAAAATTATTACTTAGAATATCTGAACAGTTAGAACTACAGCATTTATAGTAGGGGAGACTAATCAAAAAGGGAGTTAAAAATCTGATAGTACCTTCTGCTTATTTATGGTAATTGCTTATAATTTAGGCTGGCTCTGGAATTATGAGTGACTAAAGTTGGAACTAAAAACCAGATAGGCAGGTTTTACTTGATGGCCAATAATTTAATGTTGTCTGAGGAGCGGTTTCATTATTTATGGATTTTTAAATATGTAACTCCTAAATGCAGATGAATATTGTGCCTAAAGAAAATAGATAAGTCACATAATCTCTGAGATTGTTTTCTTACCTATAATAATAGAGCAAATATCATGTACTTCACAGGGTTATTGTGAGTGTGAGAATGGGAAGAAAGAATTGCTAAGCCTTATCTGATATGGAGTGGAGCCTTTGTATATGTATACAAAAAGTGGTAAATTGAAGAATTTTTCAGAGAATCTGGGTAGAAATCTCACTTTAGCCTTAGTATTTTTGATGATTTTATTTATTTTTACTTTTTAAAGTTCTTTTTATATTTTTTTAAATTAAAGTTTATTGGAGTGACAATTGTTAGTAAATTTACATAGGTTTCAGGTGTACAATTCTGTACTACAGCATGCATATATCACATTGTGTGTTTTTAAATGAGGTGATTTTACAACATGGCTCATGTTGTAACTTGAGCCACCATTACATTCACCTTTGTTTTTTTAATGCAAATTATGTGAAAGTAAATTTTTACTTCCATATAAAATGTTCCAAAGCTGTAAAATGTTTTGTTTCTTTTTTTCATTCCTTTTAGTACTTAAATCTGTGAAATTCTCTTTTCCTTGTAGTACTTAATAGGGCTCATCATAGCCTGAAAAAAGTATAGCAAATATTCCTTCTCACTGAACTGTTGTGAGAATCAAGAACCTTAATAAATGTGAATGTACTTTACAGGCAAAAATATGTTGTACAAATGTTAATTGTTAATTGTTTTCACTTACTATACTGGCTTTTTGTATAAGGAAAGTTTATCAGGAGAGCTCATCCTTTGAAATAATTTTCCTGGTCGTGGGCCTGGGTTTGCACTGAGCCAGTCACACTCACCTAATTTCCTTTGTTGCAAAATTAGGTGTTAATCTTTGGTTCACTAAGTTGGTGGTTGTGATTTGTGTTACTGAAAAGATGTGATGCTAATTGGCCATCCTTGAGATATTGTAAAACTTGTCACCATGGTCTCATTAATGCCATGATTTAGCCAACAAAGCTAATTAGCCACAGACAAAATGACAGAAAGACTAACTTTCCATTATATGATTTTCTCCTATTCCCTGCCTTTTCATATTTACATTTTCACTACATTAGCAAATGGGGATATATTTATGCACCCCAAGATATTTCACATTATAAGAAGACTGAGAGTGAACATTTATTGTACATACAGTGGCTTGCAAAGGTGTTTGAAACTCAACAAAAATGTATAGTTTTAAAGACTTGGGAGTGTTTTAACATATGCACCTCCCAAGTTTTACCCAGCTGGAAAGAGGAAACCCTGATGAATTTTCATGCCTTCTGGAGACCTAATGACGATATTTGTTGGTGTGGAGATTTTCTTGGGAACTCTCCAGAAGAAACTCTTCTCCTTGAGCTGGTGAAATTTGAAGAACAACTTCAAACAGCAAGGCTGTTGTCAAAAGAAACAGATGGGGCAATATCTGAGGTCATTTCTTACAGTATCTAAAATTAATTTACAGTAAAATACTTACCTAACTAGGGGCTAATTTCTTTTAAGAATTTCTGAACTGGAAAATGAGCTCACCAGCTTCCTGCTTGAAATTTCTCTTTGTAGAACTGATCAAGCGGAAGGATGGGTATTATCTGAAATGTAGATCTGGAAAAAGAACATTAACAATAATGGTATTTCTTCACCATCCTCATTTAGAAATATGAGTGTAGCAAGAGTGTATAGATAGAAGATGCCTTCACTTACAACCCATCTGTCCTCAATGGGGTCATCAGAAGGTCAGATGTTGTGCCACCTTGGGCCATTTAGCAAAAACTAAAGCCTTTTCTCTATCCTCTAGGCCTTCTTTTATTTTCTTGAAGATTTGTTTCCTCTTGGCAACAGTCCAACGTGCTAATTCCATAGGTGGAAGACCTTTAAAATGGAAAATGAAAATCCCTCTTGACTCCTAGTGACTGATTAATTTGTTACTAGAGGTAGGTGAGGGACAAGAAAAGCTGCCATTGTTTCCCAAAGAAGAAAGGAACAGTGGGGCATCTAGGCTGCAGAACTGATTGTTATTAAAATATGTTTTAAGGAACTTGAGAGAGCACATTAGAGAGAACAATATATGCAGAATATACAATGGGTTGTGTCCCCAAGTTTACAATTTACTTTTTTAACATAACATAATAGAATTGATCATCATGTTATTCTTTCACTCATTTTACAAACACTGGAAGCAGTTTTATTTATTTACTTATTTATTTAAGATCTTGTTTCCTGAAATCATGAGAGATGTGTTGTGACTAGGAAGAAGTTACTTCTCACAAACTAATGGTACATGATATCTCATTAATACAAACCAAAGCTTTGGCAAATATGTGTGTCTAGGAGTTTTTGGTAGCATCATTTACTGTTAAAAACTCTTCCTTGAAATGTTGGTTGTAACAAATGGGTTCAGCACTAGTGAATGATGTAGCCTAGTCAAAATGCTTGATCAATAGAGATTTTGTATGATTATGAGAAGACTGACCAATTTTGAACATTTTTAAAAATAATTTTGGTTGCCTATCAAGAAATGTATATGTACGTGATTCTCCAAGAAGTAAACAAATGAAAGGGACCTTAACATTTTCATTACAACTTTTATCTATAGTCGAATAATATTTCCATGCTGCTGACTATGACATTTGAATTTACCCTATGAGCTCAGTGTTCCAGAAAGGAAGTTTAGGAAAGCAGATGTTTATTTTTCTATATTTTTGTGTTTTTCAAGAATGAATAACAATAGGAAATGTTTATACTTTAGAGTAATCATTTGTTTTAATAAAATGTAGCACCTTAACTGTATTTACTTAAAAATATAAATACTATAATTATTTTATGTAGATTTTTGGCACATTTTGGGGAACAAACTTGATATTAACACAGTGAAAGGTTAAAGACCATCTAGTACAACCCACTTATTTTGTGGATAAAAAAACTGAGACCCAATATAAGTAGATATCTCATTAAAGACACAGAGGTAATTAATATGTAGTTTTCCCGGACCTATCTTCCTTCTACTACACTATGCAAATGTGTATAGGGCAACCTCCAGTTGTTGTCTTTAGCCACTTGCCACCCTTACCACGTATTGGTCAGTTTGGTTGTTCACTTTGTGGATAAACAATATGGAGTTTGAAAAAATTGTAGTTCAAACTAACAATTTTTTGCCTTATATGAATACAGTTTCTGTCCTATAGAATAAGAAAACTTAGAGTTGGAAAAGGCCTAGCTATACCAGTATAGTAATCTATTTTTCAGCATCTTTAATGAGAAGTCACTTAGATTCACTTAGTCACTTAGAAGTCGCTTGGATTCCTTCATAATGAGGAACTTATTTTTCTTTTTACAAGGAAGCCAAATTTATTATCTGATAACATTGTTAGAAAATGTTTTAGAATATTAAACTAATATTTGCCCCTTTGTTATTTGCACCTATACTTCTTTTTGTCCCATATGGGACCATACAGAAAACAAAAACAAAAAACTCTGACTTTATATGATGGCATTTCAACACTTAAGAAAATATAGTCATACCTTTCATGCCTTCTAATCTCTCTCAATTCTTTATATGAGAGCATTTCTATATCCTTTAAGATCCTATGGGCTATTGCTGAACAGTCTCCAGTGAGTCAACATTCCTCTTAAAAATAGATCAGAAAAAAATATATTACAAGATTTATTCTGAGCAGTCCAGATGCAGAACAATGACTTTTGTCCAGAAATACATTCTTTTTTGCCATGGGGTATCATTATTTTGAGCTTTTAGTATGTGTCAGAAACTCCTATGCACTTTACAGGAATTATCAAAGTAATCTTTACCACAGTCCTGTGAGGTAGATGCTTTTACTGTTCTCATTTCATAGATGAAGACACTGAAGACCAGAGATGTTGAGTAAGATGTCCAAGGATTCTAAGCTAGTAGATGACAGATTTGAGCTGAAGCTTTCTTAACTCTAAGCAAGGTGCTATCTCCCATACCACCAGAGTGACTTATTTGTCTTCCCTTCTATTGTTTACTCATTTTAATTTTGTACATAATCTTGAGATCCTCTATTTCACACAGTTAAATTTTGTCTGTACTTGCACAATTGACTTTAAATCAACCCTTAGTAGAGAACTTATATCCTTTCTAGTTTTGATCCAAGTTTCTAGTTTTTTGAATGCTGTCTTATGTCTTAGATTTTTGTCTTTCATTGAGTTGAACAACAAACCATTAATATCTTTGTTTTACTTATCTCTAAATGTTGAACATGATAGGGAATTTCTTCCAGGTTGATACGCATTCATTCACTCATATTCTTTACATGATTACAAAATCAGATACAACCTCATCTAATAGTACTGCCATATAGCTTATATCTTCCATCTATTGTAGTTTACACGGATATTATAGAAAACTATCAAGGATCTTGCTAAAATAAAGCTACATTGTAACTATGGTATCCTCACATTTGCTGAACAATTATTTTTTGAGCATTTTCTAGACAACGATAGGATGTAAAGATGACTACTGACCTTTAAAGCACCTACACTTTGGTAAAAAAAAGAAATACCGTAATATAATTAACTGTAATGCACAGTAAACTGTGCAGATAATATACTTTGATGGGTCGAGGGTTCCAGTTTGTGAAGAGAAAGGGGGTGATAACTAATCTACAGACCCTTCAAAAAGGGAGATTTACTTAATTTGGCAGGATTTCCTATTAGTGAACCCATGCTAACTGTTGGTTATCACTTCAACCTAAGTTAGAAAACATAAATTTTAGAGGCACTTTTCTATCATAACCACTTGTGAGATATTTTAAGAATTTAAAATAGAGTAAATTTAAGCTAGGGTAAATCAGTTTGAGAGGTTTTGTGCTTTGAAATTTAGGACAAAGATATTTTGTGCTCTGTTCAAAAATATAAGCTCTCTCCTTGAACTGGGAGAGTTAGCTACTTTAGGACTTCTGTTTTCCAGTAACCTTAAGGAACATTATTTTTTTCTCTTTATAGGTCATTTACATCATAAGGACTCACTTTAACCAAACTCTACATTTTCCAATCTGGCTTCCACTCAGAACTCTACTGTTTCTCACAGGGGGCTCCTCCCTTTTGTTGTTCTGAATATTTTAAACACTTTAAAACAGACAGAACAGAACAATTTTAAAACACAGCTACACAGTGCCTTCCTGAAACATGCATAAAATCTTTACAAATTAGGTCTGTGTCTGCATGGTGCTAAAACATCTGCTCAATTCAGTCCTATTTGTGTTTTGTTATATAGATATAGTGACCATATGCCCTGGATTTTCCAGGACATTTCTAATTTCAAACATTTTGTCCCATTGTCTCCATAATTTCACTCATTTGTAGAAGGATGCATCCTAGTTCAAGGGAGAGAAAGTGTATTAGTTGACTTTATAAAATATTTTGATGATTGATTGAGTTACTTAAATAAATGAGTCAGGTGATTTGGTGTCCTATAAGCCTAGATGTCTTTATAATTTGATATGATGCTCTTTCTATTCATGTCCCTCTCCTTAACCTAACACATGGTTTGAGAACTCATGGGCAAATAAAAACCTGAAAATATTAATCTTGGCAACATTAAGATTATTTGTTTCATTATAATCAATAGGATGTAGACAAGAATATAAAATTATTGAGATAAGAAAATGGTAAAGATAAAATCATTCTTTAAACATATCTTAAGGCTCTCCACAAGGGCAGTTCACAATATTGGGCAACATAAAAATTAATTATTAAACCTGTTCTCTACACTAAAGGTGCAATCACTGATCATTTTGGAGCCTCAATTTTCTATAAAAAGAATGACAAGGGCCGGCCGAGTGGCGCGGTGGTTAAGCGCTGGCCTGGGAAGCCAGCGGCCCCAGTTCGGTCCCACATATGAGGGCCAGTGACACTGCCCTCAAAAAAAAAAAAGAATCACAGTAACAAGACTTATATAATAGAAGTATTATAAAGATTAAATAAGATAAATGTAAATTGCTTAGCAATGACTCAGCTACATAGCAAGTGCTCCATGAATATTAGGAAAAAGTCTAATTCAATACTATGGTACATTGAAGTAGAAAGGAGGGTTCAGAGTTGAGCCAATAGAGAATAGTCAGCTAGTGAGAGGGAAAGACCCTAGCGGAGATAGATCTTGAGCAGTGATTTATGGAAAGGAAAATACACATTGGGTGGATGGAAAGGAGGATAGGGGAAGACACATACAAAAAGATAAAATTAACTGTTATGTAAAAACTGAAGTCTGGTTTGTTATAATAAACAAAGCACTCCAAATATTAACCTAGCATATTGGTAATACAATGTTAAATTTTAGGCTCCTTGCTGTTTTTCCAGGTAGACTTTTTAGTCATGTATAGTAGTTGGATTCAAAGGTTAAAACAATCAATATGAATCCACTATTTCTAGAGTCACTCTTATCTTGGAGCCTCATATTTTTCCCTTTTAATGTTTTTAACCAATTTCTGTGTTGTATCAGAATTTTACTTATGATTGTGATCTTTGTCATCTTTGGACTGTAGTGCCAGTCTTTACATGATTTATTGGTGATTCATCTGGATGAAGAATAATTATGCTATGAAATCCTTTTTAGCATTTATATACAATGATTCTTGCACTGAATGCTTTACTTCAATTACCTAATTTAATCCTTATAACACCCTATGGATAGTATATATATATATATATATATATATATATATATATATATATATATATATATTTATAATATATTTATAATGCTGTTTTTTTTAAGGTTTTTTTAAATTGTGGAATTGGGGGAGGGGAACAGCATTGGGGAATCGAGGAAGGGGAACAGACAAGTTGCAGAGGACGTTGCTTCACTGGCCCATGTTCGTATCGTCATTGCGCTCTTCCCGGATGAGGCAGATCGGTCGCTGGCCTCTGGATGTCATTCACCGCTGCTATTGGCAGCTCACGCTGGCTGCCAGCCACTCACGCTGGCTGCTGGCCACTCACTGTAGCCTATGACAGCCCACTGCAGCCAGGACTCGCACAGCCCAGCTCCAGGTGGAGCTGTTGTTGGATGTGGAGGGCAGTGTCACTGGCCCTCATATGTGGGATCCGAACCGGGACCGCTGGCATCCCAAAACCAGCTCTTAACCAATGTGCCACTCGGCCGGCTCTGGATAGGTAATATCATCCTCATTTTACAGGTGAGAAAACAGAGGAACAGAGAGAACAATTAACTTACCCAAGGACACACAGCTCCATTAAATAGCAAAATTGAATTTTGAAGTAATGCAGTTTGGCACTCGAGTCCATGATACTGTATTGCACAACTTCTTGTTAGAAAGTTTAGTAGCTTAAGACTTATCTGACATACATAATAAATGCTTGATAAACATTTATTGAATAAATGAGTTAAAATACATGAATGTCGATATGGGCTAAATTTGTAGGATAATCTTACTATGTTAGTATAGTAATGAAGAAGAAGAAAGCTTGTCAAATATCCATTATACTTAATAAATGCAAATAACCAGACGAGACAAATAGCTCACTTTTGACTCAGTAATAACCGTATATTGAGGATTTCATAAAACAAAGTAAATGGAAGAAGGGATAATTTCAGATTCATTTGATACCTAACTTAAGACCAATATTTCACATTTCAAATTATTCCACAGATCAGTGCCATCTAAATTTATTACTAAAGATGCCAGTATAGCCACTGTCAATGTGGACAGTGTGGAAAGGAATCTTGAAACTAAACATGTAACTCTCTGAACTAATTCATAAGGTTGCTGTTTGGCAGCAATGCTCTATACTGCATAATTCAAGCTTTACTTCATACTATCTATGGATATTTCTGTCTGTTTGTTTTGCATTTTCTAGTTTGAAAATGGACAGTATTCATTTAGTTGACTAATTTTCAAGTCTTTTTAAAATTTTATAATGGATGCAATTAGCCTCAATTTTGTATTTCACACTGCCTGTGTATAGACGCGAAAATCATTCTATTAGAGAAGAAAAATGAACTATCATATAGGTAAAGGATTTCTGGAAACGTTCTCTTACTTTCTGAGAAGATTGCAAAGCTAACAGTAATGTAATTAGAGCCTCCATCATAAGATAGCCAAGTTAATCATTGACTTTACTAAGTTACTGCCACCTGGATACTTTGTGTTCAATACAGGATTACGTCAGACAAGGGATTCATAAACTATCTCTATATCTATCTATCTATCTATCTATCTATCTATCTATCTATCTATTAATCTGTCATCATCTATCTATATCACCATCATCATGTATTTGTACATAGTAATAGATTCTCATCTTTAAAACAAAGAAAGAGAGGAATCTGAAATTTAATTATTGTATTCCTGTGGTTTTATTTTTAAACAGGCAGCTAAGCTTTATTTAATCAAATCAGTAAAAGATATATACATTTTTGCATTTTGCTTCCCTTTTTCTCTGGCTCTTTTTCAAAGATAGCTTAGACAATATGCTATTGAGTCAATTTTTATTTGAAAGAAATAATCAATTGTCAGTTTTACTGCAGAGGAACACTGAATAATCTCAGTTTGCTGATAATGCTCTAAAAAACAAACTAACAGTTAAGCGTTCCTTTTTTACTGAAATTGTTTTTACATCAATAAATATTCTTGAAAATTTTATAATTAGCCCATCTATGTACATTTTGAAATAATGAATGACCTTCTGAGAGATTTTCATGCTGTGATATTAGTTTTTTATACCTTTTTGCATTTGCAACTCTAGGCATAGTGTATGTAGTAAGTTCAGTGGCTTCAGATCTGAAACTTGATTTTTTTCAGTATAGTTTCATTAGCATTCAGCTGTGAGTATGTAAGATAATAGTATTAAAAGCTACCTTCCATTCTGTTGTCATGGATGCAGCAAAATCCAATACTGGTGGCACTATGCCACTAGTCTTTGTACAATTTCATTTTTATCTACCAATTCTAATTTAAACATGTGAAATTCAATCACCATTTTTTAAAATTCTTGTTATTTATTTGATATTTGAACATTAAAATATTAGAATTCGTTAACTGTTTTTGATTGTAAGAATCTTTTTCAAAATATTATTTTTAAGCAAAGTATTTCTGTCACTATTAGTTATGAAAATCAGGAACAAAAATCATGGAAAATACTGCTTCTTATTATGTTTTTCTTGACTGGGTCAGTGAGTCAGTGTATACTCTCTTGCGGGTATGTAGTGTGGGGAGAAGTAGTAATATTCTATAAATAATTGATATAAATAGCATGTATATTTTCTGAATATGTAGAGGATTTTACAGTTTCCACATGCCTTTTTACAATATCTATGTTACCAATTCTGAAGAACTTAGTCATAATAAATACACTGTCCTGGTGTAACTAATTTTGGTAGTGAAAAAATTGGTCACAAGAATGCCTGCCTCAAATCTGATGGCCATATCTAGGACTTAAAAATAATACACAACTCTCTAGGAAGCAGAAATTTTAATATTCATCAAGAACTCAGTTTTTTTAATGCAATAATACAAAGTATCTCTAAGGACAGAATAAACTAATCTGAAAATAGCCAAATCCATAGTTGGTTGCCTAAACGTATAATGCCCAATCGGTCTTCTTCTTATTGGTAAGGACACATTTATTTTTTCCTGTTTCAAGTAAAACACTATTTTTTGATTTCTTTTTTGAAAAAAAAAAAAAAAAGAAAGAGGTCTGTGTCCTTTTTCCCCCAGAAAGAGACAACTGACATTGTATTCAACTTTGGAATAACAAATAAAGAGATCCCTATTTGCTAAAAATGTTTTCCTTCTTTGTTAATTTATTCCCGATAGTGTGAATTTTTATGGTATGAGAAAAAATTTTGATAGTTTAAAAGCCCTCCACAATATTTTTTTTTTTGAGGGCAGTGTCACTGGCCCTCATATGTGGGACCGAACCGGGGCCGCTGGCTTCCCAAGCCAGCGTTTAACCACCGCGCCACTCGGCCGGCTCCTTCCACAATATCTTTAATGAGTTTTTATTTGACAGTTGTTTTTCTGCATACCTTGAAAATGTAAAATAAATTAAAATTCAGAATTTTAAATTCACCTTTGATGTTTACTTTTTATATATTAATAATAAAATAATTTTCTCATATGTAATTAATTTTGCCATCTGGTTTTCAATAATTTGAACCATACAGGTTGATTTGTTGTTATGATTACACTAAATATTTATTACCTTATATACATAAAGACACCTTAGATTATGTATTGTTTTGGCTGAGGGTGACTAGAAAGGGAGGAGTTTATGGGGTGGAAAAAATCTGTGCCCACTCATAATTAAACAACCACAAAAATACATGCATCAGTCAGCAAAAGCAGACATCAACATTATGGAGTGAAAATTAAAGAGTCAAACACTCAAGTGTCTACTGTATCTGCCTGCTGCAAGACACTGAAGCATGGAGAACAGGATACACCTCTATGGATGGGTAGTTTTCCTTATTAAAAAAACACAGTGGGAAGCACAGTAGGGGAACTTACTAAAACAAAGCTTTGTAGTAATTTCCTTGAAAGAAATTTCCCAAGATAGCAACTTGAAAAGCATTTAATCTTATGACTAGCTATAGAGTGTGCTTTGCATTAGGTGGTATTTAAAAATTCCATTAGTTTGCAACAGATCAGATCTGGTAGAGTTTCCCAAACTTTTCCCTCTTCCTTTATTGTTTTCTTATCCAGAATCATTAAAATACATACATACGTGAGAGTCTAAATCCCTTTGAAAATCTCAATGATATATTAGCTATATTCATTTTGGATGAAAAATTTGACTTAGAAACTGACATAATGGCATCGCTGGATGAAATGATGATGAACTTTTATGGCTGCATTTTCTGCTTCATTCATTTAATGTTTCATATGTTTCATCATGTGAATACTGATGTGGCATCCTTTTACTTCTCATAAACTGCAAGGAAGAAAGACTTAAATGCTATAAACTTATCAAACTCCAGAATATTCATACCTAATGGTCAAAAAGAAATATTTCAAATGCCAATTTTGAATGTCTGCTCACAACTTAAAATAGAGTTTGTATTTTATTTTATTTTTTACCTAAGAAGATTCTATTGTATTTTTGGAAAATAATAATTGTTTTTAAACTTGAGTGTGTTTGTCTATTGTCCATAAAATATATCTAAACAATTAAGGCCTTGAAATAGTACTATCTGAAACTATCAAAAGAAGGTATTGTGAGGTGATATAGTGCCATTTGCAACAAGATGGATAGATCTTGAGATTATTATGCTAAGTGAAATAAGTCAGACAGAAGAAGTCGAGATCCATATGATTTCACTAATATGTGGTATATAAAACCAAAAACAACAAAAACACAAGACAAACAAATGAAGAAACAAAAAAACGAAGAAGAAAAAATATACACACAGAATAGTTTAGTGGTTACCAGAGGGTAAAGGGGAGAGGGGAAGTAGATGAGGGTAAAAGGAATAACATATGGTGATGGAAAGAAAAGTGACTCTGGGTGGTGAACACACGATATGATATATAGATCATGAGTTACAGAATTTTACACCTGAATCTTATTTAATTTTACTGACAATTGTCACCCAAATAAAGTTTAATTACAAAAAAAAGAAGGTATTGTGATTTTTAACCTATTGACAGAGCATGGCTGAGCACCCTGTGGGTAGTTAGTATCCCTTACGTGGATCTCTAATAATGTGACCAAGGTTTTCTTATAGTATGAATCTATTTACATACATTATATTTTTACACAAATATTAAGGTGTGAATGAGAGTAGACAGAGTGGAAACTGATATAATTTGGAGTAACTTAACCACAGTCTTGGAGGCTTTGGATCCAAAAGGAAAAATAGAATTTTATATTAAAATATGCTAGGTGGACAATTCTGTAATACATCATCTATTTATTACATTGTGTTCACCATCTAGAGTCAGTTCTCTTTCTATCACCATATATTTGTACACCTGAAATCTATGTAACTTTGCTAACAATTTTCACCCCAATAAACTTTTAAAAAATACTTATTCTATTCTTATTCAATAATTGTAGATTTATATAAATCAGCCCGAACAGCAAGGATACACCCTGAATTTTACATGACTTTTTCATAACCTTATGAAGATAGAACTTAGTAAATATAACTTGACTAGGTAGCAAATAATGATTTGAAGCAGTAGAATGCAGCATGCTTTCTTCCACTTCAGACTTGTAGACATCTTATTTTTATGTAGCAGTTAGTAGCAACACTTTAAAATTGAATTTCCCCTTTGAGTACCAATATGTTAAAAATACAGAAACAAAGAGCTTTATTGCTTAAGACAGTGTATTTTTTACCTTCTTGTTTAGTAATGTAATTATGATCTGGAGGTTTTTGCATTTTCCTCATAATGAGGTGCTACAAGAATATTTCATAAATATAAAACCTGAAAGGAAAAACAGTGAATTTTTTTTTTGCTTATATGTTGTCTGCATTTTAATACAAAGACATTTTTAATATGTTGGTACTAATTCTGTAACTGGTACATACTAGAAAAATTTTAATTATTTTTCCATTTGTAAATTCCATTTGTAAATTCTGTTGTATAGTTTTGGTTTGTAATTTCTAAATTTCCATTTGTAAATTCAAATGGAATTTTTCCATTTGTAAATTCAGTTGTATAGTTTTGGTTTTTCTTTCATTATATTTTATCATTTTTTCCAGTGATTTGAATTTACAAGTTAATTACCAACTCCAACAAAATTTGTCCAAAATGACAGGATTATATGTCTGAACCCTGCATTTTACCTATTTGCTTTTTGTTTTTAGCAGTCTGGAATTATATTAGAAAAACTTCCCTTTTTACTGTGGGTATATTTCTCAGTGTCAAGAATAAAAACTATTTCTACTTGAAAGTAGAAGGACCTGAACTTTGGATTTCAAAAAGAAAAAATGTTTAATGGCACTTAAAATTAAATTGTCAATTTTATTGAGACCCTTATAATATGCCACATTTGAAAATATGTATATTTAAATTATCACAAGTCATTTTGCATAGTTTTGAATAACTCTGAATTCCAAAAGAAAAATAGAGAAAAGAACTAATGAGATGGTTATTTGACAATGAGATGATTTCTTATTATAAAACATACAACTTACCATTTTTAGTTGTTTTATTTACTGTAACCTCAAAATCCATATACATTTTGGTAGTTACAAGTATCAGACTACAAGATGTCCATTGTTTCTTAAAAATAGAAACATATTGTTTTAGTTTGAATTTTAAGTTAAAAATCTGATGCTCATAAAATAATGTAAAACAGTTTCCACATCACTATTGCATAGTTGCAACTATAACAAATGTATTTTATGCTCTTATAATATCATGCAAAAATAAAGTATTAGAAATATGGAATGTTTTCATGGGTAGAGAGTACATATACATTTCCACATTTCCAAAACTTCAACGTGGCTGTGAAGGAAAAATACGTTTTGACTTATGTTACATGTATATGCTACAAAATGATTAGATCTAATTTTATTTGTTTTATATATTTTGGGGGGATTTAAAAAATCCTGCAGGGAAACAGTTAATCTATTTCTAACTGAAGCTTTATTTTTGTAATCTATCCAGTGCTTCGAGTTCTGTCATTGATCTATGATTTATGTGATTTAAACCACCTCTTGGCTGTAACACTGGTTTCTGTCCAAGATGCTGAGTTGAATACTAATTACAAGATCAAATTTATGCTGTTGGACTAAGCAGCTCAATGAGTTCTCCATGAAAGACTCCCTTCTCCATCCCTGCCACAGTTGAACCTTAGGGAAATATTTGTCAGAGAAAAGGGTAAGGGGAGAAAAAAATGAATCAAATAAAAATGTCTTATTCTGCATGTTTTAGCATATTAAATAATTGTTTTGAATCACACATATGAGGTCATGAATGAAGATGTAGTTGTGCAGATAGAAGACATAAATTGTATATGTACTGATTGTGTGTGTGTGTGTTTCCATGTCTGGGAACATAGAATACACACTCAAATTAATATTCATGGCTTTATCTGAAAACCAAGTTAAATTAATAGCTAAGGTCCACTCCATGGAGTGGCAATACTTACATTCTTTAACTGTACTCCAAAATTTCCAAATAACCACCAGTATTGAGCCATATGTGTAGTAACCAATTATTCCATTGAAAGGGAGGGTGAATTTGTTGAGGGAGTAAATTAAAATGTACGTAACTGATTTATTTTTTTGTGCAGAGCAGTTGTACTCAACTGGGAGTAATATTGTCCTCTAGGGGACATTTGGCAATGTATAAAGATATTTTTGGTTAAAACAACAGGGAGGGCAAGATGTCATTTGACATCTAATGGGTCGAGGTCACTGATGATACTAAACATTTGTAATGTAGAGGACAACTCCCCATAACAAATAATTATCTGGCCCCATATGTCAATAGTGGTATTGTTGAAAAACCTTGGTCTAGAAGTACAATACACTTGTTAGTTACTAGGCATATTCATACATATTGCTGGAAAATGACAGTAATTTATATTGTTCACCTCACAAAGAAAAATCATTCTAAATAACTGGGCAGAACAAATGGAAGGATTGGAGTGGCAGGATGTAGCTGTGACCCAGCAGCACAATCGTAGAAGAATGCAAAGCTGAAGAGGCCACTAGCTTAAATGTGGGTTTTTCAAAATCAGAGAGGCCTCTGAATTCAGTATGGTTTGGTTTTAAGGATATGTTAGTGCCCTCTTTCTCTATGTATACATGCATATCAACTTCAATACTTTTTTCCTAAGCCCACCCAAATACACATTTATGTACCATTGATGTATGCACCCACTTTTAATTTGAAGACCTATATTCTTATCTGTGTATGGATCAGATCCTTTTAGGCATCTTTGTAATTCATGCTAATTTACACAGTTGGATCCCTCTTGGAGTAATGGACATTTATTCTTGAGCCAGTTATACTATTTACCTAGGTCTTACATGGCTTCTTCAAGAATTGGGTAAGTCTTAAAATGAACTCACTCAATAAAATATCAGTTCTGATATTATCAAACCCAACATATCAGAAGCTATTGTAATTACTATATAAAAATAAATTCCAATTCTTCATACATCTACAATGTCCCAGAAAGCTAATAAGTTACTTGGTTGGCTGTCTTAGTCAGTTTGGGCTGCTATAAAAAAAATACCACAGACTGGGTGCCTTATACACAACAAAATTTATTTCTCATTGTTCTGGAAGCTGGAGGTTCAACATCATGGTGCAAAAATTGTCACATCCCGATGAAGGTTTTCTTCCTACCTTATAGAATGTACATTTTTGCTATGTCCTCACAGAGTGGAAGTGGTGAGGGATCTCTGTGGAGTCTCTATTATAAAAATACTAGTTCCATTCATAGGGGCTCTACCCTAAGATTTTCAATATATTAATTTGAGTGGGGGAGACAAACATTTTATGAGGCCAACATTACCCTGATACCAAAGCTTGGTAAGGATAACAAAAACAATGAAAACTACAGACCAATATCTCTGATTAATACATATGAAAAAAATCGTATCAAAATACTAACAAATCAAATACAACAAAACATTAAAAAGATTATACATCCGATTAAGTGGAGTTCATTCCAGGGGTACAAGGATGGTTCAACATATGTAAATTGATCAATGTGATTCAACCACAAAAAAAAAATAAAGGATAGGGCCGGCCGAGTGGCACGGTGGTTAAGCGCTGGCTTGGGAAGCTAGTGACCCCGGTTCGGGTCCCACATATGAGGGCCAGTGACACTGCCCTCAAAAAATAAATAAATAAATAAAGGATAAAAAGTACATATTTAAATCAATAGATACATAAAAAGCATTTGACAAGATACAACATCCATTTATGATTAAAACACTTTATAAAATGGGTATAGAGGCAAAATACCTCAATGTAATAAAGGTCATATATAACAAACACACAGCTGATATCATACTTAATGGTGAAAAACTGAAAGTTTTATCACTTGATATCAGATAAAAGATGAGGATGCCTCCTCTCATCACGCTATTCAAGCTAGTATTGGAAATCCTAACAAGAGCAAACAGGTAAGAGAAAGAAAAAAAAAAGTTATCCAAATTGGGAATGAAGAAGTCAAATGATAACTTTCTGCAAACTACATGATTCTTCATATAAACAGCCCAGAAGACACCACCAAAAATCTATTAGAAACAATAAATGAATACAATAAAGTTGCAGGATACAAAATCAGTGTACAAAAAACAATTGTGTTCCTATGTATTAAAATGAAATTTCAGAAAAAGAAATGAAAAAAATTCCTTTTGCAATTACAGCAAAAAATAATAAAATACCTAGGAATAAACTTAACAAAGGATGTGAAAAACCTATACACTGAAAACTATAAGACATTATTAAATGTCTTATAAAACTATAAGACATATCCAGAATAAGAAACAAAGAAATTGAAAGATATTCCTGTTCATGCATTGGAAGAATTAACATAGTAAAAATGGTGATATTATCCAAAGAATACAGATTCAGTGCCATCCCCATAAAAATTTCAATGGCATTTAAATAATAAATACAACAAAAAATCATCAGATTTGTATGGAATTACAAAAAAAGACACAAACAAATAGCCAAAGCAATCCTAAAAAAAAAAAAATGCTGGAGGCAACATACCCCCTGTCTTCAAAAGGGGATCAAATATATGGTGATAGAAATAGAACTGACTCTGGGTGGTTAACACACAATGTGATATATAGATGATGTATTACAGAATTATACACCTGAAGTCTATGTAACTTTACTAATAATTATCATTCCAATAAACTTTAATTTAAAAAATTATAGCACAGGGGCCAGCCGAGTGAATCAGTTGGTTAAGAGTTAGGTTAAGAGCGTGAACTCTGAGCAACAGGGCTGCCGGTTCAATTCCCACATGGGCCAGTGATGCTGCGCCTGAGCTGAGCTGCCTCTGAGCTGCCAACAGGTGGCAGGATGGCTCAGATGGTGAGAGCACATGCTCTTAATAAGAAGACCGCCTGTTTGATGCCTACACCTGCCTACAACTAAGACTGAACTCTACACCTTGAGCTGAGCTGCCACCCGGATAGCTCAGTGGATAGAGCATGCACTCGTAACAAAATGGCTGCTGGGTTCGACTCCCACATGGGATGGTGGCTATGCCCACCCACAACTAAGACTGAACTCTGAACCTTGAACTGGGCTGCTGCCTGGAGGCTCAGTGAATAAAGCACTCTCTTGACAACAACTCTGCTGGGTTTGACTCCCACATAGGATGGTGGCTATGCCCACCTGAGACTAAGATTGTAATACAGCACCTTGAGCTTAGAGGCTACGTACAAGCTGCCGATGGGCAGCCTTCCACAACTAAGACTGAAGAACAACTTGGCTGGTCCAGCTCCTCAATTCCCCAACACTGTTCCCCTCCACCATTCCCCAATATATAAAAAAAATTATGCTACAAAGCAACAATAATCAAAACAGCATGGTATTGGCAGAAAAACAGAATCACAGACCAATGGAACAGAACTGAAAACTCAGAAACAAAACCACATATACATGGGCAAACAATTATTGATAAAGGAGCCAAATTCATACAATGGAGAAAAAGAATCCTCTTCAATTAATGGTCCTGGGAAAATGGGGAAGCTATGTGCAAAACAATGATACTAGACTACTATCTGTCACCATATACCAAAATTAACTCAAAATAGATCAAAGATTTAAACTTAAGACTTGAACCAATATGTTGCATAGAAGTAAACAGACTCTAAACTTATTGATCTTGGTCTTAGAGAGGATTTTATGAATTTGATCTCAAAGGCAAGGGAAATAAAAGCAAAAATAAATGAATGGGACTATATCAAATCAAAAAGCTTCTGGACTCCAAAGGGTACTGTCAACAAAACAAAGAGGCAACCAATGGAATGGGAGAAGATATTTGCAAACAACACCCCCGATGACGAGCTAATATCCAAAATATATAATGATCTCGTACAACTCAACAACAACAAAATCTAATAAAAAATGGGCCAAGAACCTGAACAGACACTTCTGTCAGGAAGACAGTCAAACGGCCAAGAGATATATGAAAAGATGCTCAGCTTCACTAGCTATTAGGGAAATGCAAATCAAAACCACAATGACATACCACCTAACACCTGTTGGAATGGCTATTATCAACAAGACAAGTAATAATAAGTGTTGGAGAGGCTGTGGAGAAACAGTAACCCCCATATACTGCTGGTGGGAATGTGAACAGGTACAACCACTATGGAAAACAGTATGGAGTTTCCTCAAAAATTTAAGACTAGAATTATATGACCCAGCAATCCCTCTTTTGGATACCTATCCAAGAAATTTAAGAACATTTATCTGTTAAGATATATGTACCCCTAAGTTAATTGCAGTACTATTATTATTATTATTATTATTATTACTATTATTATTTCTTTTTTTAAATAGTTTCAGGTGTACAACACAATGCAACAGCCAAACTCTTTACCCCCCAAAGTGACAACCCTCGCCCCCAGCTTGTCACCCCACTCACCCCCCACATCATACATATCCACCAAAATTCCCCTGATTTCCCCCCACAGTATACTCCACATCTCGTGACTATCCATATATTCAGTTACAGTTGGCATACAATATTACACAACACCAGCTTCAGGTGTACAGTGCAGTGATCAAGCCTCTACTCCATCCATGAAGTGGTTGCCCTAACAAGACATGTGACTATCTGACACGCCATAAAATGTTTACAACATTATTATATTCCACGAACTGTGTTTCATATCCCTGTGGCAACATTGTAGTTGTCTATTTATGCTGTCTAATCGCATCCCCTTCACCCTTAACCCCACACCACCCCCAAATAGCAACCCTCAGTTTTTCCTCTATATCTATGAGTCTGTTTACTTTGATCGTTCATTCAGTTTTTCAGATTCCACATACAAGTGAGATCATATGGTACTTGTCTTTCTCCGACTGACTTATTTCACTTAACATAATAGTCTCTTCACAGCATTATCAATTACATTCCCAGGACTGCCCCAATATCCCTGCGGCAACATTGTAGTCACCCAACTACGCTGTCCAAAACCATCCCACTCTCCCTCATCCCCACTCCCTCCCAGCCAGCAACCATCAGTTTTTCCTTTATATCTGCTTGATATGACTTCAATCTTCTTAAATTTACTGAGACTTGTTTTGTGGCCTAACGTGGTCTATCTTGAAAAATGTCCCATGTGTACTTGAGAAGAATGTATATTCTGTTTTTCAGGGTGAAATGCTCTAAAAATATCAACGAAGTCCAGCTGGTCTAAAGGGTCATTTAAGGCCCCTCTTTTTGTGTTGATTTTCTGTCTAAAGGGTCCCTCCATTGGTGATAATGGGTGTTGAAGTACCCTACTATGATAGTGTTACTGTTTATATCTGTCTTTATGTCTGTCAAAATCTGTTATATGTAATTAGGAGTTCCTATGTTGGGTGCATAGATGTTTATTAGGGTTATAGTGCCCTTGTTTGTCTTTTATTGTAATCATTTTAAAGTCTATTTTGTCCAAAAATAAGTATTGGTACTCCAGCTTTTTTTTTCTGATTTCCATTTGCATGAAATATCTTATTCCATCTGTAAACAGTATATACATGTGTCCTATTTTCTTATCCACTCAGCCACTCTCTGTTGTTTGATTGGAGCATTTAGTCCATTCACATTTAAAATGATTATTGATAGGTGCATATGTCTTGCCATTTTGTTATTTGTATTCCTGGTCTTCCTGGGTTAGCTTGTTTACCCCTTTCTTATGTTTAAAGAAGCCCTTTTAACATTTCTTTCAATGCTGGCTTGGTGGTAATGAATTCCTTAAGCTTATTATTTTCTGAGAAGCTCTTTCTTTCTCCTTCAATTTTAAGTGATAGCCATGCTGGGTAGAACAATCTTGGTTGTAGGCCTTTATTTTGTGTCACTTTGAATATCTCCTGCCACTCCTTTCTGGTCTGCAGAGTTTCTGTAGACAAGTCAGCAGTTAGTCTAATAGGAGTTCCATTGTATGTAACCTGCTGTCTTTCTCTTGCTGCCTCTAGGACTCTGTCTCTGTCTTTAACCTTTGCCATTTTAACTATGATGTGTCTTGGTGTGGACCTGTTTGGGTTCAGCTTGTTTGGAACCCTCTGCACTTCCTGGGCATGTATGTTGATTTCCTTCACCAGGGTAGGGAAGTTTTCAGTCATTATTTTTTCAAATACATTCTCGACCCCTTGCTTCTTCTCTTCTCCTTCCGGTATTCTTATGAGTCGAAGGTGGTTGAGCTTCATCTTGTCCCATAGGGCTCTTAAACTATTTTCATTCTTTTTTATTCTTTGGTCTTTTTGTTCCAACTCGGTGATTTCTGCTATTTTGTCTTCCAAATCGCTGATGTGCTCCTCTGCTTCATCTACTCTACTGGTGTTTCCTTTGAGTGTGTCCTTCATTTCAGTTACTGTATTCTTTAGTTCTAACTGATTGTTTTTTATGGTTTCTCTATCCTTCCTTATGTCCTCACTAAGTTTGTTAAACTTCTATTCATCATTGTTCTAAACTCTGTCTCTGATAGGTTGGATCCCTCTGTTTCATTTGGTTCCATTTCTAGAAATTTCCTCTGATCCTTTACTTGTGACATGTTTTTTTGTTTCCTCATTCTGCCTCTTGCTCTGGGATTGCTTTGATGTATTAGATAGATCACCAGGAGAGCCCTGGCTGGATCACACAGGCACACACCTCACGGCCCAACACTCCCAGGAAAACTCCGAGTCTCAGCCCATTCCAATCAGCCACTCACACATCGAGCCGAGCAGCCCAACAACCAATCACCAGCCTGTCAACCCTGCAAGTGCAGTGTGGAGAGCCGGGACCTGAGGTGGCTCGCCAGGCACTCCCGAGTCTCAGTG
Source organism: Aselliscus stoliczkanus (assembly GCA_033961575.1). Classification (NCBI taxonomy): domain Eukaryota; kingdom Metazoa; phylum Chordata; class Mammalia; order Chiroptera; family Hipposideridae; genus Aselliscus; species Aselliscus stoliczkanus. The sequence continues at coordinate 77,649,789 of CM066737.1, forward strand.
AGCAGCCTGTTGGAGCCGGAGGGCACATGCCCAGTATTTCCCTGACAACGCAGAATAAGCCGGGCAGAGGGTGGGGATTGAATGCCGCATGTGCGCCCGTGCGTGCATGCCCTTTTGTGCCAATTCTATGAGACCAATGAGGTCCCAGACCTGACCATCTGTGGGAGGGCCAAACCCTGACAAAATGGCCCCCTCCTGTACACCACTCGTGTGCATGCTTCACAGTAGGGGAACAATAGTACCAAAACCTCCAGCCTTTGCACCAAAGGTGCTCAGTTCAGTCTGTCCCCACGGTCTCCTGGGCTTGACTCACACAGCTACTCCCTCCACCAGGAACCAGGTAACTGCTCACCAGCGAGCAAGCCCGTGTGCCAGCCCCACTGATTCTTTAGCCACTCTCAGCCTCACCAAGCTGAGCAAAGAGAGTCCTCATTAATTTCCTGCCAGTTGTATTGGAACTCCTCGGCACAGGAACTCTGGGCTGGTGAGCTTGGTGGGTGGCCGGAGGGTCTCTCCCCCAACCGGATTAGCCTCCCCACAGCTGGGGCTTCCCTCATGGGGTTCGTCGTCTCTCGTTTCCTCCCCTCCTACCAGACTTGACGTGTCCTCCTCTTTAAGTTCTTCATTTAGTGGTTCTGTTCATCTAGTGTTCTGGGGACTTCCGGGGTTGAATGCTGTATAATTTGTTTGTAATTTTGGTGTGATCCTGGGAGGTAGTTAGCACAGTGTCTGTCTATTCCACCATTTTACCAGAAGTCTAATTGCTGTATTATTTACAATTGCCAAGATATGGAAACAACTGAAGTGTCCTTCAATAAATGATTGTATAAAGAAGATATGGTAGACATATAGAATGGAATGTTTCTCTGCCATAAGAAAAGATTAAATACTGCCATTTGCAACAGCATGGATGGATCTTGAGATTATCATACTAAGCAAAATATGTCAGACAGAAAAAGTCGAGAATCGTATGACCTCACTCATATGTGGCATATAAAACTGAAAAAAAAAAAAGAACAACGCATACAAACAACAAAACTGATAGACACAAATAGTTTAAAGGTTACCAGAATATAAGGGGGAAAGGGGAGTGGTAGAAATGGGTATAGAGGGTCAATTATATGGTGATGTAATGAGAACTGATTCTGGGTGGTGAACACAAAATACAGTTTATAGATGATGTATTATAGAATTGTACACTTGAGAGCTATATAATTTCATGAACCAATTGTCACTTAATAAAAAGCTTTATCAATAAACTTGATTTAAAAAATACTTAGAGCTTCCTGGAGGGAGGAGGCAAAAAAAATCCAGGTAGATAGGTTACAGTGCCTTTTTTAATGAACTAATTAACTCTTCAAAGTCCCATTATGAAAGGTAAAAATGAATTCTTCAACTCATTTGAATCTGCATATTGGACACAGTTAAGTTGCTAAAACCCTGGCCCCATTTACTGAAAACTGTTTATATAATAAGGTTACATATAACAATTGCTGAAATTTTCTGCCTGAAAATGTGTTTCTATGTCAATGCTTCTACACAGTGTTATATGTTAAGTAAACATCAAACGAAAGGTGCTGTATTCGGTTTTCTTCTTTTGTTTCAATTGGTCCTACTTAAACATCAGTCTTTGCTTTACAATTTTTCTCATATTCACAGCTCAGTTGATACACTTTACATTCTCTATTAGAAGCTTTGGATGTGATAACTAAATAAAATCATATTGAATGTGATCCACTGTAGTGTTAAATGGTAGACTAAGATTCCTGAGCATTGTACAAAAACCAGGATAGATATTAAAAGGTTTCCCACGATGCCTGGCCATTAGGTTTTGGAAACTTGCAATGCAATACTTGTCTGCAGACTGGACCTTTGAGAGAGTGCACATCTTTCTGCCAAATGAAAATATGAATTTGTAAAGGTTCACACCCAATTGTATTGTTTTATTTTTCCATTGGCACATAGTTGACATACAATGTCCTATTCATTTCAGGTGTACATCATATTTGATATATGATATTTGATATTGACATTAGGAAAACCCTGTGATAAATGTAGTTACTACTTGTCACCATACAAAGTTATTACAATATTAATGACTATATTCCCTATGCTGTATATTACATCCCCATGGTTTATTAGTTTATTAATTTTATGATTGGAGTTTGTACCTCTTAATCCCCTTCACCTGCCCCCCAACTGCTTCCTACTCCGGTAACCACCAGTTTGATTTTTTTGTCTGTGAGTCTCTTTCTGTTTTGTTTGTTCATTTGCTTTTTTTTTAAGACTTCACATATAAATGAAATCATATGGTATTTGTCTTTGTCTTGCTTACTTATTTCATTTAACATAAATTTAACATTATACCCTCGGTCCATTCATGTTGAGCAAATGGCAAGATTTCAATCATTTTATGGCTGAGTAAAATGTATATATACATTTTACTCAGCCATAAAAAGATTGAAAGATTGTATATATATATATATATACATATACACACACACACATACACACACACACACACACACTATATGTCGAATCTTTATCCATTCATGTATTAATGGACACTTAGGTTGCTTCCATATCTTGCCTATTGTGAGCAATGCTGCAATGAACATAGGGGGGCATATATCTCTTCAAATTTGTGTTTTTGTTCTCTTTGGAATTGCTGGATCATATGGTAGGTCTATTTTGAAATTTTTGAGGAACCTCGGTACTTTTTTCCATACTGACTGCACCATTTTATATTCCCACAAACATTTTCCTAGGGTTCCCTTTTCTCCACATACTGACCACCACTTGTTATTTTTTGTCTTTTTGGTGATAGCCTTTCTGACAGGTGTGCGGGCGGTATGTCATGGTTTCGATTTCCATTTCTGTAATGATTAGTGCTGTTGAGCATCTTTTCATGTGCCTGTTTGTCATCTATGTCTTCTTTGGGAAAATATTTATTCAACCTTTTTGCCCATTGTTTTATATATATGTAATTTTAGAGGGCAGTGTCACTGGCCCTCATATGTGTGATCCGAATTGGGGCCGCTGGCATCCCAAGGCAGCTCTTAACCACCGCGCCACTTGGATGGCCCCAAAATATTTTTTGATACTAAGTTGTGTACGTTGTGTATATATCTTGGATATTAACTCCTTATCAAATGTTTGATTTGCAAATAACTTCTCCAATTCAGTAGGTTGCCTTTTTGTTTTGCTAATGGTTTCCTTTACTCTGCCAAAGCTTTTTATTTTGATGTAATCCCATTTGTTTAATTTTGCTTTTGTTGCCCTTGTCTGAAGAGACATATCCAGAAAATAATATTGCTAAGATCAGCCTCAGAGAGCTTACTGCATATGTTTTCTTCTAAGAGTTTTATGGTTTCAGGTTTTACACTGAAGTCTTTAATTCATTTTGAATTTATTTTTGCAAATGGTGTAGATAGTGGTCCATTTTCATTATTTTGTATGTAGCTTTCCAGTTAGTTTTTTTCTGTTTTGACACCTGCTACTGAAGGAACATGCATGTGTTAACGAAGATCACCCTCACTTCCTTCCAGTCATAACTAGATCTATTTTTATGTGAAAACATTAAGATATGCTCTCATAACTGCAATATTTCATTAAACATCTCCATCCAGAGAGTTTGGAAGGCAATGATAACTGGTGTTTATAGTAATAATTCTAGGGCAATGTAAGATCTTAAAGTGCATTATAAATCCTGAAAATACAATGTAGGTAAGCTCAGTATAGTTTTTTCTTCTTTTAAAATATTTTATTAAAATATAGCTAACATACTGGGGCCAGCCGAGTGGCGCGGTGGTTAAGCTCTGGCTTAGGAAGCCAGCAGCCTCGGTTCGGGTCCCACATATGAGGGCCAGTGACACTGCCCTCAATAAAAATATATATAGCCAACATACTAATATTAGTTTCAGGTGTACACCATAGTTATTCAAGATTTATATAATACTACAGAAGTGATCACCATTTTAAGTCTAGTAAACATTGGACACAGTAGAGTGTTATTACATTATTATTGAATATATTCTCTATGTCATATATTACATCCCCATGACTTATTTATTGTATAACTGGAAATTTGAATTCTAATTACCCTTCAACATTTTCCCCCTTTAAGTTTTTAAAAAATTCAAGTTTATTGGGTTGAGAATTGTTAGCAAAGTTACATAGATTTAAGGTGAACAATTCTGTAATACATCATCTGTTGGCATTTAATATTATTTCATATTAGTTTCAGGTGTACAGGATAGTGATTAGATGTTTATGTAATTTATGAAGTGATCCTCCCATTAGTCTAGTACTCACCTGGCATTATACATATTTATTACTATATTATTGATTATATTCACTATGGTGTACTTTACATCTCCATAACTATTTGTTACCACCAATTTGTACTTCTTAATCCCTTCCTCCTTTTTACCCAGCCCTCCAACCCTCTCCCATGTGGCAATCATCAGTTTGTTTTCTGTATGTATGGTGTGTTTCTGTAGTCTCAGTTATAGCTTTACTGTTGCATGTTTTTGTTTTATTTATCTTATTCTAGGTCTTCAAAAGTTTGGAATTTATGTGTGGTAAATGTGTAAACTCATTGTTAATCAAGAATCTTTTAAACCAGAATGTTACACTTTTCAATTTCTTTGTGTAAAGAACATTTATTGTATTTGATTTGATGTTTTCGTTTATCTACATTTTCACCATTTCTGCATTTTGAAGAAACTGGGTATTGTATTCTTTAGAATCTTCTGTTTTTATTTTTAAACTTAAAACTCCAAATTTAGGTTAATTGTTGATAAGCAAATGTGGAAATCCTGACCTTTTTATTGCTGTTGTTGCTGTTGTTGTTCAATAATGGGTCTGAAATCAAGACTTGGTCCTGAAATTATTGATTATGCTTTAAATCAGCATTATGCTAGATAATGTAGAGAATGCTAAAAATAAACATGAAACTATTTATTTATTTATTTAACAAATATTTATTGAGCACTTACTATATGCAAGGCATTGTGATAATAAAAACTGTTTCAAAGTTGCTGTATTTCTCTCATAGAACTTAAATATTATTATTGTATAGGAAACATACATTAATCAAAGAATCACACAAGGGCCGGCCGAGTGGCGCGGTGGTTAAGCGCTGGCTTGGGAAACCAGTGGCCCAGGTTCGGGTCCCACATATGAGGGCCAGTGACAATGCCCTCAAAAAAAAAAAGAATCACACAAGTAAGTGTAAAATTCCACTAACAGAAAGGTTTATAGTGTAATGAAAACATATAAAAGTGGCTTTATACCTGGATTGAGGACTAAAGTATGTATTCCTTGAGATGAGTTCTGAGGAATGAGTAGGTGCTAAAAATTTAAAGAGGAAAGGTTAGTAATGTAAGCAGATAAAGGATTTGTAGTAGGGGGAAACATGACACTTTTGAGGAATTTAATATCTAGTGTGGAGGGAGTGCAGAGATTAAATATGGGTCAGTTCACACAGGTACAAAAGGAGGCCTTTAAGGCATTTTAAACAGTAGTTGGTGAAGTGACATAGCAGATTTTTATTTTGGAAGTATTACTCTGGCTGTTGTAGAGAACGGAGGAGAGAATGCCAGAATGGAAGCGGAAAGACATAGTAGGATACCATTGTGGTAGCCCATAGCAGAGATGATGACAGATTTTTCCTTTTAAATAATGGTTGACTACAATATTATGTTAGTTTCAGGTATACAACATAGTGATTCAACATTTATATACCTTACAAAGTGATCATCACCTTATTTCTAGTAACCACCTGTCACTGTACATAATTATTATGATATTATTGACTATATTCCCTATGTTGTACATTACATTGCTATGACTAATTTTATAACTTGAAGTTTCTACTTAATCCCCTACCTCTTTTCCATCCATCCCCCGACCCCTCCTCTCTGGCAACCATAATTTTTTTCTTTGTATCTCTGAGTTTTTTTCTGTTTCATTCTGTTTGTTCATATGTTTTGTTTTTCAGAGTTTTCATACAACTGAAATCATACGGTATTTGTCTTTCTCTGACCAATTTTTATATATCTCATATCTTCTTTGTCCATTCATCAATGGACACCTAGTTTGCTTCCATCTGTTGGCTATTGTAAATAATCATAACATATTTCTATTTTTAATTTTTTGAGGAATCTCCATACTGACTTCCATAGTGGCTGCACTAGTTTTCTTTCTTTTTTTATTAGTTTCAAGTGTACAAAACAATGTAATATTTAGACATTTACACCCCTCACAAAGTGATAACCCTCCTCCCCCAATCCACTACCCCTCTGAGATATATAGCTGTTACAATTCCATTGACTCTATTCCTTATGCTGTACTTCAGATCCTGTGAATATGTAAAATTATATAGATGTAAAATATGTAAAATTATAGTTGACATTCAATATTATTCAGCTTAAGCAACAGGTGTACAGAAGAGTGGTCAAGCATCTATACCATCCATGAAGTGGTCTCTTAGTAAGACAAGTGCCCATCTGACACCCTACAAAATCTTTACAACATTATTGATTATATTCCCCAAACTGTCTTTTGTATCCCCATGGCAATATCGTGGCTACCAATTTGTACTTTCTAGTCTCTTCATCTTGTCCCTCATCTCCACCCCCTGCCATCTAGCAATCATCAGTTTTGTTTCTCTATATCTCTGTGATTCTTTCTGTTTAGTTTGCTACTGCACTAGTTTTAAATCCCACTAACAGTGCATAAGGGCTCTCTTTTCTTCACATTCTTGTCAATGTTAGTTCTTGTTGTCTTTTGGATCACAGACATTCTGACAGATGTGAGGTGATGTCTCATTGTGATTTTGATGTGCAATTCCATAATAATTTGTGATGCTGAGAATGTTCTCACGTACCTATTGGCCATTGTATGTCTTCTTTAGTGAAATGTCTTTTCAGGGCCTCTGCCCTTTTTTTTAAATCAGATTTTTTTTTAATTTAAGTTTTCTGGGGTGACAATTGTCAGTAAAGTTAAACAGATTTCAGGTGTACAATTCTGTTACACATCATCTGTATCACAATGGAATACTATTTTGCCATAAGAAAAGATGAAATAGTGTCATTTGCGACAACATGGATGGGTCTTGAGATTATTATGCTAATCAGATTATTTTTTGATGTTGAGTTGTATGAATTCTTTAGATTTTTGGATATCAACCCCTTATGAGATATATCATGAGCAAATGTAATCTTCCATTCAGAGAATTGCTTTTTCATTTTGTTGATTATTTCCTTTACTGTGCAAAAGCTCTTTAGTTTCATGTAGTCCCATTTGTTTGTATTTGATTTTGTTGCCTTTGCCCCGTGAGACATATCTATAAAAAATATTACTATGGACAATGTCAAAGAGTTTACTACCTATGTTTACTTTTAGGAGTTTTATGGTGTGTAGTCTTGTATTTTAGTCTTTAATCCATTTGTATTTAATATTATGAGTGGTGTAATATAGTGTTCCAATTTTATTTTTGCATGTCTAAGTCCAGTTTTCCCAACACCATTTATTGAAGAGGACATCTTTTCCCCATGGTATATCCTTGCCTCCTTTCTTGTAGATTAATTCACCATGCAAGTGTGGGTATATTCCTATGATCTCTATTCTGTTCCACTGATCTCTGTCTGTTTTTAATATCAAAACAATACTGTTTTGATTACTATAGCTTTGTAATATATTTTGAAGTCAGGAAGTGTGATGCTTTCAGCTTTGTTTTTCTGTTTCAAGTTTGCTTTGATTATTCAGAGTCTTTTGGGGTTCCATATAAGTTTTAAGAGTATTTGTTCTACTTCTGTGAAAAATGTCCATGATATTTTGATAGGGATTTCATTGACACTATAGATTGCTTTGGATAGTATGGACATTTTAATGATATTAATTCTTAGAAACCTTCCATTTATTTGTGTCTTCTCCAATTTCTTTCTCAAATGTCTTATGATTTTCAGAGTAAGTTCTTTTACTCCCTTAGTTAAATTTACTCCTAGGCATTTCATAATTTTTGATGTAATTGTACATGGGATTGTTTTCTCAATTTCTCTTTCTGATACATCATCATTAGTGTATAGAAACACAAGCTTTCTGGGCCAGCCGAGTGGCGTGGTGATTGGGCGCTGGTTTGGGAAGCCAGCGGTCCTGGTTTGGGTCCCACATATGAGGGTAAGTGACACTGCCCTCAAAAAAAAAAAAAGAAACACAAGTTTTCTGAATATTAACTTTCTATCCTACAAACTTTACTGAATTCATTTTTCAGTTCTAAGGTGTTTTTTTGGTGTAATCTTTAGGGTTTTCTTAGTTAAAGTTTGTTGGGGTGACAATTGTTAGCAAAGTTAACATAGGCTTCAGGTGTACAAGTCTGTAATACATCATTTATATATCACATTGTGTACTCACCATTAAGAGTCAGTTCTCCTCCCATCACCATATATTTGAACCCTTTTAACTTTTAACCCTACCAGCCCTCCCCCCTTACCATCTGGTAACCACTAAACTATTATGTGTCTATGAAGTTCTGTTTCTTTATTTGTTGTTTTGTTCCTTTGTTGCTTTCAGTTTTATATCCCACATATCAGTAAAATCACGTGGTTCTCAAATTTTTGTCTGATTTACTATACTTAGCATAATAATTTCAGATCCATCCATGTTGTTGCTAAAGGCACTATTTCATCTTTTCTTATGGCAGAATAGTTTTCCATTGCGTATATATACCACATATTATTTATCCAATCATCTAACGAAGGACATTTTAGTTGTTTCCAATACTTCGCCACCGTAAATAAAGCTGCAATGAACATAGGAGCACAAATATCTTTACAGAAAAATGTTTTCAGGTTTTTCGGGTAAATTCCCAGGAGAGGGATTGCTGGGTCATATGGTAATACTATTCTCAATTTTTTGAAGCACCATCACACTGCCTTCCATAGCAGCTGCACCAATCTACATTCCCACCAACAACGTATGAGGGTTCCTTTTTCTCCACAGCCTTTCTGAAACTTATTATTTGTCTTGTTGATGATACCCATTCTGACTGGTGTGAGGTGATATCTCATTGTGGTTTTTATTTGCAATTCTCTGATGATTAGTGATGATGAGCATTTTTTCATATGTCTATTAGCCATCTGTATGTCCTCTTTGGAGAAATGTCTATTCAGGTCCTCTGTGCATTTTTTAATTGGATTGTTTGTTTGTTTTTGGTTGAGTTGTATGAGTTTCTTATATATTTTGGGTATTAGCCCCTTATTGGAGGCATTGTTTGTGAAAATCTTCTCCCATTCTATTGGTTGCCTCTTTACTTTGTTGATTGTTTCTTTTTCTGTGCAGAAGCTTTTTGTTTCACATAATCCTATTAATATATTATAGCTTTTACTTCCCTTGCCTTTGAAGTCAAATTCATAAAATCCTCTTTGAACCCAAGGTCCATAAATGTAGTACCTATGTTTTCGTCTATGCAGTTTATTGTTTCAGGTCTTATATTCATGTCTTTGATCCATTTTGAGTTAACTTTGGTACACAGAGACAGATAGCATTCTAATTTCATTCTTTTGCATGTGGCTTTTCAATTCTCCCAATACTGTTTATTGAAGAGGCTGTCTTTTCTACATTGTATGATTTTGGCTACTTTGTTGAAAATTATTCTCCATATTTATGTGGGATTGTTTCTGGGTTCTCAATCCTATTGCACTAGTCTGTGTGTGTGTGTCTATTTTTATGCCAATACATTAGTATATTAATTAATGTTGCTTTTAGTACAAGCTGAAGAAAGGGAGTATGACACCTCCAGCATTGTTCTTTTTTTTAGGATTGCTTTGGCTATTCGGGGTCTTTTTCGGTTCCACAAAAATCTGGTGAATTTTTGTTCTATTTCGTTTTTTAAAATACCATTAGGATTTTGATGGGGACTGCATTAAATCTATATGTTGCTTTTAGTAATATGATTATTTTTAAAAAATTCTTTTATTGTGAAATAAAAATTTAAAAAATTAGTTTCAGGTGTACAACACAGGGCAATAGTTATACTTTTTACCCCTCAAAGTGACAACCCCCACACCCAATTAATCACCCAATTAATCACTCCCACTGCCATATCATTCATATCTATTACAATTCCTTTGACTCCCTTCCACAGTATACTCCCATCCTGTGATTATCTATATATTCAATACAGTTGGCATACCATATTATACAACATCAGCTTCAAGTATACAGTGCAGTGATCAACCCTCTACTCCATCCATGAAGTGGTCTCTCTAACAAGATATGTGACCATCTGACACCCCATAAAATATTTACAACATTATTATATTCTCTGAACTGTCTTTCATATCCTTGTGGCAATATTGTAGTTACCTATTTATGCTGTCTAATCCCTTCCACGTCTCCCTCATCCCCAACCCCTCCCAACTAGCATCCATCAGCTTTTCCTCTATATCTAAAGTCTGTTTCTGTATACTTGGCTCGTACATTCAGTTTTTGAGATTCCACATGTAAGTGAGATCACATGGTATTTGTCTTTCTCTGACTGACTGATTTCACTTAACATAATAGTCTCTAGGTCCATCCATATCGTTGCAAATGGTTCGATTTCATTCTTCTTTATAGCGGAGTAATTCTCCATTGTATAAATGTACCACAGTTTCTTAATCCAGTTGTCTACTGATGGGAATTTTGGTTGTTTCCAAGTCTTGGCTATTGTAAATCGTCCTGCAGTAAACATAGGGGTACATATAATTTTTCGAATTACTATCTTGGATTCCTCTGGGTAGATACCCAAGAGTGGAATTGCTGGGTCATATGGTAGTTCCATTTCCAGTTTTTTGAGATACCTCCATACTGGTTTCCATAATGGCTGCACCAATCTGCAGTCCCACCAAAGGAGCACCAGAGTTCCATTTTCTCCACAACCTCACCAGCACTTGTTGTTTGTTCATTTATTGATGATAGCCATTCTGACCAGAGTGAGGTGGTATCTCATTGTGGTTTTTATTTGCATTTCTCTTGACTAGTGAGGTTGAACATTTTTTCATATGCCTGTTGGCCATCTGTATGTCCTCTTTTGAGAAATGCCTCTTCATATCCTCTGCCCATTTTTTAATTGGGTTGTTTATTTTTTTGGTGTTGAGTTTCATGAGTGTTTTATAAATTTTGGATATTAACCCCTTATCAGATATATCGTTGGCAAATATCTTCTCCCATTCATTAGGCTGCCTTTTTGTTTTATTGATGATTTTCTTTGCTGTGAAATAACTTTTAAGTTTGATGTAATCCCATATGTTCATTTTTTCTTTTATTTCCCTAGCCTGAGGAGACATATCAGTAAAAATATTACTCAGGGTAATGTCTGGAAATTTACGACCTATGTTTTCTTCTAGGAGTTTTATGGTTTCGCGTCTTACATTTACGTCTTTAATCCATTTTGAGTTTGTTCTTGTATATGGTGTAAGTAGGTGGTCCATTTTCATTTTTGTGCACAGGTCAGTCCAATTTTCCTAGCAACATTTATTAAATAGACTATCTTTACTCCAATGTAAATTCTTGCTTCCACTGTCATAGATTAAATGACCGTATATGAATGGATTTGTTCCTGGACTCTCTATTCTGTTCCATTGGTCAATGTGCATGACTTTATGCGAGTACCATACTGTTGTGTTTTTTTTTGTATTTTTTAAATTAAAGTTTATAGGGGTGACAATGGTTAGTAAAGTTACATAGGTTTGAAGTGTACAATTCTTCTTTTTTATTTTTTTATTTTCAATTACAGTTGACATACAATATTCTATACGTTTCTGGTGTACAGCATAGTAATTAGACACTTACATAACGTATGAAGTGATCACTCTGGTAAATTTAGTACCTATCTGACACCATACATAGTTATTACAATATTATTAACTATATTCCCTATACGTATCATATTGTTTTGATTACTGTAGACTTTATGTATGTTTTGATGTCAGGTAGTGTGATGCCTCCCACTTTGTTCTTATTTCTCAAGATTGCTGTGGCTATTTGGGGTCTTTTGTGGTTCCATATAAATTTTAGAATTATATTCTATTTCTGAGTAAAATGTCCTTGGTAGTTTGATAGGAATTGCATTGAATCTATATATTCCCTCAGGTAGTATTGACATTTTAACTAAATAATTTCTTCTTATCCATGAGCATGGTATGTATTTCCATTTATTTGTATCTTCTTTGATTTCTCTCTTTAGTGTCTCTTAATTTTCTGAGTACAGTTCTTTTACTTCTTTACTAAAATTTATTCCTAGATATCTTATTGTTTTTGAAGCAGTTGTAAAAGGGATTGATTTCCTGGTTTCTTCTTCTGATAGTTTATTGTTGGTGTATACAAATGCAACTGATTTCTGAACATTAATTTTGTATCCTGCTACCTTTCCAAATTCGTTTATCAGTTCTAACAGTTTTATGGTAGAGCCTTTGGGGTTCTCTATATATAGTCTCATGTCTTCTGCATACAATGACAATTTTACTTCCTCCTCTCCAATTTGGATGCCTTTTATTTCATTTTCTTGTCTGATTGCTGTGGCTAGAACTTCCAGAACTATGTTGAATCCAAATGGTGAAAGTGGCCTTGTCTTGTTCCTGATCTTAAGGGGAAAGCTTTTAGCCTTTCTCCATTGAGTACAATGTTTGCGATGGGCTTATCATATATGGCCTTTATTATGTTGAGATACGAGCCCATTATTCCCACCTTGCTAAGAGTTTTTATCATAAATGGCTACTGGATTTTGTCAAATGCTTTTTCAGCATCTACTGATATGATCATATGGTTTTTATTTTTCATTTTGTTAATGTGATATATTATGTTTACTGATTTGTGGATATTGAACCAACCTTGCATACCAGGAATAAATCCCATTTGATCGTGGTGTTTGGTCTTTTTAATGTGATGCTGAATTCGGTTTGCTAGTATTTTGTTGAGAATTTTTGCATCTATGTTCATTAGGGATATTGGCCTGTAGTTTTCCTTTTTTGTATTATCTTTGTCTGACTTTGGAATTAGGGTGATAGTGGCTTCATAGAAAGAATTTGGGAGCCTTCCCTCCTTTTGTGTTTTTTGGAATAGTGTGAGGAGAATAGGTCTTAATCTTTTTTGAATGTTTTGTAAAATTCACCTTTCAAGCCATCTGGTCCACAACTTTTGTTTGTTGGAAGATTGTTGATTACAGATTCATTTTCTTTGGTAGTAATCAGTCTCTTTAGAGTTTCTGTTTCTTTCTGGTTCATACTTGGTAGATTGTATGCTTCTAGAAATTTATCCATTTCTTCCAGATTGTCAAGTTTGTTAGCATATAGTTGCTCATAGTATTTCCTTAAAATTTTCTGTATTTCTGTGTTATCTGTTGTCACTTTTCCGCTTTCATTTCAGATTTTATTAATTTGGGTCCTCACTCTCTTTATCTTGGTGAGTCTGGCTAAGGGTTTGTGGATTTTGTTTATCTTTCAAAAAATCAGCACTTGGTTTCATTGATCTTCTGTATTTTTTTTTTCTTTTGGTCTCTATTTCATTTATTTCTGCTCTGGTCTTCATTATTTCCTTCCTGTACACCCTTTGGTTTTGTTTTGCTGTTCTTTTTTGAGTTCCCTTAGGTGTAAATATAGTCTGTTTATTTAAGTTTGTTCTTCCTTCTTTAGGTAGGCCTACACTGCTATGAACTTCCCTCTTAGGACTTTTTTGCTGAATCCCAGAGATTTTGGGTCATTGTGTTTTCATTTTAGTTTGTCCCGAGGTATCTTTTGATTTCCTCCTTGATCTCATTTTTGACCCACTCACTATTTAGTAGCATGTTATTTAGCCTCCATGTATTTGTGTGTTTTCCAGATTTTTTTCTTGTAATTGATGTCTGGTTTCATGGCATTGTGGTCAGAGAAGACACTTGATATCATTTTAATCTTGTTAAATTTGTTGAGACTTGTTTTGTGGCCTAACATGTGGTCTATTTTGGAAAATGTTCCATGTGCACTAGAGAAGAATGTATATTCTGTAGCTCTGGGGTGAAATGCTCTGAAAATATCAATTAAATCCAGCTGGTCTAGAGTGTCATTTAAGGCTACTGTGTCCGTGTTGATTTTCTGTTTGGAGGATCTGTCCATTGTTGACAATGGGGTGTTGAAGTCCCCAACTATGATAGTGTTACTATTGATCTCTGTCTTTATGTCTATCAAAATCTGTTTTATACATTTAGGAGTTCCCATGTTGGGTGCATAGATGTTTACTAGGGTTATGTCCTCTTGTTGGATTGATCCCTTTATTCTTATATAGTGCCCTTCTTTGTCTTTTATTGTAGTCTTCATTTAAAGTCTATTTTGTCCGAAATAAGTATTGCTACTCCAGCTTTTTTCTCATTTCCATTTGCATGAAGTATCTTATTTCAAGCCTTTTTTTCAGACTGCATATGTCTTTTGATCTGAGATGAGTCTCTTGTAGACAGCATATACATGGGTCCTGTTTTTTATCCACTCAGCCACTCTATATCTTTTTATCAGAGCACTTAGCCCATTCACATTTAAAGTGATTATTGATAGGTGCATATTTATTGCCATTTTGTTATTTGTGTTTCTTGTCTTCCTGGGGTAGCTTGTTTTCCCCTTTCTTCTGTTTAAAAAAGCCCTTTTAACATTTCCTGCAATGCTGGCTTGGTGGTAATAAACTCCTTAACTTATTATATTCTGAGAAGCTCTTTACCCCTCCTTCAATATTAAGTGATATCAGTGCTGGTTAGAGCAATCTTGTTTGTAGACCTTTATTTTTTTGTCACTCTGAATATCTCCTGCCACTCCCTTCTGGCCTGCAGAGTTTCTGAAGAAAAGTCAGCTGTTAGTCTTATAGGAGTTCCTTTGTATGTAACCTGCTGTCTTTCTCTTGCTGCGTTTAGGATTCTGTGCTTGTCTTTAAACTTTCTCATTTTACCTATGGTGTGTCTTGGTGTGGGCCTGTTTGGATTCAGCCTGTTTGGAACTCTGCACTTCCTGGGGTTGTATGTCATATTCCTTCACCAGGGTAGGGAAGTTTTCAGTCATATCTTCAAATACATTCTCAATCCCTTGCTTCTTCTCTTCTCCTTCTGGTATTCAAATGATATGTTACTTGTTATGCTCATGTTGTCTGACAGATCTCAAACTATTTTCATCATTTTTTATTCTTTTTTCTTTTTGTTGTTCTAGCTCGGTGATTTCTGCATTTTGTCTTCTAATTTGCTGATCTGATCCTCTGCTTCATCTATTCTATTGTGATTCCTTCGAGTGTGTTCTTTATTTCAGTTATTGTGTTCTTTAGTTCTAACTGGTTGTTTCTTTGGTTTCTATATCCTTGTTTATGTCTTCGCTAAGTTTCTTAAACATCCTTATCATCAGTGTTCTAAACTCTGTCTCTGAAAGTTTGGATACCTCTGTTTCATTTAGTTCCATTTCTGGAGGTTTTTTCTGATGTTTTACTTGGGACAGGTTTCTTTGTTTCTTCATTCTGGCTGTCGTTGTGTGATTACTTCAGTGTATCAGATAGATCTCCTAGAAAGAAGAGAAAAAAAAGGGTGGGTATGCTCTCCGTCCTCTTTAATCTGCAGACCACTTGCTCAGCAACAGAGAATCTCTGGACAACTCAGCACCAGCTGTTGGGGAGAAGGTCTTAACATATATGCACTGGCCTCCATCTCAGGGTTGCAGTGGGCTTTCCGCAATTAGCTGCTGTGTGCGATGGAACCTTGCTCACTATGAAAAATCTTCACAGGTTGTTGCTGGTTTTCTGCTCATGCAAAAAACCCTCTGTGGCCTACACAGGTGGGGGCCAGGCACCAGGGGCTCAGGGTGCCTCTGGCAACACAGCTCTAGGTGGGCAGAGCAGGTCCCCAAGACACCATTGGAGGTGGTCAGTGGCCCTGACGAAGTCAGAGCAGCATATACTCTGCACCAGCAACCAGCCCACACAAACTTGCCAGGAAAGCCCTGACCAAATCTCACAGGCACACATCTCCCAGCCCAACACTCTCATGAAAACTCCAGTCTCAGCCTGTCCCAGTCAGCGGCTCACAGATCAAGCTGAGCATCCTAACAGCCAATCCCCAGCCTGGCAACTCTGTACAAACAGTGCAGAGAGTGGGGACCCAAATCAGCTCGCACACTCCTGCGTCTTTCTGAACAGCCTGCTGGACTTGGAGCGCACTCACTCCGCATTTCCCTGGCTATGCAGCACAAGCTGTGTGGAGGGTGGGGATCCCAGGAGGTTGCACACTTTTGTGTCAGTGAGCATCCTGTTGGAGCCAGAGCGCACCCGCCTGGCGTTTCCCTGGCAACGCAGCTCAAGCATTGTGGAGGGTAGGAATGCAAGGCTGCATGTATGCACACGCAGACATATGCACTCCTGCGTCAGTTTCACCAGGCCAATGCAGTTCCGGATCTGACTCTCTGTTGGAGGTCCCAACCCTGAAAAAATGGCTCCCTCCTGTACACCACTCATGTGTAAGCTCCACACCAGGGGAACAATGGTCCCTAAACCTTCAGCTTCTGTACCAAAGGCGCTCAGTCCAGTCTGTCCCCGTAGGTTCCCGGGCCTGGCTCACTCAGCACCTCCCTCTACCAGGAACCGGGTGAGTGCTCAGCAGCGAGCAAGCCCGTGCGGCAGCCCCACTGGTTCTCGTGCCGCCCTAGGCCTCACCAAGCTGAGCAAAGAGACTACTCACTAAATTCTACTGGCAGCTATCATAGAACTCCTCTTCCTTGCAAAGGAGCTCGGTGTGTAGCCAGAGGGTCTCTTCCCCAACCAGAGAAGCCTCCCCACACAGCTGGGGCGTCCCTCACGGGGCTTGCCCTCTCTTGTCTGCCCCTCCTACCAGACTTGACGTGGCCTCCTCTTTAGGTCGTTCGTTTCGAGGTTCTGTTCATTTAGTGTTCAGGGGACTTCAGAGGTTAAATGTTGTATAAATTATTTGTAATTTTGGTGTGATCCTGGAAGGCAGTTTGCACAGAGTCTGGCTATTCTGCCATCTCACCTGAAGTGAATATGGCCTTTTTTTTTTTGAGGGTCGTGTCACTGGCCCTCATATGTGGGACCGAACGGGGGCCGCTGGCTTCCCACGCCAGCGCTTAACCCCCGCGCCACTTGGCTGGCCCTAATATGGCCATTTTAACTATTGATTCTTCCAATCCATGAACACAGAATGTCTTTTCATTTCTTTGTATCTTCTTCAATGTCTTTTAAAAATGTCTTCTAGCTTTCAGTGTATAGGTCTTTCAAATCCTTGGTTAAATTTATTCCGAGGTATTTTATTCTTTTTGTGGCAATTGCAAAAGAAATTTTTATTTTTGTATTTCTTTTTGTCAGCTTTTATTGTTAGTATGTCGGAATTCAACGGACATTTTTTTTTAAAGATTTTATTGGGGAATTGGGGGAGGGAACAATGTTAGGGAACTGGGGAAGGGGAACAGGCTAGTTGCTGTCTTTTTGTTCTTCAGTCTAGTTGCGGAGGACGTTGCTTCACTGGCCCATGTTGGTATCGTCATTGTGCTCTTCCTGGATGAGACAGATTGGTCGCTGGCCTCTGGATGTCGCTCACTGCGGCTATTGGCTGCTCATGCTGGCTGCCAGCCATTCACTGTAGCCTTGGCAGCCTACTGCAGCAGGGGCTGC
Source organism: Aselliscus stoliczkanus (assembly GCA_033961575.1). Lineage (NCBI taxonomy): Eukaryota > Metazoa > Chordata > Mammalia > Chiroptera > Hipposideridae > Aselliscus > Aselliscus stoliczkanus. Next base: position 77,667,453 of record CM066737.1, read on the forward strand.
AGCCTACACCAGCGTCGGGGCTCGCACAGCCTAGCTCCAGGTGGAGCTGTTGTTAGCTGTAGAGGGCAGTGTCACTGGCCCTCATATGTTGGATTCGAACCGGAGCTGCTGGCATCCCCAAAGCAGCTCGTAACCAATGTGCCACTCGGCCAGCCCTCAATGGACTTTTTTACGTTGATTTTGTAGCCGGTTTCTTTACTGTATTCGTTTATTGTTTTTGATAGCTTTGTGGTGGATTCTTTTATATATAAGTGGTGAAGGATTTTTTTTATAGATAGCATCATGTCATTTGCAAAAATTGACAATTTAACTCCTTCATTTCCTATTTGGATGCCTTTCATTCCTTTCTCTTGCCTGATTGCTCTTGGCTAGGACTTCCAAAACTATATTGAAAAGTAGGCCCGATAGGTGACAGCTCTGTCATGTTCCTGAACGTAGAGCTTCAGTTTTTCACGATTATTTATGAGATTAGTTCAGGGTTTGTTATATATGTCCTCTATTACGTTGAGGTATTTTTCTTCTATACCCATTTTATTAAGTGTTTTAATAATAAATGAATGTTGTATCTTGTCAAACGATTTTTCTGCATCTATTGGTATAATCATATGATTTTTGTTCTTTATTTTGTTTATGTGGTGTATCACATTGATCAATTTCTGTATTTTGAACTGTTTTGGTGATCCTGGGATGAATGCCTCTTGGTCTTGATGTATAAATTTTTTGTTATATTGTTGCATTCGAATTGCTAGAATTTTGTTTACGATTTTTGCATCTGTATTCATCAGAGATATTGGTCTGTAATTTTCTTTTTTGATGTTATCCTTACCAGGTTTTGGTATCAGGGTAATGTTGGCCTCATAAAATGAGTTAGGGAGCATTGTCTCTTCTTCCTTTTTTTGGGGAAGAGTTTGAGTAGGACAGATATTAGATCCTCTTTGAATGTTTCATAGAATTTACTGGTGAAGCCACTTGGTCCTAGACTTTTGCTTTGGGAAGGTTTCGGATGACTGATTCAATTTCCTTACTGTTGATCAGTCCATTTAGATTTTCCAGTTCTTCATGATTCAGCCTAGGAAGGCTATATGTTTTGAAGAACATGTCCATTTTTTCTAGGTTATTGAATTTGGTGGCATATAGCCCTTCATATTATTCTTGGATAATCCTTTGTATTCAGTGACATCTGTGGTAACTTCCTCTTTCATTATTAATTTTGTTTATTTGTGTCTTTTCTCTTTTTATCTTAGTGAGCCTACCAAGCGTTCTCAATTTTATTAATCTTTTCAAAGAACCATCTCTTCGTTGCATTACTTTTTTCTATTGTCTTCTTGTTCTCAATTTCATTTAGTTCTGCTGTGATTTTCTTTATTTCCTTCCTTCTGCTGACTTTGGGTTTAATTTGTTTTTCTTTTTCTAGTTCTTTAAGGTGTAATGTTAGGTTATTTATCTAGGATTTTTCTTTTTTCTTGAAATACGCTTGTAATGGTATAAATTTCCCTCTTAAAACTGGTCTTGCCGCATCCCAAAAATTTTGGTAGGATGTATTTTCATTATCATTTGTTTCTATGAAACTTTTGATATCGCCTCTTATTTCTTCTTTGACCCAGTCATTTTTTAAGAGTATGTTGTTTAATCTCCATGTATTTGTGGGGTTTATTCCTGTTTTCTTTTTGCAGTGGATATCCAGTTTCAAAGCCTTGTCACCAGAGAATATGCTTGGTATGATTTCAATCTTCTTAAATTTGCTGAGGCTAGTTTTATGTCTCAGTATAATGGCCTATTCTTGAGAATGTTCCATGTACACTAGAAAAGAATATCTAGTCTGGTGTTCTAGGATGAAGTGCTGTATAAATGTCAATTATGTCCATTTAATCTAATGTGTCATTTAGGGCTGATATTCCTTTTTTGATTTTCTCTTTGGATGATTTATTCATAGCTGTCGATCATGTTTTTAGGTCCCCATACTATATTTGTGTTTTGGTCGACTTCTCCCTTTAGTTCTCTTAGTAGTTGCTTTGTATATTTTGGTGCTCCCTAATTTGGGGCATAAATATTAATGACTTTTATGTCTTCTTGTTGTATAGCTTCCTTTATCATTATGAAGTGTCCATCTTTGTCTTTTGTTAGCTTCTTTATCCTGAAGTCTTCTTCATGTGATATTAGTATAGCTACACCTGCTTTTCTCTGAATACCATTTGCTTGGAGTATTCATTGCCACCCTTTCACTTTGGGTTTATTTTAATCCTTGTAGATGAGATGTGTCTCTTGGAGGCAGGCATATGGTTGTATTTAGTTTTTCAATTCAATCTGCTACTCTGTGCCTTTTTACTGGGGAACTCAGTCCATTTACATTTAGGGAGATTATTTTTTTTTCCAAAAGTGACTTTTTACTCTTTTAAAAGCATACAAATTAAAAATAAAAACTAGACATTGATTATTAAAGGTAACTTCTTAAACATGCTTTGCATCCAATGAATTTTTTAAAAAACTAGCATTTTAATATACTTTAACATATTTAAATTTTGCATTTTATGAGCTCCACCTTTTTATGTGTCTATTAGATTTTAGTGCTATTGGATCATGTTGAATTATTCAGTTATACTAGTTTTGATCCACATGGTTCCCAAGCCAGTTGGGTTATTTTCAGCACAGCATGAAAGTAGAATTTTCACTTTAATCCAAAGCATTTGCTTCACATAATATCACTGCATATATGACGGTGTTAGCAAAGCTCTGCCAAATATGCTATGATATACAATAAATAAAAGTACAAAATTATATGTTTATGAGTTGAAATCATCACACCTAAGAAAGTCTTTTGAAGTCACCCTTCCTGAACATTTTTTTTTTAATTGGGGAATTGGCAGAGAGGAACAGTGTTAGGGAATTGGGGAAGGGGAACAGCCAAGTTGTTGTTCTTCAATCTTGGTTGTGGAGGGCACCAGTCTTCATCTAGCTGTGCGTAAGGAGCTTGTGGCCTCTAAGCTCAAGGTGCTGTGTGTTTGGTTTTTTTTTCTTCTCATTTTTTAAATTAGTTTCAGGTGTACAACGCAATGCAATAGTTATACCCTTAACCCCCCAACGTGTTAACCCCCCTCCCCCAGTTCACCACCCCACTTTCCCCCATATCATACATATCTATTACAATTCCTTTGACTCCCTTCCACAGTATACTCCACATCCTATGAATATCTATATATTCAGTTACAGTTGGCATACAATATTATACAACATCAGCTTCAGGTGTACGTACAGTGATCAAGTCTCTATTCCATCCATGAAGTGGTCTCCCTAACAAGACATGTGAATATCTGACATGCCACAAAATTTTTACAACATTATTATATTCCACGAACTGTGCTTCATATCCCTGTGGCAATATTGTAGTTGTCTATTTATGCTGTCTAACCCCTTCCCCTTCGCCCTTCCCCCCACCCCCTCCCAACTAGCAACACTCAGTTTTTCCTCTATATCTATGAGTCTGTTTACTTTGATTGTTCATTCAGTTTTTCAGATTCCACATATAAGTGAGATCATATGGCACTTGTCTTTCTCCGACTGACTTATTTCACTTAACATAATAGTCTGTTCACAACATTATCAATTACATTCCCAGATCTGCCCCCATATCCCTGTGGCAACATTGTAGTCACCCACCTACGCTGTCCAAAAGTTTCCCCTGTCCCTCATCCCTACTCCCTCCCAGCCAGCAACCATCAGTTTTTCCTTTATATCTGCTTGATATGACTTCAATCTTCTTAAATTTACTGAGACTTGTTTTGTGGCCTAACGTGGTCTATCTTGGAAAATGTCTCATGTGTACTTGACAAGAATGTATATTCTGTTTTTCAGGGTGAAATGCTCTAAAAATATCAATGAAATCCAGCAGGTCTAAAGTGTCATTTAAGGCCCCTCTTTCTGTTTTGATTTTCTGTCTAAAGGGTCTCTCCATTGGTGACAATGGGGTGTTGAAGTACCGTACTATGATAGTGTTACTGTTGATATCTCTCTTTATGTCTGTCAAAATCTGTTATATGTAATTAAGAGTTCCTATGTTGGGTTCATAGATCTTTATTAGGGTTATAGTGCCTTTTTTTGTCTTTTATTGTAATCATTTTAAAGTCTATGTTGTCCAAAATAAGTATTGGTACTCCAGGTTTTTTTTCTTCTCATTTCCATTTGCATGAAGTATCTTATTCCATCTGTAAACAGCATATACATGTGTCCTATTTTCTTATCCACTCAGCCACTCTCTGTCTTTTGATTGGAGCATTTAGCCCATTCACATGTAAAATGATTATTGATAGGTACATATGTATTGCCATTTTGTCATTTGTATTCCTGGTCTTCCTGGGTTAGCTTGCTTACCCCTTTCTTTTGTTTAAAAAAGCCCTTTTAACATTTCTTGCAATGCTGTCTTGGTGGTAATGAATTCCTTAAGCTTATTCTTAATCTCTCCTTCAATTTTAAGTGATAGCCATGCTGAGTAGGGCAATCTTGGCTGTAGGCCTTTATTTTGTGTCACTTTGAATATCTCCTGCCACTCCTTTCTGGTCTGCAGAGTTTCTGTAGACAAGTCAGCTGTTAGTCTATCAGGAGTTCCTTTGTATGTAACCTGCTTTCTTTCTCTTGCTGCCTCTAGGTTTCTGTCTCTGTCTTTAACCTTTGCCATTTTAACTATGATATGTCTTGGTGTGGACCTGTTTGGGTTCAGCTTGTTTGGAACCCTCTGCACTTCCTGGGCATGTATGTTGATTTCCTTCACCAGGGTATGGAAGTTTTCAGTCATTATTTTTTCAAATACATTCTTGACCCCTTGCTTCTTCTCTTCTCCTTCTGGTATTCCTATGATGTGAGGGGGGAGGGTGCTGCATCTTGTCCCATAGGGCTCCTAAACTATTTTCATTGGTTTTTATTCTTTGGTCTTCTTTTTGTTCCAACTGGGTGATTTCTGCTATTTTGTCTTCCAAATCGCTGATGTGCTCCTCTGCTTCATCTACTCTACTGGTGTTTCCTTTGAGTGTGTTCTTCATTTCAGTTATTGTATTCTTTAGTTCTAACTGGATTTTTTTTTATGATTTCTCTATCCTTCCTTATGTCCTCACTAAGTTTGTTAAACTTTCTTATCATCAGTGTTCTAAACTATGTCTCTGAAAGGTTGGATCCCTCTGTTTCATTTGGTTCCATCTCTAGAGGTGTTTTCTGATCTTTTATTAGTGACGTGTTTCTTTGTTTCCCCATTCTGGCTGTCTCTCTGGGGTTGCTTTGATGTATTTGATGGATCACCAGGAGAGCCCTGGCTGGATTATGCAGGCACACAGCTCACGGCCCAACACTCCCAGGAAATCTCCCAGTCTCAGCCTGTCCCAATCAGCCACTCGCAGATCAGGCCAAGCAGCCCGACAACCAATCACCATCTTGGCAACTCTGCAAGTGCAGTGCGGAGAGTGGGGACCCTAGGCGGCTTGTGCACTCTGGGGTCTCAGTGAGCAGCCTGTTGGAGCCAGAGGGCACCCGCCCAGCATTTCCCTGGCAACGCAATATAAGCCAGGAGGAGGGTGGGGATCCAAGGCCGCATGCTTGTGCATGCACACACTCACTTCTGTGCCAATTCCACCAGACCAATGAGGTACCGGACCTGATCCTCTGTGGGAGGGCCAAACCCTGACAAAATGGCACCCTCCTTACACCACTCGCATGCAGGCTCCACACCAGGGGAACAGTAGTCCTTAAACCTCCAGCCTTTTCACCAAAGGTGCTCAGATTAGTCTGTCCCCGCAGGCTCCTGTGCCCGGCTCTCCCAGCTACTCCCTCCACCAGGAACCAGGTGAGTACTCACTGGCAGAGAGCCCATGCTTCGGCCCCACTGATTCTCTAGCCGCTCTTAGCCTCACCGAGCTGAGCAAAGAGAATCCTCACTAATTTACTGCCAGGTATCTTGGAATTTCTCTTCCTGGCAAAGGAACTCTGGGCTGGTGAGCTTGGTGTGTGGCCAGAGGGTCTCTCCCCCAACCGGAGAAGCCTCCCCACAGCTGGGGCTTCCCTCACGGGGTTCGCCCTCTGTCATCTCCTCCCGTCCTACCAGACCCGACATTGCCTCCTCTTTAAGTTCTTTTAGTGGTTCTGTTCATCTAGTGTTCCGGGGACTTCCAGGGTTGAATGCTGTATAATTTGTTTGTAATTTTGGTGTGATCCTGGAAGGTAGTTAGCACGGCATCTGTCTATTCTGCCATTTTACCTGAAGTCTATGGTGATTATTGATATGTGAGAATTTCCTCTCATGCTATGTTTGGTTTTCTGGTAGGATTGTGTCTCCATTGTTTCTTTGTCTATTTATTGCTGTCTATTATTTCAGGGTCGTGGTATTCTATGATTTTTCCTGTGTTTCTTCTTTTTTTATGTTTATATTTCAGTTCTGGAATTTTTTTTCGGGTCATTACCATTTAGTTTATGTAAAAGAAGGTTTCATATTTAGAGTATTCCATTTTTTCTACAGGCTTACTTTCTCCATTCCTTTGTGTTCGTCCAGACCTCTACTCTCCCCTTTATTGTTTTTGTTGTCACAAATTATCCCTTTTTATGCTGTGAGTGATTTCTGTGTTGCAGTAGCAAGTGTTGGGGTTTTTTTCTTCTTTGTCTTGTATGTGTTGTTTAAGTGTATAGTGTCTTATTTGGTGTAGGGTTTGCCATTTCCTGCTTCTGTCTCTGTGTTCATAACACTACTTATGGTTTCGTATTCTTTTTTTTTTTTTTTTTTGTTTCAGGTAGAATAGGCTCCTTCAGCATTTCTTGTAGTGCAGGTCATGTGTTAGAAAATTATCTCAGGTTCTCTATGTCTGGTAAGGTCTATGTTCCTCCTTCATATCTAAAGAATATCTTTGCTGGATATATTATTCTTGGTTCATAATTTCTCTCATTCAATAATTTTAATATTTGATTCCACTTCCTCCTGGTTTGTATAGTTTCTGCTGAAAAATCTGATGATTATCTAATGGGCTTTCCCTTGTAGTTTACCGTCTTCTTTTCCCTGGCTGCCTTGAGGATTATTTCTCTTTTGTTAATTTTTGACAGTGTCAATACAATGTGCCTTGCAGGACGCCTGTTGTGAATGAGGTAATTAGGTGTTGTAGTTGCTTCTTTGATTCAAGGATCCAGTTCTTTTCACAAGTTTGGGAAGTTCTCACCAACTATTTGTTTGAATATACTCTCTGTTCCCTTCCCCTTTTGTTCTCTTTTTTTTTATGCCCATTATTCTTATATTGCTCTTTCTGAAGGAGGCAGAAAGTTCTTGTAGAGTTCTTTCAATTCTTCTAACTCTGAAGTCTCTCTTCTTCAATCTGTGTCATTTCCCAATTTCTATCTTCAACATCACTGATTCTTTCCTCTAGCTGGTCAGCTCTATTACCTAAGTTGACTACTTCATTTTTCATTCGTTTGCTGAGTTTTTAATCTCCTGAAATTCTTTGATTTTTTAAAAATTTTCAATCTCTTTGGTAAAATGTTCATTTTGTTCTTTGATTGTGTTTCTGAGTTCATTAAACTGCCTGTCTGCATTTTCTTACATCTCATTGAGTTTTTTCAGAACTGCAATCTTGAATTCTCTGTCATTTAAGTAACATATTTCCATGTCTTTAAATTCATTTTCTGGAGACTTTTCAATTTCTTTGAGGTACCTTGTTACCTTTGTTGATTCATGGCAATTAATGAATTATTATTTCTCTTTCTAGGCATCTACAAGATTTGGTTCTGGAACAGGTTGATATGAAGAATTCTTTCTTTTCCTTTCCAGTAGGTGTTGGTAGAATGCTTTATTTTTTTCTCCTATTGCAGCCTTTTATTCTCTCTCACACTGTAGTTTTATATTTTTCTCTGCACTGTTTTGGTTTCTCACACAATGGTATGATTTCCTGGAAGGTGAGTAGGTTGTCTGTGTCTCAGGGCATCGCCTCCTTTGGGGAATGTGTAGAGCTTCTGAAACTCTTCCTGCACCAGATTCTGGGCCTGTGTGTTTCAGCAGCCCTGTTTACCCCTGCAGGGATCCACCCAGATAGGTGGGGGTAAGGGAGAGGTGGGTTGAGAGAGGTGATTCTGAACAATAGTGGCGACCACCAGCACATCCTGTCCTGCACCCAGGGCTCCCTCCCATTTCCTAGAAGTAGTTGGGCCACAAGTTCATGACTGTGGGCTGCACTTCTAAGGACTGCAAATATTCTATACTTTTGATCTGGTGCAGTTACTGTTCTGCTTCTAGCACTGAGAAGGTGGGGGTGGGGTGAGCTCTGAGAGGGTAGGGAGGGGGCAGCTGCCGCCATGCATATGCCTTCAATCCTTTGTTTGGCAGTGAGGGCTTAAACCACCATTTTCACCCCTCTTCTCTCAGTCTTTTCTCCAATGTCTCTGTTGTGAGGGTGGGGTTCAGCACTGTTATATGCTGATCCTTCAGGCGGGAATGTGGGCTATAGGGGAGAACTAGTTTCCAAATTCTTCCCTCTCCTGCGACTGAATACATGGAGCTCGGAGCTTCGTGCTTGGTTTTGTGTCAGTCCTGAGGCCCTGTACATCTTTCCTCCTCCCCTGCTCATCCAATTTGCCAACTTTTAGATGATTTCAGTTGCACATCTCTTAGTCTTGCTTATATGCTCAGCTGGGAGTACTTTGTGGAATTATAGTTGTTCAATTTGTTGTAAATTCCAGGGGTGATTTCAAAATGTCACCTCATGCTATGATGGTTATTTCTATGACATCACCTTGGGCTGTCTTTTAAAAAAAATTTGTTAGTTGCAGGTATACAAAACAACATAATAGTTAGACATTTACACCCCTCACTAAGTGATAACCCTTCCCAATCTACTACCCCTCTGACATCATATATAGCTGTTACAATACCATTGACTATATATTCCAGATGCTGTACTCCTGTGAATATATATATATATATATATATATATATATATATATATATACACAGTATTCACAGTATTTTTCTATTTTAGCTTCATGTGTATAGCACAGTAGTTAAGCATCACAGTGTATGAAGTGATCCCCCTGATAATTGCAGTACCCATCTGCACCCTAAATAATCTTTACAACATTATTGATTATATTCCCTATACTGTATTTCATATCCTGTGACTATATTTTGACTACCCATTTGTACTCTCTAATCCCTCTGTCTTTTTTAATTGTTTATTCTCCTCCTGCTCTAGGATTTTAGGTCAGCATTGGCTAAGATCATTATTTTTTGGAGTCGATTTATTTCTTTGCCATTTGTCTAGTAAATATGGTCATTGTAGAGTGGTTTTATAGCCAGGTAACATAGAAAATTATATATAGTATCAATATGAATTGTCTCTGTGTATGAAAGCCCAGAAGCATTAAATGGATCCATTTGTAAACTGGCAGATGCAGCCTGACCAACCACAGAGACAGCTTTTTTCATGATTACCAAAGGAAAATAAGAACAAAAATAAACTACATATAAAAAAATTAGAAATTAATAAAACACATTTTACATTTTTAAAATTATTTTAATCTTAGTTGGTTTAATAAGCTAGTTTTTTTAAAACTAATGTTTATTGGGGTGACAATTGTTAGTAAAGTTACATAGGTTTCAGGTGTACAATTCTGTAAACATCATCTATATATCATATTGTGTGTTCACTACCCAGAGTAATTTCTCCTTCCATTACCATATATTTTATCTCCATTACCATATATTTTATCCCTTTGATCCTCACCTACCACCCCTATTCCCCCTACCCTCTGGTAACCACTAAACTATTATCTGTGTCTATGAGTGTTTGTGTCTTCATTTGTTTGTCTTATTCTTTTGTTGTTTTCAGTTTTATATACTACATATCAGTGAAATCATATGGTTCTCCACTTTTTCTGTCCAACTTATTTTGCTTAGTATAATAATCTCAAGATCCATCCATGTTGTTGCAAATGGTATTATTTCATTTTTTTTTCTTATTGCACAATAGTATTTCATTGTGTATATATACCACATATTCTTTATCCAATCATCTATCAAAGGATACTTTGGTTGTTTCCATGTCTTGGACACGGTAAGTAAAGCTGCAATGAACATCGAAGCATATATATCTTTATGCATGAATGTTTTCAGTGTTTTTGGGGTAGATAACCAGGAGAGGGATTGCTGGGTCATATGGTAATTCCATTCTTTTTTTTTTTTGAGAAATCTCCACACTGCCTTCCATAATGGCTATGGAAGGCGAGCATTTTAAAATGAACTCATTTACTTTAAAACTCATTAATTGGACTCAGAGCACTTTATCTTTCATTGTTTAAAGCACATGATATACAGTTTCTTCGGAATTTAGAGAGCTCCTTTTTGTCAATTGACAGACACTTTTATTTCTATATATAAGCTCTATTAAATTTAATAGACTCTACCTCCTTCGTCTCTCGTATTTTCTTTGGTTTGTTATAACTGTATGGATCTGTTAAAAGTTATAGTATTAGTGTGAAATTAAAAACAGCAGTTTTGCTTGTTTTTTTTTTAAACAATAACACTAAAAGAGAAATTCATGGTAAGCACCGAAGAAGATATTTATTATGACACTTTGTTTGCACAGGATCTTCCTATAGAACAAATCCTTCATGCTTAAATGTGAGTTTGAAAAGTTCCTTTGAAAACTTCCACAACTATGGATTTTCTGTAAGTAGACTGCATTAAATATTGCTAAAATACCATATAGGATATAACATTATGAGTCTAACTTTATAGAAAGTTCTGATATTTGAAGAAACTCAAAATAGTAACAAAGACAGAAATTATATAGATCCTGGAAAGAGTAGAAAAAAATGTGGAAATATAAATGAGAAATTTCAAATTCATTTTACTTGCATTTTAATAAAAATGTTTCTATGCATATATAATTGCTTAGTAAAAAAAGTAAATGGAAACAAAATTTAAAATCTGTTACTTATTTAGTGGTAAGAGTGACCACATGGTTTTGTGTTCCTATTAAGGACTATTCTTAACAAATAACTAAAAAAAATGAACCTAGTAAAGAGTTATTATTTAACTAGATATTTTTTTTGACTATTGTTTTGTTTTTTGTTGAGAAAGCTCATTCACTCATTGATTCACTTATTCAGTCATTCATTCATTATGCTTTTATAGGTTTTTTCAATGAATAGTGCTGTAGAAATGCAGAGATGTAATTAGAAAATGGCCAGTGCTTAACCACCACGCCACTCGGCCGGCCCACACTATCTATAATTATAAGTGCTATCTAAAATCCTGATGAAAAGCAGATTTTTTTAATACAAGTAATTTCCAGTGGATTACAGATTCTTCCATTTTGTCTGCAAAACATTTTATTTCTGATAAAATATCAATGAAGACGGAAATTTAATGAGAAGCTGACTTTCAAGGAATGACTGAAAATAATGGCTAGGTCAATTTGACTGAACATACTTTTGTTTATTTGTATCTGTGGCTAGTTAGGGTAACCCAGAAATATTTTATTCAGGAGGTCAACTGATTGAAGGGCAAAGTAGGATGTCTTGATCCTGCCTCATGATCTGGCAAAAGGAGTATTTATTTTCAAGACTAGATGACACAGTGAAAATAGTTTTTGCAAATCAACTGCTACTGTAGAAAATTCAAAGCACATGTCTTACTTTGGGTGGGCTAAGTGTGTCAGCTTTGTGTGCAATGTCAGTATGTCATATTTCTAAACTATAAAATATGCTTGGAAACATAGTTACATGTGGAGATCATACTAGATGAGATATGTGTATTTCTCATTTATATTTATAATAAGTAATAGCTAACCTTTCCAGAATACAACTTTGCGTGTTCTGGTCATATGCTAAGCATTTTATATATGTAATTAATAAATCCTATAAAGCAGACATCCCTGTGTCCCCATTTTATAGATGGAGGGAGTTAAGTATTTGTCTAAGATTCTAGTCTTTATAAGGGGTGAGACTACGATTTGAATCAAGTAATCTGACTTTAGAACTCAGGTGCTTAACCATTATGCCAGACCAATTAGGGATATTTCAATTTTAATACATCTAGAAATCTATAATTTATTATTACTATAGATATATATATATATAGCTTTAAGACAGCTTTTCCACATCCAGTTTTCTATGCTTTCAGATCTAACTTTCTAGACTAGCTAACATTTCTATACCTCAGTTCTCTCACATAAAATTGGAAAAATAAATAACTACCTTATGGGGTTTTGGGTTTTTGAAAAGATTTTTATTGGGGAATTGGGGGAGGGAAACAGACAAGTTGCTGCCCTTTTTTTCTTCTGTCTAGTTGTGGAGGACTTCGCTTCAGTGGCTCATGTTGGTATTATCATTGCTGTCTTCCTAGGTGAGGCAATTTCTCGCTGGCCATTGAATGGCTGGCTGCTCACAGCGGCTCATGGCAGCCCAGCTCCAGGTTGAGCTGTTGTTCACAATCTTAGCTGTAGAGGACACAGTGTCATAGGCCCTCATGTGGGATCTGAGTTGGGGCCCTGCTGCTCAGAGCTGGCATTCCAAGCCAACTCCTAACCAACACAGTACTTGGCCAGCCCCACGTAGGGTTGTTTTAATGATTAAATGAAACAATGTTATTTGTGCCAGGTAATATGGTAATTACCAGATAATATGTATCATATAAAATGTTAATGTATTTAATCTTTTTAAATAATAATAATAATAATAATAATAATAATGAAGTTCTTGGCTTTTACTTATGGATTACTATGAACCAACCAGGCATTGAATTAAGCACTTTTTATTGATAATGTTTTATAATCCTCACAAAACATATGATGAGGCAAACACTTTTTCTTTCTATTTTACCGATGAAACCACTAAGTCAGAGTGAAATTAAATATAATTATGAATATCACACAGCTAGCTAATTGCACAGCCACAATAGAAACCCAGATAATCTGTTATATTTTTGAGTTAATAAAGATCAGGCCTTGCCTTTCTTTTCTACTTTGTGGGACTCACTTCTATCCAATCATGGAGCAAAACTGACCAGTAACTATGTTCTTACTAACCTCTGTGCAAGTACTTCTGTTATTTGTAACAGAAAAACTTTATTCCTTTCTGGAGGAATGTTGAAAGAAATTAGCCTTCTTAGGAGCAGCCAGAAAGTAGTGTGGGTGGGGCGCAGTGAGCAAGGGAGGGAGTGGTTGGAGGAGAGAGAGAGAATTGATTATAGAGGAATGGGATGGTAACAGGGTGAGTAGTTAGGCAGCTATTGCCATAATTACTTCTCTTTTATCCTTTTGTGTCAATGTTTATATGTTTGTTTGTTTTTGTTTTGTTTGTTTTTAGCTGAGCCCTCCTGCTACCTGTTGGCAGCTCAAAGGCAACTCAGCTTGGGCTGGCACCGAACCACTGTTGCTCAGAGCTCAGCTTGCACTCTTGAGTGAGCTCTTAACCAACTGAGCCACTCGGCCGGCCCTTATATGGTTTTTATTCCACTTAGAAATTTTCTCTAATTTAAAGGAATTAATGAAGTTGAAAATATTCAGGGGCCAGCCGAGTGACGCAGTGGTTAAGCACTGGTTTGGGAAGTCAGCGGCCCCGGTTTGGGTCCCACATATGAGGGCCAGTGACACTGCCCTCAAAAAAAAAAAAGAAAATATTCAGTAAAACTAATGATTTTGTTTCATGAACACTTTCCCATACATTGTGAGAGGTGTTTTTATTCAAATGCATAATGGAGATAGTTGATGATTATTTTTTCAGAATCACATGCTTTATTTTTAGTACAAATTATTTTCTAGGATATTATCACTTGAACCAGGCAAATGGTTATTAGGTTATACTCCTCTGCAGCCTCCACAACATAACTTCAAAGGGTGTGCAAAACCCCCAAAGGGGTTATTGATGAATAATTGTCCTGGGGTTCAGTCTGTAAAGAAAATTTCCATAAAATTATACTTGTTAAAAAAATAAAATGAACCACTGTTATACTTATTGTCATGGCCTATGATTTACTCCTTTATCCATCACTTATTGTGGGGATTTGGGGCAAGACATTTGACCACTCTGTTTCAGTGTTTTCAAATGTAAAACATCTATCTCCTGTTATTTGTTTGTCTTCTAAAAGGATTAAATGAGTCATGGAAAACTAAGTGCTTACAATAGAGCCTCATAGCATGCATTCAAAAAGTCCTCCTTTATTCAATATTCTGGTGTTTTGACTTTGCTTAGCATTTTTAAATTATGAATGAAAATTTTGTTTACTTTTAAGAACTATTATTGAGGACCTCTTATGTGGTAGACATTTTGATATATATTGGAGGTAAAGTAAAAGAAAATATGGCATTTTTTCATTTAAAAAATACCCATTTAGCTTAAGCAAAATAAATCAGACAGAAAAAGTCGAAAACCATATGACTTCACGGATATGTGGGATATAAAACTGGAAGCAACAAAGGAACAAGACCAGCAAATAAAGAAATACAAACTCATTGACACAGACAATAGTTCAGTGGTTACTGGAGGGTAAGGGGAGGGGGCATAGAAGAAGATGGTAAAAGGGGTCACATATATGGTAATAAAAGAAGAACTAACTCTGGGTGATAAACACACAATGTGATATATAGATGATGTATCAGAATTGTACACTTGAAACCTATTTTATTAATCATTGTCACCCCAATACATTTTAACTTAAAAAAACCCTGAAAACTGCTTCAAGAACTCAAAAGGGAAAATAATACTCCTTGGTAATAATGGATATAGAAATGTAAACAACAAATTCTAAAGGTGGTAAATAATAGGGATATATATGTAAATAATTTTGTGTAAAAATAAACCTGAAATATGAATCCCCCTTTAGGTCTGGCATGTTCTAGGTAACAAAAGCTTATCAGAGTTTGATTCTTATAATCACTCAACTTTTCAAAGAAAGGCCATGCTTTGTCAAAAACTTGTAGAGGTGCCCAGTGACAAAGGAGCAGATTCACTTCATAACAATAAACTGTGCAAGATAATCATTCAGTCCCATCATCGTGTTCAGAAAATACTACATTGTCCTAGAGTTTTGCACATTTAAAAGAGTATATTGGCTTGTTCTGTGACTCACAGCTGTATAACATCAGCCCAATCACTAATGGGTAACTCCTCAAATGACTGAACAAAACCTACCATTTATTTAGAAAAACAGCTCAGGATATGTGTCATGACTTCATCTTCCAACATCGTTTTATCTTTAGAAAAGTTTCAAGATGCACTTGGAAGTCGTTTCTGTCAGAAAAAACAAACCAACATAAATCTTAAATAATCTTTCCCATCAAATATTTTTAAAAGAAAAAAAATAGTAAATGACATAATGCATATTTAGTTAGGTGTCTTTTAGACCATGGGTACAGGACATTCAGCATTAATGCCAATGAAGCTAAGCTAAAAGACAATATGTAAGCATATGATGCAGAAACCTGTGGGTGAGTAACTTTTTCTTATTTTGCATACATGTAGCTCTCACTTTTCAAAAAGAAGACGCCTTATTGATTGAGAATTAAGTAGATTCACTGTGTTAGTCTCATCAATTTAGCCATAAAGTGTCACAGTATAATTAAGTAGAACATAACGTTATGGGACCAAGAGATTGTGAGTGCTGTGATTCACAAGGAATTTTTCTCCCATTCTTAAAGTATTATGTATATATTTTTATGCCCAATATATACTGGTTATTAATGTAATATGGATTTAATTTAATAGATAAGGGTGATATTTTATATACTTATCTTTGGCAAAAAAACCAATTCTTATGTATTAAAATTAAATTTTATGGAGAGTAAAAATTCTGGAATGGTGGAGTGAGGACCTTTGTAAGTATACTCCTCCATAAAAATAATAAAAAAATCTAACAAAATTTGTCAAAATCAACTTTTACTGAACTCCTGTGAATAAGCAAATGTCTACAAAAACCTGAAGGGTATTTGTTCAAGAAAAAAAAAAACACTGCTAAATCTTGGTAAGAACAGTAAGGTTTGTGATGGTTTAAGTTGGCCTACCCTCATCTTCCTCTTTTCAGTTCCACAGTAGGATTGAGAACCAGCAAGCTTGAAACTATGATAATTGCAAAACCCATCACCTTTGCAGTCACTATAGAAGTAAGACCAAGTTTGGAGTTCCTGAGAAAGCCCCAAACCAAAGTAGTCTTATTACTATTCAAACTATCCCCTAGATTCTTGGAAAAGCCTCTATTATCAGAATGTTTTTAATTTTTACCTAACTCAGAGCTAATTCTGCAAGAGAAGCCATATCTTTAGGGTGTTTGTCAAAAGCAACCAGCACCAATTATTTAACATTACAGCTGCCTGAGTTTATGGTACATGTTGGGGTTAACAAGTACCTGGGAAAAAATTAAAAAGAAGGTCTGGGAAACAAAATGTCCACAGAGGGCTTTGAAAAACTCTGACATGTTCCTAGGGTGATAGAAGGCCATGAACAGGTACAGGGCTATGTGCATTCCCAGGTAAAAATTGAGAGAGCCCCAATTTTTCACCTCTTGCTAACAGTGAGGCACCTGTGCATATAAGAAGTGAAAGTTATGGTAGAATTCTAAACTACAATTGAGTATTGAAGTCATGCCCCAACACACACACAAAGTCCCTTTGCAAAATGTGTGTGTGTGTGTGTGTGTGTGTGTGTGTGTGTGTGTGTATGTGTGGTGGTTATTGGTCCAAGGAACTTAAAAAGTATCTGTCCAGTCATTATCTGACTACTAAGATAATCAAGCAGAGATTTCAGTGGTTATGCACAACAAAGAATACAGACTTTACGGAAGTTGTCCACAAAAATCAGTAAACAAGCAAGCAGCAGCAACAACAACAAACAAGAAACAGTAATGATAAGTCTTGAGGGACCTGTGATTTCCATATTAACCACATCATATTTCCACGTAATAGTTAAAATATCTAGTTTTTAAGAAAAAAAGATAGGAATATGGAAAGAAACAGGAGATTATTGTTCATATGCAGTGGAAAAATATAGACACTGTCCCTTTGAACGCTCAGATTTTGAACTTACTAGACAAAGACTTTAAATCAGCTATTATGATGTTAGAGAACTAAAGGAAACCATACATATTAAAATAAAAGAATGTATAGGATTATATCACACCAAATAGAAAAGATCAATATAGACACAATTTTTTAAATTTATTTAATTTTTTTAAAAAAAAAGAGTCTAAAATTTCCTAGGCTGAAAAATACAATAACTGTAATAAAAACAATGCAACATAGCCTCAACAATACATATGAACTGGTAAAGAAAAAACCCCCACCAGATTTGAAAATATAGAGTATCCAGTTTGAAGTACAAAAAGAAAAAAAAATGAATAAAAGCTAACAAAGCCTCATAACCCATGAAATGGGAAAAATATTTGTAAAACACGTATCAGGTATGGAGTTAATACCCAAAATACATAAAATAACTCACACAACTCAATAAAATTTAACCAAATAATCTGATTAAAAAATTAGTACAGGAACTAAATAGATATTTTTCTAAATAAGACATCCAAATGCCCAAAAGGTATGTGGAAATGTGTTCAACATCACTATTAAACATATAAATGCAAATAAAAAACACAATGAGGTATAACCTCACACCAGTTAAAATGGCGATCATCAGGAAGATAAGAGATGTATGGGTGAGGATGCAGAGAAAAGGGAACTCCTGCAGTGTTGGTGGGATTACATGTTGGTTCAGCTGCTGTGGAAAACAATATGAAGGTTCCTTGAAAAATTAAAAGTAGAACTAACAAATGGTCATCTTCCCACTTCTGGATGTATATCCAAAGGAAATAAAAGCAGGATATTTAAGAGATATCTGCACTGCCATGTTCATTCATGATAGCCAATATATAAAAACAACCTGAATCCCTCAATATTCCACATAATGGAATATTATTCAGCCATGAGAAAAAAGAAATCCTGTCTTTTGTGACAACATGGATGGACTTTAGGACATTATTCTGTGTGAGATAAGTCAGACAGAGAAAGACAAACATTGTATGCAATCACTTATATGTGGATCTAAAAAATCCAAACTCATAAAAACAGTAGAATCGTGCTTACCAGGGGCTTCAGGGTGGGGAAATTGGGGAAATGTTTAAGGGTACAAACCTGCAACTAGGAGATGAATAAGTCATGGAGGTCTAACGGACAGCATAGAAATTAGAGTTAGTGAACAATACTGTATTATAAAATTCAAAGTTGCTAAGAGACCACAAAAAAAGTAATAATTATGTGATGGATAAAGGTGTTAGCTAATGCTATAGTGATAATCACATTGCAATGTATAAATGTATTAAATCAACATGTCATACACCTTAAACTCACATAGTGTTATATGTCTATTAGACTTCAACAAAAATAAATGAACAAAGTTTCAGATATTATTGGATACCATAAAGTTTACCAACATATGCATAATGGTTGTCCCAGGGGGAGAGGGGAATATTTTAAAATAATAAAAGAAGCACATCAACAGGAATATATTTATTAATTATGAATTAGAACAAATATAATTAGGATAAATATAAAATTAGAATTTGTATCTGAATGAAAATAAAAATACATGTCAAAATGTATGGGATGTAGCTGAAATAATACTTAGTGGAAAATTTATAACTTTAAATGCCTACATTAGAAAACAGAAAGTTCTCAAGTTAATAGTCTTCGATGTCACCTTAATGATATAAAAAAAGAGTAAATAAAACTGGAAATAAGCAAGATGATGAAAATAAAGATCAGGATAGAAATTAATAAAATCCCAAACAGCAAAAGTATAGAAAAAAATAAAACAAAACTTGGTTCTTTGAAAAGAGAACAAAATTGATAAAACATTACTAGACTAACCAAGTGAAAAAGACAATATACAGACTGTGGGAATTAGGAATATAAGAGGAGACATTATCACTAACTCCTCAGGAACTAAAATCATTATAAGAAAATACTATGAAATACTTCATACCAACAAATTTAACAAATTAGATGAAATGGACAAGTGCCTATAAAGTCACAAATTACCAAGACTACCTCAACAGGAACTAGAAAATATGGGTAAAAGTATAACTGATGAAGCAATTAAATTTGTAATTAAGACTCTATTCACAAACATAAGTTTAGACACAGATGTCTTTATTGGTTAATTTTATCGGATTAAATAGGAAATAATCACACTACTCAACTAATTTTTCTAAGATATTTAGGAAGATGGCATATTTACAACTCATTGTATGGGAACAGTATCACCCTCATCCCAAAGCCAAAGATATCAGGAGAGGAAAACTACAGACCTATATTTGCCACAAATATAGAGGCAAAAAACTAAAAATACTGGCTATCCAAATTAAACAACATGTAAGAAAGATTATATACTATGATCAAGTGAGATTTGTTATAGGAATATAAGGTTGGTGTAACATCCAAAAACAAAACAAAGCAAAACACCATATTAATAGAATAAAGTATAAAAAAATACATATTATTTCAATGGACTCAGAAGAATCAGTTGACAAAATCCAATACTCATTCCTGATAAAGAGTCTTTATGAACTGGAATAAAAGAAAGCTTCCTCAACCTGATAAATATTGTGACCTATTTTCTTGGAGATCTACTCAATCATCCCTAACCAGAGAGAAGCAGGTATTTTAATTACTTATATCTTATTGGTATTTGGACTCTAATTAAGAAGTAGAAATAAAATAAAATTAAAATAACACAATTTAAAAAAAAGATTTTTATAGGGTAATTGAAGGAAGGGAATAGACAAGTCCTTTTGTTCTTCAGTCTAGTTGTGGAGGATGTTGCTTCACTGGCCCATGTTGGTATTATCATTGCGCTCTTCCTGGGTGAGTCAGATCGGTCGCTGGCCTCTGGACGGCCATACACAGAGGCTATTGGCAGCTCACTCTGGCTGCCATCTGCTCACGCTGGCTGCCGGCCACTCACTGTAGCCTATGGCAGCCCACTGCAGCAGGGGCTGCAGCCTACACTGTCGCCGGGACTCACGCAGCCCAGCTCCAGGTGGAGCTGTTGTTCACCATCTTAGCTGTAGAGGGCAATGTCACTGGCCCTCATATGTGGGATCTAAACAGGGGCCACTGGCGTCCCAAGCCAGCTCCTAACCAACACACCACTCGGCCTGCCCCAAATCACACAATTTTTAAGAAAGAAAGATTAAAACAAGTTAAAGGGTGATAGTGATAAAGAAACAAAACCAATTGTCATTAGCTTCATACAAGCATCTGTTTTAATGATGAGGAAGTTATCAAGTTCAGCCAGTAATCAGCACATTTCACCACCTAAAACTTGGGGTTCCTTACAAGGGATCCTTAGACTGGGGATAAACAAAACAAAGGTAAGAATAAGAGAAGTGATCCTAAGTTCTCACCTTTACCTCACATTATAGGCTTATACGTCCAGGACCTATTCATTTATCAGATGCTGTAGGCATAAGACAAGAAGGAAATGACCCTGTTAGAGCATAGCCATGGCAGAATTGTTTGCTTGCTCCTAATTTCTTTATTCTACTTCTGTTTTCCCTCAGGAGTGTATTTAGGCTCTGCATAATTGATTTCTTATTGATTGCCTTAGGTTTTTGCCACAAATTTTCATTCTCTTCATATGTTTACTTGTGGCAATGATATATTACAGAATAAATCTACCTTCTTGAAATTCACTATACGATGTTAGCCTGTGACAGTTTGAGAAGCCTGATTTCTCCCGAGTCCATCGTCATGTGATTTAATCCTCAGAAGGTGAAAGGTATCACTTCTGAGTTACTGACACTCTGGGGGACCCTTTTATGTATGTGAACAAATGAGCAAACTATTACATCTAATTATGAAAAAAGCTAAGAAGATGATGAATATCCTGAAGCATAGAAAAATTATTTTTATATTATTTGGAATCTCATAGAGGGACAACCTTTGAACTTTGGAAGAAATCAGGTATGAATAGTTTCATGGTATAGTTTATATATCTACATAATGACCTTGCCCTTCCATTTGGGGCTAAATTTATTCATGTCAGTGGCTGCAGCATTATCTGAAATTCCCACCATTGGTTACTCTTTGGATTAAAGGTTTGACAGGCTCTTGTGTACATAGAAGGAATTTAAAGTATTTCTTTCTTTCTTTGCTCGAACATCTTTTATTGGATTTGTTTATCACATGCCCAGGAGTGAAAGGAGGCAATAGGATAGATACATAGAATATTATTGAGACGAGAAAACTCCTCAGTTGTTTCAGATAGGGACTGCTTCATTGTCAGGATGACAACTGAAGCTTTCAAGGATATCCATAGCCTTATTTCAGTTCAACCATAACTAGGCTCCTGCCTGTACAAGCTGTAGGTTGTCAATTGGGACTGCAGTCAAAGCAGGATTTGTCCTTGCCTTTCTGGAGCTCAAGTGAGGAAACCACCTCACTTTTGGGTTCTGCCACTTTATCAGGTAATCAACATTGAGAAAATTTTTTAACTTCTCTGAGTTTCAGTTTTTTCGTCTAGAAAATGATAATAATAATTATAACAATAATGACAGCAACACCTCCTTCATAGGATTGTTGAGAGCATTCAATGGGATAAGCTGATAAAAGATGAAGTGAGCTGTATAAATGGTGCCTGTTACGAATAGGGATAATGGCAACGATGAAGCACTTAGTGAAATGGCTGTCACATAATAAGTACTCAATAATTAGAATCTGTTATAAGCAATTATTACTGACAGGATTGTAGTTTTTGTGAGTGCGTGCTATAATGAATATAACCATTAGCTATCCCAGAGGTTTTCCCAATGCTCTTTCTTTCTCATTCCATTGTGAGCCATTTTATATCTGGTGAGGTAGACTTACAGTGATTCTCATAATTTAGTATGAGTTAGAATCATCTGAGAAACTTGTAAAAAATATACCCCTTAACACCATCGTCAAAAATTCTGACTCCAGGGCCGGCTGAGTGGCGCATTGGTTAAGAGCTGGCTTGGGAAGCCAGCGGCCCCAGGTCGGATCCCACATATGAGGGCCAGTGACACTGCCCTCTAGAGCTAAGATGGTGAACAACAGCTCCACCTGGAGCTGGGCTGCTGTGAGTCCCCTGGACGGCATAGCTGCACCCCCTGCTGCAGTGGGCTTCCATAGGCTACAGTGAGTGGCCAGCAGCCAACGTGAGCTGCCAAGAGCCGCTGTGAGTGGCCATCCAGAGGCCTGAGACTTATCTGCCTAACCCAAGAAGAGCACAATAATGATACCAACATGGGCCAGTGAAGCAATGTCCTCCGCCACTAGACTGAAGAACAAAAGGACAGGAATTTGTCTGTTCCCCTTCCCTGATTCCCCAACGCTGTTCCCCTCACCCAATTAAAAAAAAATCTTAAAAAAAAATATGACTCCATAGTCATAGAAGTGGCTTCCAAGTATCTGAATTTTAAACAAATGTCTTAAGTGGCACTAATCCAGGCAGTCTTGTACCACATTTTGAGATAGTCTGGTTGAGAAACTCTCCAGATGCTTTTTGGGGGCACAGTGGTTTTCTAGACTGTTTTACCATGTCTATCCTAGCTCTTCCCGAACCAACTGTCATACCTATGAGAAGAAAACCTGGGATTAATTTCCATAAACTAAGTCAGGATGGGGAGGATGGAATAATAGATACCAAAGGAAGAAAATATTTGACTAGGGCAGGAACAGACTCTTTCTAATTAAGTCCATGTGGTTGCCCCTGGCACAGTGGGCACTCAGGGAGCAATGCTGCTTCTCAGAGTCGCTGAATTGGAGAAGAGGCCAGGGCACAGCTGGAGATGGGTATTCCGTGGCAAGAGCCTTGGCAGAGCTTAACGATAAAAAATTTGGGAATGCAAAGCCTTGCTAATTCAGTCTAATTTGGGATCTGAATAATTTTTAATTAAACATTTTTAATGAAAAATGATAGTATATTTGAAAGGCAATTTTATTACAATCAAGGTTGTTTATTACAACAACCTGAACCAAGCTAACAAAATATTGCCAAGTACAGGGCCTCTGGGAATTAATGTAATGAATTGAGAATTATTTGTCATGAGGAATTCGTATGTAAATGGATTTGTATATAAATGGATGCTGCTTAAAAGGTGCTTAAAAAGCAGTTTTTTCTTTTAAGGGGAATAAATATGTGCCTGGTAATAATGTTTGCATGATTCTATTAAACTCCCCTCCCTAACCCTCCATTAGATATTTCAGCTTTTACTTCTGGTAGAATTTCTTCAAATTCATTTGAAAAGCTCTTGAAATCACAATTTCCACATAGATAATGAACATGTCATCAATTTTTTGAGTAAAATCAAAGTCTGAAGTGGAAGGGAGCTTAGAGATCATTAAGCCCAAAGTACGAATTTTACAGATGGAGAAACTGAGGCTCATAGCAAGGATGTGACCTTCCCAAGAACATACAGGGATTGGGTACAATGAGGACTAGATCCTAGATCTTTAACATTCCAGAGCAGCCTGCCTCCTTCTGCATGGGCCATGCTGCTTCCTAGTGAATGTCATTTACTAAAACTTACCCTGCCCTGTAATGCATGTCTGCATTATGATGCTTTTGCTAATGCCCTTTGTTTACTGTCCAGATGTGAATTAAAGTGATTCTATACAAAGATGATAAAATACACAAGGACTCAAGAAGCAGAATTCCAATTTGGTATTTAAATTTGTAACATAGGATGTGTTTATAGGATAAAACACTGCTATTAATCAAAAGTGCAAGCAAAACATTAAGAGAAGCAGAAACTGATGATGTAGATAAATGGCAAGAGATCTAATTGGGCTCTAGACTTCAGCAAAAATGTATCATCAAGGTGTAGCTTCACCAACTACTTCCTCTCCCACCATTCATTCTTTCTGTGCCTTATCCCTTATTCTGAGATAGTTAAGAAACATTTTCTTTTTTTTATAGATTTTTATTGGGGAATTGGGGGAGGAGAACAGACAAGTTGCTGTCTTTTTGTTCTTCAGTCTAGTTGTGGAGGACGTTGCTTCACTGGCCCATGTTGATATCGTCATTGTGTTCTTCCTGGATGAGCCAGATCAGTTGACAGCCTCTGGACGGCCACTCACCATGGCTATTGCAGCTCACACTGGCTGCTGGTCATTCACGCTGGCTGCCAGACACTCACTGTAGCCTATGGCAGCCCACTACAGCAGGGGCTGCAGCCTACGCCGTCGCTGGGGCTTGCAGCCCAGCTCCAGGTGGAGCTGTTTTTAGTGTCACTGGCCCTCATATGTGGGATCCGAACCAGGGCCGCTGGCATCCCAAGCCAGCTCTTAACCAATGCACCACTTGGCAGGCCCAGAAACATTTTCTTAAAGTAAAGAATAAAGGATGGAAATTAATTGTTCTGGCCATGCTAATTTTTATTTTATTAAATTATTGGTGTGACGTTAGTTCATAAAATTGTATAAGTATCAAGTGAACAGTTCTATAATACATCATGTGTATATTGCATTGTGTGTTCACCACCCAAAGTCAAATCTCCTTCTGTCAGCATATGGTTGACAACTTTAACCCTTTTCTACCTCCCCCTACTTCCCTTTCCGTCTTCTGGTAATCACCATACTGTTGTCTGTGTCTCTGAGTTTTTGTGTGTTTCTCTTCCTTGTTTGTTGCTGTCAGTTTTACATCCCACATATGAGTGAAATCATGGTTCTTGACTTTTTCTCTCTGACTTCTTCATTTTGCCTGATAGTCTCAACATTCATCCATGTTGTCGAAAAGGCAGTATTTCATCTTTTCTTATGGCAGAATAGCAGTGTATTCTATATATATCAAAGGATACTTTGGTTGTTTATACATCTTGATCACTGTGAATAATGCTGCAATGAACATAGGGGTACACATATTTTTAAAGATAAATGTTTTCAGATTTTTTTGGCATAGATACCCAGAAGAGCGATTATTGAGATATATAGTAATTCAATTGTTAATTTTTTGAGAAACATCCATACTGTTTTCCATAGCGGATGTAACAATTTGCATTTCCACCAGCAGTGTATGAGGGTTCCTTTTTTTCCACAGCCTCTCCAACACTTGTAATTAAGTGTATTGTTGATAATACGCATTATAACAGGTGTGAGGTGGTATCTCATTGTGGTTTTGATTTGCATTTCCCTAATAGCTGGTGAAGTTGAGCATTTTTACATACATCTGTAGGCCATTTGTATGCCTTTTGGGGGGAACTGTCTGTTCAAGTCCTCTGCTCATTGTTTAATTGGATTATTTTTTTGTTTGTGTGTTGTTATTGTTGAATTGCATGAGGTCTTTTTATATTTTTGATATTAGCCCCTTACTGGAGGTGTTTTTTGCTAGTATCATTTCCCATTCTGTTGGTTGCAGTCTAATTTTTTTTTTAAACTTTTATTGTGAAATAAACATTTTTTAAATTAGTTTCAGATGTACAACACAATACAATAGTTATATTTTTTACCGCTCAAAGTGACAACCTTCCTCCCCCAGTTTGCCATCCCACACCTCCCCCGCATATCATACATATTTATTACAACTCCTTTGACTCCCTTCCACAGTATACTCCACATCCCATGACTACCTATATATTCAGTTACAGTTGGCATACAATATTATACACCATCAGCTTCAGGTATACAGTGCAGTGATCAAGCCTCTACTCCATCCATGAAGTGGTCTCCCTAACAAGACATGTGAATATCTGACACACCACAAAATTTTTACAACATTATTATATTCCCCGAACTCTGTTTCATATCCCTCGGCAATATTGTAGTTGTCTATTTATGCTGTCTAATCCCTTCCCCTTCTCCCTTCTTCCCAAACCCCTCCCAACTAGCAATCCTCAGTTTTTCCTCTATATCTATGAGTCAGTTTACTTTGCTCGTTCATTCAGTTTTTCAGATTCCACATATAAGTGAAATCATATGGTACTTGTCTTTCTCCATCTGACTCATTTCTCTTAACATAATAATCTCTTCACATTATCAATTACATTCCCAGAACTGCCCCCATATCCCTGTGGCAACATTGTAGTCACCCACCTATGCTGTCTGAAACCTTCCCCCTCTCCCTCATCCCTATTCCCTCCCAGCCAGCAACCATCAGTTTTTGCTTTGTATCTGCTTGATATGGCTTAAATCTTCTTTAATTTACTGAGACTTGTTTTGTGGCCTAATGTGGTCTATCGTGGAAAATGTCCCATGTGCACTTGAGAAGAATGTATATACTGTTTTTTCAGGGTGAAATGCTCTAAAAATATCAACAAAGTCTAGTTGGTCCAAACTGTCATTTAAGGCCACTTTTTCTGTGTTGATTTTCTGTCTAAAGGGTCTGTCCATTGGTGAGAATGGGGTGTTTAAGTCCCATACTATGATAGTGTTACTGTTGATATTTGTCTTTATGTCTGTCAAAATCTATTGTATGTAATTAGGAGTTCCTATGTTGGGTGCATAGATGTGTATTAGGGTTATAGTGCCCTTCTTTGTCTTTTATTGTAGTCATTTTAAAGTCTATTTGTCCAAAATAAGTACTGGTCCTCCAGCTCTTTCTTTTTTCTCATTTCCATTTGCATGAAGTATCTTATTCCATCTGTAAACAGCATATACATGTGTCCTATTTTCTTATCCACTCAGCCACTCTCTGTCTTTTGATTGGAGCATTTAGCCCATTCACATTTAAAATGATTATTGATAGGTGCATATGTATTGCCATTTTGTTATTTGTATTCCTGGTCTTCCTGGGTTAGCTTGTTTACCCCTTTCTGTTGTTTAAAAAATCACCTTTAACATTTCTTGCAATGCTGGCTTGGTGGTAATGAATTCCTTAAGCTTATTCTTTTCTGAGAGTCTCTTTATTTCTCTTTCAATTTTAAATGATAGCCGTGCTTGGTACAGCAATCTTGGTTCTAGGCCTTTATTTTGTGTCACTTTGAATATCTCCTGCCACTCCTTTCTGGCCTGCAGAGTTTCTGTAGGCAAGTCAGCTGTTAGTCTAACAGGAGTTCCTTTGTATGTAACCTGCTGTCTTTCTCTTGCTGTCTCTAGGATTCTGTCTCTGTCTTTAACCTTTGCCACTTTAACTATGATATGTCTTGGTGTGCACCTGTTTGCATTCAGCTTGTTTGGAATCCTCTGCACTTCCTGGGCATGTATGTTGATTTCCTTCACCAGGGTAGGGAAGTTTTTAGTCATTATTTTTTCAAATATATTCTCGACCTTTTGCTTCTCTTCTCCTGGTATTTCCATGGTGGTTGTGCTTCATCTTATCCCATAGGGCTCTTAAACTATGTTCATAGGTTTTTATTCTTCGGTCTTTTTGTTGTTCCAACTGGGTGATTTCTGCTATTTTGTCTTCCAAATTGCTGATCCGCTCCTCTGCTTCATCTAATCTACTGGTGATTCCTTTGAGTGTGTTCTTCACTTCAGTTATTGTATTCTTTAATTCTAACTGGTTGTTTTTTATGATTTCTCTATCTTTCCTTATGTCCTCAGTAAGTTTGTTAAACATTCTTATCATCAGTGTTCTAAACTCTGTCTCTGAAAGTTTGGATCATTCTGTTTCATTTAGTTCCATCTCTAGAGGTTTCTTCTGATCTTTTACTTGTGACATGTTTCTTTGTTTCCTCATTCTGGCTGTCGCTCTGGGATTGCTTTGATGTATTATATAGATCACCAAGAGAGCCTTGGCTGGATCATGCAGGCACACAGCTCACAGCCCAACATTCCCAGGTAAACTCCCAGTCTCAGCCTGTTTCAATCAGCTGCTCACAGATCAGGCCGAGCAGCCTGAGAACCAATCACAAGCCTGGTAACTCTGCAAGTGCAGTGCAGAGAGTGGGGACCCAAGGCGGCTTGCGCACTCCTGCGTCTCAGTGAGCAGCCTGGCAGTGCAGCACAAGCCATGCGGAGGGTGGGGATCCCAGGCAGCTCGCACACTCCAGGGTCTCAGTCAGCAGCCTGTTGGAGCCAGAGGGCACCCGCCCAGCATTTCCCTGGCAATGCAGTATAAGCCCGGCAGAGGGTGGGGATCCAAGGCCACATGCGCGCACACGCACGCACGCACTTCTGCACCAATTCCACCAGACCAATGAGGTCCCGGACCTGATCCTCTGTGGGAAGGCCCAACCATGACAAAATGGCGCCCTCCTGTACACCACCCGCATGCATGCTCCACACCAGGGGAACACCACACTCCAGCTTTTGCACCAAAGGTACTCAGTTCAGTCTGTCCCCGCAGGCTCCTGGGTCCGGCTCACACAGCTACTCCCTCCATCAGGAACCAAGTAAGTGCTCACCGGCAAGTTCACCCGTGCACCGGCCCCACTGATTCTCTAGCACTCTCAGCCTCACCGAGCTGAGCAAAGAGAGTCCTCACTAATTTACTGCTACTTATCTTGGAACTCCTCTTCCCAGCAAAGGAACTCTGGGCTGGTGAGGTTGGTGTGCGGCTGGAGGGTCTCTCCCCCAACTGGAGAAGCTTTGCCACAGCTGGGGCTTCCCTCACGGGGTTTTGCCCTCTCTCATCTCTGCTCCTCCTACCAGACTTGATGTGGCCTCCTCTTAAATTCTTCATTTAGTGGTTCTCCTCATGTAGTGTTCTGGGGACCTCCGGGGTTGAATGTTGTATAAATTGTAAGTTTGGTATGATCCTGGGAGGTAGTTAGCACAGCGTCTTTCTATTCCACCATTTTACTGGAATTTGCCTTCTAGTTTTTTTGATGGCTTCTTTTGCTTTGCAGAAACTTTTTGGTTTGATATAGTCCTATTCATTTATTTTTGCTTTTACTTTCCTTGCCTTTGATGTCAAATTCATAAAATTCTCCCTAAGATCAAGGTCAATAAGATTAGCATCTGTTTTCTTTTATGTATTTTATAGCTTTAGAACTTACATTTATGTCTTTAATCGATTTTGAGTTAACTATTTTGTATGATGACAAATAGAAGTCTAGTTTCATTCTTTTGCATTTTGCTTTCCAATTTTATCAGCACCATTTATTGAAAAGGTTTTCCACTTTCCATTGTATGTTATGGGCTCCTCTGTCAAAAATTATTTGCCATATATATTGGTGTATTTCTTGGCTCTCAGTTCTGTTTCATTGGTCTTTGTGTCTGTTTTTATGCTAATACCATAGTGTTCTGATTACTGTCACCTAGTATAATTTGATGTCAGGGAGTATGATACTTCTGGCTGTGTTCTTTTTTTCCCCTCAGGATTGCTTTGACTATTCAGGGTCTTTTGTGGTTCCACACAAATCTGATATTTGTTTTGTTCTATTTCTTTTAAAAAATGCCTAAGAATTTTGATGGGGATTGCATTATATCTGTATATTTCCTTGTTAATATGGCAATTTTAACAATGTTGTTTCTTCCAATCCATGAACATGGAACATATTTCCATTTCTTTGTCTGCTCTTCAATTTCTCCTTATAATATCATGTGGTTTTTAGTCTAGAGGTCTTTTCAATCCTTTGTTAAGTTTATTCTCAGATATATTAGTTTTTTGTTGCAAGTGCAAACAAAATATTTTTTTTGAAATTTCAAATTTAATAAAATTTCACTTTTAGTGAAATTTAGTGAAACTAAATTTAGATTTAGTTTCAAAGGAGCTCAATTGATTTTTTTTTTAGTTTCATAGGAACTCAATGGTTTTTTTACTTTGATTTTGTATCCTGAAATTAACTATATTTGTTTATTGTTTCAAATAGGTTTTTTGGTGAAGTATTTTGGATTTTCTATGTAAAGAATCATGCCATCTGCAAAAAAGTTACCATTTAACTTCTTTATCCCTAATTTGGATCCCTTTTATTTATTTCTCTTGCCTGATTGCTCTGGAAAGATTACATACCACCAAATTCAATAACCTAGAAGAAATAGACAAGTTCTTAGAAATATATGACCTTCCTAGACTAAGTAAGTCACGGAAAACTGGAAAATCTATATGGAGTGATCAATAGTAAGGAAATTGAAAGAAACATCAAAATCATCTCAAAAAGTTAAAGTCCAGGACCAGATGGTTTCACTAGTGAATTCTACCAAACATTCAAAGAAGATTTAATACCTTTCCTTCTCAAACTCTTCCAAAACATGGAAGACGAGGCAATACTTCCTAAATCATTTTTATAAGTCCAAAATTACCCTGATACTGGAAACTGGCAAGGATAACACAAAAAAAGACAACACAGACCAATATCTTTGATGAAAATAGATGCAAAAGTACTTGAGAAAACACTAGCAAATGTTATACAATAATGCATTAAAAAGATAATACATCATGATCAAGTGGGGTTCATTCCAGGGCCAGTGCCAATGTTACTTACCTAAGTAGGTGAATGCCTAAGGAGAAAGTATTTTTATTTTAATTCTTTTATTGTGAAATAAACATTTTTTTAAAATTAGTTTCAGGTGTACAACACAGTGCAATAGTTGTACTTTTTACTCCTCAAAAAGACAATTCCATCCCCAATTCACCACCCTCCCATACCATATATATCTATTACAATTCCTTTGACTCCCTTTCACAGTATACTTCACATCCTGTGACTATGTATATATTCAATTACAGTTCAAATACAATATAATACAACACGTCTGCTTCAGGTGTACAGTGCAGTGATCAAGCCTCTATTCCATCCACGAAGTGGTGTTCCAAACAAGACATGTGACCATCTGACACTGCACAAAATATTTACAACATTATTATATTGTTGTAATAATGAACTGTGTTTCATATCCCTGTGGCAATATTGTAGTTACCTATTTATGTTCTCTAATCCCTTTCCCATCTTCCTCATCCCAACTCCACTCCCAACTGGCAACCATCAGTTTTTCCTCTATATCTGTGAGTCTGTTTCTGTTTACTTTGCTCGTTCATTCAGTTTTTCAGAATCCACATATAAGTGAGATCATATGATATTTTTCTTTCTCCGACTGACTGATTTCACTTACATAATAGTCTCTTTACATATTATTACAAATGGTGTGATTTCCTTCTTCTTTATAGCGGAGTAATACTCAATTGTATGAATGTACCAAAATTTCTTTTTTTTTTTTAAGAATTTTTTTTTAATTGGTGAATTGGGAGAGGGGATCAGCGTAGGGGAACTGGGGAAGGGGAACAGACAAGTTGCTGTCTTTTTGTTACTCAGTCTAGTTGTGCAGGACGTCGCTTCACTGGCCCATATTGGTATCGTCATTGTGCTCTTCCCAGATGAGGCAGATCGGTCTCCGGCCTCTGGATGGTCGCTCACCACGGCTATTGGCAGCTCATGCTGGCTGCCGTCCACTCACGCTGGCTGCTGGCAACTCACTGTAGCCCATGACAGCCCAGTGAAGCAGGGGCTGCAGCCTACAACGTCGCTGGGGCTCCCATAGCCCAGCTCCAGGTAGAGCTGTGGTTAGCTGTAGAGGGCATTGTCACTTCCCCTCATATCTAGGATCCGAACCGAGGCCACTGGCATCCCAAAACCAGCTCTTAACCAATGCACAACTCGGCCGGTCCTGTACACAGTTTCTTAATTCATTCGTCTACTGATGGGCATTTCAGTTGTTTCCAAGTCTTGGTTGTTGTAAATAGCACTGCAATAAACATAGGCATGCATATATTTTTTCAAAATAGTGTCTTGGATTCTTCTGAGTAGATACTCAAGAGTGGAATTGCTGGGTCATACAGTAGTTCCATTGCCAGTTTTTTGAGATACCGCCATACTGATTTCCATAATGGCTGCACCAATCTGCAGTCCCACCAACAGTGCACCAGGGTTCCCTTTTCTCCACAACCTCGCCAGCACTTGTTATTTGCTGATTTATTGATGATAGCCATTCTGACTGGAATGAGATGGTATCTCATTGTGGTTTTTATTTGCATTTCTCTGATGGTTAGTAAGGTTGAACATTTCTCATATACCTGTTGGCCATCTGTATGTCCTCTTTAGAGAAATGCCTCTTCATATCCTGTTCCCATTTTTTAATTGGGTTGTTTGATTTTTGGTGTTGAGTTTCATGAGTGTTGTATAAATTTTGGATGTTAACCCCTTATCAGATATATTGTTCGGAAATATCTTCTCCCATTCAGTAGGCTGCATTTTTGTTTTATTGATGATTTCCTTTGCTGTGGAAAAACTTTTAAGTTTGATGTTATCCCATATGTTCATTTATTCGTTAATTTCCCTTGCCTGAGGGAATTTAATCCCTATGTTTTCTTCTAGGAGTTTTATGGTTTCTGATCTGACATTTATGTCTTTTATCCATTGTGAGTTTGTTCTCATATATGGTGTAAGTAGGTGGTCATTTTCATTTTTTTGCACGTGTCAGTCCAATTTTCCCAGCACTATTTATTAAATATACTATCTTTACTCCAAGGTAAATTTGTGCTTTCATTGTCATACATTAAATGACCATATATGGATGGGTTTATTCCTGGGCTCTCTATTCTGTTCCATTGTTCTATGTCTTTTTTTTTATGTCGGTACCATACTGTTTTGATTACTATAGTCTTGTAGTATGTTTTGATGTCAGATAGCGTGATGCCTCCCACTTTGTTCTTATTTCTCATGATTGCCATGGCTATTCAGGGTCTTTTGTGGTTCAATATAAATTTTGGGATTATATGTTGTATTTCTGAGAAAAATGTCCTTGGTAGTTTGATTGGAATTGCATTGAATCTATGTATCACCTTAGGTAGTATTCACATTTTAACTGTATTAATTCTTCCTATCCATAAACACAGTATGTATTGCCATTTATTTGTATCTTCTTTGATTTCTCTCTCAGTGTCTCATAATTTTCTGTGTACAGGTCTTTTATTATTTTACTGAAATTTAGTCCTAGATATTTTATGATTCTGAAGCAATTGTAAAAGGGTTTGATTTCCTTATTTCTTCTTCTGATAGTTTATTATTGGTGTATACAAATGCCACTGATTTCTGAATATTAATTTTGTATCCTGCTACCTAACCAAATTCGTTTATCAGTTCTAGCAGTTTTATGGTGGAGTGTTTGGGATTCTCTATATATAGTATCATGTCATCTGCATATAATGACAATTTTGCTTCCTCTTTTCCAATTTGGATGCCTTTTATTTCCTTTTCTTGTCTAGTTGCTGTGGCTAGAACTTCCAGAACTATGTTAAACTGAAGTGGTGAAAGTGGGCAGTCTTGTCTTGTTCCTGATCTTAAGGGGAGAGCTTTTAGCCTTTCTGCATTGAGTACAATGTTTGCTATGGGCTTATCATATATGGCCTTTATTATGTTGAGATATGATCCCACTATTCCCACTTTGCTAAGCGTTTTTCTCATAAATGGCTGCTGGATTTTGTCAAATGCTTTTTCAGTATCTATTGATATGATCATATGAATTTTATTTTTCATTTTGTTAATGTGGTGTATCACATTTTGATTTGCAGATATTGAACCCACTTTATATTTTTTATTTTTTTAAAAAAATTCCATTCATAAAACTTTTATTCCACTTACATGAATTTAATACACGTGTTCTTAACAATTATACTTAGATTGTTCATGAAAATTTCATAAGACATTAAACAAAGCTAGCCATCATCTCAAGTTATTTCCCTGTTAACTATTTTTGCAGCACGTGCATGTTAGGTAAGTATCAAAAAAAAAATCACAAAAGAAAAAAAAACACCTAAAACATGTTAAATACATGGTTTTTGTTTTTTTTTTGTTTTACTGCTGTGCTTGATATACATGAAGTAATGAATATCAAGCAATTCATTTTACTGCATCTTTACTTGTACATTTGTTCTTAGGTTGCCTAAAACATTTTTAAATACAAATAAAATGAGTGTAGCAAAAATAATGAAAGCAAACAGCAGGTAACTTTACAAATAATGGAATGTGAACCGTTTCTGCCCTTCTCTAGAGTAAATTGGGTCACAACTAAAGGACGCTTCTGCAGCTGTAACCATAGGTGTGCATACTGGACTGAGTGTTCCACAGACACACACATGCTTCAACATGTGCCATCCATGGTATAGCTATCGCTACTACAGCCTTTTAAGTGCTCCAAACCTTAAAGTACCCACAATAACTACACCTGTGACTGGAACCAATTATCCCTTTTATTCCACACCAGGACGAACCAATATGTAAGCAGTTTTATTTGCTTAGACATGGAAGCAGTTTTAACACTGGCCCTTTTGAAGCTACAGTGCACCAAAAGTACTATGCCAAACATTTATAACTTGTATAAAAATTCCACATCCCCATATTGGCCACCTCAGGATGAAAACAGATAACTCCCTAAGTGTTAAGTGGCTCTAATCCCCTAATATTAAACATAAAAACCACATGGGAAATATAGAAATTCAATAGAAGTAACATAAACCTGTCATAAATCATAAACAAAAAACTATTTGAGGGACAGGATGGATGATAAGTGGTCTACTGTGTAAATTTTAGAATGAGGCAGACAAAAGTTGGAAGGCAGGTTAATTTTTTCCTCCTCCTGCTTCAGCTTCATCTCCTTGGGTATCCGATGTCCACAATGTCAAGTTGTCTCGCAGTAATTGCATTATTAGCGTGCTGTCTTTGTATGACTCTTCACTTAATGTATCAAGTTCAGCAATGTCTTCCTCAAAAGCTGTCTTTGCAAGAGAGCAGACTTTCTCAGGGGAATTCAGAATCTCCTAATAGAACACAGAGAAGTTAAGGTCCAGACCCAATCTTATAGGATGTGTTGGTTGCATTTCCTTTTTGCTGATTTCAGAAGCTTTTTGGTATGATTGTTGTGACTGGTCCACAATCCCTTTCTTGTCATCACCAGCAGCAACCTCGGCCAAGTAACGGTAATAGTCTCCTTTCATTTTCAAATAGAAGACTTTGCTCTCTGCTTGTGAAGCATTGGAGATCAAGAATTTTTCCAAGAGACAGTACATCATTGCAGGTATCTCTTAGCTTGGTCTCAATTTTCTCTCTGTATTCTCGAGCCATCTGCTGTTTTTTCTCAGCGCCTTCTGTCTTTTGCTCAATACTTGAAAAGACCCTCCAAGATGACCTACGGGCTCCTACAACATTTTTATAATCAACTGAGAGAAGATTCCTTTCCTCATTGGATAATTCAGCTCCTTGCTGTTACAGACTTCATGCAGGCTGCCATGTCATCATATCTCTCAGCCTGCTCAGCCAGTTTGGCCTTCAGAACCAGCTCGTTTTTATCCATGACTGGATGTTCTGTGTCCGGAGTGGGTGGTGGCGGACGGACGGGGGCTCAGCAGTCTCTGGGCAGCAGCTGCGAGGCTGAGACTCTGTCCCTGAATCTCGCTGCTCACAGGCTATAGCCGGTCCACAGACACGGGGTTTCCTCCAATCACCAGCCCCGGCAGCAGGGACACCACACGCACGATGACGTCAAACGCTGCTATGGCAACCGTTGATTGGTGCCCGCAGCTCAGGGGGCCCAGTGCAACCGCCGCTTGCCAACACGCGTGTCCTTCCTGCGGGCACTAGAGGGCTATTGGAGGAACGTGCGTTTTCTCCCTCTAACCCTCCTTCCCACTCTGCTTAGCTTCCAACTTCTCTACTCTAGCCTCAAGTGCGCCTGGGGAGGAAGCACCTTTTTTTCCTCCCCACAGCTATCCCCGCTTCCTCGCCTTGCCCTCTGACTCCCTGCTACCTCTGCCAGCTCCAAACCCACTTTGCATACCAGTAACGAATCCCACTTGATAGTAGTGCACGATCTTTGTAACGTATTGGTGAATTCTATTTGCTAATATTTTGTTGATGATTTTTGCATTTGTGTTCATTGTGGATATCGGCCTGTAGTTTTCTTTTTTTGTAATATTTTTGTCTGGTTTTGGGATCATGGTGATAGTGGACTCGTAAAAAGATTTTGGGAGCCTCCCTCCTTCTGGATTATTTGGAATATTTAAAGAAGAATACGTGATAATTCTTTGTTGAATGTTTAGTAAAATTCACCTGTAAAGCCATCTGGTCCAGAGCTTTTGTTTGTTGGGAGTTTGTTGAGTACTGATTCAATTTCACTGGTAGTAATCAGTATATTCAGATTTTCCTTTTCTTCTTGATTCTGCCTTGGAAGGTTGTATGCTTCCAAAAATCATCCATTTCTTCCAGATTGTCTAATTCGTTGGCCTATAGTTGCTCATAGTACTTCCTTATTTTTTTTGTATGTCTGTGGTGTCTGTTGTAATTTCTCTTTCATTTCTGATTTCATTAATTTGGGTTCTCTCTTTTTCTTGATGAGTCTAGCTAAATGTTGGTTGATTTTGTTTATCTTTTCAAAGAAGCAGCTCTCGGTTTCATTGATCTTTTGTATTTTTTTTGGGGGGTCTCTATTTCATTTATTTCTGCTCTGATCTTTATTATTTCCTTCCATGTACTCCCTTTGGGCTTATTTTCTGTCCTTTTTCCAGTTCATTTAGGTGTAAGGATAGACCGTTGATTTGAGATTTTTCATATTTCTTTAGGTCGGCTTGCATTGCTATAAATTTCCCTCTTAGGACGGCTTTTCCTGCATCCCATAGATTTTGGGTCATTTTGTTTTCATTTTCATTTGTCTTGAGGTATCTTTTGATTTCTTCCTTGGTCTCACTGTTGACCCACTCACTATTTAGTTATTCTGCCTCCATGTATTTGTGTGTTTTCCAATATTTTTCGTATAAAAGATTTGTTATTTCAAAGCACTGTGGTCAGAAAGGATGCTATATATAATTTTAAATTTATTGAGAGTTGTTTTGTGGCCTAACAGGTGTTCTGTCTTTGAAAATGTTCCACGTGCTCTTGAGAAGAATATGTATTCTGCAGCTTTGGGGAGAAATGCTCTAAAAATATTGATTAAATCCAACTGGTCTGATGTGTCATTTAAGGCCACTGTTCCATGTTGATTTTCTGTCTGGAGAATCTGTCCCTTGATGTCAGTATTGTGTTGAATTCCCCTACTATGATAGTATTACTGTTGATCTCTGTATTTATGGTGGTCAATATCTGTTTTATATATTTAGGTGCTCCTATGTTGGGTTCATATATGTTTGCTAGGGTTATGTCCTCTTGTTGGATCAATCACTTTATTATTATGTAGTGCCCTTGTTTGTATTTTATTATAGTCTTCATTTTAAAGTCTATTTTGTCTGATATAAATATTGCTACTCTAGCCTTTTTCTCATTTTAATTTAAATGAAATATCTTACTCCATCCCTTTGCTATCAACCTGCATGTGCTTTTTGATCTGAGGTGAGTCTGTTATATACAGTATATGCATCGGTCTTGTTTCCTCATCCACTGAACCATCCTATGTCTTTTGAATGGAGCAGTAAACCATTTACATTTAAAGTAATTATTCATAGGTCATAGTTATTGCCATTTTGTTATTTGTATTTCTGGTCTTCATTAGTTGGTTTTTATCTTTCTTCTGTTTAAAGAAGCCCTTTTAACATGTCCTGCAATTCTGGCTTGGTGGCAATAAAGTCTTTTAGCTTATTATTTTCTGGAAAGCTCTTTCTCTCTCCTTCAATTTTAAATGATAGTCTTGCCAGGTAAAGCAATCTAGGTTGTAGGCCTTTGTTTTTTATCACTTTGAATATTTCTTGCCACTCCCTTCTGGCCTGAAAAGTTTTTGTAAACAAGTCAGCTGATAGTCTTATAGGCGTTCTTTTGTATGTAACCCACTGTCTTTCTCTTGCTGCTTTTAGGATTCTCTATTTGTTTTTAACCTTTGCCATTTTAACTATGCTGTATCTTGGTGTGGGCCTGTGTGGGTTCAGCTTATTTGGAACTCTGCACTTCCTGGGCTTGTATGTCATATTCCTTCACCAGGGTAGGGAAGTTTTCAGTCATTATTTCTTTAAATATATTCTTGACCCCTTTCTCCTTCTCTTCTACTTCTGGTATTCCTATGATGTACATGTGGTGCTTCATGTTATCCCACAGGTCTCTTATACTATTTTCATTGTTTTTATTCTTTTTTTTTCTTTTCTTTGTTCCGACTGGGTGATTTCTGCTATCTTGTCTTCTAAATTGCTAATTCGATCCTCCGTTTTATCTAATCTGCTGGTAACTACTTTGAGTGCATTTTTTATTTCAGTTATTGTATTTTTTATTTATAATTGGGTTTTTTAAAAATTTCTGTATCCTTCTTTATGTTCTCACTAATTTCCTTAAACATTCTTATAACCAGAGTTGTAAATTCTGTCTCTGATATGTTGGTTACCTCAATTTCATTTAGTTCCATTTCTGGAGGTTTCTTCTAATCTTTTATTTGGGACATGTTTCTTGGTTTCCGCATCCTCTCTGTCACTCTGTGTTTGATTTTATGCATTAGGTAGATTCTCTATGTGTCTCAGTCTTTTCAGGGTGGTCTTATATAGTATGTGTCCTTTATATTCAAATTGCACAGTCTCCCTATTCTCCCGTGCATGTGTTCCAAAGGTGTCCCTTGTGTTGTGTGTATTCTCCTGTTGAAGTTGAGCTTTAATTGCTTTTGGCTTGTCAGTGGGTGGGATTGACTCCCAGGCTGACTAGCTGTGAGAATTGACTATGCCCACAGCTGCTGTGTGAAGGTTGACCCCTCAGATGAGGCTTGGCCCCTGTGGGCTCTTGTGCCTGTAGAGAGTAACCTTTGGGTGTGTCACTTCTAAGTCAAACCCATTAATGCTCTGGTTGGGTGTGTAGTTGGCCTCCGGGCTTTTTTATTCTTTTGCCTTTTGGACTGGAGCTCTTGTGCAGGGTGATTTCAGAACAAAACAACCCTATAAGCATAATAAAAACAACAAGAAAAAACATATATACTCACACATAAAAACAATCAACAACCAACAGTCAACACAAACAAAAATATCAAAAATACAAAACAAAACAAAAAATAACAAATCAATATAAAAAAAAACAGAAAGAAGGAGAAAAAGTAGAGCAAGAAAAAGAAAAAAGAAGTGAAGAGAGAGAGGATGGGCATAAAAAAGAAAGACGGAAAAAATATAGATATAAAAATGATAGTAATAATAAAATTAAAATACAATATCAGTCTTGGCATAAGTCCACCAAGGTATCTCCAGGTTGTCCTCTACTGCAGAAACTCTATGTCTTGTGGAGGCTAAGCTGGCCCTGACAATGCAGTTCTAGGTGGTCTGGGCTATGGGGTTTGATTGGTAGTTTTAACGAAGTCAGTGCAGTTTCTGCTCTTGCCTGCATAAACCCGTGCTGAAAACACAAGTGCCAGCCACCAGGAAGTGGGATTCTTCTCTGTTGCACTCAGGTCGCCTGGGTTTTAGGGCACTTCTTTCATGGGATGTTGTGTAGGGTGTGAGATTTTTGAGCTTCTGAAAGCCCACAGCTACCTCTGCAACTCACTGCTAACAACTGTGTGTGTCTCAGCAGCTCTAATTGCCCTGCCAGGAGCCACCCAGTAAAAGTGGAGGCTTCTTTTTTTTTTTTTTTTTTAGCTGAGCCATCCTGCTGCCTGTTGGCAGCTCAATGGCAGCTCAGCTCCAGCTGGGCATGGAACTGCTGTTGCTCAGAGCTCAGCTCGCACTCTTGAGCGAGTTCTTAACAAACTGAACCACTCGGCCGGCCCTAGGGTGGAGGCTTCTTGAGGGCCACAGGTCCTCTGTAATCTGAGACTACTCCTTCCTGTTCTGGGACATGCTTAAAACTATGGACTAGTAGGGGTTGCGAGAGCTACTAGTGGGAGGGTGGGGGCAGGGGTCCAGGCATGGTGCCTTCTCCACTTTCTGCCTGACGATGAGAGCCCAAGCTGCAGTTCTCAGCTGAGGTCTCTGCCTCCAATGCTGGGCACTGCCGTTCTATATGCTCATCCCTCATCAGCTCTGTGGGGCACAGGGAGAGAGCTCACAGCCTGGCTGTTGCGATCTCTGGTCTGCATCCTGGGATCCCACATCTCTGCAGCTGCAGGCCATGTCGCTGCAATTCCCCCTCTCTCTTCCAGCTTGCCCGGTTTGCCCAGCTTCAGGTTATCCTCATGCATGTCTCTTAGCTGTTCTGTGTAATAACCTGAGAATCCTTTGATGAATTGTAGATTTTCAGTTTGTGGTAACTTCAAGGGGAGATCTCAAGAAGCCCACCACATGCCACCATTTCTGTGATCTGATTTCAGATTTTTTTGGTAGATAGCCAAGAGAGTGATTTCTGGGTCATATGATAATTCTATTCTTAATTTTATGAGAACACTCCATACTGTTTTCCATAGAAGCTGTAACACTTTACATTCCCACCAACAGTGTATGAGGGTTTCTCTTTCTCCACAGCCTCTCTAACACTTGTTATGATTTATCTTGTTGATTTTAGCCATTTTAACAGGTGTGAGATGATATCTCATTGTGGTTTTGATTTGCATTTCCCTAATAACTCGTGAAGTTGAGCATTTAAAAAATATACCTGTTGGCCATTTGTCTATCTTATTGGGAGAAATGCCTTTTCAGGTCCTCTGCTCATTTTTTTAAAAAAGATTTTATTGGAGAATTGGGGAAGGGGAACAGTGTCGGGGAATTGGGGAAGGGGAACAGACAAATTGCTGTCTTTTTGTTCTTCAATCTAGTTGTGGAGGACGTCACTTCACTGGCCCATGTTGGTATTATCATTGTGCTCTTCTTGGTGAGACAGATTGGTTGCTGGCCTCTGGACAGCCACTCATGGTGGCTCTTGGCAGCTCATACTGGCTGCCTGCAGCTCATGCTGGTTGCCCACCACTCTCTGTAGCTTATGGCAGCCACTGCAGCAGGCGCTGCAGCCTACACTGTCGCCAGGGCTCGCAGCCTAGCTCCAGGTGGAGCTGTTGTTAGCTGTAGAGGGCAGTGTCACTGGCCCTCATATGTGGGATCCAAACTGGGGCCCTGCTGCTGAGAACTGGTGTCCCAAGCGGCCAGCCCCTCCTGCCCATTTTATGTTTGGATTGTTTGGTTTTAGTTATTGAGTTGCATTATATATATATATATATATATATATATATATATATATATATATATAAATTTTTTTTTTATATTACCCTCTTATCAGAGGTGCTCTTTGCAAATAACTTCTCCCATTCAGTTGGTTGCCATTTTGTTATGTTGATGGTTTCTTTTGCTGTGCAGAAGCTTTTCATTTTGATATAGCCCTATTCATTTATTTTTGCTTTTACTTCCCTTTCCTTTGAGATCAAATTAGTAAAATCGTCTTTGAAACCAAGTCCATATGTTTAGTACCTGTACTTTCTTCTATGCAATTTATTGTTTCAGGTCTTATGTTTTGATCTTTGATCTATTTTTTATTATTTCTGGTGTATGGTGAGTGATAGTCTAATTTCATTTTTTTGCAAATGGCTTTCTAATTTCCCCAGGACCATTTATTGAAGAGGCTTACTTTTCTCCATTTTATATTTTTGGCTTCTTTGTTAAGGATTATCTGTCCATATACCTATATGTGGGTTTATTTCTGGGTTTTAAATTCTATCCCGTGGTCTGTGTGTCTGTGTTTCTGCCAAACAATGCTGTTTTACTTACTGTTGCTTTATTGTATAAATTGAAGTCAGGGAGTTACATAACTCCAGCCTAGTT
Organism: Aselliscus stoliczkanus; assembly: GCA_033961575.1. Lineage (NCBI taxonomy): Eukaryota > Metazoa > Chordata > Mammalia > Chiroptera > Hipposideridae > Aselliscus > Aselliscus stoliczkanus. The sequence continues at coordinate 77,708,979 of CM066737.1, forward strand.
CTTTTCTCTCAGGTTTGCTTTGTCTATCTGAGGTCTTTTGTGATTCCATATAAATTTGAGGATTATTTTGTTCTATTTCTTTAAAAAATGTCATTGGGATTTTGATGGGGATTGCATTTATTCTGTATACTGCTTTGAGTAATATGGCCATTTTAACTGTGTTTATTCTTCCAATGCATGAACACAGAATATCTTTCCCTTTCTTTCTTATTTAATTTCTTTTAAAAAATGTCTTATAGTTTTCAGTGTATAGGTCCTTCACATCCTTTATTAACTTATTCCTAGGTATTATATTCTTTTTGTCCCAATGGCAAACTGAATTTTTAAAATTTCTTTTCCTGAAATTTCATTTTTAGTATATAGGAATATAATGTATTTTTGTGCATTGATTTTGTATCCTACAATTTTCGTGTATTTGTTTATCATTTCTAATAGTTTTTTGGTGGAGTCTTTAGGGATTTTTATATGAGGAGTCATGTCATCTGCAAAAAGGAACAGTTTGACTTGTTCATTCCCAATTTGGATACTTTTGATTTCTTTCTCTTGCCTGATTTCCCTGGCTAGAACTACCAATAGTATGTTGAATAACAGTGGTGAGAAGAGGCATCCTTGCCTTGTTCCTGACCTTAGGAGAAAAACTTTCAGTTTTTCACCATTGAATATATTAACTGAGGGTTTGTCATACATGGCCTTTATTAAGTCGAGGTACTTTCTTTCTCTTCACATTTTATTAAGGGTTTTAACCATAAATAGATGTATCTTGTCAAATGCTTTTTCAACATCTATTGATATAATCATAATTTTTATCCTTTATTTTGTTTATGTGGAGTATCGCATTGATCAATTTGCACATGTTTTTTTCTTTTTGTACTTTAAAAATATATAGACTTTATTTTTTAGAGTACTTTTAAGCTGACAGAAAAATTGAGCAAAAGACTTTGCTACCATCAATAATCCTACAGTGATACGTCATTACAATTCAAAGTCCATAGATTATATTGGGGTTCACTCTTCTTTTTCCTTTTTTATAAAATTATTATTATTAGTTACAGATGTACAAAACTATGCAATAGTTATTTTTTTCACCCCTTACAAAGTGACTAACCCCTCCCCTGCCCCCCACACCCGATATCATACATATCTATTAAAATTCCATTGACTCCATCCCTACGCTATACTCCACATCCCATGACTATATATGTGTTAAATAATAGTTGAAGGAAAAACAGGTTTGCTAGTTGGGAGGGGGGGTGGGGATGAGAGAGAAGGGGAAAGGATTAGACAGCATAAATAGGTAACTACAGTATTGTCACAGGGATATGAAAGACAGTTCGGGGAATATAATGTTGTTAAAATTTTGTGGGGTGTCGGATGGTCACATGTTTTCTTAGGGAGACCACTTCATGGATGGAGTAGAGGCTTGATCACGGTACTGTATACCTGAAATTGATGTTGTATAATATTGTATGTCAACTGTAATTGAATATATAGACAGTCACGGGATGTGGATTATAAGGTGGAAGGGAGTCAAAGGAATTGTAATAGATAGTATGATATGGGGAGGAGGAGTGGGAGGGGAGAACTGGGGGAGGGGGTTTGTCACTTTGAGGGGTAAAAAGTATAACTATTACACTTTGTTGTATACCTGAAGCTAATTAAAAAAATATATATATATAAAAAATAGTTGACATATAATATTGTTCAGTGGCAGCATCTGATGTACAGTGCAGTGGTAAGGACACTACACTGTCCATGAAGTGGTCTCCCTAAAAGGACATGCATCTGTCTGTTCCCCTAAAAAATATATATATTTACAACCTCATTGATTCTATTCCCTAAACTGTCTCTTCTGTCTCTGCAGTAGTATTGTAGTTATCACTTTATGTTGCCTCATCCCTTCCCCTTCTCCCATCCCTATCCCATCTAGCCCTCATCAGTTTTTTCTTTGTGTCTCTAAGACTATTTCTGTTTACATTGCTCATTTATTCAGTTCTTTAGATTCCACATATAAGTGAGATCATATGGTATTTGTCTTTCTCTGACTGCCTTATTTCACTTAACGTAATGTTCTCTAGGTCCATCCATATCGTTGCAAACGGTACGATTTCTTTCGTCTTTATAGCTGCGCAATATTCCATTCTGTAAATATACCACAGTTTCTTAATCCAGTTGTCTACCAATGGGCATTTCAATTGTTTCCAGGTCTTGGCTATTGTAAATAGCGCTGCAAAGAACATAGGGGTGCATATATGTCTTGGGTTTTTCAGTATAATTACCTAGGAATGGAATTGCTGGGTCAAAAGGTAGTTCCATTTCCAGTTTTTTGAGATACCTCCATACTGACTTCCATAGTGGCTGCACCAATCTACAATCCCACCAACATGCAGCAGGGTTCCCTTTTCCCCACAGCCCCGCCAGCACTTGTAGCTTGTTGATTTATTGATGATAGCCATTCTGACTGGAGTGAGGTGGTATCTCATGGTGGTTTTTATTTGCATTTCCCTAATGATCAATGAGGTTGAACACTTTTTCATATGCCTATTGGCCATCTGTATGTCCTCTTTAGAGAAATGTCTCTTCATTTCCTCTGCCAATTTTTAATTGGGTTGTTTTTTTGGCATTGAGTTGCATGTGTGTTTTATACATTTTTGATATTAAGCACTTATCAGATATATTGTTGACAAATATATTCTCCCATTCAGCAGGCTTCCTTTTTGTTTTATTGATGGTCTCCTTTGTTGTGAAAAAACTTTTAAGTTTGATATAATCCCATATGTTCATTTTTTCTATTACTTCCCTTACCCTTGGGCATGTATCAGTAAAAATATTGCTCAGAGTAATGTCTGCAAATTTACACCCTATATTTTCTTCTAGGAGTTTTATGGTTTCAGGTCTTACATTTAAGTCTTTAATCCATTTTCAATTTGTTTTTGTATATGGCATAAGGAGGTGGTCCAGTTTCATTTTTTTGCATGTGTCAGTCCAATTTTCCCAGCACCATTTATTAAATAGACTATCTGTACCCCAGTGTAAATTCTTGCTTCCATTGTCATAGATTAACTGTCCGTATATACATGGATTCATTTCTGGCGTCTCTGTTGTGTTCCACTTGTCTATGTGCCTGTTTTTATGCCAGTACCATACTGTTTTGGTTACTATAGCCTTGTAGTATGTTGTAATGTCTGGTAGCATGAAACCCTCTACTTTGTTCTTATTTCTCAGGATTGCTGAGGCTATTTGGGGTCTTTTATGGTTCCATATAAATTTTAGGATTATATTTTCTATTTATGTGAAAAATGCCCTTCGTAGTTTGATGGGAATTGCATTGAATCTATGTATTACTTTAGGCAGTATGGACATTTTAACTATATTAATTCTTCCGATCCATGGGCATGGTAGGTGTTTCCATTTAGTTGTATCTTCTTTGATTTCGTTCTTCAGTGTCTTATAATTTTCTGAGTACAGATCTTTTACTTCTTTGGTTAGATTTATTCCTCAGTATTTTATAGTTCTTGAAGCAATTGTAAATGGGACAGTTTTCTTAATTTCTCCTTCTCCTTCCGTTAGTTTATTATTGGTATATGCAAATGCCACTGATTTCTGAATATTGATTTTATATCCTGCTACTTTACTGAATTCATCTATCAGTTCCAATAGTTTTTTGATGGAGTCTTTGGGGTTATCTATATACAGTATCATGTCATCTGCATATAATGACAATTTTACTTCTTCCTTGCCAATTTGGATGCGTTTTTTTTTTCTTGTCTGATTGCTGTGGCTGGAACTTCCAGAATTATGTTGAATAAAAGAGGAGACAGTGGACAGCCTTGTCTTGTTCCTGATCTTAAGGGGAATGGTTTTAGATTTTCCCCATTGAGTATGATGTTAGCTGTAGGTTTATCATATATGGCTTTTATTTTATTGAGATATGATCCCTGTATACCCACTTTGCTATGAGTTTTTAACATAAATGGCTGTTGGATTTTGTCAAATGCTTTTTCTGCATCTATTGATATGATCATAGGATTTTTATTCTTCATTTTGTTGATATGGTGTGTCACATTAATTGATGTGCGGATGTTGAACCAGGCTTGCATACTAGGGATGAAACCCACTTGATCATGATGTATGATCTTCTTAATATATTGCTGAATTCTATTTGCTAATATTTTTTTGAGAATTTTAACATCTATGTTCATCAGTGTTATTTGGCGTATAGTTTTCCTTTTTTGTGCTGTCTTTATCTGGTTTTAGAATCAGGGTGATAGTGGCTTCATAAAAAGGATTTGGGAGCCTTCCCTCCTTCTGGATTTTTTGGAATAGTTTGATAAGAATAGGTGATACTTCTTTATTTTTTTTTAAAGATTTTATTGGGGAATTGGAAGAGAGGAACAGCGTTGGGGATTCGGGGAAGGGGAACAGACAAGTTGCAGTCTTTTTGTTCTTCAGTTTCATTGTGGAGGTTATTGCTTCACTGGCCTATGTTGGTATCATCATTGCGCTCTTCCCGGATGAGGGAGATTAGTCACTGGCCTCTGGATGTTGCTCACCATGGCTATTGGCTGCCGGCCACTCACGCTGGCTGCCAGCCACTCACTGTAGCTTATGGCAGCCCACTGCAGCAGGGACTGCAGCCTACACCATCGCCGGGGCTCGCACAGCCCAGCTCCAGGGGCAGCTGTTGTTAGCTCTGGAGGGCAGTGTCACTGGCCCTCATATGTGGGATCCGAACCGGGGCCACTGACATCCCAAAACCAGCTCTTAACGAATGCACCACTCGGCTGGCCCTGATACTTCTTTTTTGAATGTTTGATAAAATTCATTTGTGAAGCCATCAGGTTCAGGGCTTTTGTTTGTTGGGAGCTTGTCGATTACTGATTCAATTTCCTTGGTAGTAATCAGACTATTTATAGTTTCCGTTTCTTCTTGAGTTAGCTTTGGAAGGTTGTATGCTTCTAGAAAATTATCCATTTCTTTCAGATTGTCAAATTTGTTGGCATATAGTTGCTCATAGTAATTTCTTAGATTTTTTTGTATTTCTGTGATGTCTGTAGTCATTTCACCTCTTTCATTCCTGATTTTACTAATTTGAGTCCTCTCTCTCTTTTTTTGATTAGCCTGGCTAGAGGTTTGTCAATTTTGTTTATCTTCTCAAAAAAACCAGCTCTTGGTTTCATTGATCTTTTGTAATGTTTCTCTGTTCTCTATATTGTTTATTTCTGCTCTAGTTTTTATTATCTCCTTCCTTGTAGTCCCCTTTGGCTTCTTTTGCTGTTCTTTTTCCAGTTCCCTGAGATGTAAGGATAACCTGTTGATTTGAGATTTTTCTTCCTTCTTTAGATAGGCTTGCAGTGCTATGAAATTCCCTCGAAGGACTGCTTTGCTGCATCCCAGAGATTTTTGGGTCGTGGTGTTTTCATTTTCGTTTGTCTCGAGGTACCTTTTGATTTCCTCCTTGATCTCATTTGTGACACACTTGCTATTTAGTAGCATGTTATTTAGCCTCCATTTATTTGTCAGCTTCTTGGATTTCTTTTTCTAATTGAATTCTAGTTTCATAGCATTGTGGTCAGAGAAGACACTTGAAATGTTTTCAGTCTTCTTAAATTTATTGAGACTTGCTTTGTGGCCTAACATGTGGTCTATCTTAGAAAATGTGCCATGTGCACTTGAAAAGAATGTATATTCTGTAGCTTTGGGATGAAATGCTCTGAATGTATCAGTTAAATCCAGCTGCTCTTATGTGTCATTTAAAGTCGCTGTTCCTGCATTGATTTTCTGTCTGGAGGATCTGTCCATTGGTGACAGCAGGGTGTTGAAGTCCCCTACTATGATAGTGTTACTGTTGATCTCTGTCTTTATGTTGGACAATATTTGTTTTATATATTTAGGAGCTCCTATGTTAGGTGTGTAGATGTTTACTAGGGTTATGTCCTCTTGCTGGATCGATCCCTTTATTATTATGAAGTGTCCTTCTTTGCCCTTTGTTATATTCTTCAATTTAAAATGCATTTTATCTGTCCAAGTATCACTATTCCAGCTTTATCTCAGTTCCATTTGCATAAAATATTTTACTCCATCCCTTTACTTTCAGCTTGAATGAGTCTTTTGAACAGAGGTGAGTCTCTTGTATATAGCATATGCTGGGGTCTTGCTTTCTTATTCATTCAGCCAACCTATGTCTTTTTATTGGAGCATTTAATGCATTTACATTTAATGTGATTATTGATAGGTGCATGTTTATTGCCGTTTTGTTATTTGTGTTCCTAGTGTTCTTAATTAGGTTGTTTTTTTTCTTCTGCTTAAAGAAGCCCTTTTAACATTTCCTGCAAAACTGGCTTGGTGGTAATGAATTCCTTTAACTTATTCTTTTCAGGAAAGCTCTTTATCTTGCCTTCAATTTTAAATGATAACTTTGCTGGGTATAGCAGTGTGGGTTGTACAGCTTTATTTTTCATCACTTTGAAAACCTCCTGCCACTCCCTTCTGGCCTGCAGAGTTTCTGTAGAAAAGTCAGCTGATAATCTTATGGGGGACCCCTTGTAAGTAACTTTCTGGCTTTCCATTGCAGCTTTAAGAATTATGTCTTTGCCCTTAACCCTTTCCATTTTCACTATAATGTGTCTTGGTGTGGGCCTGTTTCAGATCATCTTGGTTGGAACTCTCTGCCCTTCCAGGGCTTATATTTCCCTGTCCTTTGCCAGGTTAGGGAAGTTTTCAGACATTATTACTTCAAATATGTTCTAAATCCCTTGCTCCTTCTCTTCTCCTGGTATTCCAATGATTTACCATTGTTGCGTTTAATGTTGTCTCCCAGCTCTCTTCAATGATTTTTATTCTTTTTTCTATTTGTTGTTCTGCTTGGGTGATCTCTGCTATCTTGTCTTCTAAGTCACTGATTCAATTTTCTACTTCATCCAATCTGCTAGTCATTCCATCCAGTTTGAAATTAAATTCAGTAATTGTGTTCTTAAGTTCTAGCTGGTTTCTTTTCATGATTTCTCTATCCTTCTTTATATTTTCATTAATTTCCTTGAACATTCTAATAGTCAGTGTTCTGAACTCTGTCTCTGATAGGTTGTTTACCTCTATTTCCTCTAGTTCCACTAATTCAGGAAGCTTCTTCTGTTCTTTTATTTGGGTTGTGTTTCTTTGTCTCCCCGTTCTGGCTTACTCTTTGGGTTTGCTTCAGTATGACAGATAGATCCCCCAGGTTTCTCAGTCTTTTCTGGGTAAACTTATACGGTGTGTGTCCTTTATATTTGAATTACTCAGTCTCCCTATTCTCCTGTGAGTGTATTTATCTGAGGTGTTCCTTGTGTTGTGTGTCCTCACCTGTTGAAGTTTTAGTTTTGATTACTTTTGGCTTTTCAGTAGGTGGGATTGACTCCCAGGCTGATTAGCTGTGAGGATCAGTAGTGTCCACAGTTTATGAGCTGTTGTGTGAGGGTTGACCCCTCTGATGAGACTTGGACCCCTTGGGCCCTAGTACCTGTAGCAACTTCCTTTTGGGTGTGACTTTTGTATGTCAAACTCAGAAATGCTTTGGTTTTATCGAAAGTTGGTCTCCGGGTATGATGATTCTTGTGTCTGTTTGTTTGGACCCAGTGTTGCAGAGTTATTTTGAGCAAATCAGATCAACAAAAACAACCCCCGCAGCTACCAAAGGTTCTCACATGTAAAAAAAACACCCAACCGTAAATCTACAGTCAACTTGTACAGAAATATCAAACATACAGAATAAGAAAACAAACAGAAACAAAATAATAACCACATACACAAAAAGACCAGAAGAGGAAAGAAAATAAAATATAATATCATAAAATAAAAATAGAATAAACACAAGAAACCAAATAACTGTATCAAAAAATAAAAATTATAATTAAAAATTATTTTTTTTTTAGAAAAAGTAAAAATAAAAACAAAAAAAATAAAATTTGCAGAAAAAAGAAAAGAGGAAAAGTATAGCAGTGAGAAGAATGAATAAAAGGACAGAGAAAGTGATGGTGGGGAAAAAGAAAAAGAAAAGAAAGAAAAAGAAAAAAACATATATATATATATTTGTCTACACACCCATATATATGGACATATATTCACCTATATACACCCATATATATGCCTCTATTAGAAACTAGAAAATGATAAAAATGAAATAGTAATAAAAACCAAAAACAACGAAGATATGCAACCAATAAAGGGGAAAAAAACCAAACAAACAAATAAACAAAAATCTGTGCCGGTCTTGGCTAAAGTCCACCAAGCTCTCTTCCATTTGTCCTCTGCTGTACAAATATTCCTGTGCATCTTGTAGGAACAGAGTAGGCCAACTGATGCCTAGCATGATCCTGGCAATGCAGGTTTGCTGTACTTGAATGTGGTTGTGACGTGTGATTGGTAGTTTTTACAAAGTCACTGCCATTTTGCTTTCGCCTGTTCCAAGGCAGACTGCACCCCTAAACGCTCAATGAATGTCTTTGGGCACCCTATCCGTTGACCACTGTGCAAAATGAAAGAGCTCCTCACTGCCAAAAGCCAGCTGCCTAGAGTCTGTTAATTCGTGCCTCAGTAGGTGAACCTGCCCTGCCTCCCAAGCCTTGCAGAAAAGGTAGGCGCGGGGTAGGTAGTCTCACTCTGTAGCCTTTACTGGGGCGGAAATTCTCAACCCTCTGCAGGTAGGAATACCTCTGTAGTCTGCCCCTACTGCTCCATTCTGGGGTCAGTTTAAGACTGGCTTGGCAGGGCCAATGTTTGTGGGAGTGGGTGGGTTATTGTTTTGGGTTTTTTTGCTTTCTGTTCAAGAGTGGAGAAAAAGAAAAGAAAAAAAAAACACGGTTCCAACACTGTTTTGAACTAAGGCCTTTGCCTCATATGCTCCAGTGGAGTTCCTGCTGTTCTCCCAGAGGGACTGCCGGGGTTTAGAGGATTGCGTGCACCCTGCTGCGTGGCTCAGATCCCTGCTCCATCTCTCAGGGACCTGCGTTTCTGCCCAGCGCACACTGCCTCTGCATGTGGGAGTATTCTTTCTTCCCCTGTTCGCCTAGTTTCAGGCTTCTGCCACAGAGCTTGCGTTCTGCGGGACCTGGTGGGCACAGAGACTGATCCCTGAACCGGGAGGGTGCAGGGATTGATCTTGCCCTGTCGCTGCCAGGCTCTGCACTCTGCTTCCTGGAGACCCGGGGAGCCGTGGGTGAAGCTCGTACCTCTGCATGCAGGTCTCCCCTCTCTCCTCCCCTACTCGCCAGGTCTGAGGCTTCTTCCTCAGACTGCGGACTGTCGCGCTCTTGCTGTATTCTAGGCGGGCCGTGGGGCGCAGGGAGCGAGCAGTGCGAACACTCACCGATCTGCTTTCTGAAGCTTGGTGCCTCAGCAGCTGTGGGTGCCGGCTGCACCTCTCGCGTCTCTCGCTGACTTCTTCCCCTATTTGCCCGGCCTGCCCACCTTCCAGCAATCGTTGTGTGAGACTTTTAGATGTTCTGAGTGATGAATAGACGTCTCTTTGAAGCATTACAGAAATTCAAATTGTGGATATTTCCAGGGGAGAATTCAGGGAGCCCTCCTCACAGCTGCCATCTTGCCCCCCCCCCCTCGGTTTGCATATGTTGAACATTCTCGAGCTCCTGGAATGAACCTTACTTGTTCATGATGTGTAATTTTTTTAATGTTTGTTGTATTCAATTTGCCAGTATTTTGTTTTGGATTTTTGAATCTGTATCATTAGAGATACTTGTCTGTAATTTCCTTTTTGTGTGTTATTCTAACCAGGTTTTGGTATCAGGGAAACATTGGCTTTATAAAATAATAAGTATTGCCTCTTTTTCAATTTTTGGAAGAGTTTGAGAAGGACAGGTATTAAATCATATTTGAATGTTTAGTAGAATTCACTAATGAAGTCATCTGGTCTTGGACTTTTGTTTGGGGGGAACTTTTGGATGATTCAATTTCATTACTGTTGATTGGTCTATTTAGATTTTCCAGTTCGTGATTCAGGCTAGAAATGTGATATATTTCTAAGGACTTATCTATTTTTTCTAGGTATGAAATTTGGTAGCATATAGTCTTTCATAGTGTTCTTGTATGATCCTTTGCAGTTCTGTGGTATCTGTGTTAACTTCTCTTTCATTTGCGATTTTTTTTTAAATTAAAGTTTATTGGGGTGACAATTGTTAGCAAAGTTACATAGATTTCAGGAGAACAATTCTGTAACACATCATCTATATTTCACATTGTATGTTCACAACCCAGAGTCAGTTCTCTTTTTTCACCATATATTTGATCCCCTTTACCCTCATCTACCAGCCCCCACTCCCCTTACCCTCTAGTAACCACTAAACTATTGTCTGTGTCTATGAGTTCTGTTTCTTCATTTGTTTTTCTTGTTCTTCTGTTGTTTTTCAGTTTTATATACAACATATCAGTGAACTCATATAGTTCTCTACTTTTTCTGTCTGATTTATTTTGCTTAGCATTATAATCTCAAGATCCACTGTGGAAGGCAGTGTGAAGATTCCTCATTTGTGATTTGATTTGTGTCTTTTCTTTTTTTTCCTTAATGAGTCTAACCAGCAGTTTGTAATTTTTATTAACCTGTTCAAAGAATCAGGATTTTTTTAAAATTAAATTTATTGAAGTGATATGCTTAGTAAAATTTTATAGGTTTCAAGTGTACAATTCTATAATACATCATCTATATATTGTATTGTGTAATCACCATCCAATGTCAGTTCTCCTCCCATCACCATATATTTAATTCTCTTTACCCTCTTCTGCCATCCCCCCTTACTCTCTGTTAACAACTAGATTTTTGCCTGTGTCTCTGAGTTCTTGTTTGTTTGTTAGTCTTGTTTGTTGTTTTCAGTTTTATATCCCACATATGAGTGAAATCATGTGGTTCTCAACTTTCTTGTGACTTACTTAGTTTAAGATGATAATCTCAAGATCCATCCATGTTCTCACAAATGGCAGTATTTCATCTTTTCTTATGGCTGAGTAATATTCAATTCTATTTTTGTACCATATCTCTATATTAAACTAAAAAGCTTCTACAAAGCAAAAGAAACCATCAAGAAAACGAAGAGGAAACCAACAGAATCGGAGTAAATATTTGTAAAGAAAACCTCTGATAAGAGTCTAATACCCAGAATACATAAAGAACTGTACAACTCAACAACAACAAAAAAAACCTATACAATTCAGTTAAAAAATAGGCAAAGAATCTGAACAGATACTTTTCCCAAGAAGACATACAAATGGCCAACAGGTATATGAAAAGATGCTCAGCTTCACTAGTGATTAGAGAAATGCAAATCAAAGCCATAATGAGATACAACTTCATACCTGTTAAAATGGGTATTATCAACAAGACAATTAATAACAAGTGTTGGATAGGTTGTGGAGAAAATGGAACTCTCATACGCTGTTGGTGGGAATATAACCTGGTATAGCCTCTATGGAAAACAGTATGGAAATTCCTCAAAAAATTAAGAATAGAGTTACCATATTACCCAACAATTGCTCTTCTGGGTATCTACCAAAATATCTGAAAGCATTTATCCATAAAGATATACATACCCTGATTTTCAAGAACTAACTCTTTGTTGGTTTAAGTTTTTATTGTCTTTTTTTCTCTACTTCATTTAATTCTGCTTTAATTTTTATTGTTTCCTTCCTTCTGCTGATTTTGAGTTTTATTTGTTCTGTTTCTCATTTTTAAGATATAATTTTAGGTTGTTTATTTTGGATTTTTCTTGTTTTTTGAGATAGCCTTGTAATTATATAAATTTCCCTCTTAATGTGGAAATTCATCTTCATTGAAAATATTTCATTTCATTACGCTTTCTAATTGTCTTTTGTGTTTTTCAAAGGATATAGTATTAGAGCCGGCCGAGTGGCTCAGTTGGTTAAAAGCTTGCTCAAGAGTGTGAGCTGAGCTCTGAGCAACAGCAGTTCGAAGCCCAGCCCGAGCTGAGCTGCCGCTAAGCTGCCAACAGGTGGCAGGATTGCTCAGCTAAAAACAAACAAACAAAGGATATAGTATTACTCTTACTTAAAGCATCAAATATACTTATAATAAGATCCTTTTTTTTTTTCTATCTGGCTTTCTTCACGGGCACCATCTGAGCCTCTGTAGAGATACATGTGGTCCCAGGATCACAGGTTGGCAGTTGAGAGTTACTGAGTTCAATTCTCCCTATTGTGCCTAGAAAGACAAAACTGTTATGCTCATTCAATTATGGAAGTAAGCCCACAGCTCATCCTCATTTTCTCCCTAATAATCTCTGAATTCAACTTCATTCATACTGCTACCTGGAAGTTGAAAGGATTTACTTGTTTAAGTGATTTTTGGCAGGAGAAATTCCTGCCCTGAGAAAGCTGTAATTAGATACTCATTGAATTTTGGTTATTTCTCCTTGTCTTACTTTTTTCAGAACATCCATATCCTGAGTGCGTCTTTTTCCACTGGGGAAATAATCCTTCTCTTCTCTGTTAAGATCGAGTGTTGTGCATTTAAATTTATATTATAAATAACTGTACAATAGAAAATATAATAGTAGAACAACCTCTTCCTCATGTACTAATGGCACACCATAAAAAATTAGCAATATTCTGATGTTTTATTTCATTTATGTTTGGGCTTTTAAAGCAATCACATACTTAGACTCTCACTTTCAATAATATCCTGTAAAAGAAATGAGTACTCAGGTTGATTATTCTTATTTCAGAGCAGGGCCACAGAGGTTAAGTGACTCACACAAGATTACAGCATTATAGCAAGGATGAAATTAGAACTTTGGACTCCTGATTTCCTTTCTCTTCCTCTTAACTTGTTTTTTAAATTAGATTGCTTCTCTCCTTAAAGAAAAGAAGATTCATTCCATCTCTGGAGAATTATACAATCTCTCATTGCTCTTTGAGGAAAAATAATTTAATCTGCCAGGTACGAGCTCTTCATTTTTATTCCAGTGTCTGCTATGCCCAGCTCTTCACGTACTGAAATTGACTTTCTGAGTTCAGTCCTTGTTTGTTCAATAGAATTTGTTGCCAATCTGTGAATACATTTTCTGCTTACTTGGCTATCTTCAACTCAATTTGACAAAATCTGACTTTAGCAATTCCATGCCCAAAGATTACCTTTTAGATATGGTTTCACATCCTCCAGTCCTTGTTTGAACTGGTCTCCTAAGATTCTTCAAGCTTGGATTGTATTCTGGGCCTTAGTCTATCATTCCCTTCTTTAGCCTTACCTCCCAACCCATATTGCACTTGGCTAATTTTCTGGTCTACTTTTTGGACTGTTCTCTCAGGCCCTTTACACTAAATTTCTCAGTAATTGTCATAGTGTTCAATTTGTAATCCTGAGTAATAATTTTAGTTCTCTCAACTCAACTTCTACCATCTGGCAGATTTACATTTTCAGTTTAAAATATGGTAGATCACAAGGATTACTTGGCTGTAAAAGCAGAATGGGGAAAATTTATGTAAGATATTGACATTAGGATGATTTCTAGCACTTGCGTCTCTCTATTCTTAATATCAGGAGTCCCTTGGCCCATGGACTCAGCCCTATCACCAATCCCTGATAGTCATCATGGGCAGAGATAAATTGGAACTATAAAGTTTCATCATGGATCATATCTCCCTTCCTATTCATCTGGTGTCAATCTTGGGGCCTAGTTTTGCTAACTGAACTCTTGCTTGGTTTCTTGTCTTCATTTTCTATATGTAAACCTTTGCTTTAGTGCCCCTGTTTTTTTTTAGAATCGAAAATAAACCCTCACTGATTCACTTCTTTGAAAGTCTAGAGTCCTTGTCCATGAGCTCCAGATTAATAGTTTGGAAGTTGCCAGCTACTGACAGGATTACTCTGAGCTAATCATTTGGACTTCAGTGTTTCACAGCCAACTGGATTCCCTTCTCTGCTCTTCTAGCCTTATTAGTTTGGATTCAATAATACTAATGAATAATAATGAATAACATTGATTTACTGCAAACTATGTGCTAAGACCTAGTCTATGCACCTTCAAAGTAGTAAATCATGCACACCTCACAGCAAGCCTGAAATAAGTAATGCTACTTTGCCTGAACTTCTTGTTGTCTATTACCACATCCTATAGGTATACATTCTGTCTTTACACTTAATTTTCTTAACACCTATAATAAAGTCTGTCTCCTCTATCCGAATCCCTCAACCATTATGTGTCCCATTAGTGGTTGGTCTAGTTTCATGCCTTTGTTGCTCTCAGTCTGTCAAAGATCATCCATTCAATCAAGAATGGATAGTCATGTTCTGACATATGACCATGATCTCCCTGTGGTCTTTCTAGGATGACAATGAAACTAAGGGTTTGGGACCCCTGGTTACACAGACTAGGATTCAAATTTTAACTCTAGAATTTTCTTTTTTTTTGGAGAGCAGTGTCACTGGCCCTCATGTGTGGGACTGAGCCGGGGCCGCTGGCTTCCCAAGCCAGCGCTTAACCACCGCACCACTCGGCTGGCCCATAGGATTTTCTAGTTGTATGGTCTTGAACTTAGATTTTTCTTAACCTATAAAATGGGATTAGTAATGGTAATTATGTTTATAGGGATGAAAATAAAATAATTTAACACATAGAATGTTTACCATAGACAATCTTGGCACACAATGAGAGTTCAAAAGTGGTGGATAATATTAATATCCATTATTCCGAATTTTAAAAAACATTGAATACCATTGGATTGTGTTCTGTCTTTAATATCCCTGGTCTGACAAGAGAAGCTGTCTGTGTAAAAGAGATATTTATTTTTTTAAAAGTAAACAAATTTTGTTTTTGACTTCAGAATTTCCTATAGCTAACAATTTTTTTCTTTTTGAGGGCAGTGCCCTCATATGTGGGACCCAAACCGGGGCTGCTGGCTTCCCAAGCCAGCGCTTAACCACCGCACCACTCGGCCGGACCTGTAACTAACAAATTTAAGGTTTCTATGAATCATAACCCCAGTTTCACATAACAGTAATGATACATTTAGAAAAAAAAAACAGTTCATTTTTATTGCAAAGAGTAAATATTTAAATCACTAAAATGATTTATGGAAAAGAAGAACGTTAAAATGATTAAAATATAGTTTAGAATCAATTAATGGAGTGTTGAACTTGCCTCAGGTCATTGCCAAAAGAAACTAACTTTTAAATTAAAATTGGATGTGGTAATAATTAACATTAGTAACTACAGACAACATTTAAGAAAGTAATTGATTAGAGACCCAAAAGTCCATATCTTTATCTTATGTGCTTTCAGTTCCCTGATCTGGTTCAATATATTTAGAATTTCAGTGAAGTTTTTGTTTTTAGTAGTTCCCATATTTCTTGAATCTTGATTATTCCGAGTTAGCCAATACACTTATACTAAAAGCTCTTATATGTGAAAGCCATTCAGTAAGTATTGTAGAGATGCTAAAAAGCATCATAAGGTCTCTAGTCTCAAGGAGCTTATCTGGAGTCTGAAAGATGTAAACATGTGAAAAGCTAAAATAATACAAATGAATAGAAATCTAGAAAAAGGTGAGTTGCTGTGAGGCAATATGATTAATCACCTGCATTACAATGAGTAATAGAAAAAAAATAGGATCCAGAGAAGTTCAGAGGAGGACATATGTATTTGGGCTAAATTGACTTGGGAAAGTCTTTTGGCAGGGAGAAAAGATTGGAGTTGTTCTGAAGGGTAAGTAAAATTTGGGCTCTCTCAAACATCTTTAATCTACTCTTTGACCTATTCTGGTCTTTACATTAATGTCCTAAAGGCTTTTAATTTTTCAAGGGAGCACAGGAAGATTAAAGGGCTAAAGAATGGAAGATATAGATCTAATAACTCCAGTTTCTTGCTACTCTTACTGAACATGTATTAGGAATTCTATAATTTCAATCCCTACATCTCCTTTCCCCACCTCAGAATTTTCTTGGGATTTCTCATCTATGAAGCACACTCCTATTTCTCAGTTCTCATGAAAATGTTTGGGAAAATGGTTGAAATTTACCTATGCCTCAGTCATCTTGTTTGGAAAATGGGCTGCTGCTCTAATCCACAGGAATTTTGGTTCACAAAGGAGATGGATATTGTAAAATGTGTATAATGGATTACACATGCTCATTTGCTATTTTCATCATTGCTCACAGTACACAACTTGCCACTGCTCTTGCCTTTTTCTATTCATTTATTTTGAGTTGCCTGAGTCAGATACAAATAGCTCCCAGCTTCTCTTCCCTGGGTTTCAGATACTGTTTACAGGTCTGGAAATGTGCTGTGGGCTTGGTGTAATGTGAGAGTGCCTGCACTTGGATATCTACATCATGAATTTTGAAAGTTTTTTTTGTTCGTTTGTTTTTGTTTTTTGTATTTTTGTTTTTGTTTTTTAGTTTCAGGTGTACAAAGCAATGTAATAGTTAGATATTTACACCCCTCACAAAGTGATAACCTCTCTCCCCAAATCTACTACCCCTCTGATGTCATATATAGCTGTTACAATTCCACTGACTCTATTCCTTATGCTGTACTCTGCATCCTGTGATAAATTATATATATATAATTTTAGTTGACATTCAATATTATTCAGCTTCAGCAACAGGTGTGCAGTGCAGTGGTGAAGAATCTACACCATCCATGCAGTGGTCTCGTAGTAAGTGCCCATCTGACACACTACAAAATCTTTATAACACTATTAATTTTCCAAACTGTCTTTCATATCCCCATGACAATATTGTGGCTACCAATTTGTGAATTTTGATCCCCTCACCTACTCCCTCATCCCCACCCCACTCCCATCTAACAAACATAATTATTTTTCTATATTTCTGAGACTATTTCTGTTCAGCTTACTCATTTATTCTGTTCTTTAGATTCCACATATAAGTGAGATCCTTTGGTATTTGTCTTTCTCTATCTGACTTATTTCACTTAGTGTAATGTTCTCTAGATCCATCCATATCGTTGCAAATGGTAAGATTTCATTCATCTTTATGGCTGAGTAATACTCCATTGTATAAATGTACCACAGTTTCTTAATCCAGTCATCTACTGATGGACATTTTGGTTGTTTCTATGTCTTGGCTATTGTGAATAGTGCTGCAATAAACATAGGGGTGCATATATTTTTTCAAATTAGTGTTTTGGATTTCTCTGGATAGATACTTAAGAGTGGAATTGCTGGGTTATAAGGTAGTTCCATGTTCAGTTTTTTAAGATATCTCCATAGTGATTTCCACAGTGGCTGCACCAACCTGCAATCCCACCAACAGTATATAAGGGTTCCATTTTCTCCACATCCTTGACAGTACTTGTTGTTTGTTGATATATTGATGATAGCAATTCTGACTGAAGTGAGCTGATCAGTTGTTTACTATGCTGTGGACACTCACAGGTATAAATGCTCCTATTTGGACAAAGTTGCCATGAACTTATTTATTATCACTTTAGACAGAACAAATTAAAACCCAAGCTGCCACTGGATTGTGCTCTAGCAAATGTACATTTGCTGCCAATGTTAGTTTCCTCCTTGGCATCTGAAAATACAACCAGTTCATGGAAACAGTGTTTCTTATGGTAAGTTAAACTTTTTGAGAGCTTTGAGAATTGAGAGGTTTAAGGTCCACTTGAAATTCAGGGTGGATTATATAGCCATCTCCAAATAACTCAAAGCTGTACCAAGTCAGGCCACCTTGTGAGAGCATACTTTCAGGTATAGATATGATTTCAAATTTCCCATAAACTGTAAATGAGGATCTCAATACACAGGAATGACACATTTACCGCAATAGAAAAATTGATTTTATATTCTCTAAGAAGCTGATTAATGATGGTGTTATCCTATACTCTAACAAAAATCAGTGTTGCATTAAAAACACTAATATTTAATTAAACATCATAGCTTACATGAGACTTTTAATGAAATTAACTGATATGAGATACCAATGGGTGACTGTCTTATGGGATACATCCACTGTCATATGAAGAGAACATTGTACAATACCCTTATATTTAAGTGAAAATATTGATGTTCATATCATCATTAAAATTGATAAAAAAGAGAAACCAACAAATAATCTCTGTGCATCTGTGCATGCATGTGTGTGTTTGTTTTGGTCAATCAATTAAGAATTCTTTGGGTAGAAAGAATTTTAATAGTAATACATCAATTTGTTGTGTTTTGCCATAATTTAAAAAGTTGTTACTCTGAATTCAGTAATAATGAAGGAAATATATTGTGACTTAATGAAAGACTGCCTTGTTATAAATTAGGTTGAGAAAACATGAATTAGAGCCATACTGTCTGGTTATAATGAAAACATAATTCTTCAAATCATATGATGTATTTTTCCACAAGATATAAAAGTTGCTTCATGGGAGGTCAGCCGAGTGGCTCAGTTGTTTAAGAGTTGGCTTGGAGTGCATGCTCTGAGCAGCAGGACACTGGTTCAATTCCCACATGGGCCCGTGAACACTGCCCTAGCTGAGCTGTCGCTGAGCTTCCAACAGATGGCAGGATGGCTCAGCTGGTGTAAGAACAAGATTGACTGTTCAACGGTGGGCTACGCCCACCCCCAACTAAGATTGAACTCGGCACCTTCAGCTGAGCTGCTGCCCGGATGGCTCAGAGGATACAGCATGTGCTTAACAACAAGGCTGCTGGTTCAACTCCTAAATGGGATGGTGGCTACGCCCACCTGCAACTAAGACTGAACTTGGTACCATGAGCTGAGCTGCCACCCGGATGGCTCAGAAGATAGAGTGTACGCTATTTACACCAAGGCTGCTGGTTCAACTCCCACATGAGATGGTGGCTGCTCCTACCCACAACTTAGATTGAACACAGCACCTTGAGCTTGGAGGCCATGAGCTGCCAATGGGAAACCAGATGGTGACTGGCACCCTCCACAACAAAGATTGAAGAACAACTTGGCTGGTCCCCTCCCCCAATTCCCCAATACTGTTCCCCTCCCCCAATTCCCCAATAAAATCTTTTTAAAAAGTTGCTTCATGTATATTATTCTTCGTATTAATATTTTCATCTTTTGCTGCCAATGTATTTGTGTGTAAGAATAAGATAAAAATATATGAATTGAGGACTTATGAGTAACTATGCAATCAGGATTTATAAGTAAAATTTATTCCACCTGAAAAAAATCAGGCAAAGAATTTTTTAAGGAGATTTTTGTATCTGTCATTCTTAAATCCTATTCACATTATATCTGCCAGCTTTAAGTCTTATTCACCTGTCAAGAAGTGTTCAGTTTTTTCTCACTTTTGCAACTCATCAATGATTTTTTCCCCCGGAATCCAAGAGTTCCTTTCCCTTTGATTTGGCATGTGAAACAATAGCTGTTATATTTGTAATATTACAGCCATTTCCTGACTTAAACAGTAGAGTGTCATCAATCCCGTCTTTTTGAGGTGATGTAACATTTACATGTCAAAGGAGGCCAAGAACCCTATCTCTTGTTTAATTAGAGAAATACAGCAAATCTTCCTGTGCACATCTTATTGCTCTGCTTTTGCATTTCTGGGTCAACTTTCCATTCCTTAGTAATCTCCAAGAAAATCTTTCCTCACTCATTAAATAGATCCTATCTCCATTAAGTTATTGAACAAAAAATCTGTCAACTGACTACTAGTATCTCTTTTGTTAAAAGTCCACTACCCTCTTATTACTGATTTTTTTAAAAAATGCTGAGGTGAAGGAATGAAAAATAACTCACTGATAACTGTTTCTTGGCTAAACTGAGAATAGAATCCTGGTTGCTTGTCTCTTAATTAAGTGCACTACATCTCTTCACTAGTGACACCTTCATATAGCCCAAATAAAAATAGGATCCGGCATGTAAATGTTATTTAATAAATAAATGTTTGTTTCTAAAAATATGATGACTAAAAGAGGACCTGTTTATAGGATCAAATTTGAACGGGCTCCCAACCACCAAAAGAACACCTTTAGCAAAAATACATAATGATGGTAATGGATTATAATCCACATAATAAAATACAAATAAATGAGTCTATCCTAATACAAATAAACAATTGAATTAATACACCAATGAAGAGAATGTAAATTTTTTAAAAGAAATTTTATTGGAGAACAGTAAGTTTTTCCAGGACCATCAGCTCCAAGTTAAGTAGTTGTCTTCAATCTAGTTGTGGAGGGCTCAGCTTCCTGGCCCATGTGGGAACCGAACTGGCAACCTTGGTGTTATGAGCCTGCACCCTAATCACCTGAGATAACTGGCTGCCCCAAGGTGAATGTAAATTAGACTTATAAATGTAGAAGGGATTTTTGAAATGATAAATTACCATTGGTAAACACCACGATGATAGTTTCAGTTGATAATTAACAATGTATGGTAAAATTAATGGGTAAATGTATTAAGAGAAACAGGTTATTTGTATGGCCTCAAAGTATCTCTTTATATATTTTTTAAAGATTTTATTGGGGAATTGGGGGAGGGTAACAGCGTTGGGGAACCAGGGAAGGGGAACAGACAAGTTGCTGTCCTTTTGCTCTTCAGTCTAGTTGTGGAGGACGTCATTTCATTGGCCCATGTTGGTATTATCGTTGTGCTCTTCTCTGGTGAGGCAGATCAATCACCGACCTCTGGATGGCTGCTCATGGTGGCTCTTGGCAGCTCACACTGGCTGCCCACTCACTGTAGCCCATGGCATCCTACTGCAGCAGGGGCTGCAGCTATGCCATCCCCGAGGACTCACAGCAGCCCAGCTCCAGTTGAAGTTGTTGTTCACCATCTCAGCTGTAGAGGGAAGTGTCACTGGCCCTCATATGTGGGATCTGAACCAGGGCCGCTGGCGTCCCAAGCCAACTGTTAACCACCGTGCCACTCGGCCGGCCCCAAAATATCTCTTTATAAGATACTTATTAATTACAATTGAAGAACATTAACTCTTTATGTCAGAAGCCTGGCACTACCTTAATTCGATCATCAAGGTTAACTTCACCAATAATGAGATATACAAACATTATGGAAATCCTACTATGATTCACTAAGAAAGGAACAAACATTATATCTGATATATTTGCCAAAAATGCATAACTTTATTTTTTTCATTAGGAAACATTAGGTAGGCAAAGCAAAATGAGGGGGGTTCCATAACCTTTACTCTTCAAACATCTCATGATAAAGAAAGACTAAGAAATACTGAGAAAGTATTCCAGATTAAGGAGTCTAAAGGGGTATGCCAATTAGTGCATCATGTGATCTAACATCATATCCTGAAGCAGAAAAAGGAAATTAGTGGGACATTTGGAAAATATTGTATCAATGTTAGTTTACTGTTTTTGGTAATTTTAATGTGCTTATGTAATATGTTAACTCTGGGAAATCTGGGACAAGGGTATACAGCAATTTTTTGTACTACTTTTGCAGCTTTTGTGTAAATATGAAATTATTTCAGAATCCAAAGTTCATAAAAACAGAGACCAAAGATATGGTTGCCATAAGGGAGGGGTTTGGAGGGTTGAGTGAAAAACGTAAAGGGGAACATAGTCCATGATGTGATAAGCTTGCTTGGTGACAGATGATTACTGGAAATAGTGAAGTGATCACATTGTAAGGTATAAAAATGTCAAATCACTATAATGTACACCTGAAACTAGTATAACTAGTTTAGTATTATATACCAACTATACTTAAATAAAAATAAATAAGGGGAACCTATTTCATCAAAACTTTGTTTAGAGTTAAGACCAGTGAATAAATACAAGTTACTAATTTCATTGCTAGGCTTTCCAAAGATTTAAATTGCCAAGCCTCCTTGAGGACTTCATTAATCTCTTATCTCATTTCTATTTTCCAGATTTTGGCTAATGTTTAAATTAACCCCTCACTCCTGCCTTCCTGCCATGTAGAGCCTTTTTTTCAAAGGAGAACATAAAACATCTTTTTGGACCCAATATTGTCCTACATTTAATATTTCAGGAAACAAGACCAAAAGTCACCTTACCACTCATAGAAAGAGTTTATATGGGAAATTGATGTCCAAATCATATTGCCTCTTTTCACCTCAAATATATCTTTCCATAATTTTCAGTTCACAATGAACTAAGGTGCTGTTTGAAGATAATGCATGGCAGGATTAGCAATCAACTAGGAGGCTTTTTACTGAAAAGCTAGGAGGCTTTCAAGAACATTTTAAAATAAAAGTTGAACAAGTTAACCACCTTCCTAAGCTTTAATGAAAAATGCAAAAGGCAAGGATCAATTTATGTGTTAACAGGTATTGCTATCTATAGAATAAAAATTCAGACATGGAAATAATAATAGCTATCACTTACTGATCATGTACTATGTTCTAGTCACTGTGATATATGCTTTACATATATTTTTCTGTTTGATTCTCAGGATCCTATGAGGCAAATGCTGTTAATATTCCCATTTTTCATATAAGGTTATTAAAATTGAGAGATTTTGAATCATTAACCCCAAGTTCATATCTAGTAAAATCATGACTTTATGAACTAAGTTCTGCACTTATCTATAGTCCACAAATTTTGCAGTGTCCCACACTGACCAAGTTGAGTTCAAAACATCTAGGTAATCACAAAAAAGCTGTAAATACTTCTTATATTTTATTTTTTCATAATGCAAAACATTGGAATATTTGAATCATCTGTTTATTCATCATTAAGATAGTATCTAAATACTTCACTTGGTTTTTATACTTTGTGTCAAGAAATTTTGTCATCTTCTAGGTCTAGACCCAAAGGTGAGTGCAAATATTTTGGATAGTGCAGTGTATAATAGGATCCCATTCTTCAGCGTGCATTTCATCAGATTAAAGTGACGAGTTCTCCAGTGATTTCCCTTTTATGTGCATGGAAGTTGGGTTTCCAGCTTAGTTCATATTGGGCTGTCTATCATCAAGAATGTAAAACTATATGAATAGAGGAAATTGGGGGGAAGGCATGGCTTGGTGAATGATTACTACAAAATCTGTTTGTTTCCTTTCTGGTTGGGAAGAATGGCAAATATTCTTAGCCCCACCTACATTTTTGTTTGTTTGTTTTATGTATTTCAGTAAGAGAATAAAGGAGGAAAAATTCTGAAACATTTGCCTGGATAAAACCAAATTTCAAATTTCTTTTAAGGAGTTCCTTAACTGTTTTTGTAGTTTGGCATCTCTCAACATCTCAAAATATCATCTCATCCAAACTGTTGAAAGAAAGAAACTCTGACTTCCCCCTGGAGACTATGAGACTGAAAACTGAAACTTTGTAGTCCTAGTTCCATTTCAGACAGTACTCTCCTGTATATTCTAGCTGGAAGAAACATGTAATCCCTAAGTAGTTAATTAAATAAGTTTTGTCATTTTAACTTGCTTTCCAAAGGAAAAAAAGTAAAGTAAACCACCAACATTCTTTGCTTTTTATCACCGATATTAGCAGACTAAACATCACATTTCTTGCATCATTAATAATGCAAATTAATTTTTGTTTTTCTCTCACATAAGACTATAATTAGAAGTAAATATTTAATGCCCAGATCAGAAAATCAAATCTTATACCCTAGAAAATGTGTTCACTAACTAGGGGAAGTTAATGTGAGAAAGCTGCCATTTTGTTTATTTAACCTTTTTTTTGGTATTTCTTCACTATCAATGGATTACTTTGTAACAATTCAGTAAGAAGTAATATATTCCTATACTCTTTCTGCCCCAATCTTTAGAGCTTCCAATAGCACTAAATATTATACTTTAACATTATTAAACATAAGTTAATATATATGTAAGTACAACATTTGAACTTTTAAGTTTATATAATTTTAGCAATCTGAAAACTTCCGAATGCAATTCAGGAATTTACTTGTTAACATCAGTTATGTATACTTTAGTTTAAGACATATGTTAATCTACTGAAAATGCAAATTGTTCTTTAAGCATTATCAGCATGATGTAAATGTGGTAAAAACTATCTACAGGATGAAGGTAATCCCTTGGTTGAGATGCTTATTAAGACAGAATCATTCTTTGTGGACCGAATTTCTGAGATTTTTTTTCTATAACACCACTTTTCTCTAGGAAGTGTGTAGGAACAGTATAGGAACATAGAGAGTAATTCATCAATTAGTCCATCTCTATGAGACATATAAGGTATTGGGTCTGTATTAATTAGAGAGGAGAAAACAAAATCTACTACCCAAACACAATCAACATTTGAACTTCACATTATGACAGTGTATAAGTAACCATTTAAAAAGGGATTCTGTTTTATAGTAGTGATAAAAGTAATAATAATAAAAGCTAAGCTCAATGTCTTTTATATTTTGATTATTTATTTACTTATTTAAGATTTTTATTAAAATATAATTATACAATATTATATTAGTTTCAAGTATACACTATAGTTATTCAACATTTTAATTATTCAACATTTATATACCTAAAGAAGTGATCACCATGATAAGTCCAGCAACCATCTGACACTGTGCCATGCTATCACAATATTATTGACTATATTTTCTGTGCTGTACATTACATCCCCATGACTTATTTTTTTTATACCTGGAAATTTGACCCTATTATTCCCCTTCAACTTTTCCCTCCTTTTTTGATTTTTTCAATTACAGTTGACATTCAATACTATTTTATTATATTAATTTCAGGTGTACAGCATAGGGGTTAGACATTTATACAATTTACAAAGTGATCCCCCTGACTAGTCTAGTACCCACCAGGCACTATACATACATAGTTGTTCCCTTATTATTGACTATATTCCCTATGCTTTACTTTACATCTGCATGACTATTTTGTAACTACCCATTTATACTTTTTAATCCCTTCCCATTTTTCACCCACCCACAATCGCCTTCCCATCTGACAGTCATCTAAATGTTCTCTGTACCTATGAGTTGTTTCTGTATTGTTTGTTTGTTTTGTTCTTTAGATTCCACATATAAGCAAAATAACATTGCATCTGTCTTTCTCTATCTGACATCCTCTACTCAGCACAATATCCTCCAGGTCCATCCATGTCACTGCAGATGGCAAGAATCTATTTCTTTCCACGGCCGAGCAATATTTCATTGTACATATGCATCACCTACTCCATATTCTTTATCCATCAGCAGATACCCAGGCTGCCTCCCCATCTTGGACACTGTGATGCAATGAACATAAATGGATGCACTCATACCCTCAAAGTAGCGTTTTAGTTTTATTTGGATAAATACCCAGAATGGGATTAGTGGGTCCTTCTTTGTCTCTTTTTATAGCCTATGTTTTAAAGTCTATTTTATCTAATATAAGTATTGCTACCTGAACTTTTTGTTTGTTTCCAATTTCACAAAATATTTTTTTCCCCTTCCCTTTACTTTCTACCTGTGTGTCTTTCTATCCGAAGTGAGTCTATTGTAGGCAGTATATGTAAGGGATTTTTTCCTTATTCATTCAGCCACCCTATGATTTTGGATTATAGCATTTAATCTAGTCACATTGAAATTAATTGTGATACATATGTGCTTATTGTCATTTTATTTTCCCCCAACCCTTTCTTATTATAGAAGTTCCTCTAACATTCCTTGTAATAATGGTTTGGTGGTGATGAACTCCTTAGCTTTATCTTGTATGATAAGATCTTTACCTGTCTTTTGATTCTAAATGATAGCTTTGCTGGGTAAAAACAAGGTCCTTGTTTTTGTTTTGTTTTGTTTGTTTGTTTTTTAAGATTTTATTGGGGAATTGGGGAAGGGGAACAGTGTTGGTAAATTGGGGAAGGGGAACAGCCAAGTTGTTGTCCTTCAGTCTTAGTTGTGGAGGACGCAGTTAGCTCAGTTCCAAGTCCAGTCACTATCTAGCTGCCCTTTGGTGGCTCTGAGCAGCTCAGCTCAAGGTGCCATGTTCAAACTTAGTTGCAGGTGGGTGTAGCCCACCATCCCGTGCAGGAGTCGAACCGACAACCTTGTTGTTAGGAGCACATGCTCTCACTAGCTGAGCCATCCTGCCACCTGTTGGCAGCTCAGCAGCAGCTCAGCTCGGGTGCAGCTCCTGGCCCATGTGGGAATGGAACTGGTGACACTGTTGCTCAGAGCTCATGCTCTTAACCAACTGAGCCACTCATCCAGCCTTGTAGGTCCTTGTTTTTCATCAGTTTGAATATTGTGTGCCAATCATTTCTGGCTTTGAAAGTTTCTGTTGAGAAATCACCTGATAGTCTTATGACAACTCCCTTGCACGTAACTAACTGCCTTTCTCTTGCTGCTTTTAAGATCCTCTTTGTCTTTAACCTTTGTCATTTAATTATGATGTCCTGCTGGGGCCTCTTTGGGTTCATCTTGTGTGGGACTCTATGTGCTTTCTGGGCTTGTATGTCTATTTATTTCCCCAGGTTTGGGAAGTTTTCCATCATTATTTCTTCAAATAGGTTTTTAATTCCTTGCTCTCTCTATTCTCCTTCTGGTACCTCTGTGATGTATGTGTTGATACACTTGATGTTGTGTGAAAGGCCCCTTAATCTAGCCTCATTTTTTTTAAATTCTTTTTTCATTTTGCTGTTCTGGTTGGGTGTTTTCTGCTACCTTATCTTCTTTTTTTTTAAAGAATTTATTGGGGAATTGGGGGAGAGGAACAGTGTTGGGGAATTGGGGGAGGGGACCAGCCAAGTTGATGTTTGTTGTTCTTCAGTCTTCATTGTGGAGGGTGCCAGTCAACATCTGGCTTCCAATCGGCAGCTCATGGCCTCCAAGCTCAAGGTGCTGTGTTCAATTTTAGTTGTGAGTGGGAGCAGCCACCATCTCATGAGGGAGTTGAACCCCGCAGCCTTGTTGTTAAGAGCACACACCCTATTCACTGAGCCATCTGGGCAGCAGCTCAGCTCAGGTGCTGAGTTCAATCTTTAGTTGCAGGTGGGCATAGCCCACCACTGAACATGCAATCTTGTTCTTACACCAGCTGAGTCATCCTGCCACCTGTTGGCAGCTCAGCCACAGCTCAGCCAGGATGCAGTGTTCACTGGCCCATGTGGGAATCGAACCAGTGGCCCTGTTGCTCAGTGCACACACTCTAAACCAACTCTTAACCAACTGAGCCACTCAGCTGGCCCCTACCTTATCTTCTAAATTGCTGTCTCAGTCCTCTGCTTCATCTAATCTACTGTTGATTGCCTCTAATGTAGTTTTCATTTCAATTATTGTGTTCCTTATTTCTGACTAGTTCTTTTTAATATTTTCTATCTCCATTTTTATGTTTTCTATGTCTTTGTTGAACTTCTCCCTTAGACCACTGAACATCCTTATAACCAGTGTTTTGAGCTCTGTGTCTGTAGATTTTTTGTCTCCATTTTGTTTATGTTTTTCCCCAGAGTCTTGTTTGTTCTTTTATTTGGGCCATGCTTCTGTTTCTCCTCATATTAGTTGCCTCTGTGTGTTTGTTTCTATGTATTAGGTAGAGCTGCTACTTCTCCAAGTCTTTGTAGAGTGGCCTTATCTAGTAGGTGTTTTGTGGGGCCCAGTGGTATAGTCTCCCTGGGCACCTGAGCTGGTGTGTCCTTTGTGTGGGTTGTGCATGCCTTTTTGTTGAATTTGATCCTTGGTTTCTGTATGCACATCAATCCCAAGGGAGGGATTGATCCTCATGCTGATTTGTTGTGAGGACTGGTTGTGACTATAGTGTAGGACCTGGTGTTTAGAGGCTGATCCTCTGGAGCAGTGTTCACTCTTAGCAGAGCTCTGGTCCTTGCTCAGTCTGCCCCCTTTTTTTTTTGAGGACAGTGTCACTGGCCCTCGTATGTGGGACCTGAATTGGGGCCGCCGGCTTCCCAAGCCAGCCCCCAACCACAGCGCCACTCGGCCGGCCCATTCTGTCCTTTTTTATGTCAACTATGGAGGCAGCCAGGTGGTGCTTTGGCTGGGTCCAAAGCCGGTCACCAGGGCCCCTGGAAGGGACCTGGCTGCAGGTCACATTCAGCTGCAGATTGTGCCTTACTAGGCGCCACCTGGAATGAGCCACAAAGCTTAGTGTTGATGGCCACCATCTACACTGAGCTAGGAGAGGCCTGGGAGAGATAAAGTCTTGAATTGAGGCTGGCTGTTCCCAATGTCAGGCTTGGGGCAGCTCATAAAGAGGTGAAGGACATGCTGAGGTCAGATGCTGCTTTTTTGGGTTTGTGAACTCTTGAGAGTTTCAAAGAAAGTCTTCATGATGAGGCAAAACAGGCTGTTCATATGCTAAAGTCACTTGGGTAGGCCTGCAAATTGGGTGGGTAGGGTCTTACAAAATCAACAGGGCAGGGTGAATGGTGTTAGCTAGGTGATAGAGACTCAAAATGGCACCCACCTAAGACTTCACACTGGGAGAAGGGAGGGCTCAACAAAGAAACTATGGCATCTGCCAGCACTTCTTTCTAGAATAAAGCTGCCCCTCCAGCACTCAACCTGAAGCCACACAACTCAGTTACTCTCTCTATGTCCCATATGCCCCTCTAGCCATTACCCCAGTGCTGAAGGTCAGAGTGAGCAGGTCCATCAGTGAGTAAATCTGTGTGCAGGCTCTTTAAGAGAATTGCCTGGATCTCCTACACCCCTCTGTCTCACTCAGCCACATTCTACATCATTTTTCACAACCATAAATTATGGGGACTTCTCTTCCCAGTACTGGGACTCTGGGCTGGGAAACTTGCTGTGGGGCTGAGACCCTTGCCTCCCAGGGGAGATCCTTGCAGCCAATTCCCCTCACAATTTATAGCTGCCACATGAGGGTGTGGGACCTGCCCATTCTGCATCTCTGCCCCTCCCACCAGTCTCAAGCTGGCTTCTTTTGTATGTCCTTAGTTGTAGGACTTTTGTTCAGCTAGATTTCAGGTGATTCTCATTGATGTTTTTCTGTAGTTTATTGTAATTTTGAGGTGGTTGTGAGAGGATGTAAAAGCAGTCTTTACCTACTCCACCATTTTTATCAGAATATCTAAAATATTTGAGATTTAATAAACAAAATTAATAACACATATGGAATTCAATCATCTATCAAAGGACATTTTCGTTGTTTTCATATCTTGGCCATAATAAATAAAGCTGCAATGAACATTGGAGCACATATATCTTTATGGATAAATGTTTTCAGATTTTTTTTGGTAGATACCCAAGAGAAGGAATGCTGGGTCATGTGGTAATTCTATTTTTAATGTTTTAAGGAATCTCCACACTACCTTCCATAGCAGCTGCACCAATCTGCATTCCCACCAACAATGTATGAGAATTACTTTTTCTCCACAGTGATTGAATAAAGAAGTTGTGGTATATATATATACAATGGAATATTATTCTGCCATCAGAAAAAATGAACTAGTGCCATTCATGACAACATGGACGGATCTTGAGATTTTAATGCTAAGAGAAATAAGTCAGAAACAGTTGAAAACCATATCACTGATATGTGGTATATAAAACTGAAAACAACAAAGGAACAAGAAACAAATGAAGAAACAAAAATTCATAGACACAGACAATAGTTTAGTGGTTACCAGAGGGTAATGTGGGCAGGGGTGGTAGATGAGGGTAAAACGGATCAAATATATGATGATGGAAGGAGAACTGACCCTGGGTGGTGAACACACAATGTGTTATATAGATGATATGTTACAGAATTGTAAACCTGAAACCTATGTAACTTTACTAATAATTGTCACCCCAATAAACTGTGGGTGGGTGTGTGCACACGCACTTGCGTGCATGCAATTAAGGTGCCTAATACAGCAGTCAGTTGGGTCCAGAGCAGCTTTTGCAGGGAGGCCAGGTGGGGGTGGTGCTGCCCTGTTTTTCTTTATCTATTTATTGAGAGGCAAAAGACTCCAGGCAATGTAGCTGTAAATGTTCTGTGTTCTTGCAGGTAAGCCAAAGCACCAGAACAGAGTTCCTGCCCACCCTCTCAGAGTGGAGGGGAATGTAAACTATGGTGTTCGCCAGCTCATGAAGCCTTAGAGAGTTTCTGCTGCCCCTGGAGTTCTCCCTCAGCGTCCCAGCCTTCTCTATTTGGTCTTTTTTTCTTGTTTGTTGTCCGGAGGCTGTTCATTCAGGCCTTGGTTGTCACTCTGGAGAAATTTCCACTTATATACATGTATATTTGATTTTGTTCATGTGAGATGGTGAGTTCAGCATTCTCTTATCCCATCCCCACCTTTCATGATCCTATTTTTATTGAAGCATTATTTACAATAGCCAAGATAGAAAAATAGCCTAAGTGCCAATCAATGAATAAAATGATAAAGAAAATTACACACACACACACACACACACACACACACACACACACACACACACACACAAAGATCTGACAATTAAATCCGTGAACTTGTTGCAATGATGTTGCTAACCTTTTTTGATATCAGAGGGATTATTCATTATGAATTTGTGCCAACTGGACAAACAGTTAACCAAGTTTGCTATTTGGAAGTGCTGGAAAGTCTGCATGAAAAATTTAGATTGGCCGGCTGAGTAGCGTGGTGGTTAAGCACTGGCTTGGGAAGCCAGTGGCCCCGGTTTGGGTCCCACATATGAGGGCCGGTGACACTGCCCTCAAAAAAAAGAAAAAGTTAGACAAAAACAACCTGAAGTTTTCACCAACATATCATGGCTCTTGCATCATGACAATGCACCAGCACACAGGGCAATGTCTGTGAGGGAGGTTTTAGCCAGTAAACAAATAATTGTATTGCAACACCCTCCTTGCTCACCTTATCTGACTCCCCCAATAACTTCTTTCTTTACCTGAAGATAAAGGAAATATTGAAAGGAAGATATTTTGATGACATTCAGGACATCAAGGTTAATATGACTACAGCTCTGAATGCCATTCCAGAAAAAGTGTTCCAAAATTGCTTGGAAGGATGGACTAGATGCTGGCATCAGTGTATAGCTTTCCAAGGGGAGTACTTCAAAGGTGACCATAGTGATATTCAGCAATGAGGTATGTGGCACTTTTTCTAGGATGAGTTCATGAACTTAATTGTCCAACCTCATATTTTCTGTGTCTTTGTGAAGACAAAATAAATGAAAGAGGTGAAAATGGAATGGAAACTATAAAGGGTTAAATAATATGAAATATTATTATTTTTGGTACCCCTAGGCCCTTCTTTACTTTTTCCTTGATATTTACCATTCCAACTACCCATTATTTTAGGATCTTTCTCTTGCTGGATGATAATGTGCTGATCTGATAAATGATTCTAT
Organism: Aselliscus stoliczkanus; assembly: GCA_033961575.1. NCBI lineage: Eukaryota > Metazoa > Chordata > Mammalia > Chiroptera > Hipposideridae > Aselliscus > Aselliscus stoliczkanus. Next base: position 77,740,174 of record CM066737.1, read on the forward strand.
ATTAGTGCATTAATTTTTGGTGGTAGATTAATTTTTCTCTTGGCATATTTTAGCAGGAGTGTGTTGAAGTACTCTTTTAGTCAAACACAGTAACAATAATAGCTTGAATTACAGGTATTGTGGCAGACTAATGGGAAAAATATTTTATTCAGTGGCAGGATGGGCTACTAGGAATTCCTCAACCCCACTAGGTAGGGGATTAGCATTCTGCCAAAAACAGAGCCAGTACAGGGCTAGCGAAAAACATTAATCATCATCTCATTTGATGTTCATAGTAACCCCTTAAAGAAGGCAGACACAAAGTTATAGAGTTATAACTAGTAAGTGATAGAATACAAAACTGGAAACCAGGTCTTCTGACTCCAGGCAGTATTCTTTCCATTGTAACAATGGTTTTCAAAAAAAATTAGTTTTTATTTCAAATGAAATCCTTAGCAAAATTGGAAGATAAAAACCAGATACAACTATAGGTATTTGTTTCAAGAAGAAAGAGTTTCGAGCCTCAGAGCCCTAACCTCTCATCAATTTCTACATTCACAACACTAAGGGACCACCTAAGAACCTCATAACACACTTTGACAACCACTGCACAACACTATGCTGCTATACAACTCACTGAGTATTTTCAAAGTGTCAGCCCATATCCATGGACTTCTCTCTGTAAGGCCTATATAAGTTCCATGAAGTAGCTGACAAATACCATCTTTCCAAGCTACCAGGATGAAGTCTGGTGGTTATAAAGTCATTGTTGCTTGTTATATCACCCTCAAAGTAATACATTAATTTATTCAGAAAATATTTATTGAGAACCTACTCTAAGCCAACCACTCTGCTAGGTACTGGAAATACACCACTGAACAAAAAACTCAAAAACCTCTGCCCTCACAAGAATTACATTCTAGGTATACCATATTGCATAAAGGCGTGGACTCTGGGGATAAATTATCTGCATTTTAATTCCAACTCCACCACTTAATATTTATATGACCTTGTTGAAGTTAATCTATTACTGGTCACAGTCTTCATTTACAAAATAGATATATGAACAATGTCTACCTCACAGAATGATTATGGGGATTAAAGAGTAATGTTTTGGGGGGGCGGGAGTGGACTGGGGGAGGAGGGTTGTCACTTTGTGAGGGGTGAAAAGTATAACTATTACATTGTTTTGTACACGTGAAACTAATTTTAAAAAGAGTTAATGTTTGTAAAATGCAGCACATAATAAGAAATATATGTGTTTTTTAAATTACAAATATTGGGAAGACACAGACAATAAATGAATAACTAAAACCTAAGGAATGAGAGATCATGATAAATACTACGAAGGAAAATATGTAGGAAAGACATAAGCGTTTCTGGGATGTTCTTGGGAACAGCAAGGAAGTTTTTGTGGCTGGAGCAAAGTGAGGAAGGAGGGAGGGCAGTAGGGTCATTGCTCTCATTTCAGATTTCTGTACAAAGTGGATTGTTCTATGGCAATAAATGTATACTTCTTCAGAAAGCAATGTGAATAAATGGCAAGCAGTAGAAGTTATAAGCTGCCAAGATATTGCTAACCACTATTAAATAACTCCAAATAGAGATTGCTTTGAGGATGGAGCACATCATGTTCTCCTTTAAGATAAGAATAGAGCTTTCTGATTAGGAGTGGGGGTAGAGGTGGGAGTTAGAAGATGTCTTAGGTGTGCTCTTAGTTTTCCTTTTGTAATCTGAGGGTTTACTTCAATTTGATGCAATTATACAGAGAGTTAAAAAATAATTTGTTCTGTGTAATTAATCCACTATTGGTAGTGGTATAATGGAATGAAATGCTAGCTCTCTCTGACTTCATCTATTCCACACTGCATTATTCTCATGGCCTTCAAGCTAATAGCTCCTGTTATAGACATGCTAATCATTAGAGGAATTCTGCTTGCACCTTGAGTTTTTAAAAGAACAGTCCCTTGCCAGAAGATACCTCTCCTGAGGAAGTGGGGGAAAAGTGTACAAAAATAATAATTGTTCATCAAAGACTTGCAGGAAGCTTGAGATCAGACTCAGATCAGTGAGGGTCAACAGACTGGGAACAAAGAGTTTTAGAGATTTCTCCATTTTTTTTCAACCTCTTCTGTTGCCTAGATGTTTGTGGTCATCAACCACCTCTTGCTCCTCCCATTTTCCCTATCCTAAACATAAAAGCAGCCTGAACTTGGTACTTTCTTAAGATGAATTTGAGGAACTGCTAGAGCCCCCATCTTCTCAATTTGGCACCTTTTAGATCAATAAACCTTTCCGTACTCTGAATATGACATTTTGAGTTTTGTTTTTTTGAAGCGTTGGGCACAAGGGTTTTGGGGCTAGTAACAGTGGTGTGCTCTTCTTCCCAACTAGACCTGAGCTAAGTTTTAGACCTATGTACCATCAGAGATAGGAATGATTTGACTCTAAGTTGAGTTTCAGAATAAGTTGGATAGAAGATTTTAATGTAATATGTGGCTAAAACCAGAGTTAGATTAAGCTGTGAGTGACATATTAAGGATTAGTAAGAAAGGTAATATATTGGATGTATGTAAGCATGTGTTTTCTTTTAGCTGAGCCATCCTTTTAAGCATGTTTTAAAATGCATACATTCACTAGCTTCTCTTTAATTTTTTAAATGTTGCTTAAATTCAGCAATACTACAAGCCAGGCTAATTGATTTTATGTTTATCTATGTATCTATGTATCTATGTATCTATGTATCTATGTATCTATCTATCTATCTATCTATCTATCTATCTATCTATCTATCTATCTATCTATCTGGATGTTAATTAATCATGTCTATACTCAAGTGTAGTCTTTGAAACAATAATTGAACACTTATTCAGTAAATACTTATTAAGCATCCTCTATGAGCCACAGACTGTTCTAGATGCTAAATTGCAGCAGTAACCAAAACAGGAAAGATCCCTACCCCCATGATGCTTATATCTAGTGGGGGAGGCAGATTTGAAATAATCTGAAAAGATATACTATGTACATTTTGATAATTTCTATGAGTTTCTTACTACCATACCTAACATTCCTTAAAGTAGTCCACATTTTCCCAAAAATAAAGGGATAAAGGAAATAATTGGACTTTTGAGTAATGAATTTAGCAACATAAGTTACAAAATAATAGCATAAATGTCACAAGTATAAAAAGTGCTATTGATTGATTCAGACACCAATAAAGCAATACATTGAATGTCTTCTAAGGGAATCTAAAGCTCTTTTTTATTGACACTAAGGAACCTCTAGGATTGTTCTTAGTTTATGTAGGGTATCTTGGTAAGCAAAGATGCAAAAGCTCCAAAAGAGAAAGAAATGTAGAGTACCAGGGCATCAAGGGCACATGAGACCTTTTTAAAGAACACCTCCAGCAAGTATGCAAGCATCAAGCATTGTCATTTAAACCATTGATGGATTCTTACATGACTACTGGAATACAATGTGTTTTATTCAGTCCTTCTCCCACCTCATTTGGAAAGCCTTTTGCTGTAATTCAAAGAACAGGTTCATTTGTCTGTTACACTTCAAATCAGACTTTGACAGAATTATCTGAAGCTGGAGAATACACATAAGTCTTTTTATAAGCTTTTTGAAAGCTCTTTTACTAAAACCACCATGTCACAATTTGCCAAAAGAAAGTAGACATAAAACAGAGGAAAAACTTAATGACAGTGACATGAGTCACAAACTTGGTAAAATGCCATGCTTTAAAGATAATGTACTATTGAAATTATTAAGAAAATATTCAGAACAGTTTTCATGGGGCTTTGCTGTCTAGTTGTTCAGATCCTATCATACTCATCCTATTTTGCATGTATAACCAGCTTCACAAGTTAAACCAGTCAGTGTGTTCAGCTCAATGCGAGGAGGGGAAAAAAAACTAAAAACAAACACAGAATTTCAACATCTAGTCAAAGTGGTAGCTGCCTTAACAATACATTGAAAACAGTGAATCCTTTACCTGTTTGAGAAACACCATCCCTCATTACTGTTATAGAATCAGTGTTTGCAGTAGACTATGTAGATTCAAGAACTCCTCTCTTTGATATACCTCCATGAGTTTAGAGTAAATGACAGACTCAAAATGCATGAAATTTGACATTGCTGCAACATCCAAACATGGGTTGAATATTTTTCAAATAAAAATAATACAAGTAGTCCTTTGGACAATTTTTATTTGGTCTACTGCAAGATTCTATGCTGTACACTTGAAACAAATATAAGACAATATTAAAAGTTAGTTGTAATTGAAAAATAAAATAATTCAAGTATCTATGGAAGTGGAAAGGTCATTAAGTGCGTCACTTCTTTACACATTGAAATTTTATTTTGCACCTATTGTGATGGGCACTAGAAATACAGAAATGAATATCCACAATCATTTCCCTCAGGAAGCTTACAGTTTAATGAATTGCTGTTGAACTTGTGGTTTACATACCAGCAGCATTGTAGACTTAACCTGGTAACTTGTTAGAAATGCCAAATCTCAAACCCAATTCCAGAACTGTTAGAATGTGCATGTTAACAAGATTCCTATGTGATTAATAAGCATATTAAAATTTGAGAAGCACTGATCAAATGCACTCTATCAGGGCTACTCATTGAATGTCTGAGTTCTTGACCTGATTTGTGAACTGATCTATGGCAAGATAAAAAATGAAAATTCAGAAAAAAAACTTAGAAAATTTTATGGCAAATTGACATGGGCAACATCCAAATGTAATAGGCAGACTTGAGTTTTGTATATGTGTGATTTCTAAACTTCACATTTATAGTAATTCATTTAATTGTATTTAACAAAAGTATACTTTTGTCACAGACTAAATATTAAAAATAAAGATTGGGCTGACCTAGTGGCGTGGTGGTTGGGCGCTGGCTTGGGGGAACGGGGACCCCAGTTCGGGTCCCACATGTGAGGGCCAGTTACACTGTCCTCAAAAAAAATGATAAAGATTCTTCACCAGAGTTAATTTGAGAAGCACTACTAGATCATTTGATCTTCTAGATGCCTGGGCAAGTGAAAGTCTCAATTGTTCAGAAAAGACTTTTATTGTCATGAAACTAGCTGTATTGATGTTCAGAAATATTATTCAAAATGTTTTACTTGATATAAGGAAAACAGGCTTTTCAGAAAACAGTTTTTGGGAAACTTTTGCTGCAGCAGTTTGTGAAATTTGCAGATTTTAAAATCACAATTAAGGATTTTATAAGAACTATTTTCGTGCAAACAATTTTATAAATACAAAGTAAAAATAGAAACAATTTGATTTTTGAGTGGAGAGAATTAATCATGAAGGGCATTGAGATTATGCTGTCAGTGTTGCTTCCTGCTCTGGCTGAGTGATGAGGTGTTAAGAGAGTTCTAACAGATGAGATCTGAAACGTACCATGAATCATTTCATTAGTATGCTATGAAAGGGAGTAATCACAGATAAGGTGATGTGCACAAAATTGAGAAATCAAATCGGTCTAAACTCACTCATGAACAAAACAGAGTTGCTAACATCAAGGAGCTTCCAGTTTGGCAGATGAGATACACATTAAACAATTATCTAAATAATTATTTAATTGCATTTGATGAAGGAAAATTACAGTAATATGAAAACATATAATTGTATATGTAACTCAGATTGAAGTAATGAAGGAAAGCTTCTTTCAAGAAGTGACATTTGAGCTGAGACCTAAACAATAAGTTAAAATTAGTCAAAAGAAAGGAGGAGGGGGACATTGTTACAGGCAAGGGAAGTGGTGTTTTTGAATACCATGAGACAAGACATTTCCATGGAGAAAAGGAAACTGCCTAGAACAGGGGTTGGCAAACTTCAGCTCGTGGGCCACATGCAGCTCTTTGGGTACGTACATGTGGCTTTGAAGTAAAATTGAAAATGAAAATAAAGCTATCGTAGTTCTATTTATAAAATCTTTAAAGGATATTGTTTGCATAATGGTGATTTCATTTGTTTTATGGCTCTCGAATAAACTTTTTTTTTTTTAGAGGGCAGTGTCACTGGCCCTCATATGTGGGATCTGAACTGGGGCCGCTGGTGTCCCAAACCAGCTCCCAACCACCATGCCACTCGGCCGGCCCTCGAATAATTTTTAAACTGTTGTGAGGTACAGGATTGGCTCCTCCATCTCAAAAGTTTGGCAACCCCTGGACTAGAACATGGTAAGCAAGAGGATGTGATGGTAGATGAGACCACCAAGTTGCTGAGATAATGCATGTCTTGGAAAGCCATGCTCAGTCACTATTTTGAACTTTATCCAAACAGCAATGAGAGGATTCTGGTCCAGCTGGTGGAATAATTAAATGCTGTGCTCACCTCCTCCCACAATCACATCAAAATTACAACTAAACTACAGAACAACCATTGAGAATCACTTGAAGTCTAGCTGAAAAGAAGTCCTATAACTAAGGATATACAGAAGAAGGCCTAGCTGGAGGGACAGAGATGCTGAATGGGCTGGTCCCTAACCCACATGTGGCAGTTAAAAACTGGAAAGGATATCTGGGCTGTGTAGGTCCCCCATGAAGAGTGAAGGGTTTCAGCGCCACACCAGGGTCCGCAGCTCAGAATTCCAGTGCTGGAAAGAGAAGTCCCACAACTTCTGGCTGTGAAAACCAGTGAAGATTCTTTCTGTTGCTATATATGTTGGCAAACAAAATCATGGATGTGTAAAGATTGAAAAGCAATTGTAGTGGTTGAACTCAGATTTTTACTGGCCAATTACTAATTTCATGTGTATCAGGAGCAACTCTGGAAGTAGTAGCAATTGTTGTGGCAAGGGTGACTTTGTGATCTCTGGATCATATCTATGGTGATATTCTCTTTCTATTTTGGCATTATTTAAATAACATTTATTTAGATGTAGTTCTCATGTCATAAAATGTCGCTTGTGAAGTGCACATTTCAGTAGTTTTCAGTGGATTCCAAATTGTGCCACCATCACTACTATCTATTCAAAATGTTTTCATTGTCCCTTAAAGAAACCCTGTATCTATTAGCAGTTATTTCCCATTTTCCTTTATTCTCAGGTCTTGGCAATGACTAATTTAATTTCTGTGTATGGATTTCCCTATTCTGGGTATTTCATAAAGGTGGCATCACAGTATTACCTTTTGGTCTGACTTCTTTCACTTAGCATAATATGTTCAAAATTTATCCATGTTGTAGGATGTATTAGTATTTAATTCATTTTTATGGCTTAATAATCTTTCATTGTATAAATACAAGGTGTGACAATTAAGTTTGCGAGCTTGTTGCAACAATGCTGCTAACCTTTTTTGATATCAGAGGGACAATTCATTTATGAATTTGTATCAACTGGACAAACAGTTAACCAAGTTTACAATTTGGAAGTGCTGAAAAAGCTGTGTGGAAAGATAGATGACCTGAACTTTTTGCCAACAATTCGTGGCTCTTGCATCATGACAATGCACCAGCTCTCATGGCACTGTCTATGAGGGAGTTTTTAGCCAGTAAACAAATAACTGTATTGCAAAGCCTTCTTTACTTACTTGATGAGCCCCCCCCCATGACCTCTTTCTTTACCCAAAGATAAAGGAAATATTGAAAGGAAAACATTTCGATGACATTCAGGACATCAAGGGTAATATGATGACAGCTCTGATGGCCATTACAGAAAGAGTTCCAAAATTGCTCCGAAAGGTGCACTAGGTCCTGGTTTTGGTGCATAGCTTCCCAAGGGGAGTACTTCAAAGCTGACCATAGTGATATTCAGCAATGAGGTATGTAGCACTTTTTCTAGGATAAGTTCACAAACTTAATTGTGAACTTATCGTAAATCACATTTTGTTTATCCATTGATTGGTTGATGGCTATTGGAGTATTTCCAAGTTGTGGATATTAGAATGATGCTACTATGAACATTTATGTACAAGTTTATCTGTGGACATATGTTTTCAATTTCTTTGGGTATATATCTATCACTAGAATCAATGGGACATATGGTGACTCTATGTTTAAATTTTGAAAAATTGCCAAACAGTTTCCCAAAGTGACTACATTTCACATTTATATAAGCAATATATAAGGGTTCCAAATTCTTTACATCTTATCCAACACTCGTCATTGCCTGTCTTTCTTATGTTAGTTATTCTATTGCATGTGTCATGGTTTCTCATTGTGATTTAGATTTGCATTTCCCTAACAACTAATGATGTTGAGCACCTTTTCAGGTGTTTATTGACCACTTGTATATGTTCTTTGAAGAAATGTCTGCACAAAATTATTTCTCCATTTTTAGTTGGGTCATTTAATTGATTGTGTTTGTATTACTGCATTGTAAGTGGTTTTATGTACTACGGATACAAGTATCTTATCAGATATATAATTTGCAAGTATTTTCTCCCATTATGCAGGTTTTCTTTTAACTTCATTTATGGTGTCCTTCGAAGTGTAAAAGTTTTAAATTTTGATGAAATTCAATTCATGTTTTATTGTTACTTTTGCTTTTGGTTTGTTATCTAAGAAGCCATTGTTTATCCAATGTCTTGAAAATTTATATTTATGTATTTGTCTAGGAGTTTTATAGTTTTAGCTCCTCAGTTTAGGTCTTTGATCCATTTTGAGTTAATTTTTGTGTATAGTGTGAAGAGTCCAAATTCAATCTTCTGTATGTGGGTATCTTGTACTTGTGCAATTCTTGAAAACAATATTCATTTCGTCACTGAATTGTCTTTATGGTCTTGTGAAAAAGCAGTTGACAATAACTGTGTGGTCTTATATCTGGACTCTCAATTCTATTCAATTGAAACATCTGTTTACACTTATAACAGTACCCCAATATCTTGATTATATTGTTTTACAGTAAAACTTGAAATCAGAGAGTGAGTGTCCTCTGACTATATTTATAAGTATTTTCTAAAGATTGTTTTGTACTGGGTCCATTGCATTTCAGTATGAATTTCAGAATCAGTTTGTTAATTTGTGTAAAGTAGCCAGTGGGATATTGATTGGAACGCTTTGAATGTGTAGATCAGTATCAGGAGTGCCATTCGTCTTTCTTTTATTTTAATTATGGTAGAAAACACATAACATGATCTATATGTTTAACTTTTTAAATTGAGACCTAATTGACATGTAGTACTGTATAAGCTTAAGGTGTATAAAATGTTGATTTAATACTTTTATATATTACAATATGATCACAGTCTTATTGTTAGCTAATACATGTATCATGTCACATAATTATCATTATTTTTTTGGTGATGGCAACAATTGAGATCTAGTCTATTACTAACTTTGAAATTTTTAATGCAGTACTATTGTCTATAATCACTATGGTGTTCATTAGATCTCCAGAACTTATTATATAATTGTTCCAAATTTGTACCCTTAAGCATCTCCCAAATCACTCCACCCTCCAGCCCCTGGTACCACCATTCTGCTCTCTGTTTTTATGAGTTCAGCTTTTTTATATTTCCCATATAAGTGATTATATATATTAGGTTGTCAGAAAAGTCATGCCATGTTTTTTCTATGTTTTTCAAAGCTTGTTTATTTATATAAAGAACAAAGATCAATCAATGATATATTCCCCATTTTGTTTGATAACCTTTTGCCATCTTTCAGTGAGCTTCGTAACTCCTCGTTCATAGAAGGACCTGTTTTTATCAAAGAAAAACTGAAAAAGATACTGATTTGCAGCCTCATCTGAATTGAATGTTATACCATGCAATGAGTTTTGAAGAGAGCAAAACAAGTGGATTTCTGATGGTAAAGGGTCAGGCGAGTATGGTGGGTGTGGCAATACATCCCATCCAAACTCCAATAATTTTCTTTTCTAAAGATTTTTTTTAATTTGGGGAATTGGGGGAGGGGAGCAGCGTTGGAGAATCAGGGAAGGGGAACAGACAAGTTGCTGTCTTTTTGTTCTTCAGTCTAGTTGCGGAGGACGTTGCTTCACTGTCCCATGTTGGTATCAGTCATTGCATTCTTCCTGGATGAGACAGATCGGTCGCCGGCCTCTGGATGGTGGCTCACCGCGGCTATTGGCAGCTCACACTGGCAGCTGCTCACGCTTGCTGCCGGCCACTCACTGTAGCCTATGGCAGCCCACTGCAGCAGGGGTTGCAGCCTACACTGTCGCCAGGGCTTGCACAGCCCAGCTCCAGGTGGAGCTGTTGTTAGCTGTAGAGGGCAGTGTCACTGGACCTCATATGTGGGATCTGAACTGGGGCCGCTGGCATCCCAAAACCAACTCTTAACCAATGCACCACTCGGCCGTCCCTAAACTCCAATAATTTTTGACGGGTGATCAAACTTGTGTGTGGTCCTGCATTGTCACGATGGAACAAAACTCCTTTATGATTAACAATCTCTGGACATTTCTGGTTGATGGATACATTCAAACTGTCCAATTGCTGACAGTACACATTCAAATTGATTGTTTGATTCCTTGGTAGGAGCTCGAAAAACACAATACCTTTAAAATCCCACCACACTAAGAACATAACCTTCCTCTGATGAATGTCTGCTTTCGATGTCATTTGAGGCAAATCACCATGTCAGGACCAAGACCGTTTGTGCACCACACTGTTGTAAACAATCCATTTCTCATCACCAGTTATCAGTCGCTTCAAAATAGGATTGTTTTCCTCAAGATTGATGAGCATATTGCAGATGTTTATACATGCCATCAAATGAACTTCTTTGAGTTCATGAGGAATGCAAATATCAAGATTGCTTACATATCCCAGCTTCTTCAGTGGTCGTGAATGCTTGAATGATGGATACTCAGTGTTTCTGCAATCTCTCATGTCATCTAACGTGGGTTTGACTCTATCAATGCCTTTATTTTGTCATCATCAACCTTGGTGGACCTCCCTGACTGAGGAGCATCGTTGAGATCAAAATCACCAGCACAGAATTTCACGAACCATCTTTGGCACTGATGTTCTTGTAGAGCATTGTCACTGTTAACTTTAGGCAACCTTTCACAAGCTTGACGCACGTTCTTCCCTTTACAGAATTAAAACAGTAAAATATGGTGAAAATGCACAGTTTGGTCTTCCATTTTCAACTTGTAAAATCTCCAAAACTCAACCAAATAGCTCAATTTTTTCTTAGAATGAAGCTGGAACTGTCAGCTGTCAAATGACATAGCAATAACATAGATGTGAATGACCCTAGTACTTCCAAAAATGAACTTGTGCCATTTGTTGCAAAAATGCGTCATGATTTTTCTGACAATCCAATAGCATTTGTCTTTATATGTATGACTTATCCCATTTTACATAATGTTCCCCCAAAGACCATACATGTTGTAACAAATGGTAGGATTTCCTTCTTTCTCATGGCTGAATAATATCGTGTGTGTGTGTGTGTGTGTGTGTGTGTGTGTGTATCACATCTTCTTTATCCATTCATCTGTTGATAGACATTTAGGTTGTTTCCATATCTCACCTGTTGTGAACAATACCACAATAAACATGGCAATGCAGTTATCACTTTAATATCTTCTTTTCTTTATGACCCATTGGTTATTTAGATGTATTTTGTTCAATTACAATATACTTGTAAAATTTCTCAAACTTTATTCTGTTATTGATTTCTAATTTAATTTCATTGCCATCAGAGAATGTAATTTCTGTAATTTGAATCTTTTAAAATTTATTCATAATTGTTTTATGGTTTAGAATACTTTCTGTTCTGAAAAATGGTTCATGGGCTCTTGAAAAGAATATGTATTTTACTTTTGATGGGTGGAGTATTCTGTACATATCTCTGTGGTCAAATTGGCTTATAGTAATTTTCAGGTCTTCTATTTTCTGTTTTATATATTGCTTAGTTGTTTTGTATATTATTGAATATTGAATATGAATTCTTCTATTTTATAATGAATGATGTATTTGTCCTCTCAAATCTGAGAGTTTTTGATTTTTGTCTTATTGGCTCTGTTGGTAAGGGCATATATATTTTATAATTGTTATGATATTCTGATACATAAACTTTTTTTTTTAAGGGCAGTGTCACTGGCCCTCATATGTGGGACCCGAACCGGGGCCACTGGATTCCCAAGCCAGCGCTTAACCACTGCACCACTTGTCCGGCCCTACATAAACTTTTTTAAAATTAAAATTTATTGGGGTGACAATGGTCAACAAAACTACATAGATTTCAAGTGTACAATTCTATAATACATAATCAATGTATCACATTGTGTGCTCACCACTCAGAGTCAGTTCTCCTACCATAATCATATATTTGGCACCCTTTACCCTCTTCTACCGTTCTCCCTCCTCCTTTACCCTCTGGTAACAATTAAACTGTTTTCTCTGCCTATGAGTTTTTGTTTCTTTATTTGTGTGTATTGTTCCTGTGTTACTTTCAATTTTATATGCCACATATGAGTGAAGACTTATGGTTCTTGAAGTTTTCTGTCTAATCGATTTCACTTAGCATAACAACCTCAAGATCTATCCATGCTGTCACAAATGGCAGTATTTCATCTTTTCTTTTAGCAGAGTAGTATTCCATTGTGTGTATATACCACATCCTCTTTATCCAATCATCTATTGAAGGACACTTTTGTTGTTTCCATGTCTTGGTCACCGTATATAAAGCTGCAATATATTTTTATTTCTTTTTTTTATTAGTTTTAGGTATACAAAGCAACATAATAGACTTTGAAACCCCTCATAAAGTGATAGTCCAACCCTCAAGCTACTACCCCTCTGACATCTTATACAGCTGTTAAAATACCATTGACCATCTTTTTATGTTTTACTCCATATCCTGTGACTATATATGCCTACATATTCAGTTAAAGTTGGTTTCAATATTATTCTACTTCAGTTTCCTGTGTATAATGCATAGGTCAGGCATCTACACAGTCTATGATGTGATCCCCCTGATAAGTCCAGTGCCCCTCTTGCACCTTACAGGATCATTGTTGATTATAGTCCCCATTCTGTATTAACTATCAATTCATATTTTTTATTGCCTTCAACTTTTTCACCCTGACCCCAACCCAATTACCATCTATCACCCTGATAGATCTAGTACCAATCTGGCAGCATGCCTGGTTATTACAATATTATTGACTATATTCCTTATGCTATACCATACATCCCCATGACTACTGTATAACAACCAATTTGTATTTCTTAATCTTGTCCCCTTTCACTCATCCTTAACCACCCTCCCATTGTAAAGAAGTTCCTCTGAGATTCCTTGTAATAGTTGTTTGATGATGATGAACTCCTTCACGTTCTTCTTGTCTGGGAAGCTCTTTATCTGTCCTTCAATTCTAAATGACATCCTTGCTGGGTAGAGCAATCTTGATTGTATGTCATTGCTTTTCATCACTTGGAATATTTCCTGCCACTCCCTTCTTGCCTGCAAGGTTTCTGTTGAGAAATCAGCTGCTAGTCTCATGGGGGCTCCCTCATAGGTAACCAAATGCTTTTCTCTTGATCCTTTTGTTTTTTTTAAAGATTTTATTGGTATTGTGGGAGGGGAACAGCCTTGGGAATTGGGGAAGGGGAACAGTGTTGGGAAATCGAGGAAGGGGAACAGACAAGTTGCTGTCCTTTTGTTCTTCAGTGTAGTTGTGGAGGACATCGCTTCACTGGCCCATGTTGGTATTGTGATTGTTGGGCACTTTCTGGCTGAGGCATATCAGTCACCTGCCATTGGACAGCCACTCACGGTGGCTCATGGCAGCTCACACTGGCTGCCAGCCACTACGGTAGCTTAGGGCAGCCCACTACAACCCCACTGCTGCCTACAACTTTGCTGGTGACTCATGGCCGCCCAGCTCCAGGTCTAGCTGTTGTTCACCATCTTAGCTGTAGAGGGCACAGCCTCATTGGACCTCATATGGGATCCAAACTGGGGCCCAGCTGCTCAGAGCTGGCACTCCCAAGCCAACTCCTAACCAACGTGCCACTCAGCCGGCCCTCTTGCTGTTTTTAAGGTTTTCTCTTAGTCATTAACTTTTGGCATTTTAATTATGTGTCCTGGTGTTGTCCTCTTTGGGTTTATCTTCTTTGGGATTCTCTGTGCACTTCTTGGGCTTGTATGTCTATTTCTTTCACTAGGTTAGGGAAGTTTTCTGTCATTATTTGTTCAAATAGGTTTTCGATTCCTTGCTCTCTGTCTTCTTCTTCTGGTACCTTGGTAATGTGAATGTTGGTGTGCTTCATATTGTCCCAGAGGTCCCTTAAACTCATCTCAATTTTTTTTATTTTTATTTTTTTTCAGCTTTTCTTGCTGTTCATGTTGGGTGTTTTCTGCTACCTTATCTTTGACATAGTTGGTTGGATCCTCTGCTTCATGTAATCTACTGTTGATTCCCTGTAATATATGCTTCATTTATGTTATTGTAGCCTTTATTTCTCACTGTTTCTTTTTTATGGTTTCCATCTTACTTTGTATGCTTCCTATCTTTCTGTTGAAGTTCTCACTGAGATCATTGAGCATTCTTATAACCATTGTTTGCAACTCTGTGTCTGATAGATTGCTTATCTCTATTTCACTTAGGTCTTTTTCTGGAGATTTGTTCCGTTCTTTCATTTGGGACGTTTCTTTGTCTCACCATTTTGGATACCACCCTGTGTTTGTTTCTGTGTATTAGGTAGAGCTGCTATGTCTTCTGTTCTTAGTAAAATGGCCTTATGTAGTAGGTTTGCTGTGGGGTTCAGTGGCGCAGTCTTTCTGGTAACCTGAGCCACATACTTCAGGTTTTTTCCTTGTGTGGGTTGTGTGTGCCTTCCTCTTGTAGTTGAGCCTTGGTTAATAATTGCATATCAATGGGAGGGACAGACCCTTAGGCTCACTGGTTGTGAGGACTGGACTTGACTATGGTGGAAGGCTTGTTGTGCAGAGGCTGTTCCTAGGGAGCAGGATCTGTCTCAGTAGGACTCTGGTGCCTGTCTAATATGCCCCTTGGGTGTGTCGTACTTGGAGTTGCTGGATGATGCTCCAGCTTGTTTTGAAGTTGGCCACTGGGGGTGCCAGCCCCAGGATCACTTAGGAGGGGCTCCACTATAGGTCTACTTCAGCTACAACCTGTGTCTCACGTGAGGCCACCCTGTGGGAACCAGAAAGAAATCCTCAGATAGCTGCCACCCACGCTGTGCTTGGAAGCAACTCGAGCAGCCAAGCCTCAAACCAAGGCCAGCTGTCACTAGTGCCGGCTTAAGGGTGCTCAGCCAGTGAGGTACAGGACATGCTCAAGCCAGGTGCTGCATGTCTGGGTTCTGTGTATCTAGGAAAATCTGTGGCTTGAGTCAAGGGAGGCAGTCTGCATGAAAAAGCCACTGAAAGCAGCCTGTGTGTGCCCAAAAGTTGAGCAGGGCATGGTAAATGAATGGCAGAGACTTAGCTATGGCGACTGCCTATGTCCACACACTGGAAAGGGAAAGGGCTCAACAAAGAAACAATGACCTCCACCAACTCCCCAATCCAGGAGAAAGCCCCTGTCCCAAGACAGAGAACTCCCTTTCCCACCATATGTCCCTGCTACCATTCCAGCTACTGCCCCAGTGCTGGAGCTCTGAGTGAGTGATTCCATTAGTGGGTAAGTCTGTGTACAGTCCCTTTGAAAGGGGCACCTGTGAGTGCAGCTGCAATGAGTCTCATTCAGTCACAATCTCTGCTGTTTTTCAAAACCAGAAATTATGAGGACATCTCTCTCCAGCACTGGAACCCTGGGCTGGGTTGGGTCTGGGACCCCTCGCTCCTCTAGGGGAAGGGGGGAACCCCCACAGCCAAAAGAGCTGTCCCAATCTTCAGTGGACACATAAGGGTGTGGGACCAGTCTGTTCCACGTCTCTACCCTTCCTACCAGTCTGGAACAGGCTTCTTCTGCATGCCCTTAGTTGAAAGTCTTCAGCTTGATTTTAAGAGGTTCTCAATAACGGTTGTTTTGTAGATTAGTTGTAATTTTGATGTGGTTGTGAGAGAAGGTAAACACAGCATTTACCAACTGCAACATCTAGGTTGTCTCTATGGAGTATATATATCTTTACAGACAAATGTTTTCATATGTTTGGGGTAGATACCCAGGACAGGAATTGTGGGGTCATATGGCAATTCTATTCTTAATTTTTTGAGGAACCTCCACATTGCCTTCCATAATGGCCGCACCAATCCACATTCCCACCAACAGTATATGAGGGTTTATTTTTCTCCAACACCTCTCCAACGCTTGGTATTATTTGTCTTGTTGATGACATTCTAACTGCTGTGAGGTGATATCTCATTGTGGTTTTGATTTTCATTGCTCTAATAGTTAATGAAGTTGAGAAATTTTTAATTTAAATGTATTGGGGTGGAAATGATCAACGAAACTGCATAGGTTTCTAGTGTACAATTCTATAATACATCATGTATATATTACGTTATGTGTTCACCACCCAGAGTCAGTTGTCCTTCCATTACCATATATTTGACCCTCTTTACCCTCTTCTACCATCCTCCCTTCCCTTCACCCTCTGGTAACTACTAAACTGTTGTTTGTGTCTATGAGTTTTTATTTATTTATCTGTGTGTCTTGTTCCTTTATTGCCTTCAGTTTTATATCCCACATATGAGTGAATGCATATGTTTCTCGACTTGTTCTGTCTTGTTTCACTTACCATAATAATTTCAAGATCCATACACATTATAGCAAGTGGAAGTATTTCATCTTTTCTTATGAAAGAGTAGTAGTCCATCGTGTATATATACCACATCTTCTATTTTTTATTCTTTCATTCTTTTATTGTGAAATAAACGTTTTTTAAAAAATTAGATTCAGGTGTACAACACAGTGCAATAGTGATACTTTTTACCCCTCAAAGTGACAACCCCCTCCCCCAATTCGCCACCCTACTCCCCCCCCCATAGCATACATATCTCTTACAATTCCTTTGACTCCCACAGTATAATCCACATCCCGTGACAATCTATATAATCAATTACAGTTGGCATACAATATTATACAACATCAGTTTTAGGTATACAGTGCAGTGATCAAGCAAGCCTCTATTCTATCTTTACCACATCTTCTTTATCCAATCATCTATCAAAGAACACTTTGGTTGTTTCCAAATCCTGGCCACCATAAACAATGCTGTAATGAACATTGCAGTACGTACATCTTTACAGGTAAAGATTTTTTTTGGTAGATACTCAGGAAAGAGTTTGCTGGGTCATATGGTAATTTTATTTAACTTTGGGAGGAACTTCCATACTGTTTTCCATAGTTGCTCTACCAATTTACATTCTCACCAAAGTGTATGAAGGTTTATTTTTCTCCACAGCCTCTCCAGCACTTGTTATTATTTGTCTTGTTGATGATAGCAATTCTAGCAGGTGTGAGGTGATATCTCATTGTGGGTTAGACTTGCATTTCCCTAATAGCTACTGAAGTTGAACATTTTTAGATATACCTGTTGGCCATTTGTATATCTTCTTGAGAGAAGTTTCAGTTCAGTCCTCTGCTCATTTTTTAATTGGATGTTTTGTCTTTTTGTTGTTGACTTATATGAGTTCCTTATACATTTTGGGGATTACCCCTTATTGGACACATTGCTTGCAAATATTTTCTCTCATTTGGTTGGTTGTCTCCTTGTTTGGTTGCTAGATTTTTTTGGGTTTTTTATTTTTTTGCTGTGCAGAAGGTTTTTAGTTTAATATACTCCCATATATTTTAGCTTTTACTTTCCTCGCCTTTGAAGTCAAATTCATAAAATCCTCTTTGAAGCTAAGGTTCATAAGTTTAGTACTATGCTTTCTTCTATGCAGTTTATTGTTTCAGGTCTTATGTTAGGTCTTTGATACATTTTGAGTTAATTTTTGTATATAGTGACCAATAGTAGTCTAGTTTAATTCTTATACATGTTACTTTCCAATTTTCCCACAATCATTTATTGAAAAGGTTTTCTTTTCTCCATTGTATGTTCTTGGCTCCTTTGTAAAAAATTATCTGTCCAGATGGTTCCGGTAAGATGGCGGAATAAACAGACGATTTCCCAATGGCATCTCAGGATCACATCAAAATTACAAATAATTTTACAACATTTAACCTCGGAAGTCCCCTGAACAATAGATGAACAGAAACTCTAAATGAAGGACATAAAGAGGAGGCCACGTCAAGTCCGGTAGGAGGGGCGCAGATGAGAGAGGGCGAGCCCCGTGAGGGATGCCCCAGCTGTGGGGAGGCTTCTCCGGTTGGGGGAGAGACCCTCCATACTCACACTGAGCTCACCAGCCCAGAGTTGCTTTGCCAGGAAGAGGAGTTCTATGATAGCACACAGTAGAAATTAGTGAGGACTCTCTTTGCTCGGTTCGGTGAGGCTGAGGGCGGCTGAAGAACCAGTGGGGCAGGCACATGGGTTCGCTCACTGGTGAGCACTCACCCGGTTCCTGTTGGAGGAAGTAGCTTTGTGAACCAGGTCTAGGAGCCTGTGGGGAAAGACTGAACTGAGCACCTTTGCTGCAGAAGCTGGAGGTTTTGGGACCATTGATCCCCTGGTGTGGAGCTTGCACACAAGCAGTGTACAGGAGGCCACCATATTTTCAGGGTTGGGCCCTCCCACAGAGGGTCAGATCCAGGATCCCATTGGTCTGGTGAAATTGGCGCAGTACTGAGTGCATGCATGCATGCATGCGCATGTGGCCTTGGATTCCCACCCTCTGCCCTGCTTGTGCTGTGTAGCCAGGGAAACACAGGGCGGGTGCTCTCCAGCTGCATCAATCTGTTCACTGAGACTCAGGAGTGTGCATGCCGCCATGGGTCCCCACTCTCCACACTGTTTTTGCAGAGTTGTCAGGATGGGGATTGGCTGTTGGGCTGCTTAGCCTTATCTGTGAGCAGTTGATTGGGACAGGCTGAGATGGGGAGTTTTCCTGAGAGTGTTGGGCAGGGAGCTGTCCACCTGCATGATCTGATCGATGCTTTCCTAGTGAGTTTGTGTGGACTGATTGCTGGTGCAGAGTGCATGCCGCTCTGACTTGGTGGGGACGACGGACCACGTAAAGTGGTGCCATGGGGGCCTACCCCACCCATCTAGAGCTGTATTGCCAGAGGCACCCTGTGCTCGTGGTGTGTGGCCCACATATCCACAGGCCACAGAGGGTTTTTTTCTTGCAGTAGTAGGCAACCTGCAACAACCTGTGAAGACTTTTTTTTTGGTAATTAGCATGGTTCCAGAGCACACAGAAGCTAATTGTGGAAAGCACACTGCAAGTCTGAGAGGGAGGCCAGAGCTTAACAGGTTAAGTTTTTCCCCCTAATAGCTGGTGCTGAGTCTCCCAGAGACTTTATTGCTGAGCAAGTGTTCTGCAGATTAAAGAGGATGGAGAGCCTCCCCACCTCTTTTTTTATTTTATTTTTCTCCTTTCTAAGTGATCTATCTAATACATTGAAGCATTCACAGAATGACAGCCAGAATGAAGAAACAAAGAAACATGTCAGAAGAAAAGGTCACAAGAAAACTCTAGAAATGGAATTAAATGAAACAGAGGTATCCAAACTTTCAAAGACAGAGTTTAGAACACTGATGATAAGAATGTTTAAGGAACTTAGTGAGGACATAAAGAAGGATAGGGAAACCATAAAAAACAACCTATTAGAACTAAAGAATGCAATAACTGAAATGAAGAACACACTCGAAGGAATCACCAGTAGAATAGATGAAGCGGAGGAGCGGATCAGAGAATTAGAAGACAAAATAGCAGAAATCACCCAGCTGGAACAACAAAAGAAAAAAGAACAAAAAAGGATGAAAATAGTTTAAGAGATCTCTGGGACAACGTGATATGCAACAACAAATGTGTCATAGGAATACCAGAAGGAGAAGAAAGAAGCAAGGGATTGAGAATATATTTAAAGAAATAATGACTGAAAACTTTCTTACCCTGGTGAAGGAAATTGACATACAAGCCCAGGATGTGCAGAGAGTTCCAAACAGGCTGAATCCAAACAGGCCCACACCAAAACACATAATAGTTAAAATGGCAAAGCTTAAAGACAAAGACAGAATCCTAAAAGCAGCAAGAGAAAGACAGCAGGTTACATACAAAGGAACTCCTATAAGACTTACATCTGACTTTTCTTCAGAAATTCTGCAGTCCAGAAGGGAATGGCAGGAGATATTCAAAGTGACACAAAATAAAGGTCTACAACCAAGATTGCTCTACCCAGCATGGCTATCATTTAAAATTGAAGGAGAGATAAAAAGCTTCTCAGAAAATAATAAGCTTAAGGAGTTCGTTACCACCAAGCCAGCATTGTAGAAAATGTCAAAACTGCTTTTCTAAATAGAAGGAAGGGGAAAACAAGCTAACCCAGGAAGACAAGAAATACAAATAACAAAATGTCAATAAATATGCACCTATCAGTAATCACTTAAAATGTGAATGGGCTAAATGCTCCAATTCAAAGACACAGAGTGGGGCCAGTCGAGTGGCGCGGTGGTTAAGAACTGGTTTGGGATGCCTGCGGCCCTGATTTGGATCTCACATTAGAGGGCCAGTGACACTGCCCTCAAAAAAAAAAAGACACAAAGTGGCTGAGTGGATAAGAAAGCAGGACCCATGCATATGCCTTCTACAAGACACTCATCTCTGATTAAAAGACACACACAGACTGAAAGTAAAGGGATGGCATAAGATATTTCATGCAAATGGAAATGAGAAAAAAGCTGGAGTAGCAATACTTATTTCAGAAGAAATACACTGTAAAATGAATAGTACAATAAAAGACAAAGAGGGCACTACATCATAATAAAGTGATCAATTCAACAAGAGGACATAACCCTAGTAAACATCTATGCACCCAATATAGGAGCTCCTAAGTATATAAAACAAATTTTGACAGACATAAAGGCAGAGATCAACAGTAACATTATCGTAGTAGGGGACTTCAACACCCCGTTGTCACTAGTGGAAAAATCCTTCAGTCACAAAATCAACACGGACATAGTGGCCTTAAATGACACTTTAAACCAGCTGGATTTAATCGATATTTTTAGAGCATTTCACCCCAAAGCTACAGAATATACATTCTTTTCAAGTGCACATGGAACATTTTCCAAGATACACCACATGTTAGGCCACAAAACAAGACTCAACAAATTTAAGAAGATTGAAATCATATCAAGCGTCTTCTCTGACCACAATGCTATGAAATTGAAAATCAACTATAAGAAGAAATCTGGAAAGCTTAAAAAAATACATAGAGGCTAAATAACATGCTACTAAATAGTGAGTGGGTCAAAAATGAGATCAAGGAGGAAATCAAAAGATACCTCGAGACAAATGAAAATGAAAACCACATGACCCAAAATCTCTGGGTTGTACCAAAAGCAGTCCTAAGAGGGAAGTTCATAGCAGTGCAAGCCTACCTAAAGAAGGAAGAATAAGCTCAAATCAAGAGACTCTCATTACACCTAAGGGAACTGGAAAAAGAACAACAAAACAAGACTAAATGGAGTATAAGGAGGAAATAATAAAGACCAGAACAGAAATAAATGAAATAGAGAACAACAACAACAAAAAAAACAATACGAAAAATCAATGAGGGCTAGCTGAGTGGCGCAGTGGTTGGGTGCTGGCTTGGGAAGCCAGCAATCCCAGTTCGGGTCCCACATGTGAGGGCCAGTGACACTGCCCTAAAAAAAAAATAAAGGAAGATCAATGACACCAATAGTTGTTTTTGTTTTTTGTTTTTGTTTTTTTTAAAGATTTTATTGGGGAATTGGCAGAGGGGAACAGTGTTGGGGAATCGGGGAAGGGGAACAGACAAGTTGCTGTCTTTTTGTTCTTCAGTTTAGTTGCGGAGGATGTTGCTTCACTGTTGGTATCGTCATTGCGCTCTTCCCGGATGAGGCAGATCGGTCGCTGGCCTCTGGATGTCGCTCACCGCGGCTATTGGCAGCTCATGCTTGGCTGCCAGCCGCTCACGCTGGCTGCGGGCCACTCACTGTAGCCTATGGCAGCCCACTGCAGCAGGGGCTGCAGCCCACACCATCACTGGGGCTCGCACAGCCCAGCTCCAGGTGGAACTGTTGTTAGCCGTAGAGGGCAGTGTCACTGGCCCTCATGTGGGATCCGAACCGGGGCCGCTGGCATCCCAAAACCAGCGCTTAACCAATGCGCCACTCGGCTGACCCCAGTTGTTTTTTTTTTTTAACAGATAAACAAAATCGACAAACCCTTAGCCAGACTAACCAAGAAAAAAGAGAGAGAGGACCCAAATTAATAAAATCAGAAATGAAAGAGAAGTGACAACAGATATGACAGAAATACAGAAAATCTTAAGAAAAAACTATGAGCAACTATATGCTAACAAATTCGACAATCTGGAAGAAAT
The DNA here is from genome assembly GCA_033961575.1 of Aselliscus stoliczkanus. Classification (NCBI taxonomy): domain Eukaryota; kingdom Metazoa; phylum Chordata; class Mammalia; order Chiroptera; family Hipposideridae; genus Aselliscus; species Aselliscus stoliczkanus. The sequence continues at coordinate 77,762,518 of CM066737.1, forward strand.
GGATAAATTTTTAGAAACATACAATCTACCAAGTCTGAACCAAAAAGAAACAGAAACTCTGAACAGACCGATTAATGACAAAGAAATTGTATCAGTAATCATCAATCTTCCAACAAACAAAAGCCCTGGACCAGATGGCTACACAGGTGAATTTTACAAAACGTTCAAAAAATAAGTAATACCTATTCTCCTCAAACTATTCCACAAAATCCAGAAGGAGGGAAGGCTGTCAAAGTCTTCCTATGAAGCCACTATCACCCTGATTCCTAAGTCAGACAAAGTTATTACAAAAAGGAAAAACTCAGGCCAATATTCCTAATGAACAGAGAGTCAAAAATTCTCCACAAAATACTAGCAAACCGAATTCAGCATCTCATTAAAAAGATCATACAGGGGCTTCCCATAAAATGGCAGAATAGACAGACGCTCTGCTATCTACCTCCCAGGATCACACCAAAATTACAAACAATTTATACAACATTCAACTCCAGAGGTCCCCGGAACACTAGATGAACAGAATGACTAAACGAAGAACTTAAAGAGGAGGCCACGTCAAGTCTGGTAGGAGGGGTGGAAACGAAAGAGGGCGAACCCCGTGAGGGAAGCCCCAGCTGTGGGGAGGCTCCTCCAGTTGGGAGATAGAACCTCCGGCCACACACCATGCTCACCAGCCCAGAGTTCCTTTGCTGGGAAGAGGAGTTCCACGATAGCTGACAGTAAATTAGTGAGGACTCTCTTTGTTCAGCTCGGTGAGGCTGAGAGTGGCTAGAGAATCAGTGGGGTTGGCACACGGGCTTGCTCGCCAGTGAGCTCTTACCTGGTTCTGGTGGAGGGAGTACCTGTGTGAGCCAGGCCCAGGAGCCTCCGGGGACGGACTGAACTGAGCACCTTTGGTACAAAAGCTGGAGGCTCTTGGACTGTTGTTCCCATGGAGTGGAGCCTGCATGTGAGTGGTGTAGGGAGGGCGCCATTTTGTCGGGCCTGGGCCCTTCCACGGAGGATCAGGTATGAGACCTCATTGGTCTGGAGGAATTGGCTCAGAAGTGAGTGTGTGCGTGTGCACGCATGCAGCCTTGGATCCCCACCCTGCACCCGCCTTATACGGTGTTGCCAGGGACACGCTGGGGGCGTGCCCTCCGGCTCCAACAGGCTGCCCACTGAGACCTGGGAGTGCACGAGCCACCTGTGATCCCCACCCTCTGCATGGCTTGTACTGCGTTGCCAGGGAAATGCCTGGTGGGAGTGCTCCGGCTCCATCAGCCTGCTCACTGAGATGCAGGAGTGCGCAAGCCACCTCGGGTCCCCGCTCTCCACACTGCACTTGCAGAGTTGCCAGGCTGGTGATTGGTTGTCGGGCTGCTCAGCCTGATCTGCGAGCAGCTGATTGGGACCGGTTGAGACTAGGAGTTTTCCTGGGAGTGTTGGGCCATGAGCTGTGTGCCTGTGTGATCCAGCCAGGGCTCTCCTGGTGATCTATCTAATACATCAAACCAATCCCAGAGCAACAGCCAGAATGGGGAAACAAAGAAAGATGTCACAAGTAAAAGATCAGAAGTAACCTCTAGAAATGGAACTAAATGAAACAGAAGGATCCAACCTATCCGAGACAGAGATTAGAACACTGATGACAAGAATGTTTAAGGAACTTAGCGAGGACATAAAGAAGGATAGGGAAACCATAGAAAACAACCTATTAGAACTAAAGAATGCAATAACTGAAATGAAGAACACACTCGAAGTAATCACCAGTAGAGTAGATGAAGCAGAGGAGCGAGAGGGTCAGCGTTTTAGAAGATAAAATAGCAAAAATCACCCAGTTGGAACAACAAAAAGACCAAAGAATGAAAAACAATTAAAACAGTTTAAGAGCCCTATGGGACAAGGTGAAACACAACCATCCTTGAATTATAGGAATACCAGAAGGAGAAGAGAAGAAGCAAGGGGTTGAAAATGTATTTGAAAAAATAATGACTGAAAACTTCCTTACCCTGGTGAAGGAAATCAACATACATGCTCAGGAAGTGCAGAGGGTTCCAAACAAGCTCAACCCAAACAGGTCCACAACAAGACACATCATAGTTAAAACGGCAAAGGTTAAAAACAGAGAAAGAATCCTAGAGGCTGTAAGAGAAAGACAGCAGGTTACATACAAAGGAACTCCTGTTAGAATAACAGCTGACTTGTCTACAGAACCTCCACAGGCCAGAAGGGAGTGGCAGGAGATATTCAAAGTGACACTAAATAAAGGCCTACAACCAACATTGCTCTACCCAGCACGGCTATCACTTAAAATTGAAGGAGAAATAAAGAGCTTCTCAGAAAAGAATAAGCTGAAGGAATTCATTACCACCAAGACAGCCTTGCAAGAAATGTTAAAAGGGCTTTTTTAACAAAAGAAAGGGGTAAACAAGCTAACCAGGAAGACCAGGAATACAAATAACAAAATGGCAATACATATGCACCTATCAATAATCATTTTAAATGTGAATGGGCTAAATGCTCCAATCAAAAGACAGAGAGTGGCTAAGTGGATAAGAAAATAGGACAAATGTAAATGCTGTTTACAGATGGAATAAGATATTTCATGCAAATGGAAATGAGAAAAAAAAAACTGGAGTGCCAATACTTATTTTGGACAAAATAGAATTTAAAATGACTACAATAAGAGACAAAGAAGGGCACTATAACTCTAATAAACAACTATGCACCCAACATAGGAACTCCCAATTACATATAACAGATTTTGACAGACATAAAGACAGAGATCAGCAGTAACACTATCATAGTAGGGGACTTCAACACCATTGTCACCAGTGAACAGACCCTTTAGACAGAAAATCAAAACAGAAAGAGGGGCCTTAAATGATAGTTTAGACCAGCTGGACTTCGTTGATATTTTTAGAGCATTTCACCCTGAAAAAACAGAATATATATTCTTCTCAAGTACACATGGGACATTTTCCAAGATAGACCATGTTAGGCCACAAAACAAGTCTCAGTAAATTTAAGAAGATTGAAGTCATATCAAGCAGATATAAAGGAAAAACTGGTGGTTGCTGGCTGGGAGGGAGTGGGGAAGAAGGAGAGGGGGAAGATTTTGGACAGCGTACGTGGGACTACAATGTTGCTGCAGGGATATTGGGACAGTTCTGGGAGTGTAATTGATAATGTTGCAAAGATACTATTATGTTGCGTGAAATAAGTCAGTTGGAGAAGGAAAGGTACCATGTGATCTCACTTGTGTGTGGAGTCTGAAGAGCTGAGTGAACGATCAAAGTAAACAGACTCCTGGATGTAGAAGAAAAACTGAGAGTTGCTAGTTGGGAGGGGGTGGGGATGGGCGGGAAGGGGAAGGGATTAGTCAGCATAAATAGAGAACTACAATATTGCTACAGGGATATGAAACACAGTTCGGGAATATAATGTTGTAAAAATTTGGTGGCGTGTCAGATAGTCACATGTCTTGTTAGGGAGACCACTTCATGGATGGCGTAGAGGCTTGATAACTGCACTTTACACCAGAAGCTGATGTGATATAGTATTGTATGCCAACTGTAACTGAATATGTGGATGCTCATGGGATGTGGAGTATACTATAGAGGGGAGTCAGGGGAGTTGTGATAGATATGTATGATATGGGGGGAGAGGGGTGGCGAACTGTGGGAGGCGGTTTGTCACTTTTGGGGGTAAAAAGTATAACTATTGCATTGTGTTGTACGCCTGAAACTAACTAACTAACTAACTAAATAAATAAATAAATAAATAAATAAATAAATAAATAAATAAAATATAAAAGACAGAGAGTGGCTGAGTGGATAAGAAAATAGGACAAATGTATATGCTGTTTACAGATGGAATAAGATATTTCATGCAAATGGAAATGAGAGAAAAGAAAAGCTAGTGTGCCAGTACTTATTTTGGACAAAATAGACTTTAAAATAACTACAATAAAAGACAAAGAAGGGCACTATAACCCTAATAAACATCTATGCACCCAACATAGGAACTCTTAATTACATATAACAGATTTTGACAGACATAAAAACAGAGATCAACAGTAACACTATCATAGTAGGGGACTTCAACACCCCACTGTCACCAATGGACAGACCTTTTAGATAGAAAATCAACACAGAAAGAGGGGCCTTAAAGGACACTGTAGACCACCTGGACTTCGTTGATATTTTTAGAGCATTTCACCCCAAAACACAGAATATACATTCTTCTCAATTACACATGGCACATTTTCCAAGATAGACCATGTTAGGCCACAAAACAATCTCAGTAAATTTAAGAAGATTGAAGTTATATCAAGCGGATATAAAGGAAAAACTGATGGTTGCTGGCTGGGAGGGAGTGGGGATGAGGGAGAGGGGGAAGGTTTTGGACAGTCTAGGTGGGTGACTACAATGTTGCCGCAGGGATATGGGGGCAGTTCTGGGAATGTAATTGATAATGTTGTGAAGAGACTATTATGATAAGTGAAATAAGTCAGTTGGAGAAAGACAAGTACCATATGATCTCACTTATATGTGGAATCTGAAAAACTGAATGAACGAGCAAAGTAAACAAACTCATAGATATAGAGGAAAAACAGGGTTGGTAGTTGGGAGGGAGGTGTGGATAAGGGGGTAGGGGAAGGGATTAGAGAGCATAAATAGACAACTACAATATTTCCACAGGGATATGAAACTGAGTTTGGGGAATATAATAATGTTGTAAAAATTTTGTGCCATGTCAGAGAGTCACATGTCTTGTTAGGGAGACCACTTCATCACTTCATGGATGGATTAGAGTCTTGATCACTGCACTGTACACCTGAAGCTGATGTTGTATAATATTGTATGCCAACTGTAACTGAATATATAGATAGTCATGGGATGTGGAGTGTACTGTGGAAGGGAGTCAAAAGAATTGTAAAAGATATGTATGATATGGGAGGGAGAGTGGGTGGCGAACTGGGGGACGGGGTATGTCACTTTGGGGGGCAAAAAGTATAACTATTGCACTGTGTTGTACACCTGAAACTAATTTTTTGTAAAAAATGTTTATTTCACAATAAAAGATTTTAAAAAAAAAGATCATACAGCACGATCAAGTAGTATTCATTCCTGGTATGCAAGGTTGGTTCAATATCCACAAGTCAATTAATGTAATACATCACATTAAAAAAACAAAGAATAAAAATCATATGATCCTATCAATAGATGTAGAAAAAGCATTTGATAAAATCCAACAGCCATTTATGATAAAAACTCCTAGCAAAGTGGGAATAGTGGGATCATATTTTAACATAATAAAGACCATATATGATAAGCCCACAGCAAACATCATACTCAATGGGGAATGGCCAAAAGCTTTCCTTAAGATCAGGAACAAGACAAGGTTGCCTACTTTTACCACTTCTATTTAACATAGTTCTGGAAGTTCTAGCCACAGGATAAGACAAGAAAATGAAATAAAAGGCATCCAAATTGGAAAAGAGGAAATAAAATTATCCTCATATGCAGATGACATGATACTATATAGAGAGAATCCCAAAGACTCCACCAAAAATCTGCTAGAACTGATAAACGAATTTGGTAAGGTAGCAGGATACAAAATTAATATTTAACACTCAGTTGTATTTGTATACACCAAAAAACACTATCAGAATAAGATATTAGGAAATCAATCCCTTTTACATTTGCTTCAAAAACAGCAAAATATCTAGGAATCAATTTAACTAAAGAAGTAAAAGACCTGTACTCAGAAAATCATGAGACACTGAAGAGAAAAATCAAAGAAGATACAAATAAATGGAAATAAATACCATTTTCATGGATGGGAAGAATTAATATAGTTAAAATGTCAATACTACCTAAAGCAATATATAGATTCAATGCAATTCCAATCAAACTACCAAGGAGATTTTTCTCAGAAATAGAACATAGAATCCTGAAATTTATTTGGAACCACAAAAAACCTCGAATAGCCATGGCTATCCTGAGAAATAAGAACAAAGTGGGAGGTATCACACTACCTGACATCAAAACATACTACAAGGCTACAGTAGTCAAAACAGTATGGCACTGGCATAAAAACAGACACATAAAACAATGGAACAGAATAGAGAGCCCAGGAATAAACCCATCTATATACGGTCATTTAATCTATGATAATGGAAGCAAGAATTTACACTGGAGTAAAGATAGTCTATTTAATAAATGGTGCAGGGAAACTTGGACTGATTGACAAGTGCAGAAAAATGAAAATGGAATACCTACTTACACCATATACGAGAATAAACTCAAAATGGATTAAAGACTTAAATGTAAAACCTGATCATAAAACTCTTAAAAGAAAACACAGGGACTAAGTTTGCAGAAATTACCCTGAGTAATATTTTTACTGATGTATTCCCGTGGGCAAGGGAAATAAGAGAAAAAATGAACATATGGGATTACATCAAACTTAAAAGTTTTTTCACAGCAAAGGAAATCATCAAAAAAATAAAAAGGCAGCCTACTGAATGGGAGAAGATATTTGCCAATGATATATCTGATAAGGGGTTGATATCCAAAATTTATTAACACTCATGAAACTCAACACCAAAGAAACAAACAAACCAATTAAAAAATGGGCAGAGGATATGAAGAGGCATTTCTCCATAGAGGATATACACATGGCCAACAGGCATATAAAAAAATGTTCAACCTCACTAATAATCAGAGAAATGCAAATAAAATCCACAATGAGACACCACCTCACTCCAGTCAGAATCGCTATCATCAAAAAATGAAAAAAAAAGTCCTGGCGAGGGTGTGGAGAAAAGGGAACCCTGGTGCACTGTTGGTGGGACTGCAAATTGGTGCAGCCATTATGGAAATCAGTATGGAGGTATCTCAAAAAACTGGAAATGGAACTGCTGTATGACCCAGCAATTCCACTCTTGGGTATCTACCCAGAGGAATACAAGACGCTAGTTCGAAAAAAATATATGCACCCCTATGTTTATTGCAGCGCTATTTACAGTAGCCAAGACTTGGAAACAACTGAAATGCCCATCAGTAGATGACTGGAATAAGAAACTGTGGTACATTTATACAATGGAGTATTACTCTGCTATAAAGAAGAATGAAATCGTACCATTTGCAACGATATGGATGGACCTAGAAACTATTATGTTAAGTGAAATAAGTCAGTTGGAGAAAGGCAAATATCGTATGCTCTCACTAACGTGGAATTTGATAAACTGAATGAATGAGCAAAGGAAACAAAAACAGTCTCCTAGATATAGAGCAAAAACAGGATTGCTAGTTGAGAGGGGTGTGGGGATGAGTGGGAAGGGTAAGGGATTAGACAGCATAAATAGGTGACTACAGTATTGTCACAGGGATATGAAAGACTGTTCAGGGAATATAATAATGTTCTAAAAATTTTGTGGGGTGTCAGATGGTCACATGTCTTGTTAGTGAGACCACTTCATGGATGGAGTAGAGCCTTGATTACTGAACTGTATACCTGATACTGATGTTGTATAATATTTTATGCCAACTGCAACAGAATATATAGTCATGGGATGTGGATTATATGGTGTAAGGAAGTCAAAGGAATTGTAATAGATAGTATGGTATGCGGGGAGGAGTGTGGTGGACAATTGGGCGTGGGGGGTTGTCACTTTGTGGGGTAAAAAGTATAATTATGGCACTGTGTTTTACCACTGAAGCTAATTTTAAAAAAATAAAAAATAAAACCACTACCAACAAGAAAAAAAAAATTAGTTTCAGGTTTACAACACAGTGCCATAGTTATACTTTTTACACCTCAAAGTGACAACACATCCCCTCCATTCACCCGCCCCACTCCACCCACAATTTCATGCATATCTATTACAATTCCATTGACACAACTGCCACACTATACTCCACTTTACATGTATATATATATATGAATATATATATATATTCAATTATAGTTGACATACAATATTATACAACATCAGTTTCAGGTGTACAGTGTAGTGATCAAGCCTCTACACCATCCATGAAGTGGTCTCCCTAACAAGACATGTGACCATCTGACACCCTACAAAATTTTTACAACATTATTAATTATATTCCCCAAACTGTCTTTAATATCCCTGTGATAATATTGTAGTTACCTATTTGTGCTGTCAAATCCTGCCCCCTTCTCGCACATCCCCACCAGACTCCCAACTAGCATCCATCAATTTTTCCTCTGTATCTCTGAGACCATTTCTGTTTACTTTGCTCGTTCATTCAGTTTTTCAGATTTAAGTGAGATCATTAGTATTTGTCTTTCTCTGACTGACTTATTTCACTTAACATAATAGTCTTTAGGCACCCCCCCATATCATTGCAAATGTTACGATTTCATTCTTTATAGCTGAATAATGCTCCATTGTACAAATGTACCAGTTTCTTAATCCAGTAGTCCACAGATGGGCATTTCGGTTGTTTCCAAGTCTTGGCTATTGTAAATAGCGCTGCAATAAACATAGGGATGCATATATTTTTTTTCAAATTATTGTCTTGGGTTTCTCTAGATAGATACCCAAGAGGGGAATTGCTAGGTCATAAGGGAGTTCCATTTCCAGTTTTTTGAGATACCTCCATACTGATTTCCTTAATGGCTGCACCAATCTGCAGTCCCACCAACAGTGCACCAGGGTTCCCTTTTCTCCACACCCTCGCCAGCACTTGTTGTTTGTTGCTTTATTGATGATATCCATTCTGACTGGAGTGAGGTGGTATCTCATTGTGTTTTTTTTTTTTTTTTTTTTTTTTGAGGGCAGTGTCACTGGCCCTCACATGTGGGACCTGAACTGGGGCCGCTGGCTTCCCAATCCAGCACTTAACCACCACGCCACTCAGCCAGCCCTCATTGTGGTTTTTATTTGCATTTCTCTAATGATTAGTGAGGTTTAACATTTTTTCCTATGCCTGTTGGCTCTCTGTATGTCTTCTTTAAAGAAATGCTTTTTCATATCCTCTGCCCATTTTTTAATTGATTTGTTTGTTTTGTTGGTGTTGAGTTCAATGGGTGTTTTATAAATTTTGGATATTAATCCCTAATCAGATATATCATTGAATAATATCTGCTCCCATTCAGTAGGCTCCTTTTTTGTTTTATTGATGATTTCCTTTAGTGTGAACAAACTTTTGTTGTTGTTGTTGTTGTTGTTTTTAATTTTATCTGACACATCCTGCCACCTGTTGTCAGCTCAGTGGTAGCTCAGCTCAGGCTGCACATCGAACTGCTGTTGCGCCGAGCTCAGCTCTCACTCTTGAGCGAGCTCTTAACCAACTGATCCACTCAGCAGGCTCTGAAAAAAACTTTTAAATTTCATGTAGTCCCATATGTTTTTTTTTCTTTTATTTCCCTTATGTTAGGGGCTATATAAGTAAAAATATTACTGAACATAATGTCTGCAAATTTACTCTGTATGTTTCCTTTTAGGAGTTTTATGGTTTCAGGTGTTACATTTACATCTTAAATCCATTTTGAATTTGTTCTCCTATATGGTAAGTAGGTGGTCCATTTTCATTTTTTTGCACGTTCAGTCTAAGTTTCCCAACACTATTTATTAAATAGTCTATCTCTACTCCAATGTAAAATCATGCTTCCCTTGCCATAGGTTAAATGCCCATATAAGGATACTTTTATTTCTGGGCTGTCCATTCTGTTCCATTGCTCTATGTGTCTGTTTTTGTTCCAGTACCATACTATTATTTTGTGTTTTTTTTAAAAAAGATTTTATTGGGGAATTTGGGGAGGGGAACAGTGTTGGGAAATGGGAGAAGGTGAACAGACAACTTGCTGTCCTTTTGTTCTTCAGTCTAGTTGTGCAGGACGTTGCTTCATTGGCCCATGTTGGTATTATAATTGCGCTAGGCATATCGGTTGCCGATTTCTAGACGGCCGCTTATGGCAGCTCTTGGCAACTCACACTGGCTGCTGGCCACTCACTGTAGCTTTTTTGCAGCCCACTGCAGCAGGCAATCCAGCCTAAGCAGTCACCAGCGACTCACAGTAGCACAGCTCCTGGTCAAGCGGTGGTTCACCATCTTAGCTGTAGAGGGCAGTGTCACTGGCCCTCATATGTGGGATCCGAACCCGGGCCTTGCTGCTCAGAGCTGGCATCACAAGCCAGCTCTTTACTGATGCACCACCCAGTGCCATACTGTTTTGATTACTATAGCCTTGTAGTATGATTTGATGTCAGGTAGTGTGATACCTCTCACTTTGTTCTTATTTTTCAGGTTGTCATGCATATTTGCGGTCTTTTATATAAATTTTATATAAATTTGAGGATTATATATTCAATTTCTGAGAAAAATGTCCTTGGTAATTCGATAGGAATTGCATTCAATCTATGTATTGCCTTGGGTAGTATTTACATTTTAACTATATTAATTGTTCCTATCCATGAACATGGTATGTATTTCAATTTATTTGTATCTTTGATTTCTCTCTTCAGTGTCTTATAACTTTCTGAGTACAGGTCTTTTACTTCTTTGGTTAAATTTATTCCCAAATATTTTATTGTTTTTGAAGCAATTATAAATGGGATTGATTTCCCAATTTCTTCTTCTGATAGTTTATTATTGGTGTATACAAAATGACTGATTTCTGAATATTAGTTTTGTATCCTGCTACCTCACTAAATTCATTTATCAGTTCCAACAGTTTTTTCGTGGTCTTTGGTATTCTCTCTATATAGTATCATGTCATCTGCATATAGTGACTATTTTACTTCCTCCTTTCCAATACGGATACATATTATTTCATCTCTTGTTTGATTGCTGTGGCTAGAACTTCCGAATTATGTTGAATTGAACTGGTGAAAGTGCGCAGACTTGTGTTGTTCCTGATTTTAAGGGAAAAGCTTTTAGGCTTTCTTCATTGAGTACAGTGTTTGCTGTTGGCTTATGATATATGGCCTTTATTATGTTGAGATATGAGCCCACTATTCCCACTTTGCTAAGAGTTTTTATCATAAATGGCTGCTGGATTTTGTCAAATGCTTTTTTTTTGCATGTATTGATATTATCATGTGATTTTTATTTTTCATTTTGTTAATGTGATGTATTACATTAATTGATTTGTGGACATTAAACTAACCTTGCATACCAGGAATGAACCCCAATTGATCGTGGTGTATGATCTTTCTAATGTGATGCTAAGTTCGTTTTGCTATTATTAAGTTGAGGATTTTTTCATCTATATTCATTAGGGATATAGGTCTGTAGTTTTCTTTTTTTTGTAATATCTTTGTCTGATTCTAGGGTCGGAGTAATAGCAGCCTCATGAAATGTGCTTTGGAGCTGTACATCCTTCTGTATATTTTGGAATAGTTTGAGGAGAATAGGTATTAATTCTTTTTTGAATGTTTTGTAAAATTCACCTGTGAAGCCATCTGACTTTCATTTGTTGGAAGCTTGTTGATTACTCTTTCAATATCTTGGGTGATAATCCATCTTTTCAGAGTTTCTGTTTCTTCTTGGTTCAGACTTGGTAGATTGTATGCTTCTAGAAATTTATCCATTTCTTCCAGATGGTCTCATTTTTTGGCATATAGTTCCTCGTAGTATTTTCTTAAAATTTCCTGTATTTATGTGGTATCTGTTGTCACTTCTCCTCTTTCAAATCTGATTTTATTAATTTGGTTCCTCTGTCACTTTTTCTTGGTGAGTCTGCCTAAGAGTTTGTTGATTTTGTTTATGTTTTCAAAATACCAACTCTTGGTTTCACTGATCTTTTGTATTGTTTTTTGTTCTGTATTTCATTTATTTCTGGTGTGCTGTCTGGATTTCTTCTTGTAATTGATTTCTAGTTTCATAGCATTCTGATTGGAGATGATGCTTGATATGATTTCAATATTCTTAAATTTATTGAGACTTGTTTTGGGTCCTAACATGTCTTCAATATTGGAAAATGATCCATGTGCACTTGAAAAGAATGTATATTGTGTTATTCTGTTGCTTTGGTGTGAAATGTTCTAAAAATATCAATTAATTCCAGCTGGTCTAAAGTGTCATTTCAGGCCACTGTGTCTGTGTTGGTTTTCTGTCTGGAGCATCTGTCCATTGGTGACAACAAGGTGTTGAAGTGTCCTACTACGATAGTGTTACTTTTGATCGGTGTAATTATGACTGTCAATATCTGTTTTATGTATTTAGGTGCTCCTATGTTGCGTGCATAGATGTTTACTAGGGTTATGACTTCTTGTTGGATTGATCCCTTTATTACTATGTAGTGCCCTTCTTTGTCTTTTATTGTAGTCTTCATTTTAATGTCTATTTTGTCCGAAATAAGTATTGCTACTGCAGCTTTTTCCTCATTTCCACTTGCATGAAATATCTTATTCCATCCCTTTACTTTCAGTCTGGGTGTGTCTTTTGATCTCAGATGTGTCTCTTGTAGACAGCATATGCATGGGTCCTGTTTTCTTATCCACTCAGCCACTCTGTGTCCTTGGATTGGAGCAATTAGCCCATTCACATTTAAAGTGATTATTGATAGGTGCATATTTATTGCCATTTTGTTATTTGTATTTCTGGTCTTCCCGTGTTAGGTCGATTTCCTCTTTCTTCTATTTAAAAAAACCCTTTTAACATTTCCTGCAATGCTTCCTTGGCGGTAATGAATTCCTTAAACTTATTGTTTTCCGAGAAGATCTTTATCTCTCCTTCATTTTTAAGTGATAACCTTGCTGGGTAGAGCAATCGTGGTTGTAGGCTTTTATTTTGGATCACTTTGAATATTTCCTGCCATGTCCCTGCTGGCCTACTGAGTTTATGTAGAAAAGTCAGCTGTTAGTCTTATTGGAGTTTCTTTGTATGTAATCTGTTCTTTTTGTCTTGCAACTTTTAAGATTCTGTCTTATTCTTTAACCATCGCCATTTTATTCTGATGTGTCTTGGTGTGGGCCTGTTTGAGTTCAGCTTGTTTGGAACTCTCTGTCCTTCCAGGGCTTGTATGTCAATTTCCTTCACTAGGGTAGGGAAGTTTTCAGTCATTATTTCTTCAAATACATTCTCGATCCCTTGCTTCTTCTCTTCTCCTTCTGGTATTCCTATGATTCATTGTTGTTGTGTAGATGTTTCACAGGTCTCTTAAATTATTTTCATTCTTTTTTATTCTGTTTTCTTTTTGTTGTTCCAACTGGGTGATTTCTGCTATTTTTTCTTCTAAAAAGCTGATCCGATCCCCAGTTTCATCTAATCTACTGGTTATTCCTTTGAGAGTGTTCTTCATTTCAGTTATTGTATTCTTTAATTTATCTAGTTGTTTTATGAGCTCTCTATCTTTCTTCATGTCCTCACTAGGTTCCTTAAACATTCCTATCATCAGTCTTCTAAACTCTGCCTCTGAAAAGTTGGACACCTCTGTTTCATTTAGTTCCAGTTCTAGAGATTTCTTCTGATCTTTTACTTGGGATATGTTTCTTTGTTTCTTCATTCTGGCTGTCACTCTGTGATTACTTTGATGTATTAGACAGATCACCTATGCTTCTCAGTCATTGCTGGTTGCTCTTGTGGGATGTGTCCTTTATATTCAGATTGTACACTCTCTGTATTCTCCTTTCCAATGTGTTCCACAGGTGTCATTGTTGAAGTTGCTCTTTAATTGCTTTTGGCTTGTCAGAGGGTGGGATTGACCCTCAGCCTGATTATCTGGGAGAATTAGCTTTGTTCACAGTGTATGAGATGCTGTGTGTAGGTTGACCCCCTCAGAGGGTGCTTGGCCACTTGGGCTCTTGTGCTTGTGGAAAATGTTCTTTGAGAGTGTCACTTGTAGGTTCAACCAGGTATTGCTCTGGTTTTGTCTAACAGTGGCCTCTGGGTGTATTGGTTCTGGTGTTTCTTGGGCAGCACTCCCACTCAGAGCAATTTCAGTCCTGCCAGTTACTGATCCATAGCTACCTGGTAGGTGCCTCAAAGCTGTACAAAGTTGGCTGCTGCCCTTGCTAGACCTGGGGTCATGTGGGAATGGTTTCTGTGTGAACTGAATCTGCCTGCCCCCTATATTGGTTCTGAGGCAATTTAGGAAAAGGCCCAGGGCCCCCTAGGCCTGTTGCCACCTGTCAGATGTTGGTAAGGCCCACCTATTGAAAGAGGCTCTTTGGGGGGGTGTATCTGGCTATTTGACCCAGAGTTGAGGGTGCCTCTGTGATGTGGCACTAGCTTGGCAGGATGGATTTCAAGTGAGTTATGCAACGTGATTGATAGTTTTTAAGATGTTAATGCAGATTCAGGCCTTATACCAATACCTGGCCTGTGACCCCCTTGTATAGCATCCCACAGGCACTACAGCCAGTCTCCACCTCATGCTCACAGATTCAGGAAAGCTGCTCCTGTGTGGCTGTGGTGCAGGTCTGTGGTCACTGAACACCACAAAGATGACCCCAGGGCTGTGCAGACAACCTTCCGTTGTAAAAAACCCTTTCCAATGTTTGTGGGGGTGGGGCCAGTCACCCTTGAACCCTGATTGCCTCTGGAAATGCAACTGTAGGTGAGCGAGGTGGTGTTACAGGAGCATAAAGGCTGTGGTCAGTAGTTTCTACAAATTCAGTATAGCCTCAGCTCCTGGACCAGTGCTAGTTCCATGCCCACTTCATAAAACAAAAACAAAGCAAGGCAACCCAACAACACCAAAAAACATACAGTCCCACAAAATCTTGAAAAGCAATGATCAGATCAGACAATAGAAACAAAAATATGTAAAAGAGACACAAACACAAACACAAAAACAGGAGAACAAGACAGAAAAACAGTGACCAAACAATATCCAGATAGACAAGTCTTGGGAACAACAAAAACAAAACATAAAAGAAAAGAAGGAAAAGAAACAAAAAGATGAAAGATAAAGAAAAGAAAAATAATAATAATAATAATAATAATAAAGAAAAAAAGGAGGAAGAAAAAAGAAGGGAAAAAAAGGAAAAAAGAAATAAAAAAAAAGAAGGCTCTCCAGCATTTAATCTGCAGACCACTTGCTCAGTAATCGAGAGTCTCTGGGTGACTCAGAACTATTTATGTTGGGGGGGAAAGGCTTAACCTGTCATGTGCCAGCCTCCCTCTGAGGCTTGCAGTGAGTTTCCCACAATTGCTGCTGTGTGCTCTGGAACCGTGCTCACCACCAAAAATCCTCAAAGGTTGCTGCAAGCTGTCTACTGCTGCAAAAACTCTCTGTGGTCTGCGGAGGTGGGGGCCAGGCACCAGGGGCTCATGGTGCTCCCACCAACGCAGTTCTAGGTGGGCAGAGCAGGCCCCCAAGGCATCACACGTTGTGGTCAGTGGCTGCCACGAAGTCAGAGAACCATGAACTTTTGCACCAGCAATCATCCCACACAAAGGTGCCAGGAATGCCCCTGCTGGATCATGCAGGTGCACAGCTCATGGCCCAATACTTTCAGGAAAACTTCCAGTCTCATCTTTTCCCAATCACCCCCTCGCAGATCTGGCAAAGCAGCCTGACAGCCAATCATTGGCCTGGCAACTCTGCATGCGCAGTGCAGAGATGGGGACCCAAGGCAGCTCACGCACTCCCACGTCGCAATGAGCATCCTGTTCGAGCTGGAGCATGCCTGCAAGCATTTCCCTGGATACATAGCACAAGCAGTGTGGAAAGCAGGGACCCAAGGCCGCATGTGTGCTCACGCACACGCACACACTCCTACACCAATTCCACCAGATCAATGCGGTCCCGGACCTAAGCCACTGTGGGAGGGCCCAACCCTCAAAAAGTGGTGCCCTCCTGTTCACTACTCTTGTACAAGCTCCACAGCAGAGGAACAATTGTTTCCAAACCTCCAGCTCCCGTGCCAAAGGCTCTCAGTTTAGTCCTTCTCCATAGGCTCATGGTCTCTGCTCACACATCTACTTCTTCCACCGGGCACCAGGTGAGTGCTCATCGGTGAGCTAGTCCATGTGCAGGCTCCACTGGTTCTCTAGCCACCCTCAGCTTCACTGAGTTGAACAAAGAGGGTCCTCATTAATTTCTACTGCCAGCTATCTTGGAACTCTTCTTCCCGGCAAAGTAACTCTGGGCTGGTGAACTCAGTGTGGGCCTGGAGGGTCTCTCTTCCAACTGGAGAAGGCTCTCCACTTCTGAGGTGTTGCTCATGGGGTTCACCTTCTCTCTTCACTCCTCCTACCAGAGTCGACGTGGCCTCCTTTTTAAGTCCTTCATTTAGAGATTCTGTTCATGTAGTGTTCACGGGACTTCCGAGGTTGAATGTTATATAAATTATTTGTAATTTTGGTGTGATCCTGGGAGGCAGTTGGCACAGCATCTGTCTATTCCACCATGTTAATGGAAGTCTACGTTAGGTCCTTCTTGTAACATTTTCCAAATAACATTCTGTAGGTCTTGTTATATAAGTTAATAGATTTGTTTTATTTCTATTTTCCCCATGATGTTGGCAGCATAATGGCCCACCCAACATGTGCATATTAGTATCCCCCAAACCTGTGGATATGTTTACCAAAGATGGCAAAAGGGACTTTGAAGTTGTTATTAAGGTTATGGGCCTCAAGATTGAGAGATTCCCTAGGTGATCCCCATCTATTCACATGACTCATTGAAAGCAGAAAGCCTTACCCTGTTGAAAAGAGAGAAGCATGTGAGGGACTTGACTTTCCATAGCTGGTTTTGAAGATGGAGAAAGGGGGCCATGAGCCAAGAAATGTGGGTGGCCTCTAGAAATAGGAAACAACTCTCAGTTGACTGCTATCAAGAAAATGGGGAACTGAGTCCTACAACCACAAGCAATTAAATTCTGCCAATAACCTGTATGATCAAAGAAAGATATTCACCTCTACAGTCTCCAGAAGGAAATATAGCACTGCTAATACCTTGATTTCAGCATCGTGAGACTCTAAGCAGAGGAATCAGTTGAACAACATGTGTTTAGTCTCTTCTTATGTATAGGACTGTGGAACAATAAACTTGTGGTATTTTAAACTGTTAAGTTTATGACAATTTGTTATGGTAGTCATAAAAAATTAATACCTTAATAGTCTGAAAACTCCATGAAGGCGGGGTTTCTATCTGCCTTTGTTCCCCCCAGTATTGCCAGTGTGCAGCTCAGTGCCTGGCAGAAATTGCTTCAAGCAAGATTTGTTAAACTCAGGAGACTCAAAGAGGACACAGGTAAAGTCTTTGCATCTTACTTAGAGACAGGCATACATTAGAAAAAAAAAAGAAAAACACATAAAATATAACATTGAAGCATAATATTAATGATTATGCCCAAGA
Organism: Aselliscus stoliczkanus; assembly: GCA_033961575.1. Lineage (NCBI taxonomy): Eukaryota > Metazoa > Chordata > Mammalia > Chiroptera > Hipposideridae > Aselliscus > Aselliscus stoliczkanus. Next base: position 77,779,786 of record CM066737.1, read on the forward strand.
GAAGCCCTTACAGCTAGCTTAATTTAGAGAAGATGGTATGCACACAGTCTACAATGGAAAAAAATTAGCTTATGATACCATCAACTTTACTACTAGCAATCATTTTAACTTTGTTGCTTGAATCCATGAAGAACTCTGATGAGTTTAGACTATGCAATTCATGTGCTTATTCTGCTAGTTTCTCAAATTCCACTGGTTCTCTTTTTTCAAAAGTTGCTTTACTTTTATGTAATTTTTTAAGTTATATATTAGCAGGTCTCAGGTACAGATCTAAGTACCCTGAAAAATGCCTTGAATCATCAGTTTTAATGGCTCTATTACAATAGAGCCAATATTACAATGGCTTTATATGATTACAATAGGCCATGTAATCATATAAATAAGATCCCCAAGCCTATTCAGCTTACTCAGTAAAAGTAAAAAAAAAAAGTGCTCTAAATGCATTCAATGATCCTGTATTTAAATAGTTAATTTGCACTATATTCTGTTCAAGAAAAGGAAAACTGTCACCCTGTCATTGTAGAATCTGACACAAAGCTTATCAAAAGAGACAGCTGTTAAGCTGAATTACTGTTGACATGAGGAAAATGGCCCTTGCCAGATGTAAAAGACATCTGCGGCAGTGAAGTGGTATGGAGTGGCTTTTTAAATGTGGTCATGCTGGTATTTGAATAACATGTCTATGTCATAAAAACATGTCCTTGACTCAGTCTGTTTAAGGCAGCAACTAAAACCAATGAGAAGCATGAAAAAACTCTGCTTTCTCTTGCTATATCCATAACTTATGCCTGAATGTACAAAGAGTACAGTGACAAAGCGCTTATATTACTATCTTGTATTTAGAAACAAGGATGCTTAAAGCACATCAAGAAATAATTTGAGGGCGGGCCGAGTGGTGCGGTGGTTAAGCGCTGGTTTGGGAAGCCAGCGGCCCCAGTTCGGTCCCACATATGAGGGCCAGTGACACTGCCCTCAAAAGAAAATAAAAAGAAATAATTTCAGTTTCCAGGTCCTTGAGTATGTGGCTAGATGAGGTGTAAATTTATGAAGTAGCTTTTACAGTGAATGAATAAAAATATCTAGTAACAAATGTTCATGTGATCATTGTAAAGGGCTTTAGGTTGGTGAAGAATTTCCTGGTTGAACTTCTGATGCTATTCTTCAGAATTTCAAAGGACTGAAGAATTTACAGACAGAAAGCACAGATAAAAATATATTGTACATGAGTTATATTGATACTACTGAATAACAGAGGTAGTTAGTTCAAAAATATTTAGTAATTGTCTAATATGTCCCAGCTATTGTGTTAGGTATTAATCAGAATACATATAATGTCTAAAACAGAGTTCCTTCTCAAAGAGTTTCTTATGTAGTGGTAAGACAGACACAAACACAAAAAAGTCTGTTCTGAGGAAGATTGTCGTAAGAGCTGGAACTGAGTAGCATGTGCATGTGCACACACACACAAGCATTTTTCAAATATGAATAAGATAAAAATTAGCAAAGGTACCATTGAGGAGGTAAAAAATGAGCAGAATCTTAAAGAACATGTATGTATTTATATAAAGCCACTTTAAAAAAAGGAAGTACAAACACAATTTCTAAGGGTGTTTGACAAATAATTTGGAATTTAAGGTACTGAGTAAAACAGTTCATTCTATTATTAACTTTTGTGTTCCTTGACTATCTCTAATTGGACCTCCAATACAACTATAGCCATTTATACCAGACCAGAAAGTCTGAAATTATTCATCTCTAAGAGACTGGGATCATTTTAGCAATTAAGCTGGAGCCTGATCTGATCTTTCTTTTTGATGACTGATAAGAGCAAAATTCTAGCTAGGTGATGTTATATAGAGACAGACTAAGAAGTAACTTCAGGAAAAGGAGGATGATTCTACTACTGTATTAGATATTATTAGCCATCACTTATTGGATTAGTTGCTTTACATCACATCTCAATTAATAGGCACATCAAATCTTTTGGGAGATATTTACTATTACTATATTTCAGATAAGGAAACTGATGCTCAGAGAGATGGAATCACTTGCAAAGACTACATAGCTAGAAAGTGGTGGATGCCTTGGGGTGCCTGAGTCCAAAGCCTATTACCCTTTATTATTTACAACTACTTTTTCATGTCCTGAAGTAGATGCTGGATAGCTTTACTCAATGAGAAAGTCAAGTCAAATTAGGAGATATACTTGTAACTCCACTTAAATACTTGTCTTCCTAGCTCACTACTCCCTGAGACACCATTTATTCCATTGTGTCACCAAATTTTCTTGATAAATCATCTACCTTAGCGTTCTGGTCACCTGAAAACCATACCTGAAATGGATACGTATATTTGAGGACTTTAATTAAACAAGTAAAACTGTCAAACCAATCCCATATAGTTCAGAATTATGTACAACCCACTGCAGAAATGTGGGAGAAGGTAAAGGGATTAGAAAGTACAAATTTGCAGTCACAATATAGTCATGGGGATATGAAATATGGTATGGAGAATATAATCAATAATGTTGCAAAGATTATGTGGGGTGCCAGACAGGTAGTGGATTTCTCAGTGGGATCACTTCATAGACTGTGTAGATGCTTGACCACTGTGCTGTACACCTGAAGCTGAAGTAGAATAATATTAATATTGAATTTCAACTATAATTAAATACATATATATATTATAATACTATATATTATATATTATATATATTGTCATGGGATGTAAAGTACAGTATAGGGAATATAGTCAATGGTATTGTAATAGTTATATATGATTTCACAGGGGTGGTAGATGGGGGGGTTATCCCTTTGTGAGGGGTGTAAATGTCTATTACATTGCTTTGTATATCTGAAACTAATTTAAAAATGAAATTTGGAACTCTATGTAAATCCCAATATGAAATCTACAGTTGCCAGTTGTTTTTAATAGACTTTATTTTTAGAGCAATTTTAGGTTAACAGCAAAATTATTCACAAGGTACAGAGATTTCCCATATACCCATGTCCCCACACATGCACAGCCTCCCCCATTATCAACATCTCCCACCAACTTGGTATAGTTGTTAAAATTGATCAACATATACATCATTATTACCCAGAGTCTGTAATTTACATTAGGTTTCACTATTAGCATTTTACATTGTATTGGTTCCGACAAATGAATAATGACCTGTATCCACAATTATAGTATAATAGAATGTAGTTTCACTGCCCTAAATATCCTCTGTGTCTCACCTATTTCCTCCCTTGTCCCTAAACCCTGAAAACCACTGATCTTTTGACTGTCTCCATAAATTTTGCTATCCTAAAAATCCTCTCTGCTTTATTAAGCTCTCTCCCACACACTTCCTGTGAAGGACTAATCTTTTTACTGTGTGCAGTTTTGCCTTTTCCAGAAAAGAATGTCATTTAATTAAAATTATACAGTATGTGGACTTACAGATTGATTTCTCTCACTTAAGAGTATATATTTTAAGTTTTCAACATGTCTTTTCATGCATCAATAATTCATTTCTTTTTATCATTGAATAATACTACTCAATAGTCTGAATGTACTACAATTGATCTATTTACTGAAGGGCTTTTTGGTTGCTTCCAAAGTTGGGAAATTATGAGTAAAGCTGCTATAAGTATACTTGTGCAGCTACTTGGCAAATATAATTTTTCAAATCCTTTGGGTGAATTTTAAGAATAATATGAAAGTGTATGTTTAGTTTTCCAAGAGACTGCCAAACTGACTTCACCATTTTGCATTCCCACTAGTAGTAAATGAGAATTCCTGTTGCTCCACGTTCCCACCACCATTTGGTGTTTTCAGTGTTCTGGATTTTGACCATTCTAATAGTGTAGTGATACCACAAAAGCCTAACAGCACATTGTGTGAATTACATTTATATAATGGGCAATCACTGATTTAAGAAGAGTAATTAAAAAATATATTAAAGATCAGCCAGTACATGATAAGACTAGAGTTGAGGGACACAGTGTGTATACAGTGTATATATGTGTCTATGTGTCTGTGTGTGTGTGTCTGTGTATGTGTGAGTATGTATGGGTGCATGAGGTATGTGTATATAGGGGACGTCAGTGATGATATTTGTGTTAAGAAGTGCATTGGCCTGAATAATCCTCATCCAACCTCTACCCCAGACGTACTGAATGAATTTGGCAACTTGATCTTCCAACCAGGGCTTCTGTATCATCATCTTAAAAGAAGAAATTATGATCAGATTATAACTGGCATCATTTTTGGCTCTGAATAGTTGGGTTCTGGGATTATAGGAGAAAGAGTGAAAAAAACTAGAAAATTTGCTATTTTAACAATTTTTAGTATAAAATTTAATGGGATCAGGTACAATCACAATGTTGTGTAACCATCACCACTATCTATTTCTTCTTTTTACGAATTATTTTATTGTGAAATAAACATTTTTTTTTTTTAGTTTTACTTTCTTTTCTTTTCTTTTTTTGAGGGCACTGTCACTGGCCCTCATATGTAGGACCCAAACTGGGGCTGCTGGCTACTGAAGCCAGTGTTTAACCACCGCGCCACTAGGCTGGCCCTAGTTATACATTTTACCCCTCAAAGTGAAAACCTCCCTCCCCAATTCTCCACACCACAGTTCCCCCCCATATCATACATATATATTACAATTCCTTTGACTTCCTTCCACCGAATAATCCACATCCCATGACTATCTATATATTCAATTACAGTTGGCATACAATATTATACATCCATTTCACGTATACAGTGCAGTGATCAAGCCTCTACTCCATCCATGAAGTGGTCTCCCTAAGAATACATGTGATCATCTGACACCCCACAAAATATTTACAACATTAATATATTCCCCTGTCTTTCATATCCCTATGGCAATATGTTAGTTATCTATTTATGCTGTCTAATCCCTTCCCCTTCTCCCTCATTCCCACCACCCTCCAAACTAGCAACGCTGTTTTTCCTCTATATATATGAGACTGTTTCTGTTTCTTTTGCTCATTCATTCAGTTTTTCAGATTCCACATATAAGTGAGATCATATAGTATTCATCTTTCTCCGACTGACTTACTTTACTTAACGTAATAGTCTCTAGGTCCATCCATATCATTGCAAATGGTATGATTTCATTCTTCTTTATAGCGGAGTAATACTCCATTGTATAAATGTACCGGCTTCTTATTCCAGTCATCTACCAATGGGCATTTCAGTTGTTTCCAAGTCTTGGCTATTGTGAATAGCGCTGCGATAAACATAGGAGAGCATATATTTTTTCGAATTACCGTCTTGGATTCCTCTGGGTAAATACCCAAGAGTGAAATTGCTGGGTCATATGGCAGTTCCATTTCCAGTTTTTTGAGATACCTCCATACTGATTTCCATAATGGCTGCACCAATTTTCAGTCCCACCAACAGTGCACCAGGGTTCCCTTTTCTCCACACCCTCGCCAGCACTTGTTGTTTGTTGATTCATTGATGATAGCCATTCTGACTGGAGTGAGGTGCTATTTCATTGTGGTTTTCATTTGCATTTCTCTGATGATTAGTGATGTTGAACATTTTTCATATGCCTGTTGGCCATGTGTATGTCCTCTTTAGAGAAATGCTTCTTCATATCCTTTGCCCATTTTTTAATTGGGTTGTTTGTTTTTTTGGTGTTGAGTTTCATGAGTGTTTATAAATTTTGGATATCAACCCCTTATCAGATATTATCATTGGCAACTATCTTCTCCCGTTCAGTAGGCTGCCTTTTTGTTTATTGATGATTTCCTTTGCTGTGAAAAAACTTCTAAGTTTGATGTAATCCCATATGTTCAATTTTTATTTTATTTCCCTTACCCGAGGGGGTATATCAGGAAAAATATTACTGAGGGTAATGTCTGCAACCTTACTCCCTATGTATTCTTCTAGGAGATTTATGGTTTCAGGTCTTACATTTAAGTCTTTAATCCATTTTAAGTTTGTTCTCATATATGGTGTAAGTAGGTGTTGCATTTTCATTTTTTTGCAAATGTCAGTCCAATTTTCCAAGCACCATTAGACTATATTTACTCCAATGTAAATTCTTGCTTCCATTGTCTTAGATTAAATGAACGTAAATGGAGGGGTTTATTCCTGGGCTCTCTATTCTGTTCCATTGGGGTCTATGTGTCTGTTTTTATGCCAGTACCATACTCTTTTGACTACTGTAGCCTTGTAGTATGTTTTGATGTCCGGTAGTATGATGCCTCCCACCTTTGTTCTTATTTCTCAGGATTGCTGTGGCTATTCGGGGTCTTTTGTGGTTCCATATCAATTTTAGGACTCTATGTTCTATTTCTGAGAAAAATGTCCTTGGTAATTTGATTGGAATTGCATTGAATCTGTATATTGCTTTAGGTAGTATTGACATTTTAGCTATATTAATTCTTCCTATCCATGAGAATGGTATGTATTTCCATTTATTTGTATCATCTTTGATTTCTCTCTTCAGTGTCTCATAATTTTCTGAGTACAGGTCTTTCACTTCTTTAGTTAAATTGATTCCTAGATATTTTATTATTTTTGAAGCAATTGGAAAAGGGATTTATTTCCTCATTTCTTCTTCTGATAGTTTATTATTGGTGTATAAATGCAACTGATTTCTGAATATTAATTTTGTATTTTGCTACATTACCAAATTCGTTGATCAGTTCTAGCAGTTTTTGGTGGAGTCTTTGGGATTTTCTATATATAGTATCATGTCATCTGCATATAATAACAATTTTACTTCCTCTTTTCAATTTGGATGCTTTTTATTTCATTTTCTTCTCTGATTGCCATGGCTAGAACTTCCAGAACTATTTTAAATAGAAGTGGTGAAAGTGGACAGCCTTGTCTTGTACCTGATCTTAAGGGGAAAGCTTTTAGCCTTTTCCCATTGAGTACGATGTTTGCTGTGGGCTTATCATATATGGCCTTTATTATGTTGTGATGTGATCCCACTATTCCCACTTTGCTAAGAGTTTTTGTCATAAATGGCTGCTGGATTTTGTCAAATGCTTTTTCTGCATCTATTGATATGCTCATATGATTTCTGTTTTTCATTTTGTTAATGCGATGCATTACATTAATTGATTTGTGGATATTGAACCCAATTTGCATACCAGGAATGAATCTCACTTGTTCGTGGTGTATGATCTTTTTAATGTGATGCTGAATTCGGTGTGCTAGTATTTTGTTGAAAATATTTGCATCTATGTTCATTAGGGATATCGGCCTGTAGTTTTCCTTTTTTGTAATATCTTTGTCTGACTTAGGAATGAGCATGATAGTGGCTTCATAGAAAGAGTTTGGGAGCCTTTCCTTCCTCTGTATGTTTTGGAATAGTTTGAGGAGAATAGGTATTAATTCTTTTTTGAATGTTTTGTAAAATTCACCTGTTAAGCCATCTGGTCCAGAACTTTGTTTGTTGGAAGATTATTGATTACTGAATCAATTTCTTTGGCAGTAATCAGTCTGTTCCGAGTATCTGTTTCTTTTTGGTTCAGACTTGGTAGATTCTATGCCTCTAGAAATTTATCCATTTCTTCCAGATTGTCGAATTTGTTAGCATATAGTTGCTGATAGTATTTTCTTAAAATTTTCTGTATTTCTGTGGAGCTGTTGTAATTTCTCCTCTTTCATTTTTGATTTTATTAATGTGGGTCCTCTCTCTCATTTTCTTGGTGAGTCTGGCTAAGGGTTGGACAATTTTGTTTATCTTTTAAAACAACCAACTCTTGGTTTCATTGATATTTTGTAATGTTTTTTTGATTTTATTTTTTTTTTAATTTCTGCTCTGGTCTGTATTATTTCCTTCCTTATATTCCCTTTAGCCTGGTTTTGCTGTTCTTTTTCGAGTTCCCTTAGTTGTAAACATAGTCTGTTTATTTGAGATTTTTCTTCCTTCTTTAGGTAGGCCTGCACTGCTATGAACTTCCCTCTTAGGACTGCTTTTGCTGCATCCCAGGGATTTTGGATCGTGGTGTTTTCGTTGTCTCTAGGTATCTTTTTTTTTTCTTTAGAGGTCAGTGTCACTGGCCCTCACATGTGGGATCCGAACTGGGGCCGCCAGCATCCCTAGGCAGCTCCCAACCACGGCGCCATTCTGCCAGCCCTCGAGGCATCTTTTGATTTACTCGTTGTTCTCCTTTTTGACCTAATCACTATTTAATAGCATGTTATTTAGCCTCCATGTATTTGTAAGCTTTCCAGATTTCTTCATATAATTGATTTCTAGTTTCATAGCATTATGGTCAGAGAAGACATTTGATATGATTTCAATCTTCTTAAATTTGTTGAGTCTTGTTTTGTGGCCTAACATGTGGTGTATCTTGGAAAATGTTCCATGTGCACTTGAGAAGAATGTACATTCTGTAGCTTTGGGGTGAAATGCTCTAAAGATATCAATTTAATCCAGCTGGTCTAAAGTGTCATTTAAAGCCACTCTTTCCCTGTTGATTTTCTGTCTGAAGGATCTGTCCATTGGTGACAAGGGAGTGTTGAATTCCCCTGCTATGATCTCACTATCTATTTCTTACAGGTTTTTTCACCTTAAACAGAAACTCTATAATCCTTAAGCGATAACTCTTATTGTTCTCTATTTGCAGAACCTGGTAAATACTATTCTACTTTCTGTTTCCATGAATTTGCCTAGTCTAGGTATCTTGTGTAAGCAGAGTCATACAATATTTGCCGTTTTATGTCCAGCATATTTTATATAGCATGTTTTGAAGATTCATCCATGTTGTAGCATATATCAGAAATTCATTCCATTTAATGGTTGGATAATATTCCAATGCAGGCATATACTCTATGTTCATTCATGTGTTGTTGGAAACCTTTATTGTGACCACTTTTTGGCTATTTGAGTAATGCAGCAGTAAATACTGGTGTACAAGTGTCTCTTTGAGGACTTGTTTTCCACGTCTTTAGGTATATAAGTAGAAGGGCAATTGTTGGGTCATATGGTAATTCTATAAATAAGTTTTGAATAACTATCATGCTGCTTTTCACAGCATTACATCATTTTACATCACCACTAAGGAAGTACTAGGGTTCCAATTTCTCCAAATCCTTGCCAAAACCTATTTTTCATCATATCCAGCTACTGGGTGTGAAGTGGTATCTCATTGTGGTTTGGATTTGCATTTCCTTAATGACTAAGGATGTTGAGAATTCTTTTTTTTTCATTAGTTTCAGGTGTACAACACAATGGAATAGTTATTATACTCTTTACCCCAAAGTGACAACCCCAGTTCGCCACCCCACTCCTCCCCCCATATCATACATATCCACTACAATTCCTTTGATTCCCATCCACAGTATACTCCACATCCCGTGACTATCTATATATTGAGTTACAGTTGGCATACAATATTATACAACATCAGCTTCAGGTGTACAGTGCAGTGATCAAGCCTCTAATCCATCCATGAAGTGGTCTCCCTAACAAGACATGTGACTCTCTGACACACCACAAAATTTTTACATTATTATATTGAGAATTCTTTTATGGTAAGTTTTGGCCATTTTTATGTCTCCTTTGGGGAAATTCCGTTTCAGTTCTTCTCTTTAGTTTCTAATTGGAAGGTTTGTCTATTTTATGTTGAGTTGTAGATGTTGTTGTATTGTTCTCTATATATTCTGCATATTAATACCTTAGAAGATAAATGACTTGCAAATATTTTCTCACATTATATAGGCTATGTTTTCACTCTCTCTCTTTTTTTATAATCTTTTATTGTGAAATAAACATTTTTAAAAAAATTAGTTTCAGGTGTAAAACACAATGCAATAGTTACACTTTTTACCCCTCAAAGTGACAACTCCCCTCCCCCAGTTCACCACCCAACTCCTCCCCCCCCATATCATACATATCTATTAGAATTCCTTTGATTCCCTTCCACAGTATACTCCTCATCCCATGACTATCTATATATTCAGTTACAGTTGGCATACAATATTATACAACATCAGCTTCAGGTGTACAGGGCAGTGATCAAGCCTCTACTCCATCCATGAAGTGGTCTCCCTAACAAGATATGTGACTATCTGACACCCCACAAAATTTATACAACATTATTATATTCCACGAACTGTGTTTCATATCCCTGTGGCAATATTGTAGTTGTCTATTTATGCTGTCTAATCCCTTCCCCTTCTCCCTTATACCCACCCCCTCACAAGTAACAACCCTCAGTTTTTCTCTATATCTATGAGTCTATTTACTTTGCTCATTCATTCAGTTTTTCACATTCCACATATAAGTGAGATCATATGGTATTTTTCTTTCTCCGACTGACTTATTTCACTTAACATAATAGTTTCTTCACAACTTTGTCAATTACATTCCCAGAACTGCCCCTGATATCCCTGTGGCAACATTGTAGTCACCCACCTAAGCTGTCCAAAACCTTCCCCGTCTCCCTCATCCCCAATCCTTCCCAGCCAGCAACCATCAGTTTTTCCTTTATATCTGCTTGATATGTTTTCACTCTTCTTAAATTTACTGAGACTTGTTATATGGCCTAACGTGGTCTATCTTGGAAAATGTCCCATGTGCACTTGAGAAGAATGTATATTCTGTTTTTTCAGGGTGAAATGCTCTAAAAATATCGATGAAGTCCAGCTGGTCTAAAGTGTCATTTAAGGCCACACTTATTGTGTTGATTTTCTGTCTAAAGGGTCTGTCCATTGGTGACAATGGGATGTTGAAGTCCCCTACTATGATAGCGTTACTGTTGATCTCTGTGTTTATGTCTGTCAAAATCTGTTATGTATAATTAGGACATCCTATGTTGGGTGCATAGATGTTTATTAGGGTATCGTGCCCTTCTTTGTCTTTTATTGTAGTCATTTTAAAGTCTATTTTGTCCAAAATAAGTACTAGTACTCCAGCTTTTTTTTTCTCATTTCCATTTGCATGAAATATCTTATTCCATCTGTAAACAGTATATACATGTGTCCTATTTTCTTATCCACACAGCCACTCTCTGTCTTTTGATTGGAGCATTTAGCCCATTCACATTTAAAATGATTATTGATAGGTGCATATGTATTGCCATTTTGTTATTTGTATTCCTGGTCTTCCTGGGTTAGCTTGTTTACCCCTTTCTTTTGTTTAAAAAAGCCCTTTTAACATTTCTTGCAATGCTGGCTTTGTGGTATTGAACTCCTTAAGCTTATTCTTTTCTGAGAAGCTCTTTATTCCTCCTTTAGTTTTAAGTGATAGCTGTGCTTGGTCGAGCTATCTTGGTTGTAGGCCTTTATTTTGTGTCACTTTGAATACCTCCAGCCACTCCCTTCTGGCCTGCAGAGTTTCTGTAGACAAGTCTGTGTTAGTCTAATAGGAGTTCCTTTGTATGTAACCTGCTGTCTTTTGATTGCTGCTTTTAGGATTTTGTCTCTGTCTTTAACCTTTACCATTTTAACTATGATGTGTCTTGGTGTGGACCTGTTTTGGTACAGCTTGTTTGGAACCCTCTGCACTTCCTGGGCATGTATGTTGATTTCCTTTACCAGGGTAGGGAAGTTTTCAGTCATTATTTTTTCAAATACATTCTCGACCCCTTGCTTCTTCTCTTCTCCTTCTGGTATTCCTATGAGTTGAAGGTGGTTGTGCTTCATCTTGTCCCCTAAGGCTCTTAAATTATATTCATTGTTTTTTATTCCTTGGTCTTTTTGTTGTGCCAACTGGGTGACTTCTCCTATTTTATCTTCCAAATTGCTGATCCGCTCCTCTGCTTCATCTAATCTACTGGTGATTCCTTTGAGTGTGCTCTTCATTTCAGTTATTGTATTCTTTAGTTCAAACTGCTTGTTTTTTTATGATTTCTCTATCCTTCCTTATGTCCTAACTAGGTTTGTTAAACATTCTTATCATCAGTGTTCTAAACTCTGTCTTTGAAAAGTTGGATCCCTCTGTTTCATTTAGTTCCATTTCTAGAGGCTTCTTGTTGATCTTTTATTTGTGACGTGTTTCTTTGTTTCCTCATTCTGGCTGTTGCTCTGGGGTTGCTTTGATATTTAGCTAGATCACCAGGAAAGCCCTGGCTGGATCACGCAAGCACACAGTTCACGCCCCAACACTCCCAGGAAAACTCCCAGTCTCAGCCTGTCCCAATCAGCCACTCGCAGATCAGGCTGAGCAGCCCGACAACCAATCACCAGACTGGCAACTCTGCAGAGAACAGGGACCCGAGACAGCTTGCGCACTCCCGCGTCTCAGTGAGCAGCCTGTTGGAGCCGGAGGGCAGCCACCCAGCGTTTCCCTGGAAATGCAGTATAAGCCCGGCGGAGGGTGGGGATACAAGGCCACATGCGCACGAGCACACACACGCTTCTGCACCAATTGCACCAAACCAATGAGGTCCTGGACCTGACCCTCTGTGGGAGGGTCCAACCCTGATAAAATGACACCCTCCCGTATACCAATTGCATGCAAGCTCCACACCAGGGGAACGATAGTCCAAGAACCTCCAGGTTTTGCACCAAAGGTGCTCAGTTCATTCCGTCCCCGTGTGCTCCTGGGTTCGGGTCACACAGCTACTCCCTCCACCAGGAACCAGGTTAGTGCTCACCGGCGAGCAAGTACGTGTGCCAGCCTCACTTATACTCTGGCCGTCCTCAGCCTCACCGAGCTGGGCAAAGAGAGTCCTCACTAATTTACTGCCAGCTATGTTGGAACTCCTCTTCTCTGCAAAAGAACTCTGGGCTGGTGAGCTTGGTGTGTGGCCGGAGGGTCTCTCCCCCAACTGGAGAAGCCTCCCCACATCTGGGGTTTCCCTCTCGGGGTTCACCCTCTCTCATCTCCACCCCTCTTACCAGACTTGACGTGGTCTCCGTTTAAGTTCTTCCTTTAGTAGTTCTGTTCATCTAGTGTTCTGGGGACCTCCGGGGTTGAATCTCACTCTCTTGATAGTGTTATTTCTGCACAGGATTTTTTTTAACTGGTAAATCTAATTTATTTGTAAAAATTCTTTATCTCTACATTTAGACTCATATTTCGTTTTTATTATTATATTTTTATTTTTCAATTATAGTTGGCATTCAATATTATTTTAAATTTAGTTTCATGTACGTGGTGTAGTGGTTAGACATTTATATAATTTATGAAGTGTTTCCCCTGATAAAACTAGTACCTACCTGGCATTGTACATAGTTATTACAATATTATTGACTATATTCCCTATACTGTACTTTACATACACATGACTATTTTGTAGCTGCCACTTCTTAATCCCTTCACCTTTTTCCCCTAGCACCCCAACACCCTCCCCTCTGGCAAACATCAGTTTGTTTTCTGTATCTATAAGCATGTTTGTGTTTTGTTTGTTCATTAATTTGATTCCATATATAAGTGAGATCATATGGTATTTGCCTTTCTCATTCTGACTTTCATCGCTTAGCATAATATTTTCTAGGTCCATCTATGTTGTTCCAAATGGAAATGTTTCATTTTTCATTTACTAAATGGAGTAATAATCCATTGTATATATGTACCACATTTTCTTTATCCTGTTGTCTATTGATGGGCATTTTGGTTGTTTCCATATCATCGCTATTGTAAATAGTGCTGCAGTAAACATAGAGGTGCATATATCTTTCAAATTAGTGTTTTGGATTTCTTCTTATTATGTAAATACCCAACAGTAAAATTGCTGGGTCACAGGATAGTTTTATTTTTAATTTTTTGAGGAATCTCCATAGTGTTTTTCATAGTGGCCGCACCAATTTGCAGTCACACCTACAGTACATGAGGGTTCCCTTTTCTCCACATCCTTCACAACACTTGTTTGTTCATTTCTTTTTTTAAAAAAAATTGGGGAATTGGGGGAGGGGAACAGTGTTGGGGAATTGGGGTAGGGGACCAGCCAAGTTGTTGTTCTTCAGTCTTCATTGTGGAGGGTGCCAGTTGCCATCTAACTTCCCATAGGCAGCTCGTGACCTCTAAGTTCAAGGTTCTGTGTTCAATCTTAGTTGCGGATGGGCGTAGCCACCTTCCCATATGGGAGCCAAACCAGCAGCTTTGTTGTTAAGAGCACACACTCTATCCTTTGAGCTATCCCGGGGGAAGCTCAGCTGAAGGTACCAAGTTCAGTTTTAGTTGCAGGTGGGGGTAGCTACTATCCCATGCGGGAGTCGAACCAGCAGACTTGTTAAGAGTGCACGCCCTATCCACTGAGACACCCAGGCGGCAGCTCAGCTCAAGGTGCCGAGTTCAATCTTTAGTTGCAGGTGGGCATAGCCCACCATTGAACAAGCAATCTTGTTGTTACACCAGCTGAGCCATCCTGCCATCTGTTGGTAGCTCAGCAACAGCTCAGCTCAGGCACAGCTTTCACTGGCCCATGTGGGAATCGAATCAGCGGCCCTGTTGCTCAGAGCCCACGCTCTAAGCCAACTCTTAACCAACTGAGCCACTTGGCCGGCTTCTGTTCATTTCTTGATGATAGCCATTCTGACATGTATGAGTTGATTATCTCATTGTGGATTTAATTTGCATTTCACTGATGATTAGTAACATTGACCATCTTTTCATATGTGTATTCGTCTCTGTATGTCCTCTTCAGGGAAATGTCTTTGCAGGTCATCTGCCCATTTTTTAATTGGATTGTTGTTTTATTGTGGAAGGATTAAGTTCTGTGAGTTTATTTTAAATTTCAGATGTTAACCTTTTATAGGAGATATCATTGGCAAATTTCTTCTTACATTCAGATGGATGTATTTTCCTTTTGTTAATGGTTTCCTTTGCTGTGCAAATACTTTTTAGTTTTTTATCTTTAACTTTTTATAATGTGTTTTAATTCCCAGTTTGCTTTATGGAACAATAAACTATTATGTTTATAAGTTCCGAATTTTTGTTTACTTAATAAAAAACAATTCCAAAATGGTGTTGTCCCCAAATTCTCATGTTTTTGCTAATTTTGATTTTTTTTAATTAAAGTTTGTTGGGGTGACAAAGGTTACTAAAGTTATATAGGATTCAGGTGTATAATTCTGTAACACATCATCTATATACCACGTTTTGTGCAGATGAGGGTAAACAGGATAGAATATATGGTGATGGAAGAAAAACTTTTTAGTTTGATATAGTCCTATTTCTTTTTTTTTTTCTCTTTTTTCCTTTGCCTGAGGAGATACATGAAAAGATACATTCTAAGGGCGATGTTGGAGATCTTGCTACCTGTTTTCTTCTAGGAGTTTGATGGTTTCTGCTCTTACATTTAAGTCTTTAATTAATTTTGAGTTTATTTTTGTATACGGAGTAAGAAGTTGGTCAAGTTTCACTTTTTGCATGTCCAGTTTGTCTTGCACTGTTTTTTTAATATACTTTCTTTATCCCATTGTACATTCTTATCTCCTTTGTCATACATTAAATTACCATATAGGCATGCGTTAATTTTTGTGCTATCTATTCTGTTCCATTGAACTATGTGTCTGTTTTTATGTCAATACCATGCTGCTTTTATTATTATGGCTTTGTAATATACTTTGATATTAGGTAGCATGATACCTCCAACTTTGTTCTTTTTCAAGATTGCTGTAGTTATTCAGGTCCTTAATGTTTCCATATAAACTTTAGGATTTTTAGTTCTAGTTCTGTGAAAAATGCCATTCTTATTTTGATAGGGATTGCATTGAATCTATAGATTGTTTTAGGTACTACAGACATTTAATAATATTAATTCTTGCTGTCAGTGAACATGGTATATACTTTAATTTATTTGTATCTTTTTCAATTTCTTTCTTCACTGTCTTATAATTTTTTGACCACAGGTCTTTTACCTCCTTAGTTGAATTTATTGTATTTTTCTGATGCAATTGTTAGTGGGATTGTTTTCTTAATTTATCTTTCTGAGAGTTTGTTATTGCTGTGTAAAAATTCAACTGGTTTCTGGATATTAATTTTGTATCCTGTTACCTTGATAATTTTATTTATCAGTTCTAATAGGTTTTTGGTGAAATTCTTGGGGTTCTCTATCTATATTATAATATCATCTACAAATATTGAGCATTTTACTTTTTCCTTTCCAATATGGAGTTCTTTTATTTCTTTTTATTTTCTGAATGCTGTTGCTTGGGCTTCCAATATTATGTTAAATAAAAAGGGTGAAAGTGCACACCCTAATCTTGTTCATGATCTTAAGGAGAATTCTTTTACCTTTTCCCTGTTGAGTATGATGTTAGCTGTGTGTTATATATATATATATATATATATATATATATATACTCTATTGTGTTGAGATACGTTATCTATTTACACTTTGCTGAGATTTTTTTTTTAGAGAGCAGTGTCACTGGCCCTCATATGTGGGATCCGAACTCGGGCTGCTGGTGTCCCAAGTCAGCTCTTAACCACTGCGCCACTCAGCCATTCCTTCCTGAGATTTTTTATCATAAACAAATACTGGATTTTGTCAAATGATTTTTCTGCATCTATTGATAAGATCATATGATTTTTGTCTTTCATTTTGTTTATGTGTTAAATTATGTTAATTGATTTCAGGATATTGTACCAACCATGCATTCCAAGAATACATCGCACTTGATCATGGCATGTAATCTTTGTAATCTATTCCTGAATTCATTTTGCTAATGTGTTGTTGAAGATTTTTTCATCTATGTTCATGAGGGATGTCGGCCTATAGTTTCTTTTTTTGTAATAGCTTTGTCTGGTTTTGGAATCGGGGTAATAGTAGTCATATAGAATGAACTTGTGAGCCTTTCCTTCTCTTGAATTTTTGAAATAGTTTAAGAGGAATGGTGTTAATTCTTCTTTAAATGTTTGCGGAAAATTACATTTGAAGCCATCTGCTCCAGGACTGTTGATTGTGGGGAGTCTTTTGATTTTGTTAGTAGTAATCAGTAAGGTCAAATTTTCTGTTTCTGCTTAATTCAGTCTTAGAAGATGATATGCTTCTAGGAATTTACCACATTATCCAATTTGTTGGCATATAATTGCTTGTGGTATTTTCTTAAGTTTTTGTGTTTCTGTGGTGTCAGTTGTCACTTCTCTTTCATTTCTGAGTTTATTTATTTATTTTTTTGCTCTCTTGTTTTTTCTTGATGAGTCTGGTTAAAGATTTATCAATTTTGTTTATCTTTTCAAAGCTCCGTTTGGTTTCATTGATCTTTTGTTTGTTTTGCATGCTTGTTCCTTTAAGTATAATGTTAGATTGTTAATTTGGGATTTTTCTTGATTCTTGAGGTTGACCTGTATTGCTTTAAACTTCCCTCTTAGGACTGTTTTTGCTGTGTCCCACAGATTTTGGGGTTCTGTGTTCTCATTTTCATTTATCTCAAGGTATCTTTTTTATTTTTAATTGGGGTATTGGGGGAGGGGAACAGCATTGGGGAATCAGGGAAAGGGAACAGACAAGTTGCTGTCCTTTTGTTTTTCAGTCTAGTTGTGTAGGACGTCACTTCACTGGCTCATGTTTATATTATCATTGCATTCTTCCCAGGTACAGTGATGCAGTCTTCTTTATTACCTATGCCATGTGTTCCATGAGTGTTCGTTCTGTGGTTTTTGTGTGCCCTCCTGTTGTAGTTTAGCCTTGATTATTTTGGGCACTTTGGTAGGTGGAATTAACTCTCAGGCTGACTGGCTGTGAAGATTGCCTATGTCCACAACATATGAGCTGCTGTATGTGAGGCTGACCCCTCAAAGGGAGATTCAACCCAGTGGGCTCTTGTGCCGGGTGAAATCACGCTTTGGGTTTCCTGTTTGTGGTGCTAATTAGGTGGTGCTCTCTTTTGGTCTGAAGCTTGCCTCTTTGTGAGTTGTTTCTTGTGCCTCTTGGGATGGGCTTCCCTCCAGGCTAAGTCCTCTATTCCCTGTGAGCAACCCATGGCTACCTGGTATAAGCTAGAATGCTGTATGTGGTTAGATGTTGCCTGTCCTGGACTTGGAGATGTGTGGAGGTGGCCACACTGTGAACTGAGGCTGGTTGTAACCAGTTTTGGGCCTAAAGCAGTTTAGGAAAAGTTCTAGTGCACCCCAAGGCCTGTGCCTCCTGCCAGTTCCTTGTAAGGCTCAGCCACTGAAAGAGCCTCATTAGGTGTGTGTGTTAGGGTGGTTGCCCCAGTGCTGAGAGTGACTATGGTGATGCTTTGTGAATTGGGCAGGGAATGGGCCAGGAATCACTGTAATGGGGCAAGTGATGTTCAAAAGGTAATGCATATTCTTTCCTTGGGCCAGTGGCAAGCTTGTGGCCACTTTGCAAAATGCCCAGAGAACACTGGTGGCAACTGCCATATATGTTGGGCCCTCAAATCCCTGAGAACTCTCTAAGAAAGGCTGCAGCACAAGCCAGGGTTAATTGACTGTCACCTAAAGCATCCCAGATAGCCACATAAGCCACCATGCTCCCTCTGCTACTGGAAAAACCTCTCACCAAGTCCATAGTGGGGCTCGTTGCCCAGGCACTCAGAGTGCCCCCGGTGATGCCACACAAGCTGGGTGGAGTAGGATCCCATGGAGTCATTTGGGTGGGGTGTAAGGAGTTCACCAGGCCAATGCATTCTCAGAATTGCCAATGTGGGGGAAGGCTCAACCCAGGAAAAAAGGCACATGCATGTAAGTTACAAGTTAGTCAGGCTCATCAAAGGGATAATGGTGGCTGTCCCTCTAGTCCTCACCCTGAAACCACACAACTAATCTTTTCCTGTATATTTCTGTCTCCTCTCGAGTTGCCACCCCTCTGCTGGAGCCCAGGGTGAGTTCCTGAAAACTAGTGAGTCTGTGTGTGGGCCCTCTAAAAGGATGTCTGGATTTCCAGCTGCCATGTGTCTCAATGGGATGGGTGGAATCCTTGCTGATTTACAAAGCCTGATGTTGTATGCACTCCTCTTCCTGACACTGGACCCCTGGACTGGGGAGCCCAGTGTGGGGATGAGACCCCTCACTATTCAGGGGTGGCCTCTGCAATTGAGGAATCCCTTCCAATACTTAATCATTACCAGTGGGTGTGAGTTCAGCCTGTTTTGCATCTCCACCCCTCCTACCATTATTGATGTGGCCTCTTCTTTATATCCTTAGTTATAGGGTTTCTGTTCAGCTAGTGTTCAGATGTTTCTCGAGGTTGATTTTTCTATCATTTAGTTGTAATTATAATGAGTTAAGGGGAGGTGGCAGGCACAGCGTTTACCTATTTTGCCATTTTTTTTTGAAGGCAGTGTCACTGGTCCCCACATGCGGGACCCAAACCAGGGCCGCTTGCATCCCAAGCCAGCTGCCAACCACCGCGCCACTTGGCCGGCCCCCATCTTTTTTTGTTTTTTAATTTGCACAAGTTTTTAATTAGAATAAAGTCTAAATTACATTTTCATTTTTTTTGGCTTTTCTTCATGTCATGTTTTTAAAAAAGCATTTCCAAATTCAACACAATTCAGATTTACCTTTATGATTTATTTTAATCATAGATCTTAAATTTGGCGGGGGGGGGGTTGTAAAACTCAGAGACAATAGTTTAGTGGTTACCAGAGGGTAAGAGGGAAGGACGGTGGTAGATGAGGGTAAAGGGGATCAAATACATGGTGATGGAAAGAGAACTGACTGGGTGGTGAACACACAATGTAATATATAGAGGATGTATTACAGAATTGTTCATCTGAAATGTATGTAACTTTGCTAACAATTGTCACCCCAATAAAATTTAATTTTAAAAAAATTGGGGTTTTGATCCATTTTCAGTTCATTACAGTATGCAGTATAATATAAAAGTCTAGCTTCATTTTTTCATTTATATTTTGATATATCCAATTTTCCCAGGGTCTTTTGTTGTTTTTTCCTATTAAATAATCTTGGCACTCTTATTGAAAATCAGTGTGTCTTAGATGTATGAGTTTATTTCTGGGCTCTCAATTCCATTCAATTAGTCTATATGTCTATCCTTATGCCAGTTCTACATTGCTCTGAGTACTGTAGCATTGTAGTTAATTTTGAGATCTGAAACTTTGAGACCTCCAACTTTATTCTTCTTCAAGACTGTTTTGGTTATTTGAGGTCTCTTGAGATTCCATATGATCATTAAGGTCAGTTTTTCCATTTCTTTACAAATGCCATTGGTATTTTGATATGGATTGCAATGAATCTGTAGATACCTTTGGGTAATATTAGCATCTTAACAATATTAAGTCTTCCAATTCATTAACACAGGATGGCTTTCTATTCACTTATGTCTTAATTTTTTTTAGGCAATGTTTTATAATTTTTGGTACACAAATCTATTGCCTTCTTGGTTAAATTTATTTTTCAGTATTGTATTTGATGCTATTGTAAAAATAATTTTGTTTTTGTAAACAGAAATAGTCTTAGAGACTCAAAGAAAAAACTGATGAGGGCTAGATGGGATGGGGACGCGCATGAGGGAGAAGGGGAAGGGACGAGGCAACATAAACTGATAACTACAATACTACCGCACAGATAGAAGATACAGTTTAGGGAATATAATCAATAAAGTTGTAAATATTTTTTTAGGGGATCAGAAGGACTCATGTCTTGTCAGGGAGACCACTTCATGGATGGTGTAAAGGCCTGACCAGTACACTGTACATATGAAGCTGCTGCTGAACAATATTAAATGTTGACTATAATTTAACACATATATAGTCATGGGATGTGGAGTATAGTGTGGGGATGTGGTCAATGGAATTTTAATAGATATGCATGATATTGGGGGTGGGGGGCAGGGGTGGGGGGCAAGGAAGGGGGGTGGGGGTAGTCACTTTGTAAGGGGTGAAAACGATAACTACTGCATTGTTTTGTACATCTGTAGCTAATAATAATAATAATAATAATAACATTTTTGTTTTAATTTCCTTTTTGTTTGTCTATGGTGGTATGTGGAAATATAGTTGATTTTTGTGTGTTGATGATTTTGTATGCTGCAACTTTGCTGAATATGTTTATGAGTTGTAACAGGTGTGTGTGTGTGTGTGTGTGTGTGTATGTGTTTGTGTGTGTGCATTCTTTCAAGTTTAATAGAAATAAGATCATGTAATCTGAGGACATAGTTTTACAACTTCTTTTCAAATTTGGAAGCCTTTTACTTCCCTGTTGTTGACAATTTACTCTGGCTAGAATTTTTAGTAGTATGTTGAATGAAATGGTAAAAGGAGTCATCATTCTTGTCTTGTTCTTGATCTTAAAGGGAAATCTTTCAATCTTTCAAAATTAAGTATAATGTTAGCTGTGGGGTTTTTCTATATGACTTTTTAAAAGTATTATTATTATTATTATTATTATTATTATTATTATTATTATTTTGCAATTCACTTCACCCAGGTTTCCTGTTAACATTTCTAAAAATAGTTTTCATTTATAATATACATACAATACTATATTAGTTTCAGGTGTACAACATAGTGATTATACATTTATATAACTTATGAGGTGATCACCCCAATAAATCCGGAACCCATCTGAAACCATACATAATTATTACAATATTATTGGCTGTATTATTTATGCTGTACTTTACATCCCCATGACTATTTTGTAACTACCAATTTGTGCTTCTTAATTGCTTCCTCTTTTTCGCCCACACCCCTAGAAACCATGAAAATATTTTCTATATCTATGAGTTTGTTTATGTTTTGTTTGTTCATTTATTTAGTTCTTTACATTCCACATAGAAGTGAAATTACATGCCATTTGTCTTTTTCTATCTGATTTATTTCACTCAGCATAATATCCTCTAAGTCCATCCGTGTTGTTGCAGATGGCAAAATTTTACTCTTTTTGACAGCTAAGTAAGATTCCATTTTATAAATGTACTGCTTTTTCTTTATTTATTTAGTCATTGAGGGACATCCAAGTTGCCTCCATATCTCGGTTACTGTAAATAACACTGCAATAAACATGTCTCTTTGAAGTAGTGTTTTGGTTTTTTTTAAGATAAATACCCAGAATGGGTATTACTGGGTCCTGCTTTGTCTCTTGTTATAACCTTTCTTTTAAAGTCTATTTTGTTTGGTGTAAGTATTGTTATCCCAGATTTTTTTGTTTGTTTGTTTCCATTTTTGTAAAATATCTTTTTCCTTCTTATTATTTTGGTCTGTTTGAGTCCTTCAATCTGAAGTGAGTCTCTTGTAGGCAGCACATGTAAGGGTCTTGCCTACTTATATATTCAGCCACTCTATTTTTTTTTTGATTGGAGCATTTAAACCATTTAAATTAATTGTTAGATATGTAGTTATTGCTATTATATTATTTATATTTTTTTTTTCTTAAAGAAGTCCCCTTAATACTTCTTGTAATACAGGTCTGGTGTTGATGAACCCTTTTAACTTTTTCTTCTCTGAAAAATATCTTTATCTGTTCTTCTGCTCTAAATGATAGCTTTGTTGTGCAGAGTAATCTTAATTATAGGTCTTTTCTTTTCATCACATTGAATATTTCATGCCAATCCCTTCTGGCCTGAAAAGTTTCTGTTGAGAAATCATCTGACAATCTTATAGGAGCTCTCTTGTAGATATCAAACTGCTTTTCTCTTTCTGCTTTTAAGATGCTCTTTCTCTTTAATCTCTGGCATTTTAATTATGATGTGTCTTGGTGTGGGCCTGTTTGGGTGAATCTTGTTTGAGACTCTCTCAACTTCCTGGACTTGTATGTTTATTTTGTATGCCAGGTTAGGAAAATTTTCTGCCATTATTTCTTCAAATAGTTTCTCAACTCTGATTTCTCTCTCTCTTCTCTTTCTGGTACCCCTATGAGACAAACGTTAGTATCCTTGATGTTGTCCCAGAGGCCTCCTAAACAATCCTCATTGTATTGGATTCTTTTTTGTTCTTGTTTTTCTGATTGGGTATTTTCTGCTACTGTATCTTCTAAATCACTAATTCATTTCTCTGCTTCATCTAATTTACTGTTGATTCCCTCTAATGTATTCTTCAATTCTGACTTTTAAAAAAATGTTTTCTGTTTCCATTTTTATATTTCCTATCTCTTTGTTGAAGTTCTATCTGAGTTAATTAAGCATATTTATAACCAGTGTTTTGAATTCTACATCTGGTAGATAGCTTGTGTCTATTTTTTTAACTTTTTTTTTCTGGAGCTTTGCTCTGTTCATTAATTTTGGGCATTTTTCTTTGTCTCCCCGTTTTGGCTGTTTTCTTTTGTTTGTTCTATGTATTTGGTAGAGTTGCTATGTCTCCCAATCTTAGTAGAGTGACATTATGTAGTAGATTTCCTGTGAGGTCCAGTGGCACAATCAGCCTGGTCACCTAGCTTGGTGCTCCAGGTGTGTCCCTTGTGTGCGTTGGGTTGTGTGTGCCCTCCTGTTGTAGTTGAACCTTGGTTTTCGGCACATCAATGGGTGGGATTGACCCTCTGGATTATTTGTTGTGAGGACTAGCTACTGGCTATAACTACAGTGGAGAAACTGTTGTATAGGGGTTGACCCTATGGAGCAATATTTTCTTAGCATGGGTCTGGTGACCGCTCAGCCTTCCCTTTGAGTGTATCATCTGTGGAGGCAGCCAGTTGGTGCTCTTGCTGCATCCAAAGCTGGCCACTAGCACCTCCTCAGTGAGGCCTTTCCACAGGCTAGATTCAGTCACCACTGTTGCTTTATCCAGGGCCACTTGGAATAAGCCACAACACAATCTGCAGATGGCCACCACCTACTCTGGGCTTGGAGGTGCCTGGGAAAGGCCAAGCCTCATATTGAAGCCAACTCTCACCAAAGCCAGTCTTGCGGCTGCTCAGCAAGACATACAGGGCACACAAAGGACCAGATGCTGCTAGTTTGGGGTTTGTGAACCTTTTAGAGATTTTAGGAAAGTCCACAGTATGATTCAAGGCAAGCTGTTTGTATGGAAAAGCCACTGCAATAGGCTTGGGTGGGCCCACAAATTGAGTGGAGCAGGTTCTTATGGAATCACTAAGGTGGTGGGAATTAGCTTGGTTGATGGAGATTCAGATATTGCACCTGCCTGCATCTGCACACAAGGAGAAGGGACGGCTCAACAAGTGAACTGTGGATTCTGTCAGAGCTTCTGTCTGGGAGAAAGTTGCCTCTCCAGCCCTGGCCCCGAAGCAAGATCCCTCACTCCTCAGGGGTGACCTCCACAGATGAGATATCTCTCGTGATTTTTAATTGCCACATGCAAGTATGGGACCAGTCTGTTTCACATCTCTGCCCCTTCTATCAATCTCAATGTGGTTTCTTCTTTTTATCCTTATTTATAGGACTTCTGTTCCATTAGATTTCTGGCGATTCTAAATGATGGTTGTTCTGTAGTTTGGATGTAATTTGATGGGTCATAACTGGAAATTTCCATGACTGGAAATTTTTATCATGTGACTTTTATCTTACTAGTTTATTGAGTGTTCTATTGTAAAAAAGGAGCTGCTTGATTTTTTTCAAATGTTTTTTTCTGCCTTTCAGTGTTTCATCATTGAGTATAATGTTAACTGTGGGTTTTTCCTATATTAATTTTATATTAATAGTTTATTGAATGTTGCTATTATGAAAGGTGCTTGATTTTTTTTTCAAATTTTTCTTTTTTTTAGCTGAGCCATCCTGACATCTGTTGGCAGCTCAATGGCAGCTCAGCTAGGGCTGGACATCAATCTGCTGTAGCTCAGAGCTCAGCTCACACTCTTGAGCAAGCTATTAACCAACTGAGCCATGTGGCCGGCCTCTAAGGAGCTTGATTTTGTTAAATGTATTTTCTACATCAATTGATATGGTTATTTTTTCCCTTCTATCTATTCCTGTGTTATATTTCATTGATTACTTGTCATATGTTAAATCACACTTACAATCCTGAAATAAAACTTGCTTGGTCATAGTGTATAAGCCTTTAATACATTATTGCATTAAATTTGCTAGTATTTTTTTTTTGAGAATTTCTGAATCTCTATTCATAAAGGGTATTAATCTGAAGAATTTTGTGGGGAGGGATGTCTTTGTCTTACTTTGGTATCAGGACAATACTGGCCTCATAGAAGGAGTTAGGAAATGTTCTCTACTTGTATAGTGTTTTAAAGAGTTAGAGAAAAATTATTGTTTATTCTCTTTTAAATGTTTGCTAGAATTTATCACAGACAATTTCATACTCAGTTGGATTTTTTTAAAGATTTCTATTGGGGAATTGGGAAAGGGGAACAGACAAGTTGCTGTCCTTTTGTTCTTCAGTCTAGTTGTGGAGGCTGTCGCCTCACTGGCCCATGTTGGCATCATCATTGTGTTCTTCCCGGGTGAGTCAGATTGGTCGCTGCCCTCTGGATGGCCATTCACTGCAGCTATTGGCAGCTCACTCCGGCTGCAGGCTGCTCACGCTGGTTGCCAGAAACTCATCGCAGCCTATGGCAGCACACTGCAGCAGGGGCTGCAGCCTACACCATCTCCGGGACTCACACAGCCCAGCTCAAGGTATAGCCACTGTTCACTATCTTAGCTGTAGAGGGCAGTGTCACTGGACCTCAAATGTGGGATCCGAACCGGGGCTGCTGGCGTCCTAAGTCAGCTCTTAACCAATGCGCCACTTGGCCCGCACCATTA
The DNA here is from genome assembly GCA_033961575.1 of Aselliscus stoliczkanus. Taxonomy (NCBI): domain Eukaryota; kingdom Metazoa; phylum Chordata; class Mammalia; order Chiroptera; family Hipposideridae; genus Aselliscus; species Aselliscus stoliczkanus. The sequence goes on from CM066737.1 coordinate 77,805,308, forward strand.
TGAGTTTTTGTTTTGGGGAGGTTTTTGTTAGGGATTCAATCTCCTTACTTGCTATAGGTCTATGCAGTTTTTCTATTTCTTCCTGGGTCAGTATGGAAAGGCATGGATCTTCATTATGGGAAGTGACACATTGCTTTTGGTATATGGCAATTTCTGTCCAATAAAAACATTATGGTGTGTCCCCATCCACCTTATTCATAGGATTTGGCACCGTGCGACTTCTGGCTCTTCCACAAAGTCAAAATGATTCAGGATATTGAGGAAGCCATGGCAGTGCAACTAAAGACACTCATGAATGAGTATTTCCACGATTGCTTTATAAAGTGGCAAGAGATAGGATAAGTATGTTTGAAGCAAGGGGGAGTATTTTGAGGGGGGTTAATGGCAATGTGTCTTTTACTGTAATAATTTTTTAAAAGATGTTATTGGGGAATTGGGGGCGGAGAACAGCATTGGGGAAGTGGGGAGGGGAACAGACAAGTTGCTGTCTTTTTGTTGTTCAGTCTAGTTGTGGAGGATGTTGCTTCACTGATCCATGTTGGTATTGTCATTGCGCTCTTCCTGGATGAGGCAGATCAGTCGCCGGCCTCTGGATGGTCGCTCACCGTGGCTATTGGCAGCTCACACTGGCTGCTAGCTGCTCACGCTGGCTGCTGGCCATTCACTGTAGCCTATGGTATCCCACCGCAGCAGGGGCTGCAGCCTACATGGTCGCCGGGGCTTGCACAGCCCAGCTCCATGTGGAGCTATTGTTAGCTGTAAAGGGCAGTGTCACTGGCCCTCATATGTGGGATCCGAACCAGGGCCGCTGGCATCCCAAAACCAGCTCTTAACCAATGCGCCACCCAGCCAGCCCTGTAATATATATATTTTTTAATTTAAACATTCACTGTATTGTTTGATCACACCTCATATGTATGGGTTTATTTCTAGCTTCTGTATTCTATTCCAATGATTTATGTGTCGGCCGGCCCCTACCACAGATTTCTTTATATTGTTTTTTTATTCTGTTACTTTACAAAATTCATTAGTAGTTCTAATAATTTTGGGGGAACTCTTTAGGGTTTTCTCCATAAAGTATCATGTCATCTACAAATAAGGACAGTTTTACAGCTTCCTTTCCAATTGAATGCCTTTTTCCTTCCTACTTGTTTGGCTAGAAGTTCAAATACTGTTAAATAAAAGTGGTGATAGTGGCATCTTTGTGTTTTTTTCTCATGTTAGAAGAAAAGTTTTCAGTTTTGCACTGTTGAGTATGGTGTTAGCTGTGAGGTTGTCAAATGAGCCCTGCAAATTAAGTTAATGAACTCATCCTAGAAAAAGTATTACATACCTCGTTGCTGAATATCACTGTGTTCACCTTCGAAGTACTCCCTTTGGGAAGCTATGCACTGATGCCAGGACCTAGTTCACCCTTCAAAGCAATTTTGGAACTCCTTTTATGGAATGGCCATCAGAGCTGTCATTGTATTATATTACTCTTGATGTCCTGAATGTCATCAAAATGTCTTCCTTTTAATATTTCCTTAACTTTCAGGTAAAAAAAGGAGTCATTGGGGACCAGATCAAGTGAGTAGGGAGAGTGTTCGAATACATTTATTTGTTGACTGGCTGAAAACTACCTCATCGACAGTGCCCCATGAGCTGGTGCATTGTTGTGATGCAAGAGCGATGAATTGCTGGTGAAAAATTCAGGTTGTCTAACTTTCACGCAGACTTTCCAGCACTTCCAAATGGTAAACTTGGTTAACTGTTTGTCCAGTTGGCACAAATTCATAATAAATAATCCCTCTGATATAAAAAAAGGTTAGCAACATTGTTGCAACAAGTTCATGAACTTAATTGTCAGACTTCCTATATAGCGTTTATAATGCCAACTTTATTGAGAGCTGTCATAAACGGATGCTGAATCATGTCAAATCTTTTTCTGCAACTACTATATCATCACATTTTTATTCCTCAGTTTGTTAATATTGTTTATCATATTGATAGATTTCAGGATGTTCAAAAGCCTTTGTACCACTGCAGCAAATCCCACTTGATCATGGTGTATGATCCTTTTAATGTATTATTGAATTTGGTATGTTAATATTTTGTTGAGAATTTTTGCATTTATGTTCGTGGAAAAAATAGGCCTGTATTTTCTTTGTGTGGTGTTTTTGCCTGGTTTTGGTATCAGGGTAATGATGTCCCCATAAAGTGAGTCTGAAAGCATTGTTTCCTCTTCAGTTTTTTGAATAATTTAAGAATAAAACTAAGGACAACAAAAGAACAAGAAAAACAAATGAAGAGACATAGACACAGGCAATAGTTTAGTGGTTACCAGAGGGTAAGGGGTGAGGGTGGTGGTAGATGAAGGTAAAGGGGATCAAATGTATGGTGATGGAAAGAGAACTGACTCTGGGTGGTGAACACACAATATGATATATAGATAATGTATTACAGAATTGTACACCTTAAATCTATGTAACTATGCTAACAATTGTCACCCCAATAAACTTATAAAAAAAGAATGATAGGTATTAACTCTTTTATATGTTTGGTAGAATTTATTGGTGAAACCTTCTGGTACTGGACTTTTTTTGGGGGGGAGCACTTTAAATTACTATTTCTGTTTTGTTACTTGCAATTGGTCTATTCAGATTTTCTATTTCTCATGTTTCAGCCTTGGTAGGTTGTGTGTTTCTAGGATTTTGCCTAGGTTTGCCAATTTGTGGGCATAAAATTTTTTTATAATAACCTTTTATGATCCTTTTTGTTCTTCTGTAATGTTAGTTGTAACATCTCTTTCATTTCTGATTTTATTAATTTAAGCCCTTTTTAAATTTTTTTCTCACAATGAGTCTGGCTATAGGTTTATCAATTTTGCTTATCATTTCAAACAACCAGCTTTAGTTTCATTGATTAATTCTATTTTTTATCTCTGTTTTATTTAAATTCTGACCTTTATTATTTCCTTTCTTCTACTAACTTTAGCTTTTCTTTTTCTTCTTTTCTAGTTCCTTTAAGTACAAAGATAGATTGTTTATATGGGATTTTTCTTAAAGTAGGCCTGTATCTCTATGAACTTCTGTTTTAAAACTGCTCTCACTGTATATCATAAACTTTGGAAAGCTGTGTATGAACTTTCACTCATCTCAAAGTATTTTTTAATTTCCTTTTGGATTTCTTTTTTGACCCATAAGTTCTTTGTTAGCATGCTGTTTAGTCTACATGTTTGTTTTTATTTCCAATTTGTGGGGTTTTTTTTTGTAATTGATTTCTAAATTTATATTATTGTGGTCAGAAAAAGATGCTTGATATGATTTCAATATTTTTGAATTCATAATACTTTTTGTGGCCTAACAAATGGCTTATCTTGGAAAATTTTGCACGTGCCCTAGAAAAGAATGTGCAATCTGATGTTTTTGGATAAAATGCTGTGGATATATCTATTAACTCCATCTGATCTAACATATCATTTAAGGCCAATGTTTTCTTATTGATTTTCTGTTTGGTTATCTACCAATTGGTTCATGTGGAGTATTAAAATCCCTTACCATTATGGTATTACTGTTTATTTCTGTCTTTATGTCTGATAATATTTTATGCATGTATGTTCTCTTGTGTTGAGTGCATACATATTTATGGATGTGATATCCTCTTTTTGGATTGACCCATTTATAATCATGTATTGTCTTTGTCTTTTGTTACAGTCTTTGATTTAAAGTTTATTTTGTCCAATATGAGTATTGCTACCACAGCTTACTTTTTGTTTCCATTTTCAAGGAGTGTCTTTTTCCATCTCTTCATTTTCAGTCTGTGTGTGTCTTCTGATCTGAAGTGAGTCTTTTGTAGCAGCATATAAATGGGTCTTGGCTCTTTTATTCATTCAGCCACGATGTCTTTTCATTAGAGCAGTTAGTCCATTTAAATTTAAAGTTGTTATTGATAGTATGTGCTTATTGCCATTTGGTTACTTGTTTTCTGGTTGTTTATTTTTTTAGTTCTTCTGTTTTCCTTTCTTCTTCAGGTCTCTTCTCTTGTGGTTTGATGGGTTTTTTTAGATTTGTGTTTGGGTTCTTCTCTTTTATTTTTTTTGATCTACTGTAGGTATTTTGGTACACACACACACACACACACACACACACACACAGCAGTCTATTTTAAGCTGATATTCACTAACTTCAAATGAATTATAAGCACATTACATTTTTACTCCTGGTCATATTTCATGTTTATGATGTCATATTTTACATATTTCTTTGTGTATCCCCTAACTACTAACTGTAGTTATAGTTGATTTTAATACTTTTGTCTTTTAACTTTTAAACTAAGTTTTGGAGGGTTTTCTTAGATTTTTTTAAATTGGGGAATTGGAGGAGGGGAACAGTGTTGGGGATTTGGGGAAGGGGAACAGACAAGTTGCTATCATTTTTGTTCTTCAGTCTAGTTGTGGAGGACGTCACTTCACTGGCCCATGTTGATATTGTGATCATTGCACTCTTCCCAACTGAGGCAGTCAGTTGCCAGTCATTGGATGGCGGCTTATGGCAGCTTACAGCAGCTCACGCCAACTGCTGGCTACTCATGCTGGCTGCCAGCCACTCATGGTAGATCATGGCAGCTCATGGCAGCCCACTGCAGCAGGGGCTGCAGCCTACGCTGTTGCCGGCAACTCACGGGTGCCCAACTCCAGGTTGAGCTGTTGTTCATCATCTTAGCTCTAGAGGGTGCAGAGTCACTGGCCCTCATGTGGGATCTGAACTGGGGCCCTGCTTCTCAGAGCTGGCATCCCAAGCCAACTCTTAACCAACGCACCACTCAGCCGGTCCTATACTAAGTTTTTAACTGCCTTATCCTGCCTATACTATATATTTGCCTTCATCATTGAAATTTTTTCTTTCATATATTTTCTAATTTCTAGTCTTGATCTTGCTTTTTTGTTTAGAGAAGATTCTTTAACATTTCTTGTAAAGGCAGTTTAGTGGTGATAAACTTTTTAAGCTTTTGCTTACCTGGGATGCTCAATCGTTCATTTAATTCTGGATGATTATCTTGCTGAATAGAGTACTCTTTGTCTTAATTTGTTTTTTAAATCCCTTTTAGCACTTCAAATACATCTTCTCAGTCCTTTCTGGTCATCAGTGTTTCTGCTGAAAAATAAGCCTATCATGTTGTGAAGGTTTTCCTTGTATGTAGCTAGTTGCTTTTCTCTTGCTGCCTTTAAGATTTTCTGTTTATCTTTGACTTTTGCTATTTTAATTATGATGCCTTGATGTGCATCTCTTTGGATTCATCTTGTTTGGGATTTTGTGTGTTTTCTGGACCTGGATTTCTATTTTCTTTCCCAGGATATCCAAATGTCCAGGAATCATTTATTCAAATATGTTTTTTACACCCCCCCCCCATTTTTTTCAATCTTGTCCTTCTGGGACCCTGTAATGCAAATTACAGTATATTTGATGTTGTGCCAGAGTTCCCTTAAGCTACCCTCATTTTTTAAAGTTTTCTTTTTGCTAATCTGATTGAGTGATTTCCACTATTTAGTTTTCCAGATCATTTATCCATTATTTTGTATATATGATGTTCTGTTGATTACATTTAGTGTATCTTTCATACCAGTGATTGTATGCTTCAGCTCTGATTGGTTCTTTTTCATGTTTTTGAACTTTTTGTTGAAGTCCTCATTGTGTTCTTCGTTTCTTCTCCCACGTTTGGTGAGCATTTTTATGAACATTATTTTGAACTATTTATCAGGTGAATAACATCTCTTTTCAATTTTTTTTTCCTGTGGTTTCATTTTAGAGCATATTTTTGTATCTAATTTTGTTTGACTTTCTGTGTTTGTAATTATGTATTAGGAAAAACAGCTACTTTTACTTAAGGGTGTGTCCTTCTGTAGGAGCAACCTCTGTGTAGACAGTGTGCCTGGCAGCTTTGTCAACCTGTTTGTAGCTGGATCAGGCATGGTCTGAGCATGGGGGCTGCCTGGTGGAACTGCTGTAGCAGGTGTAAGCCAGGGGCTTGCCACATTGAGACTGCCTTTGTAGGGTGGCAGCAGCTTGTGCACTTGCAGTTGGGAGGACTGCTGTGCTGTGAACCTTTGGGGGATGGCTGATGCTGCTGTGGGCCAAGGCCTGAAGCTCACTGGGGCCACCTTGTCAGGTTGGATAGAGTTCTTGGACTGTGCTCCCACCTGCACTATCAAGTTGGAGAGCAAACACAAATAATGAATCTCTCCAGCACATCTGATCCTGTGAGTTCCAAAGCCTCTCTGCCTATTTAGCAGATGCTGAAGGTTTAGTAAATGAATTTTCTTTTCGTGTATTATAAGTGCCCTTCATAACTACTTTTATTATCCTGTGCTCCAGGATGGGCAAGTCTGCATGTGTAAACTTTAGTGATACCTCTCCCTACTGTAAATCACCACATCAGGGGTGGGATTCCCCTTGTTACCATGTCTCTGTCTCTCTTTCCCTTCTCTATGTCATGCCTCTTTAGTTCATTGTGCAGAAGCTGTTCAATCAGCCCTCATTACTCCTTCAGGAGAAATTGCTCTCTGTATAGGTGTATATTTATTGCATCCATGAAAATAAGTGAGTTTGGGGTCTTTCTACACTGATAACTTAGTCCTGCCTGTGTGTTATGTTTTCATTTTAATTTGTAATTAGGTATTTTCTAAAATACTTTGTGATTTATTTTGTGGACTCCTTAGTTATTTAAGTGTATGTTGTTTATTTTTCACGTATTTGGAGTTTTCAAGTTTTCTTTCTGTTATTTATTTCTAGTTACATTACATTGTGGTCAGAAAAGATACTTTATATGATTTAAGTCTTTTACATTTCATTAAGACTTGCTTTGTCACCTAACATGTGACCTATTCTGGAGAATAGCCTATGTGCACTTGAGTCGAATATGTATTCTGCTATTCTTTGAAGAAATTTTCCTTATATACCTGTTAGGTCCAATTGTTTAATAGTGTTGTTCAAGTCCTCTGTTTCTTTTTTTTTACTCTGTTTTATTGTCCATCACATTATTAAAAAATGAGGTATTAAAGTCTCCATCTATTAGATTTGTATATTTCTCTCCATAATTTTGTCAATTATTTCTTATATGTTTTGGGACTCTGTTGTTAGGACATGCATGTTTATACTTAATATATATTTTTGATGGATTGAGCCTTAATCAACATATACTGTTCTTCCTGGTTGCTTGTAAACTTTATAGATTAATATCTAATTGGCTGATAATTATATGGCCTTTGCAGCAATGCTTTGGTTAATATTTTCTTGGAATGTATTTTTCTATCATTTTGTTTTTCACTGATTTGTTTCTTTGCACCTACAGTTAATCTCTTGTAGAATGTCTCTGTTTTATCTATTTCCTCATATCTGTCTTTTACTTGAAAATTCTCATCATTTGCATTTAACTTGGTGATAAGTAAATATGAACTTTGGCCATTTACCTATTGCTTCCATGTGTTTTATATATTTTTTGTTCCTCAATTCTTCCATTACTACCTTGTAATATTTTAGTTGACTTTTTGACAATGTAACATATTTATTCCCTCCTTCTTCCTTTTTCTGTATATTATGTATTTATTTTCTTGGTTATTATTTGGGAATTATGATTAACACCTAAAACTTAAAACAACCTAGTCTGTATAATACTAACTTAGTTTTTTAAATTTTTTTAACTTTAATTTTTTAAAAATTAGCTTCAGGTGTACAACACAGTGAAATAGTTATACTTTTTACAGCTCAAAGTGGAAACCCTCCTACCCCAGTTCGCCACCCAACTCCTCCCCTCCATATCATACTATCTATTACAATTCCTTTGACTCTCTACCACCGTATAATCCACATCCCGTGACTATCTATCTATTCAATTACAGTTGGCATACAATATTATACATCAATTTCAGGTAAACAGTGCAGTGATCAAGCCACTACTCTATCCATGAAGTGGTCTCCCTAACAAGACATGTGACCATCTGACACCCCAAAAAATTTTTACATTATTATATTCCCCGAACTGTCTTTCATATCCCTGTGACAATACTGTAGTTACCTATTTATGCTGTCTAATCCCTTCCCCTTCTCCCTCATCCCGACTGCTCTCCCAACTAGCAACACTGTTTTTCCTCTATTTCTATGACACTGTTTCTGTTTCCTTTGCTCATTCATTCAGTTTTTCAAATTTGACATATAAGTGAAATCATATGGTATTTGTCTTCCTCCGACTGACTTATTTCACTTAACATAATGGTCTGTAGGTCCATTCATATTGTTGAAAATGGTACGATTTCATTCTTCTTTATAGCAGAGTAATACTCCATTTATAAATGTACCACAGTTTCTTAATCCAGTCATCTACCGATGGACATTTTGGTTGTTTACAAGTCTTGGCTATTGTAAATAGAGCTGCAATAAGCATAGGGGTTCATACATTTTTTTGAATTAGCGTCTTGGATTCCTTTAGGTAGATACCCAAGAGTGGAATTGCTGGTCATACAGCAGTTCCATTTCCAGTTTTTTGAGATACCTCCATAAAGATTTCCATAATGGCTGCACCAATTTGCATTCCCAACAACAGTGCACCAGGGTTCCCTTTTCTCCACACCCTTGCCAGCACTTGTTTGTTGATTTGTTGATGATAGCAATTCTGACCGGAGTAAGGTGGTATCTCATTGTGGGTTTTATTTGCATTTCTCTGATGATTAATGAGGTTGTACGTTTTTTCATATGCCTGTTGGCCATCTGTATGTCCTCTTTAGAGAAATGCCTCTTCATATCTTCTGCCCATTTTTAAATTGGGTTGTTTGTTTTTTTATTGTTGAGTTTCATGAGTGTTTTTTGAATTTTGGATATTATCCCCTTATCAGATATATCCTTGGCAAATATCTTCTTCCATTCAGTAGGCTGCCTTCTTGTTTTATTTTTATTTATTTATTTATTTATTTTACCCGAGATTTCATTTGGATTAAAATTTGGATTTTAATGTACATTCTCCATCCCAACATCACCGTTCAAGTCCCCCCTTGCTGGCTTGGCTACTGTGCATGTTGGCTGTTTTAAGCTGGAATAATAAGCGTTCAAGGTGGGTGCAGTTCCCCTACAAGTCATTTATATTTACTTCTTAACAGAGGCTCGTCTCAGGGGTGGAACTCTCAGCCTTATACAAAAGATGTAAAAGTAAATTTTAAGTTAATTTTTAAAAAGTCATGGGTGACAAAAGGGCATCCTGCTTCCTCTCCTTGTCAAACGCCAGTCCCGTGGACCTTTTACCTACTAATTCCTAACTCTGTTCTCCCAATAACCACTGATTTTTGTATTTCTTTCAAAAATACTTGAGCGGATGATATTTTTGATAGTGCACGGATTATAAAAGCATTTGAATAACAAAGGGCATCACCATGTAATACCAACATCCTGCAATTTACCTAAGAACTTTAAAACAAAAAAAGTAACACACAGACCACACAGGCTAAGTCCTCTGCTGTTTTTGTCTGAGCGGTGAGTACCAGTGACCATGAAAGATTCTCTGGATGACGACTGTTTGTGGGGTCGTCACGGTCTTATTTCCTACTTCAATCTTCAGCAGTATTCCGGGAGAGGATCACTTTATTTTCATCATGGCATAAATCCATTCTTATCGTAGGCTTCGGCCCTGGTCCCTATATGAGCCTACAAAATATTTCTCCCAATTCCAGCTGCAAATATTAAATTAAAACATGTGCAAACTAAACAAATGAAAATCCACCATCAAAACATAATCTACCCCTCCCCCAAACCACCAGCTTGGAGGAAAACCAGTGTCCACGGTTCCATGTCTTTATCGTACACTCAAACAAGAAAAGATTCACGTTGCTCCCTAACCTGGGTTCTTGCAAGGTCCAAAGGGGCCCGTGAGAAGGGGCAGAGATCTAGAAGTTCCGGGGGTGGTCTCCATGCATCCTCTTGGGCCACTCCTCGTCCACCCACCTGCGCAGCACCTTCTCCATGTCAGCCCTGTGGTACATCCTGCAGAGCTCCATCAGCTGGCCCACCATCCTCTGGCTGTTTCAGAGCAAGAACTCCAAGGTGGGACTCTGGGGCCTCTGCTCCAGGAAACACAGTTCATCGTAGGGCATGCCCCATTTGCTTGCAAAATTCCTCTAGTTTTTGACGGTTGGGTAACACTGGTCCAGCTTGATCCTGATCACATCGAGCAAGTCCTTATCGATGAGCAAATCACTGATGATGGGGACGCGGAGCGAGCAGGAGGAGCAGGTACAGTTCTCCTGGCAGGGCGTGTCCTTGCTTATATCTGAAAGGGGTTCTCCAGTGCTGTCTGGAAAGCCATTTTCTTCTCCCTGATGTTGCACATCAGAATTTGCTGGGCAGTCCAAAGTAATTGGATCACACTCCTCAGCTTTAGGGAGTCCCGTATCTTGAATGGGATACTTGTCTGACACGTCGAAGGATAAAGTGCTAGGGTCCATGTCTTCCACTGGCTCCTTCGCCATGGGATCTGAGTGCAGAGGGTCGTTCAGAGAAGCCATGAAGCTGGTGGGCAGGAGAGCGCCCGGGAGGGTCTGGCAGGCTTCGGACTGGAGGGGAGTGCACGGCGGGGAAGGAAAGTCCTGTGGTGCCAACGCACGGAGCGGGAGCTGTGGCCCTGCCTGCCTTTTTGTTTTATTGATGATTTCCTTTGCAGTGAATAAACTTTTAAGTTTGATGTAATCCCATATGTTAATTTTTTCTTTTATTTCCCTTGCCTGAGGGGACATATCAGTAAAAATATTACTCACGGTAATTCTGCAAACTTACTCCCTGTTTTTTCTTCTAGGAGTTTTATGGTTTCAGGTCTTACATTTAAGTCTATAATCCATTTTGAGTTTGTCCTCGTATATGGTGTAAGTAGCTGTTCCATTTTCATTTTTTTGCACGTGTCAGTCGAATTTTCCTAGCACTTTATTTAACATACTACCTTTACTCCAGTGTAAATTCTTGCTTTCATTGTCATAGATTAAATGACAGTATATAGATGGGTTTATTCATGGGCTCTCTATTTTATTCCATTGGTCTATGTGTCTGTTTTTATGCCAGTACCATACTGTTTTGATTACTATAGCCTTGTAATATGTTTTGATGTCAGGTAGTGTGATGCCTCCCACTTTGTTCTTATTTCTCAACATTGCCAAAGCTATTCGGGGTCTTTTGTGGTTCCATATAAATTCTACAATTCTATGTTCTATTTCTGAGAAAAATGTCATTGGTAGTTTGATTGGAATTGCATTGAATCTATATATATTTCTTTAAGTAGTATTGATATTTTAAGTATATTAATTCTTCCTATCCATGAGCATGGTATGTATTTCCATTTATTTGTATCTTCTTTGATTTCTCTCTTCAGTGTCTCATAATTTTGTGAGTACAGGTCTTTTACTTCTTTAGTTAAATTATTCCTGGATATTTTATTGTTTTTGAAGCAATTGTAAAGAGATTGATTTCCTGATTTCTTCTTCTGATAGTTTATTATTGGTGTATAAAAATACAACTGATTTCTGAATACTAATTTTGTATCCTGCTAACTTACCAAATTCGTTGATCAGTTCTACCAGTTTTTTGGTGGAATTTTTGGGATTCTCTATGTATAGTATCATGTCATCTGCATGTAATGACAATTTTACTTTCTCTTTTCAATTTGATGCCTTTTATTTCATTTTCTTTTCTGATTGCTGTGGGTAGACCTTCCCGAACTATGTTAAATAGAAGTGGTGAAAGGGGGCAGCCTTGTCTTATTCCTTATCTTAAGGAGAAAGCTTTTAGCCTTTCCTCATTGAGTACAATGTTTGCTGTGGGCTTACCGTATATGGCCTTTATTATGTTGAGATATATTCCCACTATTCACACTTTGCTAAGAGTTTTTATCATAAAAGGCTGCTTGATTTTGTCAAATGCCTTTTCTGCATCTATTGATATGATCATATGATTTTTATTTTTCATTTTGTTACTATGATGTATAACGTTAATTGATTTGCGGATATTGAACCAGCCTTGCATACCAGGAATGAATCCCACTTGATTTTGGTGTATAATCTTTTTAATGAGATGCTGAATTCGGTTTGCCAGTATTTTGTTGAGAATTTTTCCATCTATGTTCATTAAGGATATTGGCCTGTAGTTTTCCTTTTTTTAATATCTTTGTCTGACTTAGGAATGAGTGTGATAGTGGCTTCATAGAATGAGTTTGGTAGCCTGCCCTCCTTCTGTATTTTTTGGAATAGTTTGAGAAGAATAGGTACTAATTCTTTTTAAAATGTTTTATAAAATTCACCTGTGTAGCCATCTGGTCCAGGGCTTTTGTTTGTTGGAAGATTGTTGATTACTGATTCAATTTCTTTGGCAACAATCAGTCTGTTCAGAGTTCCTGTTTCTTTTTGGCTCAGACTTGGTAGATTATATGCTTCTAGAAATTTATCTGTTTCTTCCAGATTGTCAAATTTTTTAGCATATAGTTGCTCATAGTATTTTCTTGAAATTTTCTGTATTTCTGTGGTATCTGTTGTCACTTCTCCTCTTTCATTTCTGACTTTATTACTTTAGCTCCTGTCTCTCTTTTTCTTGGTTAGTCGTGCCTAGGGTTTGTTGATTTTGTTTATCTTTTCAAAAAAACACTTGGTTTCATTGATCTTTTGTATTTTTTTTTTGTTCTCTATTTCATTTATTTCTGTTCTGGTCTTTATTATTTCCTTCCTTATACTTCTTTTAGGCTTGTTTTTTCTGGTTTTTCTTTCCAGTTCCCCTAGGTGTAAAGAGAGTCTGTTGATTTGAGATTTTTCTTCCTTCTTTAGGTAGGCCTGCACTGGTATGCACTTCCCTCTTAGGACTCCTTTCTCTGCATCCCAGAGATTTGGGGTCGTGGTGTTTTCATTTTCATTTGTCTCAAGGTATCTTTTGATTTCCTCCTTGATCTCATTTTTTGACTCACTCACTATTTAGTAACATGATATTTAGTCTCCATGTATTTGTAAGCTTTCTGGATTTCTTCCTATAATTGATTTCTAGTTTCATAGCATTGTGGTCAGAGAATACATTTGATATGATTTCAATCTTCTTAAATTTGTTGAGACTTGTTTTGTGGCCTAACATGTGGGTCTGTCTTGGAAAATATTCCATGTACACTTGAGAAGAATGTATATTCTGTAGCTTTGGGGTGAAATGCTCTAAAAATTCCAATTAATTCCAGCTGATCTAAAGTGTCATTTAAGGCCACTGTGTCCGTGTTCATTTTCTGTCGAAAGGATCTGTCCATTGGTGACAACAGGGTGTTGAAATTCCCTACTATGATAGTGTTACTGTTGATCTCTGTCTTTATGTCTGTCAAAATCTGTTTTATATATTTAGGTGCTCCTATATTGGGTGCATCGATGTTTACAATGTTATGTCCTCTTGTTGAATTGATCCCTTTATTATTATGTAGGTCCCTTCTTTGTCTTTTATTGTAGTCTTCATTTTAAAGTCTATTTTGCCCGAAATAAGAATTGCAATTCCAGCTTTTTTCTCATTCCCTTTGCATGAAATATCTTATTCAATCCCTTTACTTTCAGTCTCTGTGTGTCTTTTGATCAGAGATGACTCTCTTGTAGACAGCATATGCATGGGACCTGTTTTCTTATCCACTCAGCCACTTTGTGTCTTTTGATTGGAATCATTTAGCTCATTCACATTTAAAGTGATTACTGATAGGTGCACATTTATTGACATTTTGTTATTTGTATTTCTTGTCTTCCTGGGTTAGCTTGTTTTCCCCTTTCTTCTGTTTAGAAAAGCCCTTTTCACATTTCCTGCGATCCTGGCTTGTTGGTAATGAACTCCCTAAGCTTATTCTTTTATGAGAAACTCTTTATCTCTTCTTCAATTTTAAGTGATAGCCATGCTGGGTAGAGCAGTGTTAGTTGTAGACCTTGATTTTGTGTCACTTTGAATATCTCCTGCCTCTCCCTTCTGGTCTGCAGAGTTTCTGAAGAAAAGTCAGCTGTTAGTCTTATAGGAGTTCCTTTGTATGTAACCTGCTGTCTTTCTCTTGCTGCTTTTAGGATTCCGTATTTGTCTTTAAGCTTTGCAATTTTAACTATGATGTGTTGGTGTGGGCCTGTTTGGTTTCAGCCTGTTTGGAACTCTCTGCACATCCTGGACTTGTATGTCGATTTCCTTCACCAGGGTAGGAAAGTTTTCAGTCATTATTTCTTCAAATACATTCTCAATCCCTCCTTCTTCTCTTCTCCTGTCATTCCTATGATGCAATGGTTGTTGTCTTTCATGTTGTCCCAGAGGTTTCTTAATCTATTTTCATTCTTTTTTATTCTGTTTTCTTTTTGTTGTTCCAGCTGGGTGATTTCTGCTATATTATCGTATAATTCGCTGGTCCGTTCCTCTGCTTCATCTATTCTACTGGTGATTCCTTCGAGTGTGTTCTTCATTTCAGTTTTTGTATTCTTTAGTTCTAACTTGTTTTTTATGGTTTCCCTATCCTTTATGTCCTTGCTAATTTCCTTAAACATTCTTATCATCAGTTTTCTGAACTCTGTCTCTGAAAGTTTGGATCCCTCTGTTTCATTTAGTTCCATTTCTAGAGTTTTCTTCTTATCTTTTACTTGGGACAATGTTTCTTTGTTTTTTTCATTCTGGCTGTCGTTCTTTGAATGCTCCGATGCATTAGATAGATCACTTAGAAAGAATAGAAAAGAGAAAAAGAAATAAAAAGAAGAAGAAAGTGGTTGGGGGGCTCTCCGTCCCCTGTAATCTGCAGACCAGTTGTTCAGCAATAGAGTCTTTGGGCAACTCAGCACCAGCTATTGGGGGAAGAGCATGACGTGTTATGCACCGACCTCCCTCTCAGGCTTGCATCGACCTTTCCACAATTAGCTGCTGTGTGCTCTGGAACTGTGCTCACTACCAAAAAAAAAATTTTCACAGGTGATTGCAGGTTTTCCGCTACTGCAAAAAGAAACCCTCTGTGGCCTGCTGAGATGTGAGCCAGGCACTGGGGGCTCAGGGTGCCTCTGGCAACACAGCTCTTGGTGTGCGGGGCAGGCCCCCAAGGCACTACTTGATGTGGTCAGTGGCCCCCACCAAGTCAGAGCATCGAGCACTGTGCACCAATAATCAGTCCACACAAACTCGCCAGGAAAGCCTCCATAGGATCATGCAGGTGCACTGCTCCCTGTCCAACACTGTCAGGAAAACTCCCTGTCTCAGCCTGTCCCAATCCACTGCCCACAGATCGGCCTAAGCAGCCCAACAGCTAATCCCCAGCCTTGCAACTCTTCACAAACAGTTTGGAGAGTGGGGACCTAAGGCAGCTCGCACACTCCTGAGTCTCAGTGAATGGACTGATGCAACTGGAGAGCACCCGCCCTGCGTTTCCCTGGCAATGCAGCACAAGCTTGGCATGGCGTGGGGATCCAAGGTGGCTTGCACACTCCTGCGTCTCAGTGAGTGGCCTGATGGAGCCAGAGGGCACCCGCCCAGCATTTCCCTGGCAATGCATCACAAGCAGGGCAGAGGGTGGGAATCCAAAGCCGCATGTACATGCAGGCATGCACGCACTCTTGCACCAAGTTCACCAGACCAATGGGATTTGGGATCTGACCCTCTGTGGAAGGTCCCAACCCTGAAACAGTGGCACCCTCCTGTACACCGCTCGAGTGCAAGCTCCACACCAGGTGTACAGTGGTCCCAAAACCTCCAGCTTCTGTACCAAAGGTGCTCAGTTCAGTTCTTCCCCACAGGCTCCTGGGCCCGGCTCACACAGCTACTCCCTCCACCAGGAACCGGGTGAGTGCTTACTGGCGAGGTAACCCGTGCGCCGGCCCCACTGGTTCTCCAGCTGCCCTCAGCCTTACTGAGCCAAGCAAAGAGAGTCCTCACTAATTTCTATTGCCTGCTATCATAGAACTCCTGTTCCTTGCAAAGCAACTCTGGGCTAGTGAGCTTGGTGTGGGGCCGGAGGGTCTCTCCCCCAACCGGAGAAGGCTCCCCAGAGCTGGGGCGTCCCCCACAGGGCTCGCCCTCTCTCTTCTGTGCCCCGCCTACCAGACTTGACATGGCCTTCTCTTTAGGTCCTTCGTTTGTGATCCTGTTCTTCTAATGTTCAGTGAACTTCAGAGGTTAAATGTTATATAAATTATTTGTAATTTTGATGTGATCCTGGGAGGCAGTTTGGAAAGCGTCCCTCTATTCCGCCATCTTACCGGAACCTATCCCCCAACTTAGTTTTGATAGTATACAGACACTCTGGTGTTACCCAATTTGTCCTGCCCTTATTTATTGTTATTTTTACAAATTACCACTTTATGTACCATGTACCCATTAACATAGACTTATTGCCTTATGCTTTAGCATTGGTATGATACAGAAAACAAAACAGGAGCTACAAATTAAATTTATAATATTAATGGTGGGCATGCACATATTTATCTATAAAGTTCCCATACTAGAGATTTTTATATCTTCATATGGTTTTGAGTTAATTTCAGTAGTCTTTCATTTCAGCTTAGAGTACTCCATTTACCATTTTTTGTTGTGCAATATTCTAGAAACAAATTCCCTTAGCTTTTGTTTCTGTTTCTTTTTTTCTCCTCTTGCTTAAGAGGGTAGTTTGCCAGATATTGAATTTTTAAATCCTTATTTTACATTTTTTTAAAACTCAGCACATGAAAGTTATTATCACACTGCATTCTGGACAGTGTGATTTCTCATCAGCTATTAATCTTTTTGAGAATGCATTGCAGGTAAAGAATATTATTTCTCTCACTGTTCAGATTCTCTTTTTGTTTGTCAACAATTTGACTATACTGTATCTCACTGTTGTATCACTTTGAATTTATTCTGCTTGGATTATGTTGGCCTTTTTGGACACTTAGGTTTATGCTTTTCATCAAATTTGGAGAACTATCATCATTATTTCTTCAAATATTGTTTCTGCCCTTTTCAATTTCTCATTTTGAGACTCATATGCATGTTAGTTCTCTACGTCCCTTAGGGTAAGTTCACTTTACTTTCTTCTCTTTATTCTTTCTTTCTTCCTGTTCCTCAGACTCAAATCCAATTGTCTTATCTTCATGTCTCCTGTTCCTTTCTTCTGCCTACTTAAAAATCTGGTGTTAAACTTTTGTAGTGAAATTTTTGTTCCCATTTCAGTTACTCTACATTTCAGCTCTGCAGTTTTCATTGGGTTCCTTTATATAATTTTTATCTCCTTATTGATAATCTCATTCTTTCATGCATCATTTCTTGATTTCTCATAATTATTTGTCCTTGGGTGTTTTTTTTTTTTTTTTTTTTTTGCTCATTGAGTATATTTAAGACAATTGATTTAAAGCTTTTTTTTTCTCTGTTATGTCCAATATTTGGGCTTCTTCAGGGATGGTTTCTGTTTACTCTTTTAAATGCACCAGACTTTCTTTTTTTCTTCATGCGATCTGTGATGTATTTGTTGAAACATTCAAATATTAAAATCTGATCACTCTGGAAATCAATTTCTCACTCTTCACAATGTTTTTTTGTTTTTGATTGTTGAAGGCTTAGCTCGAGTTCAGCCAGTGTTTTGACTAAGATGTTTTTGAATATCCGAAGTTTCAAAGAAAAAAAATTATTAAATTTTGTGGACTGACTCAGTGTTGGGGTCTTCCTTTAACATTAAGCCAGATCATTAGCAACTCTGCCTCAACCTTTATACTGGCACAGAGTTTTCAAGTCAGTAGTAAAAGCTTAGGGTCTTAGCACTTTTCTGTGAATGTATTTTTCCTGGGCATATGTGTGGCTTTTGAATTCCACAGTATATATAAACACTTTGGTATGGCTCAGTTTTCCAAACTGTCTCTCTTCTTACCTTTTCTTGCTAGCTTATAGGTGCTCTATTGAACCTTTGAACTGCAATATTTTGTCCCAGGAAGATTTGAGGATTTTTTATATCAGATTATAAAGTTTTTGAGAATTTTTTGCCACTTTTCCACTCTGAATAGGTTCAAAGTAAGGGGAAACAGAAAAAAGCAACTTGTGTTATATCATCTGTTACCCCTCAGACAGATGAGAATAGACAAAAGAATAACTTGTCTGTGGTTGATCTTTTTCTTTAAAGGAATATTTAAGTATGGGATTTGTGTACATGGATATAAGGGTGAGATGTGTCAATTTCCAGATTTTGTTTAAGGTGCATGGGGGATGGATTCTACCAATACATCATGGAGAAAATTGTTGGAAGCCCCCTCAAGTGATAACATGAGGAGATCTTTGCTCATGTATATTATATCCCACACTGGGAGGCTTATTTCTGTGCAGGTGGTATATTTCACTAGAAAATTATCCTATGCATTGTTTGGCCTGCAAGTAAACACCAAATTTCCAGTCACTTTAGAATAAGAGTGTGGGTGTGTATGGAGTGGTGCTAAGTAGTGGTGCTGCCATGTTTCCAGCCCCTTATCACTACAAATTTGTGCATTTTCCTAGAATTCCTCTGGTGTTCCTCTGGAAAGATTGGATACCATAGCCACACTTGTACACACTCTGTTCTACTTTGCTTGTCAGTATGCTGACATCAGCTGATAATTCTATCCCCTATTTCTGATGTAGAATTATTTCCTTATAATGTTTTTAGTTCATATGATTCTATAGAGGTTTGTGGTAGGATGGCAATTTAAAATTTGCTTAGTCCATAGTACTGCAATAGAAATGTATGGAAAAAGGCCGGCCGAGTGGTGTAGTGGTTAAGCACTGACTTAGGAAGCCAGTGGCCCTGGTTTGGTCCCACATATGAGGGCCAGTCACACTGCCCTCAAAAAAAAAAAGAAAACAAGAAATGTTTGGAAATTCTTGAGTTCTGTGTGATGATGTTTCTGGTCCCCAACAATCACTAAAAGGAATTTTCAGGTGCTAGAGTATTTTAGAAAATGGAGGAATAATAAGTGGAATTCTAGAGGGAAACTGTCTAAACTCTGCTATAAGCTACATAAGCAGATGTAAGGAGTGAGTTTCCATCTGTAAAATAAAAAAAAAAATCAGGGACCTTAAACTGTGAATTACACAATTTTAAAATTCTGCTGTTGGCAAACTTTAAAAGAAATAATCTGGAAAGAATATCCAGTGAGCATTTTTTTCCTATTATATGAAAATGGAAAATCATGAGCTGAAGCTTTTTAAATTCTGTTATGAAAATTTATTACTGTTTTAAGTTAATATAATTGAGACCAACTGTCATTTTAATTTATCAAAAAATCATGCTTCTGTACTTACTTTATAAATCTTTACTGTAAAAAAAACAGAATATTGTCCATCTGTAAACAGTTAGAAAATCATTTCTTTCAAAGTTCAAAATTATATACCTCCTGTACTGAGGAATGTTTCAATGGAATTAGCTATAACAAGATCACAAAGTTTTATAACAGGGAACAAATTACAAAACCTAGAAATTGTTTCATGTAGTTATAGGTATGATAATTCTATCTTTTCTCTGAGTTTCAAAGGCTATAGAGGTTTACAGTAAAATAAGGCACTTCCTATGTCTAATGCTATTTGAATATCTTTTTGTCTGCTTGTTTGTTATTAGTTTCAAATGTACAAAACAATGTAATAGTTAGACATTTATATCCTTCACAAAGTGATAACCCCTTTTCCCCAATCTACTATCCTTCTCACATTGTATACAGCTGTTACAATTCCATTGACTCTATTCCCTATGCTGTACTGCACGTCCTGTGACTATATATATATATATATATATATATATATAATATTGTACAAAATTATAGTTCACATTCAATATTATTCAGCTTCAGCTTCAGGTGTACAGTGCAGTGATCTGGCATCTAGACCATCCATCATCCATGAAGTAGTTAGCCTAATAAGACAAGTACTTATCTGACACCCTATAAATTCTTTACATTATTGATTATATTCCCCAAACTATCTTTCATATCCCTGTGGCAATATTGTGACTATCAATTTGTGCTTTCTAATTTTCTTATCTTCTCCCTCATCCCCACCCTCCTCCCATCTAGCAACCATGAGTGTTTTCTCTATATCTCTGAGACTATTTCTGTCCAATTTCTCATTTATTCTGTTCTTTAGATTCCACATATAAGTGAGATTGATTCAATATTTATTGAGCATTTACCATGTCCCAGACATGTGGATGTGTATCATGAAAAAAGTGGTAAGCAAGCAAGGTCCCAGACCTAATGCAGCCTTTGGGGTAGTCTGAAAAACAACAAAAAAAGTAAATAAGCACATAAAATAATTATAAGTCATGACAAGAACTATGAGGGAAAATATTATTTTGTTGAAGGAGAGACTAAGAAAATAGTGCAATGTCAGTTATATATATATTTTTTAATGTTAAAAAAGGAAGTAGTGGTATTTTAGATAGGATGAAGAAAGAAGACCTCTCTGAGATGATATTTCAGATGAAATCTGAATAATTAAAAAGTACCAAACATAGAAAATATAGTGGAAATATAGAGGAATATTCATGGCAGAAGGAACAGCAAGAGTGAGGCCTTGAGGCTAAAACTCTTGTAATATTTATAAATTAATTGCATTGTATTGAAATATTGTGTTTGTGGGTGCAAAACAGCAGTCTTGCTTAAGTGCATGACCTCTGAAGTGAAAGAGTTGATGTTCAAATACAAAGTTGCTACTTCCCTTACATTGTCACACCAATTTTAAGATTCTGTCTGGACAAGTAACTTAAAATCTGAATTAAGCATATAGTAAACACTTAATAAATTATAGTTGTGATTGTTGTCTCTCCCAAATTTATTGAGATATAATTGACATATAATTTTGTATAACTTTAAAGTATACAAACTGTCATTTAATACACATATATATTGCAATATGATTACCACCATAGTGTCTATTTCTATTTTCCTTATTAAACTATGAACAACTTGAGTTCATAAACTATATGTTAATAATTATTGTGACTCAAGAGCCTAACAAAATGTTTTACACATGGTGGACTTACCCAATGTCTAATGAATAATTTTATTTTAAATGAAAGTTATGGGTACAAATGGTAATGTATCATTTGGAGTCACTGGTTTATCTAGAGATATGTGAAATGCATAACTTAGTGTGTAGAGGGTTACTTTTTGGAAAGTTTCCAGGGAATTACCATTGTACAAACACACAATAACAGGTCAAGATATCTGATTATGGTTAAGGCCAGCAGATGGTAACACATGCAAAGAGTTCTTTTCCTCATGTTGCCAATATCTTTGTCAGATATCTTTGATACTTAACTCAACCATACAAATCAATGGTAGTACTAACTATCATTTATTTTATATGTGATATTACATTTTAGTTTAACAGCGATCTATGAAGTAGATTATATTATATCTCTGTTTTGTAGGTAAGGAAATGAAGCATGGGAAAGATATAAAAATTGCTCTCCAAGATCACAAGCTTAATAGATGATAGATCCAGGTCTTGAATTAGACAGGTTGCCTGTTGACTCAGTTCTCTTAATCACCATACTATACCTAAGACAAGAGAATCACAGCTGGCTCAATCCCTTCTGAAAAGATAATTCTAAGGAGGATAGGCAATGACTTTCTTCCCCCTTTAAACACAGGAGCTTATTTCCAAAGGAATAGAAACGTGGAATACTTAACAGGTAAAAAGATAGCCAAGTCATTTCAGAAACATGGTGTTGTAAAGTGTCCCCCTCGATCTTTCCCCTTGAAGTTACAACAAGCTGAACAGCTATAATTCAACAAAGGATTCCCTATACAACAGAGAAATATGTCTGAGAGATCCACACATCAAAATACCTGAAGGTGGGCAAATTTTGGAGAACAGGGGAGAAGAGAAAGGAATAGTCCAGAGATGGGCAATACAGGATGCAGCCCAGAGCTCACTGCAGTCATGGGACAGGGGAGAATTGAGACAACAAATGCACTCTCTGTGGCCCCAGCAATCCTGCCTGAGTGATCAGGATATAATACGTTTGAGCCCAATGATTGGGGCAGAGACCTCAGGGCAAAGAAGGAATACAGGAGTCCAACAACTACTGTGTAGCAGACTTCACTGCCAGGCAGAAAACAAAGCCATGGAACATGGCCACCTCCCCCTACCTCACAGAGCTTACTTCATCCACCTCCTCCCAGTGTTAGCAGAAATCCCCAGAATAAAAATGGTATCAGTGACAAATTAAAGAACATCTACATCCCTGAGAACTCGAGAGATAGTTCCTGAGTGGCAGACACACACTGTGGCTAATTTCTGTGAGAAGGGAAAAATTATAGGGAACAGGCAGCAGTTTTCTGGCAGTTGCTATTATTTGGAGAAGAACAAAGATAGAAACACACCTATGGCCTTTTCTATCCCACCCCATCCCCATGTTTCACAGCTGATTGTAGAAGAAGCACAGCTCTGAGGTTCACAGGTCAGTATCTGGCTGCAGGGGCAGCACTGGGATTTCAGGGGCTCAGAACCCCATTGCCCACCACATCTCCCCATGAAGGTGGTGCCCTAAGACCAAGATGACATGGTCACAGAGGACATGCCTACCTCTCCAGGAAATGTTCCACTGCAAGAAACCAGAACAGGGAGGGCAAGAGAAAATGAAATGCACCAGTGCTACCTACTGAAAAAGAAAAGAAAGATCTCTTCATATCTACTTGCTGCAGAATTCACTTTCCAAGTAGATAAATAATTCATTAATTACCATGAATAACCAAGGTAACAAAGAAGCTCATTAAGAAAATGAGGGCCGGCTGAGTGTCGTGGTTGTTGGGCACTGGCTTGAAAGCTGGCGGCCCTGGTTCAGGTCCCACTTGTGAGGGCCAGTGACACTGCCCTCAAAAAAATTAAAAAAAGAAAGAAAGAAAATGAAAAACTTCAGAAAATAAACTTAAAGACATGGAAATATGGGTCTTAAATGACAGGGGCCAATGATGCTGTGCCCAAGCAGAGCTGCCGTTGAACTGCCAACAGGTGGCAGGATGGCTCAGCAGGTGAGAGCACGTGGTCCTAACAACAAGACTGCTTGTTCCATGTTGAGTTATGCACTCCTGCAACTAAGACTGAACTCGGCACCTTGAGCTGAGCTACCACATGAATGACTCAGGGGATAGAGCATGTGCTCTTTACAGCAAGGCTGCTGTTGGTTCAACTCCTGCATGGGATGTGGCTACGCCAACCCACAACTAAGATTGAACACAGCACCTTGAGCTTAGTGGCCATGAGCTGCCAATGGGCAGCCAGATGGCAACTGTGCCCTCCACAACTAAGACTGAAGAACAACAACTTGCCTGGTTTCCTTCCCCAATTCCCCAACACTGTTCCCCTCACCCAATTCCCCAATTAAAAATAAAAGAACTATCTAACTCCATAAGAAAGAGCAATATAAGAATAATGGGTATATGAGAAGGGACCAGTGAGCCTATTCAAACAAATAGTCAACCAGAACTTCCCAAACCTATGAAAAGAACTGGATACTCAAATCCAAGAAGCAAACAGAACACCTAGTTAGCTCAATCCTAACAGGTCTTTTCAAAGGCATATTATATTGAAGCTGTCAAAAATACATGACAAAGAAAGAATTCTCAAGGAAACTAGGGAAAAGAAGACAGTAATATACCAAAGAAAGCCCATAAGATTATCATCAGATTTTTTAGCAGAAACTCTACAAACCAGGAGGGAATAGAATCAAATATTCAAACTATTGAAAGAGAAATCACCAACCATGCATAATATATCCTGCAAAGTTATCCTTTGGATATGAAGGAGGAGTAAAGACCTTTCCAGATATACAGAAGCTGAGGGAACTTACTACCACAAGAACTTCATTACAGGTGGTTACTCTACCTGAAACAAAAAGGCAAAAGGACACAAAACAATGAGTAAGATTGCTAACAGAGAGACAGAAATAGAACATGTCAAACCCTACGTAGAATAGGTCACTATACACTTAGACATATGCATTAAGGGTACAGAATATAGAAACAAAAAAAAGAGAGAAGAAAAAGACAACTTGTTACTGAAATTCAGAACAGAATTCACAGCATAAATAGGGATAATTTGTGACAATAACAATATAAAAGAGGGAGTGAAGGTCTGAATTTGCAAAAATGAATGAAGATAAAATGCATACTGATGAAAAAGGATATATATATATATATATATATATATATATATATATGACTTTCTTTTTCATAAATTTAATGATAACCACTTAGAAACGATCTAGAGCTGAGACACATAACCAAAAGGAAAACAAAAGAAATGAAACAAAACAAAATAGGTGGGAAAAATCATAGAACACCACCAAACTAAAATAGCAAACAGAATCACAAAGGAAAAGAAACAATGGAGACACTGAGCTACCAGAAAACAAAAGGTAAGATAATTTTAGAAAATACTCATATCAATAACCACTCTAAACCTAACTGGACTAAACTCACTAAAAGAAGTAGGAAAAACCACCAATATATGGAGGATAAACAACATGCTACTAAAGAATGACTGGGCCAAAGAAGAAATAAAAGAGAGATCAAAAGAAACAGAAACAAAAGAGAATGAAAATGCATCATATCAAAATAATTGGGGGCTGACCGAGTGGCGCATTGGTTAAGAGCTGGTTTTGGGATGACAGCGGCCCCGGTTCGGATCCCACGTGAGGGCCAGTGACACTGCCCTCTACAGCTACCGACAGCTCCACCTGGAGCTGGGCTGTGCAAGCGCCGGCGACGGTGTGGGCTGCAGCCCCTGCTGCAGTGGGCTGCTATGGGTTGCAGTAAGTGGCTGGCAGCCAGCGTGAGCTGCCAATAGCCACGGTGAGCGACATCCAGACGCCGGCGACCGATCTGCCTCATCCGCGAAGAGCGCAGTGATGATACCAACATGGGCCAATGAAGCAACATCCTCCGCAACTAGACTGAAGAACAAAAAGACAGCAACTTGTCTGTTCCCCTTCCCTGATTCCTCAACGCAGTTCCCCTTCCCCAATTCCTCAATAAAATCTTTAAAAAAAAAATAATTGGGATATTGTGAAAGCAGAATTAGGAGGGAAATTTATATCATTACAAGCATATCTCAAGAAACAAGAAAAATCCCAAATAAAGAACCTAACAATACATTTTAAAGAACTGGAAAAAGATGAACAAATGAAGTCCAAATTCAGCAGATGGAAGGAAATAATAATAAAAAAATTACAGCAGAATTAAATGAAATAGAGGACAAAAACGACAATAGAAAAAAATAATTCAACAAAGAGCTAGTTCCTTCAAAAGGTTAATAAAGTTGACAGTCCCTTTGCTAGATTCACTAAGGAAAAAAAAATAAAGACACAAATAAAACATAACAGAAATGATACAGAAGTTACAACCGATAACACAGAAAAAAAATTCATACAAGAATACTGTTAAGGACTGTACACCACCAAATTCGATAACCTAGATGAAATAGACAAGTTATTAGAAATATTAACCTCCTTGGACTTAATCATGAAGAACTGGAAAATCTAAATTGACTTATCAACAGTAAGAAAATTGAAACAATTATCAAAACCTCCCCAAAAAGCAAGTCCAGTCTATATGGCTTAACTAGTGAATGCTATCAAACGTTCAAAGATGATTTAACACCTCTCCTCCTGAAACACTTTCAAAAAATTGAAGAAGCAATACTTTAACTCATTATAATTTTGTACTTTTTAAAATAAAATTTATTGGGATGACAATGGTTAGTAAAATTACATAGATTTCCAATGTACAATCTGTAATACATCACCTATAGATCACAATTGTGTTCACCACCCAGAGTCAGTTCTCCTTCCATCACCATATTATTGACCCCCTATGCCCTCTTCTACCATTCCTCCTTTCCTCTTACCCTCTAGTAACCAATAAACTATTATCTGTGTCTATGAGTTTTTCTTTTTTTGTTTGTTTATCATGTTCCTTTGTTGCTTTCAGTTTTATATCTGACATATAAGTGAAGTCATGTGGTTCTCAACTTTTCTGTATGACTTATTTCTCTTAGAATAATCTCAGGATCCATCCATGTTATCCCACATGGCAGTATGTCATCTTTCCTTATGGCAGAATAGTATTCCATGACATGATTCTCTATATAGAAAACCCTAAAGTCTTCACCAAAAAAACTGTTAGAAAAAATAAACAAACACAGTAAAGTTTCTGGCTATAAAATCAAAGCACAAAAATCCACTGTATTCTTATATTCTATCAATGAACTTTCAGAAAGAGAAGTGAAAAAAAAATCATTTTGCAGTTGCAACAAAAAGAACAAAAAACCTAGGAATAAACAACCAAGGATGTGAAAGATCTATACACTGAAAACTATAAGATATGTTTTGTTTTGTTTTGTTTTTGAGGGCAGTGTCACTGGCTCTCATATATGGGACCCGAACTGGGGACACTGGCTTCTGAAGCCAGCGCTTAACCACCGCACCACTCGGCTGACCCACTATAAGATATTTTTAAAAGAAATTGAATACAAAGAAATGGAAAGACATTCGATGTTCATGGATTGGAAGAATCAATATAGTTAAAATGGCCATATTACCTAAAGCAATATACAGATTTAATGCAATTCCCCCATCAAAATCCCAAAGACATTTTAAAAAATAGAACAAAAGAATCATCAGATTAAATAGAATAAAAAAGACCCAGAATAGCCTAAGCAATCCTAAGAAAAATGTACAAGACTGGAAGTATCACACTCTCTGACTTCAGCTTGTACCAGAAAGTGACAATAATGAAAACAATATGGTATTGGCAACAAAACAGACACACAGACCAATAGAATAAAATTGAAAACCCAGAAAAAAATACACATAAATATGGGCAGAAAATTTTTGACAAAGGAGCCAAAATCATACAATGAACAAAAAATTCCTCTTTAATGAATGGTGCTGGGAAAATCAGAAAGCCATGTGCAAAACAAATTAGACTGCTGTCTGTCACCATGTACCAAAATCAACTCAAAATGGATCAAAGACCTCAGCAAAAGACCTGAAACAATAAATGGCATAGAGGAAAGCATAGTTACTAAAGTTATGGACCTTGGGTTCAAAGAGGATTTTATGAATTTGACCTCAAAGGCAAGGAAAGTAAAGCTAAAATAAATGAATGGACTATATCAAACTGCAAAGCTTCTGCACAGCAAAAGAAACCATCTACAAAACAGAGGATATGAACAGAATTGGAGAACATATTTTCAAACTACACCTCCGATATATATCAAAAAATATAAAGAACTTGTACAACTGAACAACTAAAAGAAACAATCCAATTAAAAAAATGGGCAGAAAACCTGAACAGACACTTTTCCTAAGAAGTCATACAAACAACCAACACATACATGAAAAAATGCTAAACTTCACTAGCTATTAGAGAAATGCACATGAAAACCATAATGAAATATCACCACACACTTGCTAGAAAGGCTACCATCAACAAGACTAATAATAACAAGTGTTGGAGAGGCTTTGGAGAAAAAGAAATGCTTTTCCTATGCTGGAGGTAATGTAAAATGGTACAGTCACTATGGAAAACAGTATGAAGGTTTCATCAAAAAATTAAGAATAGAAGTATGATCCAACAATCCCTCCCCTGGGTATCTACTCAAAAAGTCTGAAAACATTTATTCCTAAAGACATATGTACTCCAATGTTCATTGCAGCATTATTTAACAGTGGCCAGGAAATGGAAACAACTAGTGTCTTTTGATAGATAATTGGATAAAGCAGATGTAGTATATATTAACTCATTTTATGAGGGCAACATTACCCTGATACCAAGATCTCATAAGGATAACACAATAAATAAAACTACAGACCAATGTCTCTGCTGAATACAAACGCAAATATCCTAAACAAAATACCAGCAAATCAGGTACAACAAAACAAGATTATACATCATGATTAAGTGGGGTTCATTCTAGGATGTTTCAACATATGGAAATCGACAAATGTTATACACCACTTAAAAAGAAGTACAAAAATATCATATTAATAGATGCATAAAAAGCATTTGACAAGATACAACATCCATTTATGATTAGAACACTTACATCAATGTAGTAAAAGCCATATATGACAAACCCTCCGCTAATATCACATGTAATGGTAAAAAAACTGAAAGCTTTTCCTCTAAGATCAGAAGCGTGACAAGGATACACCTATCACCATTGTTGGTCAACATGGTATTGAAAGTCCTAGCCAGAGCAATCAAACAAAAGAAAGAAATGAAAGGCATGAAAATTGGGAATGAAGAACTTAAATTATCACTTTTTTTGCAGATGTTGTGATTCTTTATATAAGACACCCTAAAGACTCTACCAAAAATATTATAAATAATAAGCAAATAGAGTAAAGTTGCAGGATACAAAATCAATGTACAGAAATCCACTGCATTCCTGTATACTAATGATGAAATTTCAAAAAAAAAACAACCTTCTTCCATCACTATATATTTGATAATTGTACACTTGAAACCTATGCAACTTAACTATTGTCACCTAAGTAAATTTTAATTTAAAAAAATGTAAAAAAATTATTTTGCAAATGCAAAGCAAAGAATAAAATAACTAAGAATAAACTAACAAAGGATGTGAATGACATTTATACTGAATACTATAAGACATTATTAAAAGAAATTGAAGAAGACAGAAAGAAATCTAAATATAATCCATGTTCATGGATTATAAGAATCAATATAGTTAAAATGGCCATATAACCCAAATCAATATACAGATTTAATGCAATTCCCATCAAAATTCCAATGACATTTTCTTAAAGAAATAGAACATAAACTATCAGTTTTTTAAGGAATCACAAAAGACCCCGAATAACCAAATCAATCCTAAAATAAAAGAACAAGGCTGGAAGTATTATACTCCCTTACTTCAATTTATGCTACAAAGTGACAATAATCAAAACAGCATGGTATTGGCAGAAAAACATACACACAGACCAGTGGAATGGGATTGAGAACCCAGAAATAAGCCCACATGAGCAGATTATCTCCAACAAAGAGCAAAACACATACGGAGTAAAGAAAGCCTCTTCAATAAATGGTGCTGGGAAAATTGGAAAGCCACATGCAAAAGAATGAAACTAGATTGCTATCTGTTATCATGTATCAAAATTAACTCACAATGGATCAAAGACCTGAAACAATACATTGCATAAAAGAAAGCATCAATACTAAACTTATGCACCTTGGGTTCAGAGAGGATTTTATGAATTTGACCGCAGGTAAGAGAAGTAAAAGCTAAAATAAATGAATGGGACTATACAAAAATAAAAAGCTTCTGCAAAGCAAAAGAAAAGAGCAAAACAAAGAGGCAACTAAATGAATGGGAGAAGATATTTGCAAACAACACCTCTGATTAGGTGCTAATAAAAAACATAAAACTGACACAATTCAACAACAAATATAAACTCCAATTAAGAAATGTACAAATCTATCTGTTCACATTTCTGTGGGTTTATTTCTGAGTTTTCAATTTGATTCCATTGGTCTCTGGGTCTGTTTTTCTGCCAATATCATACTGTTTCTTTGTTTTGTTTTGCTTTTTTGAGGGCAGTGTCACTGGCCCTCATATGTGGGACCCGAACCGGGGTCGCTGGCTTCCCAAGCTAGTGCTTAACCGCCGCACCACTCGACCGGCCCAATATCATACTGTTTTGAACATTGTTACTCTATAGTATAAGCTGAAGTCAGGGAGTGTGATACCTCTAGCATTATTCTTTCTTCTTAGGATTGCTTTGGTGGCTATTCGGGTTTATTTGTGGTTTCATACAAATCTAGTGATTTTTTTTGTTCTATTTCTTTTAAAAAATGTCATTGGGATTTTGATGGGGATTGCATTAAATCTGTATTTTGCTGGGTAATGTGGTCATTTTAACTGAGTTGGTTATTGCAGTCCATGAACGGGAAATGTGTTTCCATTTCTTTTTGTCTTCTTCAATTTCTTTTAAAATAGTCTTATAGTTTTTTTTTTGTTTGTTTGTTTTGTATTTGATTTTCTTTGTGTCTGTGTGTGTGTGTGTGTGTGTGTGTGTGTTGTGTGTGTGTGTGTGTGTGTGTGTGTGTTTCGGGGGGTGGAATTGGAGGAGGGGAACAGTGTTGGGGAATTGGGGAAGGGGAACAGACTAGTTGCTGTCCCTTTATGTTCTTCAGTGTAGTTGTGGAAGATACCGCTTCACTTGCCTATGGTGGTATTATGATAATTGTGCTCTTTCTGGACTGAGGCAGTTGGTCGCCGGCCATTGGACAGCTGCTCTTGGCAGCTCACTGCGGCTCATAGCAGCTCTCGCCAGCTGCTGGCTGCTCATGCCGGTTGCCGGCCACTCACAGTAGCTCACGGCAGCCCACTGCAGCCCCACTGCAGCCCATGCTGTTGCCGGTGACTCACAGCAGCCCAGCTCCAGGTCAAGCTGTTTTCAACACCTTAGCTGTAGAGGGTGCAGCATCACTGGCCCATGTTGGAATCAAACCTGCGGGGCTGCTGCTCAGAGCTTATGCTCTCAAGCCAACTGAGCCACTCGGCTGGCCCCTAGTTTGTTTGTTTGTTTTTTTTTTTTAATTAAAATTTATTGGGGTGACAATTGTTAGCAAAGCTACATGGATTTAAGGTGTACAATTCTGTAATACATTATCTACATATCACATTGTGTGTTCACCACCCAGTGTCAGTTCTCCTTCCATCACCATATATTCAATCCCCTTTATCCTCATCTACCACTCCCCTCCCCCTTTACCCTCTGGTAACAACTAAACTATTGTCTGTGTTATGAGTTTTGTTTCTGCATTGTTTTTCTTGTTCTTTTGTTATTTTCAGTTTTATATACCATGTATCACTGAAATCATATGGTTTTCTACTTTTTCTGTCTTACTTATTTCCCTTAGCATTATAATTTCAAGATCCATCCATGTTGTTGTAAACGGCACTATTTCATCTTTTCTTATGACAGAATAGTATTCTATTGTGTAAATATAGCACAACTTCTTTATCCAATCATCTATCTAAGTCACTTTGGTTGCTTCCATGTCTTCACCCCCTTAAATAATGCTGCCTTGAATATAAGAGCACATATATCTTTATGAAAAAATGTTTTCAGAATTTTTGGGTAGATACCCAGGAAATGGATTGCTGGGTCATATGGTAATTCTATTTTTAATTTTTCAAGGAATCTCCAGGCTGCCTTCCATAGTGGCTGCACCACTCTGCATTCCCACCAACAGTGTATGGGGGTTCCTTTTTCTCCACAGCATCTCCAGCACTTACTATTATTTGTCTTGTTGATGATAGATATTCTAATTGGTGTGAGGTGATATCTCTTTGTGGTTTTTATTTACATTTCTCTGATCATTAGTGATGTTGAGCATTTTTTCATATGTCTTTTGGCCATCTGTATGTCCTCTTTGGAGAAATGTCTGTTGAGCTTCTTTGCCCATTTTTGAATTGCATTGTTTGTTTTTTTGTTGTTGAGTTGCATGTGTTTTTTATATATTTTGGGTATTAGCCCCTTATTGGAGGTTTTGTTTGCAAATATCTTCTCCCATTTTGTTGGTTGCCTCTTCATTTTGTTGATGGCTTCTTTTGCTGTGCAGAAGCTTTGTAGTTTGACATAGTCCCATTCATTTATTTTGCCTTTTACTTCCCTTGCCTTTCAGATGAAATTCATAAAATGCTCTTTGAACCCAAAGTCCATAATATTAGTACCTATGTTTTCTTCTGTGGAGTTTATTGTTTCAAATCTTATGTTCAGGTCTTTGATCCACTTCAAGTTGATTTTGGTACATAGTGACAGATAGCAGTGTAGTTTCATTTTTTTTGCATGTGGCTTCCTCATTCTCTCCGCACCATTTATTGAAGAGGCTGTCTTTTCTCCATTGTATGTGTTTGGCTTCTTTGTTAAAAATTGTGTCCATATTTATGTTGGTTTTTTTCTGGGTTCTCAATTCTATTCCATTGGTCGCTGTATTTATTTTTCTGCCAATACCATACTGTTTTGATTATTGTTGCTCTGTAGTACAAGCTGAAGTCAGGGAGTGTGATACCTTTAGCATTGTTCTTTTTTCTTAGGATTACTTTGGCTATTCAGGGTCTTTTGTGGTTCCATACAAATCTGACAATTTTTGATTCTATCTTTTTAAAAATTTCCATTGGGATTTTGATAGAGATTGCATTAAATCTGTATATTCCTTTGGGTAATATTGCCATTTTAACTATGTTGATTCTTCCATTCCATGAACATGGGATGTCTTTCCATTTCTTTGTATCATCTTCAATTTCTTTTAAAAATGTCTTATAGTTTTAAGCGTATTGGTCTTTCAGATCCTTGATTAAATTTTTCCCTAGGTATTGTATACTTTTTGTTGCAGTTGCAAAAGGAATTTTTTTTTTTTAACTGAGACAACCTGCCACCTGTTGGCAGCATAACAGCAACTAAACTCGGGCTGGCATCAAACTGCCATTGCTCAGAGCTCAGCTCGCATTCTTGAGAGAGCTCTTAACCAACTGAGCCACTTGGCTGGCCCACCAAAAGGAATTTTTAAAAATTTATTTTTCTGAAGTTACATTGTTGGTATATAGGAATGCAATGGAGTGTTTTTTAATATTTTTTTATTAGTTTCAGGTGTACAACACAATGCAATAGTTATACTCTTTACCCCCCCAAAGTGACAACCACCCTCCCACAGTTCGCCACCCCACTCCCCCCCATGTCATACAGATCTATTACAATTCCTTTGACTCCCTTCCACAGTATACTCCACATCCCGTGACTATCTATATATTCAGTTACAGTTGGCATACAATGTTATATAACATTAGCTTCAGGTGTACAGTGCAGTAATCAAGCCTCTACTCCATCCATGAAGTGGTCTCCCTAACAGGACATGTGACTATCTGACATGCCACAAAATTTTTACATTATTATATTCCCCAACTGTGTTTCATATCCCTGTGGCAATATTGTAGCTGTCTATTTATGCTGTCTAATCACTTCCCCTTCCCCCTTATCCCCAACCCCCTCCCAACTAGTAACCCTCAGTTTTTCCTCTATATCTATGAGTCTGTTTACTTTGATCGTTCTTTCAGTTTTTCAGATTCCACATATAAGTGAGGTCATATGGTACTTGTCTTTCTCTGACTGACTTATTTCACTTAACATAATAGTCTCTTCACAACATTATCAATTACATTCCCAGAACTGCCCCCATATCCCTGTGGCAACATTGTAGTCACCCACCTACACTGTCCAAAACCTTCCCCCACTCCCTCATCCCCACTCCCTCCCAGCCAGCAATCATCACTTTTTCCTTTATATCTGCTTGATATGACTTCAATCTTCTTAAATTTACTGAGACTTGTTTTGTGGCCTAACGTGGTCTATCTTGGAAAATGTCCCATGTGTACTTGAGAAGAATGTAAATTCTGTTTTTTCAGGGTGAAATGCTCCAAAAATATCAACGAAGTCCAGCTGGTCTAAAGTGTCCTTTAAGTCCCCTCTTTCTGTGTTGATTTTCTGTCTAAAGGGTCTGTACACTGGTGACAATGGGGTGCTGAAGTCCCCTATTATGATAGTGTTACTGTTGATCTCTGTCTTTATGTCTGTCAAAATCTGTTATATGTAATTAAGAGTTCCTATGTTGGGTGCATAGATGTTTATTAGGGTTATAGTGCCCTTCTTTTTCTTTTACCATAGTCATTCTAAAGTCTATTTTGTCCAAAATAAGTATTGGTTCTCCAGGTTTTTTTTTTCTCATTTCCATTTGCATGAAATATCTTATTCCATCTGTGAACAGCATATACATGTGTCCTATTTTCTTATCCACTCAGCCACTCTGTCTTTTGATTGCAGCATTTAGCCCATTCACATTTAAAATGATTATAAATAGGTGCATATGTATTGCCATTTTGTTATTTGTATTCCTGGTTTTCCTGGGTTAGCTTGTTTACCCTTTCTTTTTTTTTTAAAAAAAAGCCCTTTTAACATTTCTTGCATTGCTGGCTTGATGATAATGAATTCCTTAAGCTTATTCTTGTCTGAGAAGCTCTTTATTTCTCCTTCAATTTTAAGTGATAGCCGTGCTCGGTAGAGCAATCTTGGTTGTAGGCCTTTATTTTGTGTCACTTTGAATATCTCCTGCCACTCCCTTTTGGCCTGCAGGGTTTCTGTAGATAAGTCAGCTGTTACTCTAACAGGACTTCCTTTGTATGTAACCTGCTGTCTTTCTCTTGCTGCCTCTAGGATTCTGTCTCTGTCTTTAAGCTTTGCCATTTTAACTATGATGTGTCTTGGTGTGGACCTGTTTGGGTTCAGCTTGTTTGGAACCCTCTGCACTTCCTGGGCATGTATGTTGATTTCCTTCACCAGGGTAGGGAAGTTTTTGGTCATTATTTTTTCAAATACATTCTCGACCCCTTGCTTCTTCTCTTCTCCTTCTGGTATTTCTATGAGTCCAAGGTGGTTGCGCTGAATCTTGTCCCATAGGGTTCTTACACTATTTTCATTGTTTTTTATTCTTTGGTCTTTTTGTTGTGCCAACTGGGTGATTTCTGCTATTTTGTCTTCCAAATCGCTTATCCTCTCCTCTGCTTCATCTACTCTACTGGTGATTCCTTCAAGTGTGTTCTTAATTTCAGTTATTGTATTCTTTAGTTCTAACTGGTTGGTTTTTATGATTTCTCTGTCCTTCCTTTTGTCCTCACTAAGTTCCTTAAACGTTCTTATCATCAGTGTTCTAAACTCTGTCTCTGAAAGGTTGGATCCCTCTGTTTCATTTGGTTCCATTTCTAGAGGTTTCTTCTGATTTTTTACTTGTGACAAATTTCTGTGTTTCCCCATTCTGGCTGTCGCTCTGGGATTGCTTTGATGTATTAGATAGATCACCAGGAGAGCCCTGGCTGGCTCACACAGGCACACAGCTCACGGCCCAACACTCCCAGGAAAACTCCCAGTCTCAGCCTGTCCCAATCAGCCGCTCGTAGATCAGGCCAAGCAGCCTGACAACCATTCACCAGCCTGGCAACTCTGCAAGCACTGTGCGGAGAGCCGGGACCCAAGGCAGCTTTCACACTCCCGTGTCTCAGTAAGCAGACTTTTGGAGCCGGATCACGCCCACCAGTCATTCCCCTGGCAACGCAGCATAAGCAGTGCGGAGGGTGGGGATCCAAGGCAGCTCGCACACTCCCGGGTCTCAGTGAGCAGCCTGTTGGAGCCAGAGCACGCCCACCAGGTGTTTCCCTGGCAATGCAGTATAAGCCGGTCGGAGGTTGGGGATCCAAAACCGCATGTGCACGCGCACACATGCCCTTTTGCGTCAATTCCACCAGACCAATGAGGTCCCAGACCTGATCCTCTGTCAGAGGGCCCAACCCTGACAAAATGGCGCACTCCTTACACCACTCATGTGCAGGCTCCACACCAGGAGAACAATAGTCCAAAAACCTCCCGCCTTTGCACCAAAGGTGCTCAGTTCAATCCGTTCCCGTAGGCTCCTGGGCCTGGCTCACACAGCTACTCCATCCACCAGGAACCGGGTAAGTGCTCACCAGCGAGCAAGCCCGTGTGCTGGCCCCACTGATTCTCTAGCCGCTCTTACCCTCAGTGAGCTGAGCAAAGAGAGTCCTCACTAATTTACTGCCAACTATCTTGGAACTTCTCTTCCCGGAATAGGAACTCTGGGCTGGTGAGCTTGGTGTGTGGCCGCAGGGTCTCTCCCCCAACCGGAGAAGCCTCCCCACAGCTGTGACTTCCCTCATGGGTTTTGCCCTCTCTCGTCTCCACCTGTTCTACCAGACCTGACGTGGCCTCCTCTTTAAGTTCTTTGTTTAGTGGTTCTGTTCATCTAGTGTTCTGGGGACCTCCAGGGTTGAGTGCTGTATAATTTGTTTGTAATTTTGGTGTGACCTGGGAGGTAGTTAGCACAGCGTCTGTCTATTCCGCCATTTTTCTGCAATGGAGTTTTCTATGTTGATTTTGTAGCTGGCAATTTTACTGTATTTATTTTCTCTAATAGTTTTGTGGTGGAGTATTTAGGGTTTTCTATATATAGCTTCATGTAATCTGCAAAAAGTGACAATTTAACTTCTTC
This sequence comes from Aselliscus stoliczkanus, assembly GCA_033961575.1. Taxonomy (NCBI): domain Eukaryota; kingdom Metazoa; phylum Chordata; class Mammalia; order Chiroptera; family Hipposideridae; genus Aselliscus; species Aselliscus stoliczkanus. Next base: position 77,841,414 of record CM066737.1, read on the forward strand.
ATTCCCTACTTGAATGCCTTTTATTCCTTTCTCTTGCCTGATTTATCTGTCTAGGACTTCCAATCATATGTTAAAAAGCAGAGGTGATAGGGGACAGCCCTTTTGTGTTCCAGAATGAGAGCAACGGACTTCAGTTTTTGATAGTTAATTGTGATATTAGCTGAGAGTTTGTCATATATGGCCTTTTCATGTTAAGTTATTTTCCTTCTACCCATTTTATTAAGTGTTTTGATCACAAATGGAAGTTGTATCTTGTCAAATACTTTTTGTGCCTCTATTTTTATAATCATATTATTTTTGTCCTTTATTTTGATTATGTGGTGTATCACATTGATCGATTTGCTGATGTTGAACCATCCTTGTGCCCCTGGGATGAACTCCTCTAGATTGTGATGTATAACATTTTTTAAGCATTGTTGCATTTGATTCGGTAGAATTTTGTTTAGGATTTTTGCATCTGTATTTTTCAGAGATATTGGTCTGTAATTTTCTTTTTTGGTGTTATCCTTACCAGGCTTTGTTATCAGGGTAATGTTGGCCTGATAAAATGAGTTAGATAGTATTGTCTCTTCCTCAGTTGTTTGGAAGAGTTTGAGTAGGACAGGTATTAGATCCTCTTTGAATGTTTGGTAGAATTCACTAGTGAAGCCATCTGGTGCTGGACTTTTGCTTTTAGGAAGGTTGTGATTCAATTTCCTTATTGTTGATTGGTCTATTTAGATTTTACAATTCTTTGTGATTCAGCCTAGGAAGGCTATGTGTATAAGAACATGTCCATTTCTTTTAGGTTATTGAATTTGGTGGCATGTCACGCTTCATAATATTTTTGGATAATTCTTTTATTTCTGTGGCATCTGTGGTAACTTCCCTTCTTTCATTTCTTATTTTGTTTATTTGTGTGTTTTCTCTTTTTATCTTAGTGAGTCTAGCCAAGGGTTTGTCAATTTTATTAATCTTTTGAAAGAACCAGCTCTTTGTTGCATGAATTTTTTGTATTGTGTGTTTGTTCTTATTTAATTTATTTCTGCTCTGATTTTTATTATTTCCTTCCTTCTGCTGACTTTGGGTTTCATTTGTTCTTCTTTTTCTAGTTCTTTACATTGTAACATTTGGTTATTTATGTGGGATTTTTCTTCTTTCTTGAGATAGCCCTGTAATGATAAAAATTTCCTCTTAAAACTGATTTTGCAGCATCCCACAAATTTTGGTAGGATATATTTTCATTCTCATTTTTTTGTGTGTGTGTATCTTTTCATCTCTCCTCTTATTTCTTCTTTGACCCAGTAATTCTTTAAAAGTGTGTTTTTTAATCTCTACATATTTGTGTTTTTTCTTACTTTCTTTCTGCAGTTGATATCCAGTTTCAAAGCCTTGTGACCAGAGAATATGCTTGGTATGATTTCAATCTTCTTAAATTTCCTGAGACTACTTTTATGTCCCAATATATGGTCTATCCTTGAGCATGTTCCATGCACAGTACAAAAGATTAAATATTGTCTAATGTTCTAAGATGAAATCCTCCATAAATGTCAATTACATCCATTTCATCTAATGTGTCATTTAGGGCTGATATTTCTTTATTGATTTTCTCTTTGGATGATGTATCCATAGCTGTCAATAATGTGTTTAGGTTCCCTACTATAATTGTGTTTTGGTCAATTTCTCCCTTTAGTTCCATTAGTAGTTGCTTTGTATATATCAGTGCTCCCTGATTTGGGCATACATATTGATGACTGTTATGTCTTCTTGTTGTATAGTTGACTTTATCATTATGAAATGACCATCTTTGTCTCTTGTTAGTTTTTTTATACTAATCTTCTACTCTGTGCCTGTTTATTGGTGAGTTCAGTCCATTTACATTTAGGATATTTATTGCTATACGAGGATTTCCTCTAATTCTATCTTTGGTTTTCTGGTAGGACTTTGTCTGTATTGTTTCTTTGCCTTTCTGTTGCTGTCTGTTATTTCAGTGTGGTGTTTTTTTCCCTCTCTTTCCTCTTTTTTATGTTACATATTTCAGTTCTCAATTTTTTTGTGTGTGCAGTTACCATTAAGTTTATGTAAAAGAAAATTTCATATTTAGGGTATTTCATTTTCTTTAGCATGCCTCCTTTCTCCATTCCCTTGTGCTGGTTCAGACCTTTAAGCTCTTCACTTTTGTGTGTTTGTTGTCCCAAATTATCTCTATTTCTGCTGTAAGTTGATTTTTGCCTGTAGTACCAAGTTCTCTTTTCCCTATTTTTAAAAAAAAAATGTTGTGTTTTTTTTTGTTCTTTGCCCTGTATGTTATAATGTGTAGTGTCTTATTTGGTGTAGGGGTTATGATTTCTTGCCTCTGTCTGTCTGTTTGTAAGACTGCTCATGGTTTTGTATTCTTTTGCCTTTTTGTTTCAGTTCGAATAGCCTCCTTCAGTATTTCTTGTAGTTCACATCGTGTATTAGAGAATTACCTCAGCTTCTGCATGTTTGGGAAGGTCTTTATTCCTCTTTTATATTTAAAAGGTGTCTTTGCGGGATATATTATTCTTGGCACATAATTTCTCTCTTTCAATAGTTTCATTATTTGATTCCACTCCATTCTTCCTTGTAGAGTTTCTGCTGAAAATTTTGATGATAATCTAATGGGCTTTCTTTTGTAGGTTACCGTCTTTTTTTCCCTTACTGCCTTGAAGATTCTTTCTTTGTCATTCATTTTTTACAGCTTCACTGCAATGTGCCTTGGAGACATCCTTTTGGGATTGAGGCAATTAGGTGTTTTGTTTGCTTCTTGGGTTCAAGTATCCAGTTCATTCCACAAGTTTGGGAAGTTCACATCAAGTTTTTGTTTCAATATACTCTCCGTTTCCTTCTCCCTTTCTTCTCCTTCGGGTATGCCCATTATTCTTACATTGATCTTTCTGATGGAGTTAGAACGTTCTACTAGAGTTCTTTCATTTCTTTAGCTCTCAAGTCTCTCTGTTCTTCAATCTGTGTCATGTCCAGATTTGTATTTTCGATGTCACTGATTCTTTCTTCCATCTGGTCAGCACTATACCTAAGCTGGCTATTCCATTCTTCATTTATTTTTTTCTTTTCACAAAACAAAATATTTTAATTCTTTGGAATATCTTCCTCCAATCAGATATTAAATATGGGTTTAGAAACATAGGAAGATAGTATTTTTTTTCTGTTTTGTTTGTCCATTTACTCCATTCTTCTTTTTTAAATTAGCTATAGGTGTATAACACAGTGCAATAGTTATACTTTTTACACCTCAAAGTGACAACCCTCCTCCCCCAATTCTCCACCTACTCCTCCCCCCCAAATCATACTATCTATACAATTCCTTTGACTCCCTTCCACCGTATAATCCACATCCCATGACTATCTATATATTCAATTACAGATGACATACAATATTATACAATATCAATTTCAGGTATACAGTGCAGTGATCAAGTCTCGACTCCATCCATGAAGTGGTCTCCCTAACAAAACATGTGACCATCTCACAACCCACAAAATTTTTACATTATTATATTCCCCGAACTGTCTTTCATATCCTGTGACAATACTGTAGTTACCTATTTATGCTGTCTAATCCCTTCCCCTTCTCCCTCATCCCCACCACCCTCCCAACTAGCAACTCTATTTCTCCTCTATATCTATGAGACTGTTTCTGTTTCCTTTGCTCATTCATTCAGTTTTTCAAATTCCACATATAAGTGAGATCATATGGTATTTGTCTTTCTCCGACTGACTTATTTCACTTAACATAATGGTCTCTAGGTCCATCCATATCGTCGAAAATGGTACGATTTCATGCTTCTTTATAGCGGAGTAATACTCCATTGTATAAATGTACCACAGTTTCCTAATCCAGTCATCTACCGGTGGGCATTTTGGTTGTTTCCAAGTCTTGGCTATTATACATAGTGGTGCAATAAACATAGGGATGCATATATTTTTTTTCAAATTAGTGTCTTGGCTTTCTCTGGATGGATATGTAAGAGTGGAATTGCTTGGTCATAAGGTAATTCCATTTCTAGTTTTTTGAGATACCTCCATACTGATTTCCAAAATGGCTGCTCCAATCTGCATTCCCACCAATAGTGCACCAGGGTTCCTTTTTCTCCACAACCTCAGCAGCACTAGGTGTTTGTTGATTTATTGATATTAGCAATTTTGACCAGAGTGTGGTGATATCTCATTGTGTTTCTTTTTTTTTTTGAGGGCAGTGTCACTGGCCCTCATATGTGGGACCTGAACCAGGGCTGCTGGTTTCCCAGGCACGCGCCACTCGGCTGGTCCTCATTGTGGTTTTTATTTGCTTTTTTAACGATTAGTGAGGTTGAACATTTTTCCATATACCTGTTGGCCATCTGTGTGTCCTCTGTAGAGAAAGGTCTCTTCATATCCTCTCCCCATTTTTAATTGAGTTGTTTGCTTTTTGGTGTTGAGTTGAATGAGTGTTTTATAAATTTTGGATATTAACCCCTTATCAAATATATCATTGACAAATATTTTCTCCGGTTCAGTAGGCTTCCTTTTTGTTCATGGTTTCCTTTGCTGTGAAAAAAACTTTTAAGTTTGATGTAATCCCATATGTTCATTTTTTCTTTTATTTCCCTAGCCTGAGGGGATATATCAGTAAAAATATTACTCAGGGTAATGTCTGCAAACTTACTCCCTATATTTTCTTGTAGGAGTTTTATATTTTCAGGTCTCAGATTTAAGTCTTTAATCCATTTTGATTTTCTTCTTGTATATGTTGTAAGGAGGTAGTCCAGTTTCATTTTTTTGCATGTGTTAGTCCACTTTTCCAAGCACCATTTATTAAATAGACTATCTTTACCCCAATATAAATTCTTGCTTCTATTGTCATAGATTATATACCATATGTGAATGGACTTATTTCTAGGCTTTCTATTCTGTTCCATTGATATATGTGTCTGTTTTTATGCCAGGACCATACTGTTTTGATTACTATAACCTTGTAGTACATTTTGATGTCAGATAGCATGATACCTCCCACTTTATTCTTGTTTTCTCAGGATTGCTGTGGCGATACAGGGTCTTATATGATTCCATATAAATTGTAGAATTGTATGTTCCATTTCTGAGAAAAATATCATTGGTTGTTTGATAGGAATTGCATTGAATCTATATATTGCCTTGGGTAGTATTGACATTTTGACTATCTTAAATCTTCCTATCCATGAATATGGTATGTTTTTCCATTTATTTGTATCTTCTTTGATTTCTCTCTTCAGTGTCTTATAATTTTCTGAGTACAGGTTTTTACTTCTTTGATTAAATTTGTTTCTAGATATTTTATTGTTTTTGAAGCAATTGTAAATGGGATTGATTTCTTGATTTCTTTTGTGATCATTTATTATTGGTGTATACAAATCCAACTGATTTCTGAATATTAATTTTGTTTCCTACTACTCTACTAAATTCATTCATCAGTTCTAACAGCTTTTTGGTGAAGTGTTTGGGGGTCTCTATATGTAGTATATAGTCATCTGCATATAATGACAATTTTACCTCCTTTTTTCTAATTTGGATACATTTTATTTCATTTTCTTGTCTGATTGCTCTTTCTAGAACTTCCAAAACTATATTGAAAAAAAAATTGTGAAAGTGGGAAGCCTTGTCTGGTATCTGATCCTAAGGGGAAAGGTTTTAGAATTTTACCATTGAGTACGATGTTAGAGGTGGACTTATTATATATGGCCTTTATTATGTTGGGATATGACCCCTCTATTACCACTTTGCTAAGAGTTTTTATCATAAATGACTGCTAGATTTTGTCCAATGCTTTTTCTGCATCTATTGATATTATCATATGATTTTTATTTTTCATTTTGTTAATGTGGTGTATTATGTTAATTGATTTGTGGATATTGAACCAACTTTGCATACCAGGAATAAATCCCACTTGATTGTGGTGTGTGATCTTTTAATGTGTTGCTAAATCTTCTTTGCTAGTATTTTGTTGAGGATTTTTGCAACTGTATTCATTAGGGATATCAGTCTGAGTTTTCTTTTATTATAATGTCTTTGTTTGATTTGGGGAGCAGAGTAATAGTGGCCTCATAAAATGTGCTTGTCTTTCCTCCTTCTGTCTTTTTTGGAATAGTTTGAGGAGAATAGCTGTTCATTCTTTTTTTAATGTTTCGTAAGATTCACCTTGAAGCCATCCAGTCCAGGACTTTTGTTTCTTAGAAAATTGTTGATTACTGATTCAGTTTCTTTGGTAGTAATCAGTTTGTTCACAGTTTCTGTTTCTTCTTGATTCAGTCTTGGAAGACTGTATGCTTCTAGAAATTTATCTATTTCTTTCAGAGTGTGTAAATTGTTGGCTTATAGTTGCTCATAATATTTTTTTTTTGAGGGCAGTGTCACTGGCCCTCATATGTGGGACCCAAACCAGGGCTGTTGGCTTCCCAAGCCAGCTCGGCTTGGCCCGCTCATAGTATTTCTTTTTTAATTTTCTGTATTTCTGTGGTATCTGCTGTCACTTCTACTCTTTCATTTCTGATTTTATTAATTTGGGTCCTCTCTTTTTCTTGGTGAGTCTCACTGTTTGCCAATTTTCTTTATCCTTTCAAAAATCCAGCTCTTGGCTTCATTGATCTTTTGTATTTTTTTTTTCGTCTCTATTTCATTTATTTCTGCACTGATCTTTATTGTTTCCTTCCCTGTCCTCCCTTTGGACTTGTTTTGTTCCTCTTTTTCCAGTTTCCTTAGGTGTAAGGATTGCCTGTTGATTTGAGATTTTTCTTGTTTCTTTAGATAGGCCTTCATTGCTATGAATTTCCCTCATAGGACTGCTTTTGCTGCATCCCATAGATTTTGGGTTGTTGTGTTTTCATTTTCACTTGTCTCAATGTATCTTTTCATTTATTCCTTGATCTCATTTTTTACCCACTTGCTATTTAGTAACATGTTATTCAGCCTCCATGTATTTGTGTGTTTTCTGGAATTCTTCTTGTAATTGATTTCTAGCTTCATAGCAATGTGGTTAGAGAAAATGCATGATATGATTTCAATCTTCTTAAATTTGTTGAGACTTGTTTTGTGGCCTAACATGTGGTCTATCTTAGAAAATGCTCCATGTGCACTTGAGAAGGATGTATATTCTGTTGCTTTTGGGTGAAATGCTCTATAAAACTATCAATTAAATCCAACCGATCCAAAGTGTCATGTAAGGCCGCTATTTCCGTGTTGATTTTATGTCTAGATGACCTGTCCATTGGTGCCAACAGGGTGTTGAAGTCCCCTGCTACGATAGTGTTTCTGTTGATCTCTGTCTTTATGTCTGTCAAAATCTGTTTTATATATTTAGGAGCTCCTGTGTTGGGTGCATAGTTGTTTATTAGGGTAATGTCGTCTTGCTGGATAGATCCCTTTATTACTATGCAGTGCCCTTCTTTGTCATTTATTGTTGTCTTCATTTTAAAGTCTATTTTGTATGAAATAAGTATTGTTACTCCAGGTTTTTCTCCATTTACGTGAAATATCTTATTCCATCCCTTTACTTTCAGTCTATATGTGTGTCTTTTTGTCTGAGAGAGCCTCTTGTAAACAGCATATGCATGGGTCCTAATTTTTTTTCACTCAGACACTCTATGTCTTTTGATTGGAGCATTTAGCCCATTTCCATTTAAACTGATTACTGATGGGTATATATCTATTGCCATTTAGTTATTCATATTTCTTCTTTTTCTTTGTTAGTTTGTTTTCCCCTTTCTTCTTTTTAAAAAAGCCCTTTGAACATTTCCTGCAATGCTGGTTTGGTGGTAATGAATTTCTTTAGTTTTTTTCTTTTCTGCAAAGCTCTTAATCTCTCTGAATTTTAAGTGATAGCCTTGCTGTGTAGAGCATTCTTCAAAATAGGCCTTTATTTTGTGTCATTCTGAATATTTCCTGCCACTCCCTTCTTGCCTGCAGAGTTTCTTTAGACAAGTCAGCTGTTAAGCTTACAGGAGTTCCTTTGTATGTAACTCGCTGTCTTTGACTTGCTGCTTTTATGATTCTATCTTTGTCTTTTACTTTTCTATTTTTACTATGATGTGTCTTGGTGTGGGCCTGTTTGGGTTCAGCTTGTTTGGAACTCTCTGCACTTCTTGGGCTTGTATGTTGATTTTTTTCACAAGGGTAGGATGTTTTTGGTCATTATTTCTTCAAATATGTTCTCGATCCCTTGCTCCTTCTCTTCTCCTTCTGGTGCTCCTATGATGTCAATGTTGGTTCGCTTCATGTTGTCCCATGGGTCTCTCAAGCTATTTTCAAATTTTTTAATTCTTTTTGCTTTTTGCTTTTATGATATGGTGATTTCTGCTATTTTGTCTTCTAAAGCACAGATCCAATCCTCTGTTTCATCTAATCTACTGGTGATTCCTTCAAGTGTGTTCTTCATTTCAGTTATTGTATTATTTAATTTTAACTGGTTATTTTTTATGATTTCTCTATCATTCTTTATGTCTTCACAAAGTTCCTTAAACATTCTTATCAGTGTTCTAAGCTCTTTCTCTGATAGATTGGATACCTCTGTTTCATTTAGTTCCACTTCTAGTGGTTGCTTCTGATCTTTTATTTAGGACATGTTTCTTTGTTTCTTCATTGCGGCTGTCTCTCTGTGATTTCTTCAAAGTATTAGGTAGATGAGCTATGTGTCTCAGTCATTGCTGGGTGGTCTAATGTAGTATGTATCCTTTATATTCAGATTGCACAGTCTCCCTATTCTTCTGTCCCATTTGTCCCACAGATGTTGCTGGTGAAGTTGATTATTAATTGCTTTTGACTCGTCAGATGGTGGGATTGACTCTCAGGTTGATTCCAGGGACAATTAGCTGTATTCACAGTGTATGAGCTGCTCTGTGGAGATTGACCCCCTCAGAGGAGGCCTGGCCACTGTGGGCTCTTGTATCTGTGGAAAATTTTATTTGAGAGTGTCACTTATAGGTTCAACCAGGTAGTCCTCTGGTTTGGTCTAACAATGATCTCTGCATGTATTGGGTCTGGTGTCTCTTAGGTGGGGCTCCCACTCAGTACCATTTATGCCCTGTCTGATACCAGTCTATAGCTACCTGGTAGGTGCCTCAGGGCTGTATGTGGTTGGCTGTGGTTGGCTTCTGCCCATCCTTGAAATGGGATCATATGGGGATGGTCTCTGTGTGAACTGAGGCTGGTCTGCCACCAATATTGGTCCTGAGGCAGTTTAGTAAAAAGCCCAGGGCCCCCTAGGCGTGTTGCTGCCTGACAGATGCCATTAAGGCCTAACTATTGAAATAGGCTCTTTAGGAGTTTTGTCTGGCTAATTGACCCGTTGTTGAGAATGACCTTCGTTATATGGCACTAGCTGGGTAGAATGGATTTCAAGTGAGTTACAAGACTTGATTGGTGGTTTTTAAGATGTTAATGCAGATTCAGGTCTTCTGCGAATACCTGGCCTGTGACACCCTTGTATAGCATCCCAAGGGCACTATAGCCAGCCTCCACATCAAGCTCACAAATCCCCAAAAGCTGCTCCCGGGTACGTATGGTGCAGGTTTGTGGTCACAGAACCACCGAGATGACCTCAGGGTTTTTTAGACCACCTTCTGTGATAAAAAACCTTTTTCACAGTTTTTTGGGGTGAGGCTAGTCACCCATGCACCATGAGTGCCCCTGGAAATGCAGCTGTAGGTGCATAAAGTCTATGGTCAGCGATTCTACAAATTCAGTGTAGTCTCAGCTCCTGGACTAGTGTTAGGCCCAAGTCCACTTCATAAAACATAAACAAAGCAAGGCAACCCAGCAACACCAAAAAACAAATACACCCCCACAAAAACACAATAAACAACGATCAGACAGGAGAAACATATATGTAAGAGACAAAAACCCAAACACAAAAACAATAGAACGAGGCAGAAAAACAGTCACCAAAGCAATATTCAGACATAAAAGCCCAATAAACAACAACAAAAAGAAAACAGATGAAAGAAAATAAGAAAAAAGGAACTGAAAGATGAAAGAGAAAGAAAAGAAAAAAATAATAAAAAAAGGAAAAAGAGAAAAAAGGAAAACAAGAAATAGGGAAAAAAAGCCTCTCTGCCCACTTTATTCTGCAGACCACTTGCTCAGCAATAGAGTCTGTGGGCAACTCTGCACCAGCTCTGTTGGGGGGAAGGGCCCAACGCGTTGTGCGCTGTCCTCCCTCTCAGGCTTACAGTGAGCTTCCTATAATTAGCTGTTGTGTGCTCTGGGGCCATGCTCACCACCAAAAATCCTCACAGCTTACTGTAGGCTGTCTGCTGCTGCAGAAACCCTCTCTGGCCTGTGAAGGTGGGGGGCCTGGCCTAAGGGGCTCAGGCTGCCCCTGGCAACACAGTTCTAGATCGGCAGGGTAGGTACCCAGGGAATCATGGGGTGTGGTCAGTGGCCCCCACCAAGTCAGCACAGCATGCACTCTTGTGCTGGCAACTAGCCCACACAAACACAATATGAATGCCCTGGCCAGATCACACAGGTACACAGCTCCCAGCCCAACACTCCCAGATAAACTGCCAGTCTCAGCATGTCCCAATCAGCAACCGGCAGATCAGGCCGAGCAGCACGACAGGAGACACCACTCTGGGAACTCTGCATATAGAGTGCAGCGAGCAGGGACCCAAGGCAGCTCATGCTCACCTTTGTCTCAACCAGCAGCCTGTTCGAGCCTGTGCACCCCCAACAGACAGGTGCTACCCTGGCTACACAGCACAAGTAGTGCACAGAGCAGGGACCCAAGGCAGCATGAGCACGCACACATGCACACCTGTGCAGATTCTACCAGAGCAATGCGGTCCTGAATCTGAACCTCTATGGGAGGGCCCAGCCCTGAAAAAATGGCACCCTTCTGTACAGTACTTGTTTGTAAGCTCCAAACAAGGGCAACAATGGTCCCCAAATCTCCAGTTCCCCCACTAAAGGCACTCAGTTCAGTCCTGTCCCACAGGCTCCTGGACCTCTGCTCACTTAGCCACTCCCTCTGCCAGTGACCCAGTGAGTGCTCACGGTTTTGGTGTAGAATTAATCCCTTGTTATTTGCAGAACGTAAAAGAATTTACAAGACTGTACAAGAGTATCCAGAAAAAAGATTTATTGAAAATTAAAAAGGAAGAGCGGGAGTTCTGTTTGGAACTGGCAGAAGTTTTATCAGGGCAGCCTGAGAAGGAGAGCTGCGGAGACAGAGGGGTAAGAGAGAGAGACACTGGCAGAAGTTTGCCAGGGCAGAGTCCTATGGAGGACAACTTCACCGATGAGGAGTGCTTGGGTTTTATATTTTTCTAACAGGATGTAGGGTGTTTGTCAGCTTGCAGGAAGGCTGCTGTTACAATTGTCTTCTCCTGGGAACTGTCCTATTCCCATCTATGATGGATGCCAATTTGCAGGGGGTTGCTGTTATGATTGGGAACCATTCTGTTCCCAACTATTATGGGTGATTGTTAGTTTGTATGGGGTTGCCTTTGCGATTGGGAACTATTCTGTTCCTACCTATGATGGATGTAAGGTTCTTGTCAGCTAATAGGTGCAGTGCTGGCCAGGGGAGTCAGAACCAAGCGGTTAATATTTAAGTTCGTTCCTGTTAGCCCACAAGGTCGCTCCTGTTAACTCTTTGCCTGTCCCATCCTGCCAGCTCACAAGCCCACTCCTGTTAACTCCTTAATTGTCTCATTACTCATCAGCGAGTGAGTCCATGTGTTGGCTCCGCAGGAGGCTGACTGGATCTCTACCCACCCTTAGCTCCACTGAATTGAGCAAAGAGTCATCACAAATTTCTACTGCCAGCTGTCATGGAATTCTTTCTGACAAAGTAACTCTGGGCTGGGGTGTTCAACGTGGGGCCAGAGGGACCCTCTCCCAACAGGAGAAGCCTCCCTGACAGTGAGTTGTCCCTTGTGGGGTTTTCCCTTTCTTCTTGGGCTTGGAGTCAGCCTGCCTCACGTCTCCTTCCCTCCTACCAGTCTTGACGTGGCCTCATCTTTAAATCCTTCATTTAGAAGTTCTGTTTATCTAATGTTCAGATGACTTGGGAGGTTGAATGTTATATAAATTATTTGTAATTTTGGTGTGATCCTGGGAGGAAGTTGGCACAGAGCCCATCTATTCTTCCCTCTTAGCTCCACCCCAAGCCATCTTTGAATGTTTGGTAGAAGTCACTAGTGAAGCCATCTCATCCTGTACTTTTGCTTTTGGGAGTTTTTGGATTATTATTATTATTATTTTTTTTTTTTTGAGGGCAGTGTCACTGACCTTCATATGTGGGACCCAAATCGGGGCCACTGGCTTCTGAAGCCAGGGCTTAACCACTGCGCCACTCGGCCGGCCCTTGGATGATTATTTCAATCTCTTTACTGTGGATCAGTGTGTTTTGATTTTCCAATTCTTTGTGAGTCAGTCTACGAAGATCATATGTTTCTGAGAACTTTTCCATTTCTTTTAGGTTATTGAATTTGTTTGCATATAGTCTTTCATAGTATTCTTGCATGATCCTTTTTATTTCTCTGGTATGTACTGTAACTTCTCTCAATTTTGATTTATTTCTGTGTGTGTTTTTTTCTTAGTGAGTCTTGTAGGAGTTTGTCAAATTTGTTTATCTTTTCCGAGAACAAGCTCTTTTTTGTATTAATATTTTTATTGTCTTTTTGGTTTCTATTTCATTTAATTCTGCCCTAATATATATTTCTTTCCTTCTGCTTACTTGGACTTCATTTGTTCTTCTCTTTCTAGTTCTGTAACATGTAGTGTTAGATTCTTTCTATAGGACTTTCCTTGTTTCTTGAAATAGGCCTGAAATGGTATAACTTTCCTTATTACAGCTTTTGTCCATCCCAATAATTTAGATATGCTGTATTTTCATTTGCTTTCATCCCTATGTCTTTTGATCTCTGCTTTTATTTCTTCTTTGACCCAGTCGTGCTTTAGCAGCCTGTTGTTAAATTTATGCATATTTGTTTGTTTTCCCACTTTTTATTTTATTTTATTTTTTTTTGCAGTTGATCTTCAATTTCAAAGCATTATGGTCAGGAAATATGCTTGGTATGAAATAAACCTTCTTAATATTGTTGAGACTGATATTTTTTAATTGATTTTGTTTGTTTGTTTGAGTGATCTAATTTATCCATAGCTCTTAATTGTGTATTTAGGTACCCTACTATAATTGTGTTTTTTTCACTTTCTCCCATTAGTTCCACTAGTAGTTGCTTTGTATATTTTGGTGCTACCTGGTTGGGGGGCATATATATTGATACATTTTATGTTTTCTTGTTGCATTTTCTACTTTATCATTATGAAATGCCTATCTTTGTCTCTTGTTACCATTTTCATCCTGAAGTCTGTTTTGTCAGATATAAGTATGAATACACCTGCTTTTCTCTGGATACCATTTGCTTGTAGTATTGATTTCCATCTTTCCACTTTGAGTCTATATTTGTCCTTGTAGCTGAGATGTGTCTCTTGGAGGCAGAATATGGTTGCGTTCAGTTTTTTTGATCCAATCTGCTACTCTGTGCCTTTTTATTGGTGAGTTCGGTCCATTGACATTTACATTTAGGGTGATTGTCGATATATGATGATTTCTTATAGCCATTCCATCTTTTGTTTCCTGGTGGCTCAGTGTCCCCATTGTTTCTTTGCCTTTTTGTTCCTGTATGTTAATTTAGTATTGTGGTATTCTACGATTTTGTCCTCTGTTTCTTCTTTTTTTTTTTTGAGGGCAGTGTCACCGATCCTCATATATGGGACCCAAACCGGGGCCACTGGCTTCCCAAGCCAGCGCTCAACCACCATGCCACTTGGCTGGCCCCTCTGTTTCCTCTTTTTTATGTTATGTGTCTCAGTTCTGGATTTTTTTGAGTAATTACCATTAAATTTATGTAAAAGAAAGTTTCATATATACAGTAATCCTTTTATTCTACATACATCTTTCTTTATTCTTCTTTGCAAATTCAGACCTTTTCCCTTCTGCTTATATGACTTTATTGTCTAAATTATCCCTACTTTTGCTGTGAGTTCATTTTGAATTACAGTAGCAATTGTCTTTTTTTCTTTTTCTCTTTTATGTTCTTACCTCCCTTAATCTTTATGTTATATTTAAATTTTTTGTGCCCTATTCTGAATAGAGGTTTCCATTTCCTGCTTCTGTCTGTATGTTAATAATTTAACTCATAGTTTTGTATTTTTTTGTCTTTTTCATTCATGTAGAATAAGGCTCCTTCTGTATTTCCTATAAGGCTTTGTTGTGTAAAATTTTCTCACTTCTGGATGTTTGGAAAGGTCTTTATTCCTCCTTCATTTCTAAAGGATGACTTTCTTGGATACATTATTCTTGGGTGATAATTTATTTTTTCAATAATTTGAATATTTGATTTCTCTCCCTCTTGGCTTTGTAGAGTTTCTGCTGAAAAATCTGATGGAAATCTATTGGGTTTTCCTCTGTAAAGTACAATCTTGTTTTTCCTGGCTTTCTTGAGAATTCTTTTTTTTTGTCTTTAATTTTTGGAGTTTTAATATAATGAGTCTTCGAGAAAGCCTTTTTGAATTGAGGTAATTAGGTGCTCTGTTTGCTGATTGGAATCGAGGATCCAGTTCTTTCCATAGGTTTGGGATGTTCTCATCAACTATTTATTTGAATCAGCTCTGTGTGTCCTTCTCCCTCTGTTCTTCTTCTGGTATACCCATTATTCTTCTATTGCTCTTTCTAATGGAATAAGATAGTTCTTGTAGAGTTCTTTCACTTTTAACAATCAAGCCTCTCTCTTCTTCCATCTGCATCATTTCCAGATTTCTATCTTATATATCACTAATTCTTTCTTCTACGTCATACGCTCTATTTTCTAAGCTGGCTATTTCATTCTTTATCTGTCTTTATTTTTTAGCTTTTTCTTTTTTCTTTTTTCTTTTTATTATTATTAATAGTTACAGATGTACAAAATTATGCAACAGTTATCTTTTTCACCCCTTACAAAATGACTACCCCCTCCTCCCAACCCCCACCCCTAATATCACACATATTTATTACAATTCCATTGACTACATCCCCACACTATATTCCACATCCCATGACTATATATGTGTTAAATTATAGTCAACATCTAATATTAATCAGCGGCAGCTTCAGATGTACAGTGCAGTAGTCAGGCCACTACATCATCGATGAAGTGGTCTCCCTGACAAGACATGAGTCCATCTGGTCCCCTTAAAAAGTATTTACAATGTTATTGATTATATTCTGTAAACTGTCTCTTCCGTCTCTGCAGTAGTATTGTATTACCAGTTTATGTTGCCTCATCCCTTCCCCTTCTCCTTCACGCCCACCCCCGTCCCATCTAGCCCTCATCAGTTTTTCCTTTGTGTCTATAAGACTGTTTCTGTTTATTTTGCTCATTTATGCAGTTCTTTAGATTTCACATATAAGTGAGATCATATGGTACTTGTCTTTCTCTGACTGATTTATTTAATTTAGCATAATGTTCTCTAGGTCCATTCATATCGTTGCAAAAGGTATGAACTCTTTCTTCTTTATAGCTGTGTCATATTCCATTGTGTAAATATACCACAGTTTATTATTCCAGTCATCTACCGATGGGCATTTTGATGTTTTCCAAGTCTTAGCTATTGTAAATAGCGCTGAAATGAACATAGGGGTGCATATATTTTTTCGAATTAGTGTCTTGGGTTTTCAGGACAAATACCTGGGAGTGGAATTGCTGGGTCAAAAGGTAGCTCCAGGGCCGGCCGAGTGGCGTGGTGGTTAAGCGCTGGTTTGGGGAGCCAGTGGCCCCGGTTCGGTCCAACATATGAGGGCCAGTGACACTGCCCTCAAAAAAAAAGGTACTACCATTGCCAGTTTTTTGAGATACCTCCATACTGACTTCCATAGTGGCTGCACCAATCTGCAGTCCCACCAACAGTGCAGCAGGGTTCACTTTTCCCCATAGCCCCACCTGCACTTGTGATTTGTTGATTTATTGATGATAGCCATTCTGACCAGAGTGAGGTGGTATCTCATTGTGGTTTTTATTTGCATTTCCCTAATGACCAGTGAGGTTGAACATTTTTTTATATGCCTATTGGCCATCTGTTTGTCCTCTTTAGAGAAATGCCTCTTCATATCCTCTGCCCATTTTTTAATTGGGTTGTTTGTTTTGTGGTGTTGAGTTGCATGACTGTTTTATAAATTTTAGATATTAACCCCTTATCAGATATATCATTGACAAATATATTCTCCTATTCAGTAGGCTTCCTTTTTGTTTTATTGATGGTTTACTTTGTTGTGAAAAAACTTTTAAGTTTGATATAATCCAATGTATTCATTTTGTCATTACTTCCCTTGCCCACGGGGATGTATCAGTAAAAATATTGCTCAGGGTAATGTCTGCAAATTTACTCTTTGTATTTTATTTTAGGAGTTTTATGGTTTCAGGTCTTACATTTAAGTCTTTAATCCACTTTGAATTTGTTTTCATATATGGCATAAGGAGGTGGTCCAGTTTCATTTTTTTGCATGTGTCACTACAATTTTCACAGCAACATTTATTAAATAGACTATCTTTACTCCAGTGTAAATTCTTGCTTCCATTGTCATAGATTAACTGTCCACATAAACCTGCATTTATTTCTGGGCTCTCTGTTCTGTTCCACTGATCTATGTGCCTGTTTTTATGACAATACCATATTGTTTTGATTACTGTAGCATTGTAGTATGTTTTGATATCTGGAAGCGTGATACCCCTGACTTTGTTCTTATTTCTGAGGATTGCTGAGGCTATTCAGGGTCTTTTATGATTCCATATAAATTTTAGGAATATATTTTCTATTTCTGTGAAAAATGCCCTTGGTAGTTTGATAGGAATTGCACTGAATCTATATATTTCTTTGGGCAGTATGGACATTTTAACTATATTAATTCTTCCTATCCATGAGCATGGTAGGTGTTTCCATTTATTTGTATCTTCTTCTTTTATTTCTTTCTTCAGTGCCTTATAATTTTCTGAGTACAGATCTTTTACTTCATTAGTTAAATTTTTCCTAGGTATTTTATAGTTCTTGAAGCCGTTGTAAATGGGCCAGTTTTCTTAATTTCTCCTTCTGTAAGTTTATTATTGGTATATGTAAATGCAACTGATTTCTGAACATTGATTTTGTATCCTGCTACCTTACTGAATTTGTCTGTCATCTCCAATAGTTTTTTGATGGAGTCTTTGGGGTTCTCTATATACAGTATCATGTCATCTGCATATAATGACAATTTTACTTCTTCCTTGCCAATTTGGATGCCTTTTATTTCTATTTTTTGTCTGACTGCTGTGGCTATAACTTCCAGAACTATGTTGAATAAAAGAGGAGAAAGTGGACAGCCTTGTCTTGTTCCTGATCTTAAGGGGAATGGTTTTAGCTTTTCCCCATTGAGTATGATGTTTGCTGCAGGTTTATCATATATGGCCTTTATTATGTTGAGATATGATCCTTGTATTCCCACTTTGCTAAGGGTTTTTAACATAAATGGCTGTTGGATTTTGCTGAATGCTTTTTCTGCATCTATTGATATGACGATGTGATTTTTATTTTTCATTTTGTTGATGTGGTGTATCACATTAATTGATTTACGGATGTTGAACCAGCGTTGCATACCAGGGATGAAGCACACTTGATCATTATGTATGATCTTCTTAATGTATTGCTGAATTCTGTTTCCTAATACTTTATTGAGAATTTTTGCATCTATATTCATCAGGGATATTAGCCTCTAGGTTTCCTTCTTTGTGCTGTCTTTGTCTGGTTTTGGAATCAGGGTGATAGTGGCTTCATAAAAGGAGTTTGGGAGCCTTCCCTTCTTCTGGATTTTTGGGAATAGTTTGAGAAGAATAGGTAATAGTTCTTTTTTGAATGTTTGATAAAATTCACTTGTGAAGCCGTGTGGTCCAGGGCTTTTGTTTGTTGGGAGCTTTTTGATTACTGATTCAATTTCCTTGGTAGTAATCAGGCTGTAGATTTTCTGTTTCTTCTCGTCAGCTTTGGAAGGTTGTATGCTTCTAGAATATTATCCGTTTCTTCCAGATTGTCAAATTTGTTGGCATATAGTTGCTCATAGTAGTTTCTTGGAATTTTTTGTATTTCTGTGATGTCTGTAGTCATTTCCCCTTTTTCATTCATGATTTCACTAATTTGAGTCCTCTCTCTCTCTCTCTTTTTTTTTTGATGGTCCTAGCTAGAGGTTTGTCAATTTTGTTTATCTTCTCAAAAAAACAGGTCTTGGTTTCATTGATATTTTGTATTGTTTTTTCTGGTCTCTATATCATTTATTTCTGCTCTGGTCTTTATTATCTCCTTTCTTGTACTCCCCTTGGGCTTCTTTTGCTATTCTTTTTCCAGTTCTCTGAGGTGTAAGGATAACCTGTTGATATGAGATTTTTCTTCCTTCTTTAGGTAGGCCTGCACTGCTATGAACTTCCCTCTTAGGACTGCTTTCACTGCATCCCAGAGATTTGGGGTCATGGTGTTTTCATTTTCTTTTGTCTCCAGGTATCTTTTGATTTCCTCGTTGATCTCATTTGTGACCCCCTCGCTATTTAGTAGCATATTATTCAGCCTCCATTTATTTGACAGCTTTACAGATTTCTTCCTATAATTGATTTCTAGTTTCATAGCATTATTTATGGTCAGAGAAGACACTTGATATGGTTTCAGTCTTCTTAAATTTGTTGAGACTTGTTTTGTGACCTAACATGTGGTGTATCTTGGAAAATGTTCTATGTGCACTTGAGAAGAATGTATATTCTGTAACTTTGGGGTGAAATGCTCTAAAAATTTCAATTAAATCCAGCTGCGTAATGTATCATTTAAGGTCACTCTTTCTGCATTAATTTTCTGTCTGGAGAATCTGTCCATTGGTGACAGCGGGGTGTTGAAGTTCCCTACTATGATAGTGTTACTGTTGATCTCCATTTTTATGTCTGACAATATCTGTTTTATATATTTAGGAGCTCTTACATTAGGTGCATAGATGTTTGCTAGGGTTATGCCTTCTTGTTGGATCGATCCCTTTATTATTATGAAGTGTCCTTCTTTGTCCTTGATTATATTCTTCAATTTAAAGTCCGTTTTATCTGATGTAAGTATCGCTACTCCAGCTTTTTTCTCAGTTCCATTTGCATGAAATATTTTACTCCATCCCTTTACTTTCAGCCTGTATGTGTCTTTTGATCTGAGGTGTGTCTCTTGTATACAGTATATGCAGGTGTCTTGCTTTCTTATCCATTCAGCCTTCCTATGTGTCTTGATTGGAGCATTTAATCTATTTACATTTAATGTGATTATTAATAGATGCATATTTATTGCCAGTTTGTTATTTGTGTTCCTCGTCTTCCTTAGTTAGGTTGTTTTTCCTTTCTGTTTAAAGAAGCCCTTTCAACATTTCCTGCAAAGCTGGCTTGGTGGTAATGAATTCCCTTAACTTGTTCTTTTCTGGAGAACTCTTTATCTCTCCTTCAATTTTAAATGATAACCTTGCTGGATACAGCAGTCTGGGTTGTAGGCCTTTATTTTTCATCACTTTGTGAACCTCCTGCCACTCCCTTCTGGCCTGCAGAGTTTCTCTAGCAAAGTCGGCTGATAATCTTATGAGGGTGCCCTTGTAAGTAACTTGCTGCTTTTCCCTTGCTGCCTTAAGGATTCTGTCTTTGTCCTTAACCCTTGCCATTTTCACTATAATGTGTCTTGGTGTGGGTCTGTTTGGGATCATCCTGTTTGGAACTCTCTGCTCTTCCTGGGCTTGTATTTCAATGTCCTTTGCCAGGTGTGGGAAGTTTTCAGACATTATTACTTCAAACATGTTCTCAATCCCTTGCTCCTTTTCTTCTCCTTCTGGTACTCCGAAGATCCGGAGGTTATTTCGTTTGATGTTGTCCCCCAGCTCTCTTAAACTATTTTCAATGTTTTTCATTCTTTCTTCCTTTTGTTGTTCTCCTTGGGTGATCTCTGCTATCTTGTCTTCTAAGTACACTGATTCGATTTTCTGCTTCATCCAATCTGCTAATAATTACATCGAATTGTTATTTAATTCAATAATTGCATTCTTAAGTTCTAGCTGGTTGTTTTTCATGATTTCTCTGTCCTTCTTTATATTTTCATTAATTTCCTTGAACATTCTAATAATCAGCGTTCTGATCTCTGTCTCCTATAGGTTGTTTGCCTTAACTTCATCAGTGAGATTTATGTTTTCATATTGCTAAATAGCATCTTTAATTTCAACTTGAGGAACTACTTTCAGCATTTCTTGTAACACTAGTCTAGTGGTGATTAACTTCATCAGATTTTGTTCATCTGGGAGTGTTTTTAATCTCACTTTTAATTCTGAATGACAACTTTTTGCTATAAAATATTCTTGTTGGAAGTTTTTTGTTTGTCTTTCAGCACTTTGAATATCCCATCCCATTGTCTCTTGAAATTTGAGTTTTCTGCTGAGTAATCACCAACTGTCTTATGGAAGTTACCTTGTATGTGAAAAGTCAATTTTCTCTTTATTCTTTCAATATTCCTTTTGTCCTTGACTTTTTTTTTTTTACCTGAGCCATCCTACCACCTGTTGGCAGCTCAACGGCAACTTAGCTAGGGCTGGCATTGAACCGCCATTGCTCAGAGCTCAGCTCGTACTCTTGAGTGAGCTCTTAACCAACTGAGCCACTAGGCCGGACTTTGTCCTTGACTTTTGATAATATGTTTTTGAGTGGCCTTTTTGGGTTTCCCCTATTTGGAGTGTTTTTGGATTTCACAGATGTGTATGTTCATTTTCCTAACCAGATTTTGAGAGATTCTTTAAATAAACTTTCTGCTTATTTTTCTTTCTCTACTCCTTCTGAGACTTTTATAATGTGTATTGATTTGCTTCACAATGTTTCATAACTCTGGTAGCCTTTCTTCACTCTTTCATTCTTCATATTTTCCCTCTGAATGGGTAAGTTCAAGTAATCCATTTTTATTTAAACTCATGGATTTTTTCTTTTGCTTGATCAAGTCTGCTGTTGAAGCTCTCTATTTAATTTTTTAGTTTACTTATGTTATGTTATTTGTTAGCTCCATAATTTCTGGATTTTTTTTAATGGTTTCCAGCTCTTTGTTGAACTTCTCATTTTCTTCATGCATTGTTTCCTTGGTTTCATTTAGTTGTCTATATGAGCTCTATTGTAATTCAATGTGCTCCTTTAAGACAATATATTGATTTCTTTTTCAAGGAGTTTATAGAACTTCATTTTAAAAAAATCAGTTATTAACGTTTTCTTTCTCATTTGGTGGTATGATTTTTCTCTGACATTTCATGATCCTTTTAACCTTGTTCTGCAATTTGCTCTTCTGAAGTTGTAGTCAACCTCTTCCAGCCTTTACAGACTGGCTTTGTCAAGGAAAGCTCTTCATTAGTCAGCCTGTGCAGAGATTCTTAGTGAGCTAGATGGATGGTGGTGACTGTGGAAGGGCCTCTTTGCATAGTCCATGGGTAGGCAGACCAGTTGCCTGAGTCTGTGGGCAGGCAAGCACTTGTTGCATAAATTCCTGCATGGGTGAGCTTAAGTCCACATGGGTTGTCCTCGCATAAGGGCCCATTGTGGTAGTCTGTTGCCTGGGTTCCCAAGTATGGGCCTGTTTCCTGAATCCACAGAAGCCAGACTAGCACTGAGATAAGCCTGTAGTCTGGGCTCATGTTGGCCAGTTTGGTGCCATATTTACTGAGGTAGGCTCAGAACCTGTGTTTACAGGGGTGGGCCTGAAGCCTGAATCTATTAGGGTGATCTTGTGTTGGGGAAGATCTGGAACCTTCGTTCATGGATGCTGGCCTGATCTGGGCCTGAATCCAGGGTTCACAGGTATCCACCTGCTCTTAAGGTGGGCCTCAAGGTTAAGTTTGCATTTGACAGGCTTACTGCTATGTGCCAATACCTGAGTCCACAGTGCCACCCTGATGCTGGTGTCCACTTGTGCATGCCAGGAGTATCAGTGTGTGGTGAAGTCAAATGTTCACTTCACTCTCTTTTCCCCATAGGAGAACACCAGGACAGAGGAAATCTCCATGCTTGGGGGAGAATGACTCAGGTAAAGTATACTGCTTTTCTACCCTTTTCATTGTTATTGTTTATTTTTCATTTCTATACTCAACCTGAGTGCTGTAATCTCTCACCTGGAATCCAGAGCTCTTGAGCAATATTTTTTTTATGTGTGGATGGTTGCTCATATTGGTGTTTCTATGAGGGGACACAGGCGATATCTTCCTATTTTGGCATATTGCTGATAATCCTAGTCCAGTGTGGCTTCCGTATTGAGACAAATGTTTTCAAGCACATTTCAAGTTCTCTTGAATATTTAATGGTTACTGTGTCACAGTGGCTTTTAGTAGCCATGCTCTTATTAATCCATTCTAGGAACTTTTTGTCAGGTTATAAGATGCCAATGGTGATGAGGAGTTTTATTATGGATGGGGAAAAATTAGTCTGGAATGTGAAACCCTGCAGACTTTTTTTCTCATTGCTTGATGAAGTAATTACCTCTTGATTCCATGCCAACTCACACTATTGACCGTAATTGCAGGTGAATTTGCTGGTGACAGAGTAAGCAAGCAGCTTATGCATATTCTACTTAATGGACAGTTGCCATTAAACGCAGGCTTATTGAATGTTGCATGCCAGCTCTGTTCTGCCCTAGGCACTATAGTCAAAATATTGGCCATCCTAAGATAATCTTACCAGTACCAATCAATAGATATTCTAGTGTTTATACTCCTTGGGAGAAATGAACTCTGATTCATGGCTTTTATCCCTATTAATTGAGCCTTATTTGGTGGCAACTTTGTTTCTGGACTTTGGAATTTTTTGTTTGTTTGTTTGTGTTTTTGAGGGCAGTGTCATTGGCCCTCATATGTGGGACCGAACCGGGGCTGCTGGCTTCCCAAGCCAGCACTTAACCACCGCGCCACTCGGCCAGCCCTGGACTTTGGAATTTTGAATGAAGTATCCATATAATGCATTGAGAATCTAGAATATCATATTCAGGACAAAAGAAGTATCTAAAAACAATTTCGTGTGATTTTTATTTATTTTTATGATGCTCTGTCAAATCAAATATGTCTGCATATCTATAACAATGTTAACAAATAGATATATGTATTATATGTATATATTTCTTTAAAAATACACACACACACACACACACACACACATACACAGAGCATTCCAAAAAAAGTATACACATTTTAAGAAAGAAAAAAACTATTAAAATTGTAATACTCTATATATACCAATAACAAAAGATGAATACAAGTTATGTTTGACTTATGCAATTACAAGTGCTCAAAGTGGTTACCATCAGCATAATTTTGATACAGTTTTTTCCTCTCTTAAAATGTATGTACATTTTTTTGAGTGCCCTATGTATATCGCCTAACATTGAATATCAGCTTTTTTCATATTTAGTGTATATTTATAATAAAAGAATCAGGAAAATTTGGATTTAAATCCTGTCTCACTAACTTACTAGCTGTGTATTATCTTAGGCAGTTACTCAATCTTTGAAGCATCAGTTACCTCATTGCAAAAGTTAGGGTAATAGTAACAGGCATCTCACAGAGTTGTTATTATCAAAAGAGATAATGTTATGTTTAGTATTTAGTGTAGTGCCTGACATAATGTAAGTCTACAATATATTTTAGCATTGATAATAATTCCAACTTTTCTATAAATTTCATTATAAGTACCATGTAATAGACCACCTGTGTTAGTTGTTCTATTAGAGACAGGAAGGTGGAATATCATTCTGAGACGAAAGACCAAAGGAATGATCAGAATGAGGAAAGGAAAGTCTGATGTTTCCCTTTTCCCTTATTGTCTCTTTTCTGTAAAAAAGATAACTCAACTCAGGTAAAAATATACATCTTTTTAAAGTAAATTTATTGTCATTATTCTTCCCTAAGAAAGTGAATAACTATATAAATGATAGAGAAATATAAACATTTTAGAACTTGAATAGAAGCTTGAGGACATGCTTTCTAATAAATTTATTTTCATATGATAAAACAGACTGAAAAGGCAAAGTGACTAAGGTGACTTAGTCAAGAGCCAAAGCTAGAATTCATTCTCACTAACTTCTTGCATAGTATTTTTTTTTTGAGGGCAGTGTCGCTGGCCCTCATATATGGGACCCGAACCGGTCCGCTGGCTTCCCAAGCCAGCACTTAACTACTGCACCACTCAGCCGTCCCTTCACTGAGTATGTTTAACTTCCAGCTAGTTTATCTTTTTACCTCCCTGCTCACACCTGAGTCACTATATTTCTCAAGGCAGATTGTTTCAACAAACCTCAATATCAGTGGTTTAACACAATAAACATTTTATCCCTCCCTCCTAAAAGTCCCTAATTAGGTAGCTTACCTGAACATCTCCCCTTCAAAGTTGAGTGATAGATCCATCCTGCTTGCTTATATTCTCTAATGTAGTTTTCCTAATCACATGATCTCTAAAATCAGCATGGAAATGGAAGAGATATGCAGAAGGTTTAGCAGATAATCAACTACCTTGGATTGGAAGTTACATACAGAACTTCCATTATCATTCAGCGGGTCAGAACTAGTCACATGTCACTACCTATATTCAAGAGACAGCTAGTAATATAGTCTCTGGCAACAACTCTACAGTATGGAAAAATAAAATGAGTCTTTGATGGTCAGCTAACTGTCTGTCAATCTCACCTTCTAACACAGTTTGTATTTATATTAAAGTGACCCAATAAATTTCCAACAGTTTTTAAAAAAATGTTTTCATTATTTCAGATTATCTCTTTCATTAAGACAGGACTAGGGCCGGCCAAGTGGCTCAGTTGGTTAAGGGCTTGCTCAACCGAGCAAGCTCTGAGCAATAGTGTTGCCAGTTGGATTCCTGGCCCGAGATGAGCAGCCACTGAGCTGCCAACAGGTAGCAGGATGGCTCAGCTAAAAAAAAAAAAAAGACAGGACTGAAATTCCTGGTAGTATATATTTCAAAAATGTGTTTTTATAAATTACTGAAGTTGATTTATGCTTCTCTTTAAGTGGCATTTAAAGCAGTATCCTTTGAAACTTAAAAAGCAAATTTCCTTTCATATGTATAATGTACTTTCACAAAGAACCTTTCACTAAGACAAACACAGTAAACAGCTCTTACATTATGGTTTATTATGTTGCCACTAGAATTGATTCTTCCAATAACTTGTTTATTTTATGCTTAAAATTTAGAACCATTTCAACTTGGCTGTATGCATCATTTTACAAACACAATGATTGGCTATATTTTCTTTCAAAAAAAGAATATCACACTTGTTTAATGTTTTTGGAATCTTGTGTAAAGGCTGAAGTTAAGTATCTTATGACTTAAATTTTGAGGAGGATTTAGAGTCAGATGTAGCAAATTTGCCCATGTAGTTATTTTAATGGTTATTCCTTGTTGGGTTTAAGTTGGAATTTTTTTTTCATCTCTTCACATGAATGTAAATGTAGTTTCTTCAAGACTCTTCAAGATATTTGCACTTTTTTTATTTTGAATGTCTGCATGCAGAGCCTGGGAAATAAAAAATCTCTGTTTCCAAATGAAATTATTTAATACTTTTGCTGCAACAGTGAGATATATCCAAATGAATATATCTGAAATTTTTACATATAAAATTAATGTCATTTATATACAAAGCAGCTCAAATTGTTATTAAATAGTAAAATAATCAAAATATCAACTTTTTTGTGTGTGTGGATTTCTGACACATTTCGGAAAAAAAACTTGAAATCAATTAACACAGTGAAAGACTGCTTTGATAGTCTTACATAATAAAGCTTGATACTAGTGATTAATAGTAAAGATATCTTTGCTTTTTATTTTAGTATTTTATAAACAATTAATGATTTAGAACCCAATTTTGTAGACATTAATTACACTGAAATAGCAATAATTCTGGGGTAAACAGGGAATAGATTTCAGACACAATTTATATTTCAGCTTGAATTGTTTAAGTAGTGCTCAGAAGGAAAAATGGAGGTAAATTATATGAGCAAATTACAACTATGTTTGGATTTCCTTTGTATGTGTCATATGATATATCTGCAAGATTTTTACAGAACTAAACATTCTTCATATCTTATTCATGCACAGATAGATTTTTTTGTAGTTCAAAGTCAGTTTCTTGGCATTGACAAGAATTATAGGACTAATTCAACATAGGGACTTTTCCTGTTGTACTATTTTTCCCTAAAGACTCAACCCACAGTTTCCTTGCTGTAGAAAATGTGGGAATACAAATACATAATTTATTGTTATTATATAATTTAATAATTATCATATTTGTTATTATTAATTATATATATATTATAATTGATTATATTAATTATTGTCATAATTATAAATATGTTTAATAGATTACATTTTATTATAATATAACATTTTAAAATATACATTTAATATAATTATATGCATATACTTCTATATACAAGCATGTACTTATATTAACTCTATATATTACAGAAAGACTAATGAATGGCTCCTAAACCAACACTGTACTAACTCTGGCCTAGATTCATGAGTAATTTATAAGCATTTATTTTGGGGAAAATAAAAGATACAATGAGCTCACATGGACTTAATAATTTTGAGTATTAAAACAGTTATTCCACCCATAGAATACCTGAATCATGGAGAAAATAAAGAGGTGAAATAAAAATTCAGTTATTTTCCCTATACTTAAATAAAAACATTCAGAGAACTGAGTTATTTTGTTGTTTTTATTTTTGTAGTAGACATCAGATACACATTGTTAGTCCAAAAATATATATATTTTAACCACACATGAACTGGTATACTTATATAAGGTGTAAACTAAAAAATCCAAGGGTATGCACTGGGTGAGGTGTCAGAATGGAAACTAGTCATTGGTTTGAGAGAAAGCTTTGCCAATGTAGACTGGTAACTTCATCTTGTCTGATAGTGAAGCAATAGACCTGGATACATCTGGAAGGGAAATTTAACATGGCAACTTCCAGAGTAAAGAAATGAATTTCTTTTTCCTTTGCAAAAATCAGTGAAAACTCACTTTTAGTAAGCCAAGCAGGAAAAGCAAGTAAACAACCAAAACAGGCAGAATTTAGTGACACAACAATGAATTTCAGAAACATAGAGGAACGGCCACTTTGTGTATCATGGTGAGGTAATTGAGAAGGCACAGTATTTGTAGAAATGGGTGGAAAATATTCTTATACTTTCATGCATCATGTCAACATGCACAAAATTGGTAACAGGGGAAGAGGTGGGGCTATGAAATTCATATGTCATCCACTAACATAATGTTGTTTTATAGTAATTACTCTTATAACTATATGATTAATGTTTCTGTCCCATATTTCTAAAATTCTGAAGAGTTTTGGGAGACAGAATATTCCAACAAAATATCATGAACCTGGATAATATAATTCAACTGGGGAATTAATATTAAAAAGATGAAATAGAAATATATTAACTGATGCAATATGGTCATGCCCAACATAAAGCTATGTCTTTACTTGTATGCATGAGTATCAATGACACTTGAACATTTTCATCATGTATACATAAAAGCTTAATGTCAACTCAAAATCCAGCTTTAAAATAATTAAAAATTACCCAGAAAATTGATGATGATACAAAAGAACTTTCCACGGATAAATGCAATTGAGTATATCTAGAGGTTAATGACACAGCTTCATACAGATTACTTACAAGTTGTAATAAGGAATAAGGAACAACCTCAGAAAACAATGGAAAGAAGAATTCAATCAACATGGGCAAGTTCTTTTGTGCTTTTATTGTGAAACTGTGTTATTTTTTTCCACCAAAGAAATAATGATGGTAAACTCTATGGGTTTTCTTTCTCCATCAACACCTTTGTTTTTTTTCTTTCCTCTCACCTGATGTATGGTGTGATGATGTTTGTAGCATAATGATACACTGTGGTTATGATAGAAGAGAAAATCAGTATTATCAAGAGCAAGACTTTTTTTTCTTAAGCATGTTCCATATTGAAAGGCCTATGCCTACTCCCAAGGAAGTATGGTCTTCATGGTCTACTATTGGCTTTCCAGAATGGAAGCAGGATTCATGGATTTCATGGTCTCAACTTCATTAACTGTTGCAAGAATAAGCCTTGCTGCAAGAATTAGCCAGGAACCCAGTGATAGAGATATACAAAACAAAACAATAAACAAGCAAACAAAAAGCAGAAGCTAGACTATAAAGAACCCCATGGTATTAATCCAAGGTCAATTTTTTTTCTTTTCTCTTTTAAGTATTAGCAATATTTTTTTAAAATTAAAGTTTATTTGGCTCACAATGGTTAATAACATTACATAGGTTTCAGGTGTACAATTCTATAATACATTATCTATATATAACATTGTGTGTTCACCACCCAAAGTCAGTTCTCCTTCCATCATTGTATATTTGATCCCATTTACCTTCTTCTACCACCCCTCTCCCCCTTTACCCTCTGGTAACACTCTAAACTATTGTCTATCTATGAGTTTTTGTTTATTTGTTTGTCTTCTTCCTTTGTTGTTTTCAGTTTTATATACCACATATCAGTGAAATCATATGGTTCTCAAATTTTTCAGTCTGACTTATTTCACTTAGCATAATAATCTCAAGATCCATCCAAGTTGTCACAAATGGCACTATTTTAACTTTTGTTCTGGCAGAGTAGTATTCCATAGTGTATGTATATCACATCTTCTTTATCCATTCATTTATCGAAGGACACTTTGGTTATTTGCATGTTTTGGCCACTGTAAATAAACCTGCAGTGAACACCAGAGCACATAGATCTTTATGAATAAATGTTTTCAGGTTTTTTGGAGGTAGATACCCAGGAGAGAGATTGATGATTCATATGGTAATAGACATATTAAAAGATGCTCAACATCACTAATCATCAGAGAAATGAAAATTAAAATCACAATGAGATATCACTTCACACCAGTTTGAATGGCTATCATGAACAAGACAAATAATAACAAGTGTTGGAGAGGCTGTGGAGAAAAAGGAAGCCTCATTCACTGTTGGTGGGAATGCAGATTGGTGTAGCCACTATGGAAGGTAGTGTGGAGGTTCCCTAAAAAAATTAAGAACAGAATAACCATATGACACAGCAATCCATCTGCTGGGCTCAATTTTTCAATGTGTGATAAAAAAAAAAAAAATTCTAAGAAGGACCCTATGAAATTTTCTCTCAGGAATTACTCCAGCGATTACTTTATACTATATGGCAAAATGTGTATTTTTAGATGGTTTGCTAGTCAGATAGGAAGATTATCCAGTGGACCTAACCTAATCACATGAGCCCTTTAAAAACAGAGTTGTCTCCACTTGGTAGCTGAAAAGGAAGTCAAAGTGATTGCAAATGAGAGAGAGAATTAACATGTTTTTATGTAATCTGAGACTTATGGGGCCACAGCATAGAACCAAAGTATGGGCTCTAGGAACTGAGAGAAGTCCTTGGCTGATAGCCAGCAAGAAAATAGAGAACCCAGTCCTGTAGCTATAAGGAACTGGATTCCCTCAACAAGTTGGATGAGCTTGTAAGCAGATACTTTCCCACACTTCTGTATAGTAGCCTAGCCTGGTCAATACATTGATTTCAGCCTTGTGATATTCTGAAAAAGAGAACCTGATGAAGCCTGCCTGGACATGCGGCCTACAGAACTATGATATAAAAATGGGTTTAGTTTTAAGTCATTAAGTTTGTGGTAATTTGTTATGCAGCAACAGAAATCAGATACAATGGGAAAAGTATATATATCTATCTCCAGTCTCTGGCCTTCATGTGCATTTGTGATTGTCTAATAGGTGGGGTTTTATTTATTTATTTTTTACTTTTGTAATGGACTGTACCTGAATGTTTTTTCAGATATTAAGGGGCATAACTGAAGTGTTGCCTATATAAATAGTTTAGGTTTTACTATCAGAATTTAAGTCATCAAAGCTTGGAATAATTTGTACAGCCTCACAGAAAATAATGAAATAAAAATTCAAGATGTTGGGACCAGAAGAACTGAAACAGCTTTGCCAGTATATTGGTAATCCATTTATGTAGACATCACATATCTAGTATTATCAACTGCCCCATTTCTTTAGGACAAATAAATAAGAAAAAGTGGGAAATGAGCAGGAAATAGTGGTCTTGAGTCTGATGAAATTGCTTTCATAGGAAAGTCAGGAAGTGATTCTCGAATCACAGATTACCCAAAGAATTCTGTGTAATGTAAGAAGATATTAAGACTGCACTGAGAGGGGCAGCTGGTTGGCTGAGGTGGTTAGAGTGCAGGCTCATAGCACCAAGGTTGCTGGTTTGATTACCACATGGTCCAGTGAGCTGCGCCCTCCACAACTATTAAATATTAGTGGCTACATATTTACTACATTTTTATGCATGTTTGAAATATTTCATAAATAAAAAATTAAAGGAAAATGTATTCTTCCCAATAAGTTAAAACAGATTCTCTTCATTTTTAACTATGGTCATTATATAAGATTGATCATTTTAAGAAAAAAAGTTAATGTTCTGTTATATAAATACATTCTTAAGATACATAAGTGTGAATATCAACTTACTCTCAGTTTTCAAATAGCAATAATGCCACATGTATGAAAATAATATTTAGCTATAGTTATATAACACAAGTGGACTTTGAGGAAAAAAGAGGTAAGAAACATAGTGTTTGGTTTTCTTTAAAAGATTGTGGACATTTGATGTAGCTTGGATAGGAGATCATATATATATATATATATATATATATATATATATATATATATATATGATTGGACCTTTTGGCCAGTAGATGTTTAAAACTTCAGTATCTTCAGTATGTACAAAAGCAATTGGCAGCAGGGGTAGTGAGTGTTCACTCTTTGAGGGAGCAAAATAACATTCAGAAAGAAGATCCTTGGGTGGGGCAAAGTCAGTGAGCTTTGTTCTGCAGTTTACTTGGAAATCAAGGTGGACTAGCATAGTGACTTTATTTGGACATTGAGGCAGAATAGCATAGTGGCTAAGAGCACCTCTTCTGGGATCCTGGTTTTACCAACTTATTTTATCAATTTAAATTTCAGTTTCCTTGCCTGTAAATGTGGTTGACAAAAATAGTACCTATCTCTTTGGATTAATGAAAGAACTGTATGAAATAATCCACATAAAATTATTAAAGCATTTTCTAACATGTAGTAAGTGATAAATAAATATTAATTATACTTTAGAGGCCATATGACCCACTGTGCCAAATTTGGAGCACTATCTGTGACTTAGCTCTCTAGAAGATATCTAAGGTTAGGTAGGTCCTACCAGCAGGAGTCTCAGATGGCTTAAGTCCCCATGTGTGCTTTCTCAGAATAACTGGTTTCAGGCAGTTTATAGACCAGTCTCAGTCAGGAATACTGGGGTGACATCTGTATCCCAAACAGCAGTCTATAAATACAAGGACACAATATAATCACAGATGAAACTAAGTATGTCAAAAAGTAAACTCATGGTAATACTGCTGGCCCTTTTTTAGTAAAATTTATCGTGGTCAATGTCCCTACCATCCATTCATCTGAGAAACCAGAAAGTCATGACCTAAAGTCATTATTCCATACTGTATCCATCAATTAATTCTATGGATTTTATTTCCCAAATATCCCTGAAATCATTTCTCCAAATGTCTGCTACCAGTGCCATTACCAAAGCCCAAGACACTCTTTGAGAGAACCACAATAGCCTCCTGGACTAGTCTCCCCACATCTACTCTTTCCCCATATCCAATCCTTTCTTACAGAACCTAGCATTTTCTTTTTTAAAAATACATGACTAATTGTCACTCTCCTGCTTTAAAAGCTTTCAATGGCTCCCAATTGTTCTTAGAACACAGAATTAAACTCTTACCATTCTGGGCCCAAGCTACTCTCCAGCCTTATCTTATATCAAGAATTTCCTTTCCTTTTGTTCTTAACCACATCCTTTTTCCCCCACTTTTTTTCAAAGGTATCATGCCCTTGTCCAATGTAGGGACTTTGCACATGCTGTTCTCTCTGCTTGAAGTACTCTTCTCTCTACTCTTCTCTAAAATAACTCCTATTATTCTTTCAGATTTCAGCTCCATTATAATTTCTATGACTTGCTCATCTTGTTATATGCTTTCCTTGTACTATCACACTTTACTTCATAGCATATGAATATATACTTTTACATTTATTTTTATCATCTAAAGTTTTTCAGGATCTCATGATAATTATAAACTTCAACAGGATATATCTGTTTTTGTTCACATTTTTATACTCAGAATCCCAGCACAGTGCCTGAAAAAATTGTAGAAGTTCAATAACTATTTCTTCAGTGAATGCACATATAAGTATACATAGGTAATTATCTTTATGCATTTCAAGTCTCAGTTAAAATATGAACACCTCTGAGAAGCTTTTCCACACTCTCTTAGCTAAAGATGTTCAACCTCCCCACCAACTCTCCTAAGTTCCTGTTTATTTAATTACCTTGATCTCTTTTTCTAATTAACATTTATTCCTATTGGAAAATATGTGTTTATTTATCTAGATATTTACTGTTTTTATCCTACTAGAATGTGAGGTCTATGGGAATAAAGACTTTAATTTTTCTGATTTACTGCTGTATCACCAACAACCAACACAATGCTTCACTTACAGTAGACTCTAAAAATTATTTTGTCAAATGAATGAATGAAAGCAAAATAATTCACTAGATTTCTACTCAGCTTTAGATGTTCAGACCAAAAGAGAACATGCCATATAAAAAACAATAATTCCTGAAAAAATGTTGGTATTTGCAAATGTTGAGATTCTATCTATACTTTTAAACTTGGTACATTGAAGTAATGACCAAAAAGTAAGTATCAGAGAAAACTAAGAAAAAAATCACTAGGAAAATATTAATAACTAAATTGATGAGTTAAATTAAACGTGGGATTTTGGAATCTCTCCTGTCTAAGGCCAAGATTAAAGCAACAAAGATGATAAAACATAGAGAGTGAGTTGATGTCTATAACTGTTGAAAAAAGAAATGAAGTAGTGAAATGATGTTTCTAAATGTGTAGGCCTCTACGTTGTATTAGCTAAAATGCAGTAGTATGATTTCATGTTCTACTGAGAAGATTAATCTCCCTTCTGCCCCTTATTACTCCTTCAACCCATCCTCAACCCTCATTTTAAAATAATTAATAAAAGGCTCAGTTATTTATATTTTATAATCTCTTTGGTTTCATTAAGTATAAAAATAGTTTTATAAAGTATGACAGGCTAATAATTTTTAGTGGAAAATTTATAAAAAGGTAAAGTGAGCAAATATGAACACACCAAATAACTGCATTAATATAAAGTAGTTGAGCTATAATTTTAGCACTGAGTCATGGAAACTACAGTTAAAGAAGAATAAAATGGACAGCCTGATAGAGAGAAATGGGCCATCTTTCTGGGAGTGGAACACTTTTCTCTAGAAGTGAATTTTTAAAAAATGCATTATTGTGTGAATCATTATATAAGGGTCACTAAATAAGATAAAATACATTTTTTTCAACAGCATTATTTTTAAATCTGCTTTAACTTTGGTAAGATGTGATATGTTACCTAGAAAATGTTCAGAAAGTTTCTTGAGAGCAGCATGCGAGGCATCAATGTGTTTTCCAGGCTCTACAATTTAATAGTGATTTTTAAAATCCCAATTTCTGCTATTGCTAGCCTTGAGAAATGTATGTTATATTTATTATTATGTGTTTGACCCAAGGTTGATCCATCATTTAAGAGGTTGGAAAATTAAGTTCATTAACTACTCCTAAAAATATGTGCTATATACCTCATACCTGAATATCACTATAGTCACCTTCAAAGTACACCCCTTGGGAAACAATGCACTGACACCAGCACCTAGTCCACACTTCAAAGCAATTTTGGAACTCTTTTTCTGGAATGGTCATCAGAGCTGTCGTTATAGTACCATTGATGTCCTCAATTTCATCAAAATGTCTTCTTTTCAATATTTCCTTTATTTTCGGGTAAAGAAAGAAGTCAATGGGGCCAGATCAGGTGATTAGCGAGAGTGTTCCAATACACCTTTTGTTCACTGGCTAAAAATTCCTTCACAGACAGTGCCATGTGAGCTGGTGCATTGTCATGATGCAAGAGCCATGAATTCTTGTTGAAAGGTTCAGGTCATCTAACTTTTTCATTGGCCTTTTTCAGCACTTCCGAATAGTAAACTTGGTTAACTGTTTGTCCAGTTGACACAAATTTGTAGTGAATAATCCCTCTGATATAAAAAAAAAGGTTAGCAACATTGTTGAAACAAGTTTGCAAACTTCATTGTCAGAACTCGTACATTACTCACCTCTGACATCCATAATAATGTCCTTTAAATCATGTCTACAGAAGTCAGCAGTGCACATTAAAAGCAAACACTGCAGGGCCGACCGAGTGAAGCATTGGTTAAGAGACGGTTTGGAGATACCAGCGGCCCTGGTTCGGATCCCACATATGAGGGCCAGTGACACTGGCCTCTACAGCTAACAACAGCTCCACCTGGAGCTGGGCTGTGTGAGCCCTGGCGATGGTGTAGGCTGCAGCCCCTGCTGCAGTGGGCTGCCATAGACTACAGTGAGTGGCCGGCAGCAAGCGTGAGCAGCTGGCAGCCAGAATGAGCTGCCAATAGCTGCGGTGAGTGACCATCCAGAGGCCAGCGACCGACCTGACTCATTCGGGAAGAGCGCAATGATGATACCAACATGGGCCAATGAAGCAATGTCCTCTGCAACTAGACTGAAGAACAAAAACATAGCAACTTGTCTGTTCCCCTTCCCCGATTCCCCAACGCTGTTGCCCTACCCCAATTCCCCAATAAAATCTTTAAAAAAAAAAAACAACACACACTGTAGTTTATTTTTTACCAAGTGAAATATTCCTTGACAAGATGACATTCGGAGGAGAACATTTCATTACCACAAGGCTTCAGGATGAGAGCTTGGGAGTGAAGGTGGAAGGCAGCAGGCCTTAAGTTCATCTCAGATATATCTTTCTAATCTTAGCAAGAGAAACACTTTAATTGTAGATTTTTAAAGAATGGCCAGCATCTAACTGGCAGAAATTGTTGTTGCGGGGAGGGTAGCTTTGCACCAAGTTAGTAAAAAAAAAAATCAAGCAACAATATATGCATCCTGAATTGTCATTCACAGAAAATCCACAAGGTTTTCGAAGAGAAAGAAGAGGCCATTAAAAACATAATAAAGAGGACACACACATAATACATGGCTGCTTTCCGTATCTCTCTCACTGGACTATAAAAACAATAGCAAATTACTATATATGGATTATCTCATTTGATTCTCAGAACTCTGTCCAGTAGGTACTGTAATTTCCCCCCTTTTTATGGATTGAGAAGCAAAGGACCAGAGAGCTTAAGTCACTTGCTCAAGGTCACACAGCTCATAAATACCGAAGCCAGATTTGACCCTGAGCACTCTGACTCCAGAGCTGAAGTTTGCAACCATCAAGATGCTCTTTTGTGAAGGACTTCCAGTAAAATGGCACAATAGACAGACGCTGAGCTAACTGCCTGCCAGGATCATACCAAAATTACAAACAAATTATACAGCATTCAACCCTGGAGATCCCCAGAACACTAGATGAACAGAACCACTAAATGAAGAACTTGAAGAGGAGGCCACATCGGGTCTGGTAGGATGGGCGGAGACGAGAGAGGGCGAATGCTGTGAGGGAAGCCCCAGCCATGGGAAGCTTGTCTGATTGGGGGAGAGACCCTCCGGCCGCACTCCAAGCTCACCAGCCCAGAGTTCCTTTGCCGGGAAGAGGAGTTCTAATATAGCCGTTAGTAAATTAGTGAGGACTCTCTGCTCAGCTCGGTGAGGCGAAGAGTGGCTGGAGAATCAGTGGGGCCGGTGCCCAGGCTTGCTCACCAGTGAGCACTTACCTGGTTCCTGATGGAGGGAGTGGCTGTGTGAGCAGGGCCCAGGAGCCTTCGTGGACGGACTGAGCTGAGCACCTTTGGTGCAAAGGCTGGAGGTTTTGGGACTGTTGTTCCCGTGGTGTAGAGCCTGCACGCGAGTGGTGTAGGGAGGGCGCCATTTTGTCAGGCTTGGGCCCTCCCACGGAGGATCAGGTGTGAGACCTCATTGGTCGGGTGCAATTGGCGCAGAAGTGCGTGTGTGTGCGCACACGCATGCGGCCTTGGATCCCCACCCTCCGCCCGGCTTATACTGCGTTGCCAGGGAAATGCTGGGCGGGTGCCCTCCACCTCCAACAGGCTGCTCAGTGAGACCCGGGAGTGCGTGAGCTGCTTTGGATCCCCACCCTCCGCACGGCTTGTGCTGCATTGCCAGGGAAACGCCTGGTGGGTGTGCTCCGGCTCCAACAGGCTGCTCACTGAGATGCGGGAGTGTGCAAGCTGCCTCGGGTCCTGCTCTGCGCACTGTGCTTGCAGAGTTGTCAGGCTGGTGATTGGTTGTCGGGCTGCTCAGCCTGATCTGCGAGCGGCTGATTGGGACAGGCTGAGACTGGGAGTTTTCCTGGGAGTGTTGGGCCGTGAGCTGTGTGCCTGTGTGATCCAGCCAGGGCTCTCCTGGTGATCTAGCTAATATATCAAAGCAATCCCAGAGTGACAGCCAGAATGGGGAAACAAAGAAACATGTCACAAGTAAAAGATCAGAAAAAAACCTCTAGAAATGGAACTAAATGAAACACAGGGATCCAACCTTTCAGAGACAGAGTTTAGAACACTGATGATAAGAATGTTTAAGGAACTTAGTGAAGACATAAAGAAGGATAGGGAAACCATAAAAAACAACCTGTTAGAACTAAAGAATACAATTACTGAAATGAAGAATACACTCGAAGGAGTCACCAGTAGAGTAGATGAAGCAGAGGAGTGGATCAGCGATTTGGAAGATAAAATAGCAGAAATCACCCAGTTGGCACAACAAAAAGACCAAAGAATAAAAAACAATGAAAGTAGTTTAAGAGCCCTGTGGGACAAGGTGAAACGCAACCACCTACAAATCATAGAAATACCAGAAGGAGAAGAGAAGAAGCAAGGGGTCGAAAATGTATTTGAAAAAATAATGACTGAAAACTTCCCTACCCTGGTGAAGGAAATCAACATACATGCCCAGGAAGTGCAGAGGGTTCCAAACAAGCTGAACCCAAACAGGTACACACCAAGACACATCATAGATAAAATGGCAAAGGTTAAAGATAGAGACAGAATCCTAAAGGCTGCAAGAGAAAGACAGCAGGTTACATACAAAGGAACTCCTGTTAGACTAACAGCTGACTTGTCTACAGAAACTCTGCAGGCCAGAAGGGAGTGGCAGGAGATATTCAAAGTGACACAAAATAAAGACCTACAACCAAGATTGCTCTACCCATCACAGCTATCACTTAAAATTGAAGGAGAAATAAAGAGCTTCTCCGAAAATAATAAGCTTAAGGAATTCATTACCACCAAGCCAGTATTGCAAGAAATGTTAAAACGGCTTCTTTAAACAAAAGAAAGGGGTAAACAAGGTAACCCAGGGAGACCAGGAATACAAATAACAAAATGGCAACACATATGCACCTATCAATAATCATTTTAAATGTGAAGGGGCTAAATGCTCCAATCAAAAGACAGAGAGTGGCTGAGTGGATAAGAAAATAGGACACATGTATATGCTGTTTACAGATGGAATAAGATATTTCATGCAAATGGAAATGAGAAAAAAAAAGCTGGAGAACCAATACTTACTTTGGATAAAATAAACTTTAAAATGGCTACAATAAAAGACAAAGAAGGGCACTATAACCCTAATAAGCATCTATGCACCCAACATAGGTACTCCTAATTACATATAACAGATTTTGACAGACATAAAGACAGAGATCAACAGTAACACTATCATAGCAGGGGACTTCAACACCATTGTCACCAATGGACAGACCCTTTAGACAGAAAATCAACACAGAAAGAGGGGCCTTAAATGACACTTTAGACCAGCTGGACTTCATTGATATTTTTAGAGCATTTCACCCTGAAAAAAACAGAATATACATTTTTCTCAAGTACACATGGGGCATTTTCCAAGATAGACCATGTTAGGCCACAAAACAAGTCCCAGTAAATTTAAGAATATTGAAGTCATATCAAGCAGATATAAAGGCAAAACTGATGGTTGCTGGCTGGAAGGGTGTGGAGAAGAGGGAGAGGGGGAAGGTTTTGGACAGTGTAGGTGCGACTACATTGTTGCTTCAGGGATATGGGGGCAGTTCTGGGAATGTAATTGATAATGTTGTGAAGAGACTATTATGTTGCGTGAAATAAGTCAGTCAGAGAAGGACAGGTACCATGTGATCTCACTTGTGTGTGGAGTCTGAAGAGCTGAGTGAATGATCAAAGTAAACAGACTTGTAGATGTAGAGGAAAACCTGAGTGTTGCTAGTTGGGAGGGGAGTCGGGATGGGGGGAAGGGGAAGGGATTAGACAACATAAATAGACAACTACAATATTGCCACACGGATATGAAACACAGTTTGGGGAATATAATAATGTAAAAATTTTGTGGCGTGTCAGATAGTCACATGTCTTGTTAGGGAGACCACTTCATGGATGGAGTAGAGGCTTGATCACTGCAGTGTACACCTGAAACTGATGTTGTATAGTATTGTATGCCAACTGTAACTGAATATGTGGATGGTCACAGGATATGAAGTATACTGTGGAGGGGAGTCAGGAGAGTTGTGATAGATATGTATGATATGTGGGGGGAGTGGGGTGGCAAACTGGGGGCAGGAGGTTGTCACTTTGGGGGGTAAAACGTATAACTATTGCATTGTGTTGTACACCTGAAACTAATAAAAAAATAAATAATAATAAAAGAAAAGAATCTAAGCAATAAGAAGATCCCCTAATTGTTAATATTTCAAAATAGTTTAGAACTAGAATGCTTTCTTAATAGAGTTCTCCGGTCTTCTATCTTAATAATTGTAATCGTTTCCAATCAAGTTTTATGTGTTTTCTTTTTAAATTTTAATAAAATAAATCATATATCAAAAACAAAACATAATAAAGAGTATGTGGCTGCAGCAGCAAACAGATATGATATACATTTAGTTTTAAATGCCAAGACAGAAGATGTCCTACAAACAGATGTTGAAAGTCAGTTCCATAATTAGGAAATGCAGGGTAAAAGAGATCAAATATACGGTAATGAAAGGAAAATTGACTTTGGGTGGTGAACACATAACATGATATATAGGTGATGTATTGCAGAATTGTACACCTGAATCCTATGTAACTTTACCGACCATTGTCAGCCCAATATATTTTAATAAAGAAAAAAAGCCGTTGCTCAACTTCATAGACTCTGTAGGTTCCTGCCCACTGTACTATACACCTGAAGCTGAAGTACAATAACATTGAACGTCAACTATAATTATATGTATCAATCTTTATCTATATCTATCTATATATAGATCTACACCAGGGATGCCAAAAGAATGTATACAAGTGGACACTCTGGTCAAAGTTGCTCAAACAGTAGTTTGTCAGAATTCTCTGGACTCTGATGGTAACAACTTTGTGCACCTCTTCGAATTGCAGAAGTCAAATGTGACTTGTATTCATCTTTTGTCATTAGTATATATTATTACAATTTTAATATATTATTTTCCTCTATTAAAATGTGTGTACATTTTTTGGAATCTTCTGTATACGTGTGTGTGTGTGTGTGTGTGTGTGTGTGTGTGTGTGTGTGTGTGTATGTCACGGGATGTAGAGTACAGCATAAGGAATATAGTCAATTGTATCATAACAGCTATATACAATATCAGAGGGATAGTAGACTGGGGGTTATGACTTTGTGAGGGACATAAATATCTATTATGTTGCTTTGTACACCTGAAACTAAAAGTAAAAGCCCTTGCTCCAAAGGATCTGAGATATACTCTAGAGAGGCTGAAGAGGGTGCTATTACTGACCTCAGTGAACAACTAGAAATGTGCAGTGACAAAATATTTTACAATATATTGGATCACGATGTAAAATGTCTTCCTAGGGGATGGTTTTTTAAAGTAACATATGCTGTAAATGTATATTAACTGCACACTTGGAAAGACTGAGAATGGATTCATAAAATAAGATACATTTATGGAACTTTGAGTGACTTTCTTTGCTCAATCTTGGAACATTCTGGCTGAAGTAATTATTTGGAAAAAATACTACTAATATTTTGCCCACTGAATATCAACAAACAGATGCTACTACTAATCTCTTTAATGATGATATATATATATATATATATATATATATATATATATATATATATATATATATATATATATACACACACACACACACACACACACAGATATACACCAGGGGTGCCAAAAAATGTATACAAGTGGAAACTTTGGTCAACATTACTCAAGCAGTAGTTCACCATAATCAGAAGTGTCTGGAGGCTGATGGTAACCACTTTGAGTACCTCTTGTAATTGCAGAAGTCAAATATGACGTGTATTCATCTTTTGTTATTGGTACATATTGAGTATTACAGCTTTAGTATAGTTTTCCTTTCCTAAAATGTGTATACATTTTTTGGCACACACACACACACACACACACACACACACACACACACACAC
This sequence comes from Aselliscus stoliczkanus, assembly GCA_033961575.1. Lineage (NCBI taxonomy): Eukaryota > Metazoa > Chordata > Mammalia > Chiroptera > Hipposideridae > Aselliscus > Aselliscus stoliczkanus. The sequence goes on from CM066737.1 coordinate 77,882,137, forward strand.
ACGATGTCCCACATGTCAAAAATGGAAGGGAAACAATAATAACTTGAAATGATAATGAGTCTTTATTCTTCGTAGTGGAGAATCTGCTCAAGTAAAGATTTTGTTGAAGACATCTCATTTGGTTGTGAGAAATGCCTAGTGATTTGAGATTCAGATTTGAAGACTACTGAAAGCAATTGACTCAGCCAAACTAAGAACTAGAAACTGGTATAATTTAAGGTGACTTGTAGAGCAGTACCTAGGATTGGACCACAGCAAAACTGACTGAGATTAAGTTAGTGTCTGATACGTGACTACCTCCCCTCTATTTCATTTACTTCTATCTTACTTGTTTCTGCTGAGTAGTTATCAAAAATTATTAGGTATTAAAGTTGTCAGTTGCATTTGTTTTCTATTGCTGAATAACAAATTATCATAAATTTAGCAGCTTGAACACCCACATTTACTATCTCAGAGTTTGGTTAGAAGTCTGGGCAGGACTTCTCTATTCAGGATCTCACAAGGCCAAAACTAATGTGTTTCTTGGGCTGGACTCTTATCTGGAGGTTCTGCAATCACTCTGCTTCTAATTTCATTCAGATTGTTGGCTGAATTCAGTTCCTTGTGGTTGTAGGTCTGACATCCCCATTTTCTTGCTGGCTATTAATGATAGGCTACACTTAGCTATCTGATTTTCTTCTCACATGTTCTACTCTTCAAAGCCAGGAATAATGTGTCGAATCTATCTCCTGCTTCAAATCTCTGACTTGCACTTCTGCCATCAGCTGGAAAAAAAACTCTCTACTTTTAAGAGGATCATATGATTGAATTAGGTCCACCAGATAGATTTCCATTGCCATATAATGTGACATAATTACAAGGTTGATACCAGATCATATTTGCAGGTTCTACCCATGCTCAAAGGGGGAGGGAATATACAAGAGATAGCATCTCAGGGGGTCATTCTCAGAATTTTGCCTATCATAACTAAATTTGCTATTTGCTAACACTTAACACCTTCCACATTATTTACATTTGCATAGTGACCTCTTTAATGAAAAAAAAAATACATTCAAATCCCAAAAGGAATAAAGGTACAATTGTAAAATGTTAGCACAAGATTTTATAATCTGGGTAGAGACTCCACTAAACAATCTTTCAAATCATGCCACATAGTTTGCTCATAGTTTGGTTATAACTTAGGGACATGATTATTTTATTCATTTTTAGATTTACTAAAGCTTATTAAAATCATTACAGTTTTATTGCCCATTTACAATTATATCAAAAATGTGTGTGTGTGTGTGTGTGTGTGTGTGTGTGTGTGTGTTCATAGTCTTCGATTTAAGAGCAGTTAAAAGAGTAATTATAGGGCTGGCTGAGTGACATGTTGGTTGGGAGCTGGCTTGGGATGCCAGCTCTGAGCAGCAGGGCCCCAGTTTGGATCCAACATATAAGGGCCAGTGACAATGCCTTCTATAGCTAAGGTGTTGAACAATAGCTACACCTGGTTGCCTCTATAGCTAAGATGGCTGGCGATGGTGTGGGCTGCAGCATCTGCTGCAGTGGGCTACCATAGGCAACAGTGAGTGGCTGGTAGCCAGTGTGAGCTGCCAAGAGCCACATTGAGTGGCCATCCAGAGGCGGGCGAGTGACTGCCTCACCCTGGAAGAGCACAATGATGATGCCAGCATGGGCCAGTGGAGCGACATCCTTTACAACTAGACTGAAGAGCAAGCGGACGGGAATTTGTTTGTTTCCCTTCCCCAATTCCCCAGTAGAATCTTAAAAAAAAAAAGGAGTAATTACAGTCTTAAGTCATCCTACAAAAGTAAAAATATTGCATATTTTCAATGAAAAAGGGAAGCCAACAACCCCACTGGAACATTAGCATTTATTTTTTTCTTTGCTTATTTTAATATATAGGTATAATTGGTATACAATCTTATATTGGTTATATTAGTTTCAGAGTAAAATATAGTTATCTGCCATTTTTGTATTTTACAGCATGATGATACCACTAACTCTTGTAATCATCTGTCACCATGGAAACTTATCACAGTATTATTGCCTGTATTCTCCTCCCCCTTTTCACTGATCACCCTATCCCCTCCCTTCTAGTAACAACCCCTTTGGTCTCTGTTTCTGTGAGTCTGTTTTTGTTTGATTTGTTTTTAGATTCCACATATAAGTGAAACAATACAGTATTTTTCTTTGTCTGCCTGACATTTCACTTAACATAATACCCTCTAGATCCATCCATGATATTACAAATGGCAAGATTTTACTCTTTTGAATTGCTGCATAATATTCCACTGTGTGTGTGTGTATCACATCTCCTTTATTCATTCATCTATTGATGGACTTAGGTTAATTCCATATCTTCACTATTGTAAATAATGTTGCAATGAACATGGGAACATTAACATTTAAACAGAACCAAAATAATAATAAGAATAATCAAAAAATATCAGATGAAATAGTGTTTTACTTATCTTGAATGTAGCAACTGGGGAAAGACACATTAGACTACAGTATTTCCATCCTCTGCTGGAAATTGATAGCCACACTGAATGTTTTGTAAAGCTAGTCCCTAGAAGAAATATAGGTATTAGATTATTTCTAAGCAATGTAGGATAAAGCTGGAACCAAATTCATAGGGGAGACTAATATTGAACAGGACATGGTAAAGTTATGACTGAGTTTTCAGTATTGGTCTTGTGTCAAAGAGCCCATAATTCTGGGCTGAGTTTGTAAGTATATAAATTCAGGATGAGTGAGTTACAAGGAAAAAAAAGCAGTTGATCCGGTTGCTAATTCAGACATCTTCTGGGGCCAGCAAAAGGTGACATAAATATGTGAAGAGTCTACATATATGAGTAAAAGTAGGGACCCTGGAAATGAAAGTACTTTCCCCACCTAAATACATTTAGTTTTTAAAAAAATAGAAACACTGTTCCACTTACTAAAATATATCTGACTGAATGTGGCCTTATGTGTTTGTGATCTTTGAGTACAGGCATACGCAGTCTGACAATTAGATTAGTGAACTAATCCTAGAAAAAATGCTACATATACACAATGAAATACTATTCTGCCATCAGAAAAGATGAAATAGTGCCATTTGCGACAACATGGAAGGGTCTTGAGGTTACAGTGCGAAGTGAAATAAGTCAGACAAAAAAAGTTGAGAATCACATGATTTCACTGATATGTGGTATATAAAACTGAAAACAACAAAGGAACAAGACAAACAAATGAAGAAACAAAAACTCAGGGACACAGACAATAGTTTAGTTGTTACCAGAAGGTAAGGGTGGTAGATGAGGGTAAAAGGGATCAAATATATGGTGATGGAAGAACTTACTCTGGGTGGTAAACACATAACATGATATATAGATGATGTATTATAGAATTGTACACCTGATACCTATGTAACTTTACTAACAATTGTCACCCCAATAAACTTCAATGAAAAAAAAAGAAAAAAAAAGTGCTACATACCTCATTGCTGAGTATCACTATGGTCACCTTCAAAGTACTCCCATTTGGAATCTATGCACTGATGCCAGTGCCTAGCCCACCCTTCAAAGCAATTTTGGGACTCTTTTTCTGGACTGGCCATCAGAGCTATTGTCGTATTACCATTGATGTCCCAAATGTCATCAAAATGTCTTCCTTTCAATATTTCCTTTATCTTTGGTAAAGAAAGAGGTCATTGTAGGCCAAATAAAGTGAGTAGGGAGGGTGCTCTAATACAGTTATTTGTTGACTGGCTGAAAACTCCCTCACAGTCAGTGCTCCTTGAGCTGGTACACTGTCGTGATGCAAGAGTCATGAATTGTTAGTGAAAAGTTCAGGTCATCTAACTTTATCAAGTAGCCCTTTCAGCACTTCCAAATAGTAAACTTGGTTAACTGTTTGTCTATTTGGTATAAATTCATAGTGAATAATCCCAATGATATCAAAAAAGGTTAGCAACATCATTGCAACAAGTTCGCGAACTTAATTTTCTGACCTCGTATGTGTTGGTTTTAAGACAATGTTTTATGCTAGAGCCCAATTGAGTTACCTTAAACAGGGAATAGTCTAATATAATGAATAATCCGAGATAAAAGTGAAATGGTGGTGGTAAGATGGTGATGATTTTGATGGTGATGATTATGATAATGATTTGGGAATTTCTCTGCTTATTCTGCTCCTCGGTGGTAAACCTTGAGTTTGAAGGTTTGGAGGTTTGAGTGTACAGCTCTTGTTTGTTTGTTTTGTTTGTTTGTTTGTTTGTTTAGAGGGCATTGTCACTGGCCCTCATAAGTGGGATCCAAACTGGACCGTTGCCGTCCCAAGCCTCCCAAGCCAGCTCTTAACTACCATGCCACTCAGCTGGCCCAAGTGTACAGCTCTTTTTTTTTTTTTAAATTAGTTTCAGGTGTACAACACAGTGCAATAGTTATACATTTTACCCCTCAAAGTGACAACCCCCCACCCCCAATTCGCCACCCCACTCCCCCCATATCATATATATCTATTACTCTTCCTCTGACTCTCTTCCACAGTATAATCCACATCCCGTGACTATCTATATATATATTCAATTACAGTAGGTATACCACCTCCACTTTAGTAATACACTGCAGTGATCAAACCTCTACTCCATCCATGAAATGGTCTCCCTAACAAGACCTATGATCATCTGACATTCCACAGAATATTTACAACATTATTAATTATATTCTCCAAACTGTTTTTCCTATCACAGTGACAATATTGTAGTTGCCTATTTTTGCTGTCTAATCCCTTCCCCTTCTCCCTCATCCCCATTCCCCTCCCAATTAGCAACCCTGATTTTTCCTCTATATCTATGAGACAGTTTCTGTTTACTTTGCACATTCATACAGTTTTTCAGATTCCACAAATGATTGAGATCATATGGTATTTGTCCTTCTCTGACTGACTTATTTCACTCAACATAATAGTCTCTAGGTCCATCCATATCATTGCAAATGGCACGATTTCATTCTTCCTTATAGCGGAGTAATACTCCATTGTATAAATATACCACAGTTTCTTAATCCAGTCATCTACTGATGGGCATTTTGGTTGTTTCCAAGTCTTAGTTATTGTAAATTGTGCTGCTATGAACATAGGGGTTCATAACTTTTTTTGAATAAGTGTCTTGGTTTTTTCAGGATAAATACCTAGGAGTGGAATTGCTGGGTCAAACGGTAGCTCTATTTCCAGTTCTTTGAGATACCTCCATACTGACTTCCATAGTGGCTGCACCAATCTGCAGTCCCACCAACAGTGCAACAGGGTCCTCTTTTCCCCACAGCCCCACCAGCATTTGTTGTTTGTTGATTTGTTGATGATAGCCATTCTGACTGGAGTGAGGTGATATCTCATGGTGGTTTTTATTTGCATTTCCCTAATGACCAGTGACGTTGAACTTTTTTTCATATGCCTGTTGGCTATCTGTATGTCCTCTTTAGAGAAATGTCTCTTCATATCTTCGGTCCATTTTTTAATTGGGTTGTTTGTTTTTTTGGTGTTGAGTTTCATGAGTGTTTTATAAATTTTGGATATTAACCCCTTATCAGATATATCGTTGGCAAATATATTCTCCCATTCAGTAGGCTTCCTTTTTGTTTTATTAATGGTTTCCTTCGTTGTGAAAAAACTTTTAAGTCTGATATAATCCCATATGTTCATTTTTTCTTTTACTTCCCTTGCCCGTAGGGATGCATCAGTAAAAATATTGCTCAGGGCAATGTCTGCAAATGTACTCCCTATATTTTCTTTTAGGATTTTTATGGTTTCAGGTCTTACATTTAAGTCTTTAATCCATTTTGAATTTGTTCTTGTATAAGGCGTAAGGAGGTGGTCCAGTTTCATTTTTTTGCATGTGTCAGTCCAATTTTCCCAGCACCATTTATTGAATAGACTATCTTTACTCCAGTGTAAATTCTTGCTTCCCTTGTCATAGATTAACTGTCCGTAAATGCCTGAATTTATTTCTGGGCTCTCTGTTCTGTTCCACTGATCGATGTGCCTGTTTTTATGCCAATACCAAACTGTCTTGATTACTGTGGCCTTGTAGTAGGTTTTGATGTCTGGTAGCATGATCCCCCCGACTTTGTTTTTATTTCTCAGAATTCCCGAGGCTATTCTGGGTCTTTTATGATTCCATATAAATTTTAGGATTATATTTTCTATTTCTGTGAAAAATGCCCTTGGTAGTTTCATAGGAATTGCATTGAATCTATATATTGCTTTAGGCAGTATGGACATTTTAACTATATTAATTCTTCCTATCCATGAGCATGGTAGGTGTTTCCATTTATTTGTATCTTCTATGATTTCTTTCTTCAGTGCCTTATAATTTTCTGAGTACAGATCTTTCACTTCTTTGGTTAAATGTATTCCTAGGTATTTTATAGTTCTTGACGCAATTGTAAATGGGACAGTTTTCTTAATTTCTCTTTCCATTAGTTTATTATTGGTATATGCAAATGCAAATGATTTCTGAGTATTGATTTTATATCCTGCTACTTTACTCAATGCGTCTATCAGTTGCAATAGTTTTTTGATGGAGTCTTTGGGGTTCTCTATATACAGTATCATGTCATCTGCATATAATGACAATTTTACTTCTTCCTTGCCAATTTGGATGCCTTTTATTTCTTTTTGTTGTCTGATTGCTGTGGCTAGAACTTCCAGCACTATGTTGAATAAAAGCGGAGAAAGTGGACAGCCTTGTCTTGTTCCTGATCTTAAGGGGAATGGTTTTAGCTTTTCCCCATTGAGTATGATGTTAGGTGTAGGTTTATCATATATGGCTTTTATTATGTTGAGATATGATCCCTGTATTCCCACTTTGCTAAGGGTTTTTAACATAAATCGCCGTTGGATTTTGTCAAATGCTTTTTCTGAATCTATTGAAATGACCATGTGATCTTTAACCTTCATTTTGTTGATGTGGTGTATCACATTAATTGATTTACGGATGTTGAACCAGCCTTGCACACTAGGGATGAATCCCACTTGATCATGATGTATGATCTTCTTAATATATTGCTGAATTCTGTTTGCTAATATTTTATTGAGAATTTTTGCATCTATATTCATCAGGGAGATTGGCCTGTAGTTTTCCTTTTTTGTGATGTCTTTATCTGGTTTTGGAATCAGGGTGATAGTGACTTCATAAAAAGAGTTTGGGAGCCTTCCCTCCTTCTGGATTTTTTGGAATAGTTTGAGAAGAATAGGTGATAGTTCTTTTTTGAATGTTTGATAAAATTCACTTGTGAAGCCGTCTGGTCCAGGGCTTTTGTTTTTTGGGAGCTTGTCAATTACTGATTCAATTTCCTTGGTAGTAATCAGGGTATTTAGATTTTCTGTTTCTTCTTGAGTTAGCTTTCGAAGGTTGTATGCTTCTAGAAAATTATCCATTTCTTCCAGATTGTCAAATTTGTTGGCATATAGTTGCTCATAGTAATTTCTTAGAATTTTTTGAATTTCTGTGATGTCTGTAGTCATTTCCCCTCTTTCATTCCTGATTTTGCTAATTTGAGTCCTCTCTCTTTTTTTGATGAGCCTGGCTAGAGGTTTGTCAATTTTGTTTATCTTCTCAAGAAACCAGCTCTTGGTTTCATTGATCTTTTGAATTGTTTTTCTGTTCTCTATATTGTTTATTTCCACTCTGGTCTTTATTATCTCCTTTCTTGTACTCCTCTTGGGCGTCTTTTGCTGTTCTTTTTCCAGTTTCCTTAGGTGTAAGGATAACCTGTTGATTTGAGATTTTTCTTCCTTCTTTAGGTAGGCTTGCACTGCTATAAACTTCCCTCTTAGGACTGCTTTCGCAGCATCCCAGAGATTTGGGGTCGTGGTGTTGTCATTTTCGTTTGTCTCGAGGTATCTTTTGATTTCCTCCTTGATCTCATTTGTGACCCACTCACTATTTAATAGCATATTGTTTAGCCTCCATTTATTTGTCAGCTTCCCGGATTTCTTCTTATAATTGATTTCTAGTTTCATAGCATTGTGGTCACAGAATACAGTTGAAATGATTTCAATCTTCTTAAATTTATTGAGACTTGTTTTGTGGCCTAACATGTGGTCTATCTTAGAAAATGTTCCATGTGCACTTGAAAAGAACGCATATTCTGTAGCTTTGGGATGAAATGCTCTGAAAATGTCTGTTAAATCCAGCTGGTCTAATGTGTCATTTAAGGTTGCTGTTTCCACATTGATTTTTCTGTCTGGAGGATCTGTCCATTAGTGACAGCGGGGTGTTGAAGTCCCCTACTATGATAGTGTTACTGTTGATCTCTGTCTTTATGTCTGACAATATCTGTTTTATATATTTAGGGGCTCCTATGTTAGGTGCATAGATGTTTACTAGAGTTATGTCCTCTTGTTGGATGGATCCCTTCATTACTATGAAGTGTCCTTCTTTGTCCTTTGTTATATTCTTCAATTTAAAGTCCTTTTATCTGATATAAGTATCGCTACTCCAGCTTTTTTCTCAGTACCATTTGCATGAAATATTTTACTCCATCCCTTTACTTTCAGCCTGTATGAATCTTTGGATCTGAGGTGAGTCTCTTGTATACAGCATATGCTGGGGTCTTGCTTTCTTATCCATTCAGCCACCCTATGTCTTTTTATTGGACCATTTAATCCATTTACATTTAATGTGATTATTGATAGGTGTGTATTTATTGCCATTTTGTTATTTGTGTTCATAGTCTTTCTTAGGTTGTTTTTCTCTTCTACTTAAAGAAGCCCTTTTAGCATTTCCTGCAAAGTTGGCTTGGTGGTAATGAATTCCCTTAACTTATTCTTTTCTGCAAAGCTCCTTATCTCGCCTTCGATTTTAAATGATAACCTTGCTGGATACAGCAATCTTGGTTGTAGGCCTTTGTTTTTCATCACTTTGAAAACCTCCTGCCACTCTCTTCTGGCCTGCAAAGTTTTTGTAGAAAAGTCAGCTGATAATCTTATGGGGGTACCCTTGTAAGTAACTTGCTGCCTTTCCCTTGCTGCTTTAAGGATTCTGCCTTTGTCCTTAACCCTTGCCATTTTCACTATAATGTGTCTTGGAGTGGGCCTGTTTGGAATCATCCTGGTTGGAACTCTCTGCACTTCCTGAGCTTGAATTTCAACGTCCTTTGCCAGGTTAGGGAAGTTTTCAGACATTATTACTTCAAATATATTCTCAATCCCATGCTCCCTCTCTTCTCCTTCTGGTACTCCAATAACCTGTGGGTTATTGCGTTTGATGTTGTCCCCCAGCTCTCTTAATCTATTTTCCATGTTTTTCATTCTCTTTTCTTTTTGTTGTTCCACATGGGTGATCTCTGCTATTTTGTCTTCTAAGTCACTGATTCGATTTTCTGCTTCATCCAATCTGCTAGTGATTGCATCAAGTTTGTTATTTAATTCAGTAATTGTGTTCTTAAGTTCTAGCTGGTGCTTTTCATGATTTCTCTATCCTTCTTTATATTTTCATTAATTTCCTTGAACATTCTAATAATCAGTGTACTGAACTCTGTCTCCGATAGGTTGGTTACCTCTATTTTAACTGATTCAGGAAGTTTCTTCTGTTCTTTTATTTGTGTTATGTTTCTTTGTCTCCCCATTCTGGCTTAAACTTTGTGTTTGCTTCAATATAAAAGATAGATCCCCCAGATTTCTCAGTCTTTTCTGGATAAACTTATATGGTGTGTGTCCTTTATATTTGAATTACTCAGTCTCCCTATTCTCCTGTGCTTGTATCTGAGATGTTCCTTGAGTCGTGCATTCTCACTTGTTGAAGTTTTAGTATTGATTAATTCTGCTTTGTCTGTAGGTGGGATTGACTCCCAGATTGATTAGCTGTGAGGATCAGCAGCGTCTGCAGTTTATGAGCTGCTGTGATTGACTCCTCTGATGAAACATGGACCCTATGGGCCCTAGTACCTGTAGCAACTTCCTTTTGGGTATGACTCCTGTATGTCAAACCCGGAAATGCTCTGGTTTTATCTAAAGTTGGCCTCAGGTATGTTGATTCTTGCGTCTGTTTGTTTGGACCCACTGCTGCAGAGTGATTTTAGAGCATAACAGATCAACAAGGACAACCTCCGCAGCCACCAAAGGAAACCAAATGCTCGCACAAGTAAAAAACCCAACCATCAAACTACAGTCAACTTGTACAGAAATATCAATCATACTAATGAAGAAAACAAACAGAAACAAAACAAAAACCACACACACAATAATAACAGAAGAGGAAACAAAATAAAATATAATATCCTAAAATAAAAAATAGAATAAACATGAGAAACCGATTAGCTATACCTAAAAAATAAAAAATAAAATAAACTAAAATAATAATAATAAAAAAGTAAGAATAAAAATTAAAAAAATAATATTTGCAGAAAAAAGGAAAAGAGGAAAAATATAGCAGTGAGAACAATGAACAAAATAAAAGAGAAAGTGAGGGTGGGGAAAAAAGAAAAAGAAAAGGAAGAAAAAGAAAAAGGAAAAAAAAAATATATATATATTTGTCTACACACCCATATATATGGACATATATTCACCTATATACACCTATATATATGCCTATATTAAAAACTACAAAATGATAAGAGTGAAATAGAAATAAAAACCAAAAACAACCAAGATAAGCAGCCAATAAAGGGAAAACAAAACACAATAAAACCAAACAAACCAAAAATACCCGTGTCGGTCTTGGCTAAAGTCCACCAAGCTCTCTTCAGTTTGTCTGCTGTACAAAATTTCCTGTGTGTCTTGTGGGAACAGTAGGCCTCCTGATGCCTAGTGTGATCCTGGCACTGCAGGTTTTCTGTACTTGAGTGTGGTTGTGACGTGTGATTGATGGTTTTTACAAAGTCACTGCCTTTTTGCTTTTGCCTGTCCCAAGGCAGGCTGCACCCCCAAAGGCTCAATGAGTGTCTCTGGGCACCCTTTCAGTTGACAGCTGTGGAGAATTAAAGAATTCCTCACTACCAAAAGCCTGCTGCTAAGAATCTGTTAATTAGTGCCTCAGCAGGTGAACATGCCCTGCCTCCCAAGCCTTGCATAAAGGTGGGGGCGGGGTAGGTAGTCTCACTCTGCAGCCTTTACTGGGGTGGAAATTCTCAACCCCTGCAGATAGGAATATCTTCCTAGTCTGTCCCTACTGCTGCATTCAGGAGTCAGTTTAACACTCTGTCTTGGCGGGGGCCAAAGTTTGTGGGAGTGGGTGGGTTATTGGTTTTTTTTTTTTTGGTTTCTGTTCAAGAGTAGAAAAAGGAAAAAAAATAAAAATAAAACATAAAAATAAACAAAGCCACAGTTCCAACACTGTTTTAAGCTAAGGCCTTTGCCTCTTATGCTCCAGTGGAGTTCCTGCTGCTCTCCCAAAAGGTCTGCTGGGATTTAGGGGACTGGCGCACCCTGCGGAGCAGCTCAGATCCCTGCTCAGTCTCTCTGGGACCTGCATCTCCACCTGGCGCACTGCTTCTCCGTGCGCGAGTCCTCTTTTTTCCCCTGCTCCCGGGTTTCAGGCTTCTGTGCTCTGTGGGACCCGGTGGGCACAGAGACTGATCCCTGAACCGGGAGGGTGCAGGGACTGATCTTGCCCTGCCGCTGCGGGTCTCTACACCCTGCTTCCTGGGGACCCGAAGAGCCACGGGTGCAGCTCGTACCTCTGCACAGTCGTCTCCTCTCTCTCCTCCCGCACTTGCCCGGCCTGAGACTTCTGCCTCAGACTGGAAACCAATGTGCTCTTGCTGAACTCTAGGTGGGCCGCGGGCCACAGGGAGTGAGCCACGGCAACACTCACCGTGCCTCAGCAGCCGCGGGTGCGGGCTGCACCTCACCCATCTTGTGCCTTCTTCCCCCACTCGCCAGGCCTGACCACCATCCAGTAATCCTTGTGTGGAACTCTTAGTTGCTCTGTGTGATGAGTAGATGTCTCTTTGAAGCGTATTAGAAGTTCAAATTGTGGATATCTCCAGGGGAGATTTCATGGAGCCCTCCTCACAGCCGCCATCTTGCTCCTGTTGAGCGAACTCTTAACCAACTGAGCCAGTCGGCCAGCCCAACACTTTTTTTAAAAATGACCAATGTGTGATGTACAAAATCCTGCAGGGAAAAGTCCATCCCAAGTGCAAAATAGTAACAGATTACAAAAATTACACTGAGAATGTCAAATCCCAAATTTCTAGTAATCTTCAAGAAAACACTACTGTCCTATTTTTGTATAATATCAGAAAAGAATATTTAGTTATCTAAAAACACTATTAAATCACTCTTCCATTTTCCAACTACACATCTGCATAAGCTTGGATTTTCTTCAAATTCTTCAATCAAAGCAATATATCAAATTACTGAATGCAGAATTTGATAGAAGAATCCAACCATCTTCTAGCAAGCCATTATTCTCACTATTTTTGTTTCAGAAAATACAGTTATTTTTCATAATATATTCTACATATGAATATGTAATGGTTTATTGTTACTGATTTTAAATGAATTCATGTATTAATTTTTGTGTTTGTTTTTTAAAGATTTTATTGGGAATTGGGGGAGGGGAACAGCGTTGGGGAATCAGGGAAGGGGAACAGGCAAGTTGCTGTCTTTTTGTTCTTCAGTCTAGTTGCGGAGGACGTTGCTTCACTGGCCCATGTTGGTATCATCATTGTGCTCTTCATGATGATGCAGATCGGTCGCTGGCATCTGGATGTCGCTCACCGCAACTATCGGCAGCTCACGCTGGCTGCCAGACACTCACGCTGGCTGCCGGCCACTCACTGTAGCCTATGGCAGCCCACTGCAGCAGGGCTTACAGCCTACACCGTCACCGGGGCTCGCACAGCCCAGCTCCAGGTGGAGCTGTTGTTAGCTGTAGAGGGCAATGTCACTCGCCCTCATGTGGGATCCGAACCAGGGCCGCTGGCATCCCAAAACCAGCTCTTAAACAATGCACCACTCGGCCGACCCCAGATATTAATGTTTTTAAATTTTCAGATTTAGTTTTCAATACAGCAATTATTGATAGATATAACCCACATAATTAAATATTCTTTAGGGTCCATCTCAAGAAGTGTGTGAACTGATAGTTTAGATTATTTTAATTATATTTTGGAATGCATAGATTGCCAATTCAATTTTTTCTTCACCATGGTATGCATTTTCTTAACTTCTAATTAATAATCACTAGTGGAGGTATCTCTTGATTACTACAAAATTACACCAAAACAAGATACTGGTGATTGTAAACTAAGGCATTATAACCAAACTATTCTAATTTGCAGATTGGAACATTGTGAAAGGTAGGCTTTGGTAGAAATCATTTTATTTGTCTATATTACTAGAGCAAAAGTTAAATAGCAAACATTATAACCAAGGACAATAAAGCATGACCATAGAGAGTTCTAAACATATGTTGTGCATTTTCCTGCTGAAAATTATGCTATTATTATTATTTATTAAATATTTAAAGCAAACAAATCAGACAAAAATCAGTGGTATAAAAAGCAATGACAGGGGCCGGCCGAGTGGTGCGGTGGTTAAGCGCTGGCTTGGGAAGCCAGCAGCCCCGGTTCGGTCCCACATGTGAGGGCCAGTGACACTGCCCTCAAAAAAAAAAAAGCAATGACACACATAATACATATTAAACATTTTGCTAAAATATTGAAAAGGATCAGTCTTTATGTTTTTTGTTTTGTTTTGTTTTGTTTTTGTTTTTGTTTTTTTTTAGCTGAGCCATCCTGCTACCTGTTGGCAGCTCGGCGGCTGCTCAGCTCAGGCTGGACATCGAACTACTGTTGCTCAGAGCTAGTCTTAGTGTTTTTCTATTTGCATTTACTGCAACATATTCAAAGGAAAAGGTTATGTACCAGAAATGTTTATGTCATAAAAGAGATTAAAAACAAGAATCCTACAAGGTCATGAAATGGATGACAGTTTTTTTAATATGAAAAGTTAACATAACTCTTCTAGCACTAAAAGGCAACAATAAAATGTAAATTTTCAATACGAATAAGGAAATCATGTCTAAGCTCAGATTAATATGCACTCAGGTCTTTAATATAGGCTGCAATATATAGGCTGCAATATATAGGCTGCAATATAGCATAAGCTAGTCAAATACAGTTTCAGCCTTTGAGAATTGCCAATTTGCAACTTTCTAAGGTGTCAGAAAAATAAAATTGCTGAAAGCACATCATACATAAGACAATTTTAAAAAGTTAATACCTAAAAGATAGTCTACTTAATAAATGGTGCTTGGAAAATTGGACTGACACATGCAAAAAAATGAAACTGGACCACATCCTTATGCCATATACAAGAACAAATTCAAAATGGATTAAAGACTTCAATGTAAGACCTGAAACCATAAAACTCCTAGAAGAAAATATAGGGAGTAAATTTGCAGACATTACCCTGAGCAATATTTTTGCTGGTACATCCCTGCGGGCAAGGGAAGTACAAGAAAAAATGAACATATGGGATTATATCAAACTTAAAATTTTTTCACAACAAAGGAAACCATCCATAAAACAAAAAGGAAGCCAATTGAATGGGACAATATATTTGTCAATGATATATCTGATAAGGGGTTAATATCCAAAATTTATAAAACACTCATGAAACTCAACATCAAAAAAACAAACAACCCAATTAAAAAATGGGCAGAGGATATGAAGAGAAATTTCTCTAAAGAGGACATACAGATGGCCAACAGGCATACGAAAAAAATGTTCCACCTCACTGGTCACCAGGGAAATGCAAATAAAAGCCACAATGAGATACCACCTCACTCCTGTCAGAATGGTATCATCAATAAACCAACAAACAACAAGTGCTGGTGGGGCTGTGGGGGAAAGGGAACCCTGCTGCACTGTTGGTGGGATTGCAGATTGGTGCAGCCACTATGGAAGTCAGTATGGAGGTATCTCAGAAAAACTGGAAATGGAACTACCTTTTGACCCAGCAATTCCACTCCTAGGTATTTATCCTGATAAACCCAAGATACTATTCGAAAAAAATATATGCACCCCTATGTTCATGGCAGCGCTATTTACAGTAGCCAAGAATCTTAAACCATCGAAATGCCCATTGGTAGACGACTGGATTAAAAAACTGGTACATTTAGACAATGGAGTATTATGCAGCTATAAAGAAGAAAGAAATCGTACCATTTGCAACGATATGGGTGGACCTAGAGAACACTATGCTAAGTGAAATAAGTCAGTCAGAGAAAGACAAATACCATATGATCTCACTTATATGTGGAATCTAAAGAACTGAATAAACGAGTAATGTAAATAGCAATAGTCATAGAGACACAAAGGAAAAACTGATGAGGGCTAGATCAGACGGGGATGGGCATGATGGAGAAGGGGAAGGGACGAGGCAACAAAAACTGGTAATACAATACTACCGCAGAGACAGAAGAGACAGTTTAGGGAATATAATCAGTAATGTTGTAAATATTTCTTTAGGGGACCAGATGGACTCCTGTCTTGTCAGGGAGACCACTTTATGGACGATGTAGTGGCCTGACTATTGCACTGTACATCTGAAGCTGCTGCTGATTAATATTAGATGTTGACTATAATTTAACACAGATATAGTCATGGGATGTGGAATATAGTGTGGGGATGGAGTCAATGGAATTGTAATAGATATATGTGATATCGGGGGTGGGGGGACAGAGGAGAGGAAGGGGGTAGTCACTTTGTAAAGGGTGAAAAAGATAACTATTGCATAGTTTTGTACATCTGTAACTCTTAATAATAATAATAATAATAATAATAATTTTAAAAAGTTAATACCTGAATAACACTTATCCATGCAAACTTGTAGTGGGGCACTAAGGTATTTATTTATTTTATTTTATTTTTTATTTATTTTATTTATTTTTTTTTTTTTGAGGGCAGTGTCACTGGCCCTCATATGTGGGACCAAACCAGGGCCGCCGGCTTCCCAGGCCAGCGCTTAACCACCGCGCCACTCGGCCGGCCCTTTTATTTTCTAAGTTTAGTAAAATTCACAACATGTACACACACACACACACGCATTCACGAAAACACATACACACACATAAGCTTAGGTTAATCCTTTCTAGCTGATTAGATGGTTGGATGATATGGATTCACTGGACATATGCTCCATTTCTGCTTCACTTTTTCTGTGTAAACATAACTAAGTGGTAACTTTTTTTGGACCAAATACAAAATTGTCTAACTGTTTGAGCTATCGTACTAGATTAGGGTCACTGAAAGGTATCTTAAAAAATGCTTTTGTGAACCCACTGGAAGTTCTCAATAATAGAGGAGTAATAGTTATGTCTTCCTTGGGCATAATTCTCACCAGGAGTACTATATATATTTGATAATATTGTAATTTAAAATGTATTTATACAATGCTTAATCATTATATGCTTATTATGTGATATATATTTGATAGAGGAAGGGGACTGATAATTATGATAATATTTATAACAAGAATCCTTTTTGAGAATCTGTTATATGTCAGGCAATAATGTTACATATCCTCAGAAAAATCTTTTCAGGTGTTAGTCATACTCATTTTACAGATAAATAATGCTGGCTTAGAGATGTTATATATTTATTTGCTCAGCATAAAGCTGGGAAATGAAAACATGTGTCAAACCCAGGACTTTTAGACTATAGAGTAATACTGTCCACTAGAACATCTAGTGATGATGAAAATTTTACCTGTTGATTTATAATATGGTAGCCACTAGCCACATCTGGCTATTATGCACTTGAAATGTGGCTTGAGCAAATGAGGAATGAACATTTTATTTAATATTAATTTAAATTTTAATTGTCACGTGTCACTAGTAGCTATTGATTTGAACAGATCTAGACACTATATCCTTATCCACTAATTGATAATTTTCTATGGGCAAACTATTGGGCTAAGTGCTCTACATGCATTTTCACTTTTAATCCTAATGACAATAACATTAATAATTACTATGATTACCCACTTTTTAATTTTGAGTAAACAAGGCTCAGATTAGTTAACTAATTTATTAAAGGTCAGGCAGCAAATAAATGGAGAGTTCAGAAAGAGAATTTGAATCTGACTCAAAAATCATTTCCTTTCTGCTATACCACACTGACGTAACCATAGTCTTTCTGCTCAAGGAGCTTACACAATAATTAAGCAAACAAAAAAGAGCTTGCACTTGTGGAAGAATTAAAAAATAATCAATTCAGTATGAAGCCAAGTACTGAATTGTATGATACAAATGAACTATCTATGCAAAATAATGAGTAAGCTAGGCTAGTCTAAGTAAAGATATACTTCCTAGAGGACATAGAACTCATTACTTGGATAGACAGAAAGGAGGGAGCATTTCAGACATGAGAAAAAGCATGAGCAAAAATACAAATGTAAACATTCCCCTTCTTGGATAATTTTACTAGAGTGAAAAAAACTGACCTGGCTGAAGTGAAGTGTTCATATTCAGGAAAAGAAGGTAAAGAGCTTGGACAAATTAGATGGAATATAATTCTGGAGGACCTTGAAAGTCATACTGAGGAGCACAGGTTTTATCTCCACGGAATAGAGTTAAGAGTAAAACTATGATTGTAGAACAACATCTGTGAAAAGAAAAAGCCCACTAATTATTATCTTATATTGAGTTTGTAGGATTCTTAGACACTTAGAAATCATTGTGTCTATAAAGATGTGTCCATTATACCAATAAATCATGAGAACATATTCAATGGAGTTAGTTCCCCCCAAAATAAAAAATTCTCCATCTAGCCATCTCCACAGCACTAAGGACAAAAACAGTTTGATAATAGAAATTAACTCTATATATTTGAAACATTCTCTGTCCCAAGAGTCCACAGTAAACAAATGCCTGTTTCTCATGAGTAGAAATTGAAATTTCTATAATGGGATGTTGAATATAAAAAACAACACCTGAAAAACAACGTGGCCCGCAAATTTAGGCAAAGTATCCAGACTCAAGAAATTTAGATTGTAGGGGAGACTATATGAGAATGGTTAAAGAAAGATTATGACTGCTATTAGATTTAAAGAAGGTGAAGCAAAAGCATCATTGTGTGATGTTTGGGAAGTTCTTCAGGCACAGGTGGCCAAATGATTATGATGAGTTAAATTATAGAGCAAAAACCAGAAGTGAGATGATAATTTTCAGCATAATCGACAAAGTGAGAAGACAAAGATATTAGGTTTAATACTTTAAAATGATAGAAACATTCTAAAATGGAAAACATTTTAGACTAAAATATCTCAATATAAATAAAAATAAGGTTAAAAATAGTCACGGGGATGTAAAGTACAGCATAAAGAATATAGTCAATAATGTTGCACCAACTATGCACAGTGCCATGTGAGTACTAGACTAATCAGTGAGATCACTGTATAAATTATACAAATGTCTAATCACTATGCTCTATACCTGAAACTAATATAAAATAATAGTGAATGTTAACTATAACTAAAAAATAATTTTAAAAAGATTAATTCTTGATTTATTTTAAAGCAAACCACACTTGCTAGTCTTGCTGTGTTGGGATATGTGCAGCCGCTAAAAGAAATCATTTCTGTGACTCTGGGTGGTGAACACATAACATGATATATAGATTATGTATTACAGAATTGTACACTTGAAACCTATGTAACATTACTAATAATTGTCACCCCAATAAACTTTAATTTAAAAAAATCATTTCTCTTACATGAATTTTAATTAAGAAATAGAAAACTGAGCTGCATAATATCCAGTGAAACTAATCACAAATGTCTGCTGGTAGTGCATGATAAATTTAGCAAGCTGGTGCAATGGGCAGAAGGGGAAATAGAAAGTGCTCATAGGTGAATGAATGTATACCCACAAGTTATGCACACTATCCAGAAATAATTACAATTGAGAAGATGCAGAGAGATGGGTTCTAAAGGCCAATGTAAAGGAAAGAATTACAAAAGCAATCAAGCATGCAGAAAGAACACTGAGGGACAAAGTCATTATATATTTTTTTTAATTCTTTTCTTGTGAAATAAACATTTTTAAAAAATTAGTTTCAGGTGTACAACACAGTGCAATAGTTATACTTTTTACCGCTCAAAGTGACAACCCCATCCCCCAATTCACCACCCCACTCCCGCCCCCATATCATACATATCTATCACAATTCCCTTGACTCCACTCCACACTATACTCCACATCCTGTGACTATCTATATATTCAATTACAGTTCACATACAATATTATACAACATCAGCTTCAGGTGTACAGTGCAGTGATCAAGCCTCTACTCCATCCATGAAGTGGTCTCCCTAACAAGACCTGTGACCATCTAACACCTCACAAAATATCTACAAAATTATTATATCGTATTTCATATCCCTGCCGCAATATTGTAGTTACTTATTTATGCTGTCTAATCCCTTCCCCTTCTCCCTCATCTCCACCCCCCTTTCAACTAGCAACCATCAGTTTTTCCTCTGTATCTATGAGTCTGTTTCTGTTTACTTTGCTTGTTCATTTAGTTTTTCAGATTCCACATATAAGTGAGATCATATGGTATTTGTCTTTCTCTGACTGACTTATTTCACTTAGCATAATAGTCTCCAGGTCCATCCATATTGTTGCAAATGGTTCGATTTCATTCTTCTTTATAGCAGAGTAACACTCCATTGTATAAGTGTACCACAGTTTCTTAATCCAGGCATCTACCGATGGGCATTTTGGTTGTTTCCAAGTCTTGGCTATTGTAAATAGCGCTGCAATAAACATAGGGGTGCATATATTTTTTCGAATTAGCGTCTTGGATTCCTCTGGGTAGATTCCCAAGAGTGGAATTGCTGGATCATACGGCAGTTCCATTTCCAGTGTTTTCAGATACCTCCATAATGATTTCCATAATGGCTGCACCAATTTGCAGTCCCACCAACAGTGCACCACTTGTTGTTTGTTGGTTTGTTGATGATAGACATTCTGACTGGAGTGAGGTGGTATCTCATTGTGGTTTTTATTTGCATTTCCCTAATGATCGGTGAGGTTGAACATTTTTTCATATGCCTGTTGGCCACCTGTATGTCCTCTTCAGAGACATGCCTCTTCATATCCTCTGCCCATTTTTTAATTGGGTTGTTTGTTTTTTTGATGTTGAGTTTCATGAGTGTTTTATAAATTTTGGATATTAACCCATCAGATATATTAAGTCATTATATCTTAATGTAGTTTAAAGGATCAGAAAGAATTATTTTATTTATTTATTTATTCATTCATTCATTTATTTATTTTTATTTAAGGAATTGAGAAAACATGGAAGTTTCTTTCCAACTAATTCAGGAAGGTACAAAAGTTGAGGTGAGTTGATGGTTGTATCCTCAATATGTGAGAATGCAGGATATCAAGTATAGAAGTGGAAAGAGAAAGGACCAAAGATATGCATGTAATTTTGACAGGTTGTATTTGACACTAAAGTAAGCAAAGGGCAGCATTCATGAGCAGCAAGGTCAGAAGCAAAAATATGTGTCTCAGGGAAGACTGAGGTTGTCAAGGAACAAAAGAGAAAAAACAGGAACCCACACAGTAAGCTGCATTCTCACAGAGTGATTTTAAACATAAAGGCAATGAAATGAAATAAAGGCAAGAAATGAGACAATTATAATAGAAAACATTTTGGGGCCTGAATATCCACATCAAGGTGTATAGGAATAAGACTGGTTCAACTGACAAGGGAAAAATGGAATTTGTTCCTTTTATAATACTAAAAGGAAAAGAGAACAAGGAAAACAAAGAGGAAAATGAGTTAAGAAAAATCTATCACACACAATGTGATATATAAATGTCCATTCTTTTTTTTTTTGTGGAGGGCAGTGTCACTGGCCCTCCTATGTGTGACCCACCTGGGGCAACTGGCTTCCCAAGCCAGCGCTTAACCACCATGCCACTCGGCCGGCCCTCAATGTGATATATAAATGGTGTATTACAGAATTGTACACATGAAACCTATGTAACGTTATTAACAATTGACACCCCAATTAACTTTAATTAAATAAAAAAAGAAAAATCTATCTTGCCTTACTCAAAGAGAAAGATAATATTTTGAGGAATACCAGAATAACAAAACAAATGAACATAATACAAAGTATACCAAAGTTGGGGCTCCTTGGGAATGAATGGCAAGCAACTCTTTACTATGCTTAGAGAAGAAATACATACTTCTGTCATATTCTGTATAGTCCTTGTCAATATGGTCTCCTTACCTATATACAGAATAGGGACCAAATATTAGACCCTCACATGAAAAGAAAAGTGCAGGCCTCAAGACTGCATAAAATTTTTCATACATACTTTAACAAAGCTTGAATATGTAGAGTCTCATTTTTGATACCACTATGAGTTTCTATGATTTAGTAGTTTGCTTATGGATTGTCCCAGTGGAATTGCTGGAAACTTCAGTAATCTGGTACCTAGATCCATGATATTTGAAGACAGTAGTTTCAACAAGACACAATACCCATTATGTGTTTGTATTTTGTCACTCCTATTGTGAGGAAATCTATTACTTCATCTTTGGGAGAAGTTATTACATAAATTCCAATAACCCTTTTCAGGTAGTATTTAACAGGCTCCTTAGGTCGGAGGTCAATTATACATCACAGCTAAAAGAATATTTGATTGTGGCTCTCTGTCTATACATAGCAGATGATGTGGGATCTTTTCTGATGTTTCAGAAACATTTTTATTTTCAGCCTAAACAAAGATCAAAATGCATTAACACCTCCCTAGGCATCTCCCACTCAGTTGACTCAGGGGGAGTTCAGCTCACAGGCCTCCCACATGAGGCTCTGTACTGCCTCATATTTCAATCTGTATTTCTTTAATCCTCCCCTACTGTTGTCTTCTGCTGTCTAACCTTTCCTCAACTGCTCACTTTCCATTAGTTTTTTGCCTTATAGTCAGAAAGTCCAGCTCAGTGCTCTCCTTGCATCACCCTCCTACATAAATGCATCAGTTTTCTATAGCCATCTTGTTTCCTTTCCTCCCATTTGCCATCTGGATTTGGTTGCATCTACTTATTCAGGAATCTAGTGAATGCATTTTCTCTATCAGATACCATATTAGGCACCAAGAACACAGTAGTGAAAAAGGCACACTAGGAGAATTATATATTCCAATAGGGGGAGAACAAAAAGTAAGTAAATAAATTATCTGGATACAATATGTACTACGAAGGAAATAAAGAAGATAATATGATATAGAGCCATGGAGGATAGGTTAGTCAGCCTAGGAAGTATTCTCTGAAAGGGTGACTAAAAGGAGAAGGAGCTAACTATATGAAGTCATGCAAATTTCTAAAATATACATACTTGTTTCACTTCTCCATTCTGAATAAATCTAGATCAAGGAAATGGTTATTTTGTTATTGGATGAACTGCCTTGTAGATTATTCATGGATTGTCACTCAACTGCTTCAACTTAAAAATCTCAGCATAAAACTTAGAAAAGCACACTAAGGTAGTTCATCGTAATGTTGCCAACACTCTTGTGTATCTTACTACTAAGAATCCCTAAGTTAATTGTTTTCCAGTCCTACCCATGACTCTAATTAACTCTGGAAATGTTAAAATGGAAAGATTAGATTACATGCTTTATTAGGATTTATTCAGTATTGAATTCTACAACTGAGATATCCCCTTATGAGCTGATGGTAACTTTTAGGAAATAGCATTGGGGAAGCAGGATAAAAAACACAATGAAAGGAATAATGAAGGAGGAACAAACCTAGTGCATACTTGTACATCTTGTTCTCCAGAGTATCTACAAATATGCCAAATTTGGAACAATAAAACATGTCAGTCCACCTAATTTAGCTGATTTATCAAATAAATGTTGATAAAATATTGTCTCAGACTAGTGCATATCTTTTTTTAATTTTCATAAAGTATACATAGAGTATACAAAATGTTTATCATTTTAACTATTTGTTAGTGTATACTTCAATGACACTAAATATATTCTGTAACCATCATCACTATTTATATCCAAAACTTTTTTATCATCCCCACCAAATATTCTGCACCGACTAAACAATAATTCTCCATTTTTGCTCCCCCCCATCCTTGGTAACATCCATTATACTTTCTGTATCTACAAATTTGCTTATTCCGTGTACCTCATATAAGTGCAATCATGTAATATTTGCCCTTCTCCATCTGGCTTAGTATACTAAACATGGTGCTTTAAAGGTAAAGATAGTATATATCAAAACTTCATCTATTTTTTGGGTGAATAATATTCCATTGCATGTATACACTATATTTATTTATCAATTCATCTATCTATGGACATTTGAGTTGCTTCCACATTTTAGCTATTTTGAATACTGCTGTAATGAACATGATGTAAAAATATTTGTTCAAGTCCCTGTTTTTAATTCTTTTGTGTATAAATTTAGGATTGGAATTACTGAGCCATATAGTAGTTCAATTTTTACCTTCTGACAAACTGTCAAACTCTTTTCCACAGTGGCTGAAACATTTTACATTCCCACCAGCCAGGAACAAGTATTACAATTACTTCATACCTTTAACAACACTATGTTTCATTTCATTGATTATATACATCCTAGCAGGTGTGAAGTGGCATCTCATTGTGGTTTTGATTTGCATTTCCATCATGACTAATGATACTGAGGACTTTTCCATGTGCTAATTAGTTATTTGTATATCTTCTTTGGAAAAATGCTTATGGAAGTATTTTGCCATTTTTTTTTGTTGTTGTTTTGTTTTGTTTTATTTTGTTTTGAGGGCAGTGTCACTGGCCCTCATATGTGGGACCCGAACCGGGGCCGCTGGCTTCCTAAGCCAGCGCTTAACTACTGCACCACTCGGCCGGCCCAATTTTGCCATTTTTAAATAGTATTTTTTGTTGTTGTTCTCAAGTTTGCAGGATTCTTTATATATTCTGGATATTAATCAACTATTAGATATACATAATTTGCAAATGGCTTCTCCCATTCCATGGATAACCTTTCCACTCTGTTGATTTTTGTCCTCCGATTCACAAAAGTTTAATTTCAATGAAATCTACTTAATTTTTGTTTGTTTCCTGTACTTTTGGTGTAATATTTAACAAACATTGCCATATCACATGGTATGAAAATTTCCCCCTATGTTTTCTTCTAAGAGGTTTTTTTTTTTAAAGAGGGCAGTGTCACTGGCCCTCATGTGGGATCCGAACCGGGGCCGCTGGAGTCCCAAGCCAGCTCTTAACCACTGCGCCACTAGGCCGGCCCATTCTAAGAGTTATTTTATTCTAGCTTTTAAGTTTAGATCTTTGATCCATTCTGAGTTATTATTTTTTTTTGTATATGACACAAGGTAAGAGTTAGATTTCATTCTTTTGTATTGGTTACCATTTGTTAACCAGCACCTTTGTTAACCGGCACCATTTGTTAAAAAGGCTATTCTTTCCCCCATTGAATGGTCTTGGCCCCCTGGTTAAAAAAAAATTAGCTATATATGGGAAGGTTTATTTCTGGGCTCTTTAGTCTATGAGATCTGTGGGGGGATATGAAGATATTTAATAGAAACTCTAGGCTGCTGTGAGCAGGATCCAACATTGCTTTGGCTACCCTTGCCAACCTCGCAGATAACCTGCAGCCATGGCCAACAAGGGCTTGCAGGACCTGAAGTAACAAGTAGAAGGAGTGGCTCAGGATGCAGTGACTGTGGAAGGAGCAGCAGCTCAACAAATGGTGGATCAGGCCACAGAGGCAGGGCAGAAAGCCATGGACCAGGTGGCCAAATCTACCCAAGAAACCGTTGACAAGACTGCTAACCAGGCCTCTGAGACTTTCTTAGGTTTTGGGAAAAAATTAGGCCTCCTGAAATGACAGAAGGGAGCCATGGGTGACTCCCCTCTATGGTCAGTGGCTGCCCCCTTGGCCTAAATGCCTCATTAAAGCACATGTTCCCCCCAAAACAAGAAATAAACTCTATCCTCATGAAACTCATAATTTTATTGGAGAGTTAAGATATTTGAATGCAAAAAGTTCAATATAATATCAACAAAGGAGCATAGAAAATGGGAGTCATAGTGAGTTAAGGGAGGGAACTCTGACAATGATGATAAGGAATTGGAAGAGATGGCCAGGATCTACTGGGTCTTTACAAATGCATAGAGGTAGTCAAGGGCTAAGAAGATGAAATAAGGCTGTTCAGAAAAACTGTAAGTAAAAATAAAAAACAAAAAGATTCATTATTTCTTTTTATGGAAAAGAAAGAACTTGTCTCTGCAGTCAATTAAGAGTAAATAGTATGTCTTATTTCCCTCAAAGTATATAAAGGCTTAAAAAAAACTCATGCTTCTGCTCCAATTTGTTTGCCTAGAAATACTTTCAAGACCTCCATTAGCAATTATAAGATGCTTACTTCCTGTAGGGAAAATATTACTGTTTCTTACGGTTTTTCCATGTAGACACTAGAGGAGGAACCTTTATTGAATTAGGGTTCTTTGGTTTACCCTTGGCAGGGTCGGTTTATTAGAGTACTGAGGGAAAAATGTGAATCGTTTCAACTGTTTGAAATGAATAAATCATATGTATAGATAAAGCAAAGTTTATTTTTTAATATACATATATATTTTTTCAAATGCAGTAGGCATACAATATTTTACTAGGTTCAGGTGTGAAACACTTACAGTGATTAGACATTTATCTACTTACAAATTGATCACCCTGACAAATCAAGTATCCATCTTAAACCATACATAGTTACTACAATACTATTGACTATATCCCCTATGCTGGACTTTACAACTCCTTGACTACTTTGTAACTACAAATTTGTACTTCTTAATCCCTTCACCTTTTTAACCCATCCTCCCAAACCCTTCCCATCTGCAAACCATGAAAATGTTCTCTACATTTATGAGGTCTGACAATTACTTTCACAAACTCATCCTAAAAAAAAGTGCTACATAATTCATTGCTAAATATTACTACAGTCACCTTCGAAGTACTTCCCTTGGAAAACTATGCACCAAAGACAGTGCCTAGTAATCCATCAAAGCAATTTTGGAATTCTTTTTTCTGGAATGGCCACCACAGCTTTCATCATATTACCTTTGATGTCCTGAATGTCATCAAACTGTCTTCCTTTCAATATTTCCTTTATCTTCGGGTAAAAGAAGAAGTCATTGGGGACCAGATCAGGTGAGTAAGGAGGGTTTTCCAATACACTTATTTGTTTACTGGCTAAAAACTCCCTCACAGACAGAGCCCTGTGAGCC
This sequence comes from Aselliscus stoliczkanus, assembly GCA_033961575.1. Taxonomy (NCBI): domain Eukaryota; kingdom Metazoa; phylum Chordata; class Mammalia; order Chiroptera; family Hipposideridae; genus Aselliscus; species Aselliscus stoliczkanus. The sequence goes on from CM066737.1 coordinate 77,908,421, forward strand.
GGTGCATTGTCATGATGCAAGAGCCATGAATTATTGTTGAAAAGTTTAGGTTGTTTTTGTCTTTTTTACACAGCATTTTAAGCACTTCCAAATAGTAAAGTTTGTTAACTGTCCAGTTGGTATAACTTCACAATGAATAATCCCTCTGATATCAAAAAAATATTAGCAACATTTTGACTCTTGATTTGGACTGACAGAACTGTTTTGGTCATGGAGAATTGGCTGACTTCTATTGCACTTTGAAGCTCTGTTTCATGGTTGTATTGGTACATCCATGTTTCATCACCAGTGATAACAAGGACCAAAACATCATCTTACCTCTGCAAAAGGTCTTGAAAAGCTTTGATCTCCTTTGCTTTTGTTCATCGGTGAGCTCCTCCAGGACCATTTTTGCATACACCTTTCTTATACCAAGATTTTCAGTTAGTAATTTCCTAACTGTTTCTCTATTGATGTTTACTTGGTCTACTATGCTTCTCACAGTCAGCCGATGATTTTGATGCACAATTTGATGAATTTCTGCAATGTTTTCATCAGTTCTGCTCATTACTGGCCACTCTGACCTCTCTTCATTAGTGATGTGTTCTCTTTCCTCAAGAAATGTTTAATCCATTTGTACACTGCTGTTTTCTTCATGGCATTATCTCAATGAACTTGGACTAACATGTCCTTGATTTCATTTCCATTCTTTCCAAGTTTAACAAGAAATTTTATGTTTGATTGTTGCTCTAATTCAAGCTCAGACACTCTCACAACAGCACACAAAAACACGCAACAATAATAATGAATATCACTGAGCAAGACACTGCCACACATTGAGAGGAATACAGCTGTGAGACGCTCCTATACCAAGGTTATGAAACATTACCAAGCTGTTTGTACAGTGCTGCTAATGTAAGCACACTGTGTCAAGATCACGAATGTAAATGTCAGAATGTATATAAATCTGTTTGTATTTTGTTTGCTCATTCATTTTGTTCTTTAGATTCCACATATATTTTTTGTAACCCAAACTTTATATATTAAATTTCAATTTGAAATGGAATTCATGTATAAAAAATTTAAGAAGAGGGCCGGCTGAGTGGCACAGTGGTTAAGTGCTGGCTTAGGAAGCCAGCGGCCCTGGTTCGGTCCCACATATGAGGGCCAGTGACACTGCCCTCAAAAAAAAATTCAAGAAGAAAAATTAAATGGTTGTATCTTACTTTTTCTCTAATTTCAAACATATATTTCCCAAATCAGAAAAACATGTTTGATAGATGAAGATGTGTTTTAGCACATTAACACAATCTATCAAACATTAGTTTTAATAATTGTTTTTTTTATCAGAAATTCACAAATTTTTAAAATTAGTTTCAGGTGTACAACACAGTTCAATAACTATACTCTTTACTCCTCAGAGTGACAACCCCCTCCCCCAATCCGCTTCCCCACTCCCTCCCCCAATAGCATACATATCTATTAAAATTCCATTGACTCCACTCCCACACTATACTCCACATCTTGTGACTATATATATATTCAATTATAGTTGACATACAATATTATGCAACATCAGCTTCAGGTGTACAATGCAGTGATCAAGCCTCTACCCCATCCATGAAGTGGTCTCCCTAACAAGACATGTGGTCATCTGACACCCTACAAAATATTTGCAACATTATTAATTATATTCCTGAAACTGTCTTTTGTATCCCTGTGGCAATATGGTAGTTACATATTTATGCTGTCTAATCCCATCCCCTTATCCCTCATCCCCCTCCCAATTAGCAACCATCAGTTTTTCCTCTATATCTCTGAGACTATTTCTGTCTGCTTGGCTCGTTCATTCAGTATTCTAGATTCCACATATAAGTGAGATCATATATTTGTCTTTCTCTGACTGACTTATTTCACTTAACATAATGTTCTCTAGGTCCATCCGTATCATTGCAAATGACATGATTTCAATCTTCTTTATAGCGGAGTAATATTCCATTATATAAATGTACCAGAGTTTCTTAATCCAGTTGTCTACCGATGGGCATTTCGGTTGTTTCCAAGTCTTGACTATTGTAAATAGCTCTGCGATAAACATAAGGATGCATATAATTTTTCAAATTACCATCTTGGGTTTCTCTGGATAGATACCCAAGAGTGGAATTGCTGGGTCATAGGGGAGTTGCATTTCCAGTTTTTTGAGATATCTCCATACTGATTTCCATAATGGCTGCACCAATCTGCAGTCCCATCAACAGTGCGCCGGGGTTCCCTTTTCTCCACAACCTACCAGCACTAATTGCTTGTTGATTTATTGATGATATCCATTCTGACTGGAGTGAGGTGGTATCTCATTGTGGTTTTTATTTGCATCTGTCTAATGTTAGTGAGGTTGAACATTATTTCATATGCCCGATGGGCATCTGTATGTCCTCTTTAGAGACATGCCTCTTCATATCCTCTGCCCATTTTTTAATTGGGTTGTTTGTTTTTTTGGTGTTGAGTTGAATGAGTGTTTTATAAGTGGAATCATATGGCATTTGTCTTTCTCTCTCTGATTTACTCCACTCAGCACAATACCCTCTAGGTCCATCCGTGTTATTGCAGATTGTAAGATTTCATACTTTTTGTTTCTGAGCAACATTCCCCTTGTACATATGTAGCACCTCTTCTTTTTCCATGCATCCATTGATGATATCAAGGTTGCTTCCCAATCTGGACTATTGTAAATAATGCTGCAGTGAATGTGTGGATGCACATGTCCCTTCAAAGTAGAGTTTTGGGTTTCCTTGGATAAATACAAGTGGGATTACTGGATCCATTTTTGTTTCTTGTTATAGCCTTTGTCTGGTATCAGCATTGCTCCCCCAGCTTTATTGTTTTTGTTTCCATTTTCATGAAATACATTTTTTCATCCCTTTACTTTCAGTGTATGTGTGTCTTTCAATCTGCAGTAACACTTTTTTTGTAGTTTTACATTTATTTTTTTAAAAATAAAACAAAAGCCAGACAAACCCAAGTTGTCAGGCAAATAAACTCAAATCTTTGTCATGTCTGATATTATAATCGTCTATGTAAGTTTTTAAATTAAAGTGATTTCTATATACCTTGTTGTCTGATTTGATTAAATACCACATTATTCATGGCACAAAACTTTCCTAAGCCAAAATAAACACAAACATTAAGAAACAAATTTTTACCTGATAAACTCGGGGGAAAAAACAACAACAAAGCAAGCTCTATTCCATGCTTAAGTGTTAATGTTCTTATTTTTCAAATCTTATTTCTTAAAACTCACAGTACTCTAAAGAAGTTCAATGGCATTGGTCCTGTTATTTCTTGCCATATGCATATGTATTACATAGCAAGCGTATTTACAATAACGAAGTGGCAGATATATTTGTTGTCGTAGTGTAATTTGGGACACAATATTTAGTTTATGGATTAACTGTATACCTTGTCATCTCTTAGCCTACCTGGTTTTTCATGGATTAATAAAATATGTATCCTCGGAGTCAAAATCCATAGTTCCAGAATTTCCTCAGCTACCTGGTTCAGCTACAGGGTAAAGTTAGACTGGGAATAAGACAGTGTTAAGTAACAGAAGTGTTCTTTGCCTAATGCACCTCCCAAGGCCTCCATTTGTAAAAAGAATACACAACAGAAAATCCTATGCCCTACTGGATCCTGTCCATGCTATCAGCCTGTTGCTTAGCTTTAGTATCTTCATTTTTTAAATCGGGACAAAAGTACCTGTCCTATCACTCATAGGAGTGATTTGTAGATTTAATGAGAGCACATCAAAGTACTTTATAACCTACAAAACAAATTTGTAATGATAGCTTTGTACTGAGCATCCTCATTTCTATCCTACAATTCTAGGAACAGTAGTGGAATCTTTACATATATAAGAGTATCTCTGTTAATCCTCAGTATACCCTGCATGGTTATTATAATTGCATTCAATGTATAAATCAGTTAACAGAAACTCAAAGAAATCAGTTGATTTGATTTGCTAAGATCAAATAGTTGGAAAGGGGGAGAGTGAAGATTCAACTCAATTTTACTTCCAAATGGAAGCTTTCCTTTCCTTTCTGCCCAGAGCTAGCACATACTTCATGTCCTTGAGAACAGTGGCTGTGATTAAAAGGGGAGTGGGGATGGTGGCGGGGGCAGGGGAGTGGAATCACTGAATAAATGCCCCTGCAACAAAATTAACAAAGAAACACCCTGAAAAAAATCTATGCTTGTATTTTAAAACAGACTACCTGAACTCAGTGGGTTTCATACATTCTTTTTACAGTCTTTATATATCAAATATAAGGTGCAAAGTAAAAAATAGATGCGGTAGAAGAATATGGTATGCCAACCTAACCAGATACACTTAGAATTTCATAAGTTCCATTCTCATTATCACACATATATACAAATCAAAAATGACATGGAACAGGAAAAACATAAGGACTTCCTTTGCTTTTGGAAAATAGCCGAGAAACAACAGAAAACACTTTTTAGAAATGGAAAAAAAAACCTTTTTTTCATAATAGCTAATATGCCTTCCTTAGGAATTAAGACACATTTCTGTTTATAACCTTAAAACAGCCGTATTTTTACTGTTTATAAAAATCAAGTTTCCCAGTAAAAATGCTATCTTACCACACTAATCTTTAAATTCCGTCACTAAAAAAGTAGTAATACACACCAGTTTCTAACCTCTTGGAACATTCTGCATAATAGGCGTTAGTCACTGGAATGAATAATTGCTCAGAAAACCAGCACTGCCTCAATTGTGATAGGATTTGGTAGTCAATGTTCTTGTTTTCCAGGAAAAAGATTTCATGAGCAGAAACATGGATGCCTTGTGCTTTCATCGATCAAGAAAGTGCTTCTGAGCAGATTCTGAGCAAACATTTCTTAACAGGTTGATCACAGATCTGGGGTCTTCACTCCTCATAATGGCACTGCCAGACAAAATCATGTTTGCTCCTGCCTCGCACATTTATGGATAGTGTCAGCACCTACTCCACCATCGACCTCTATGTTCAAAGACGGGAACTGGGTCCTCAACCAATGAACCTTTGGCATCATATCTTCCATGAATTTCAGCCCTCCAAACCCAGGTTCCACTGTCATAACCAAGGCCATATCTATCTGATTAGCCCATGGTGCCAAATACTCAACTGTAGTTCCTGGTTTGATGATGAGGCCAACCTTCATCCCATTTTCCCGAATGTCTTTAATCAAAGCCCCTGGGTTCTCAGTAGCCTCGAGATGAAAGGTATGCTGGTTGGCTCCTGCTACAGCCATTGGCTTTACCCACTGTTCCAGCCTTGACACCATCATGTGCATGCCAAAGAAAGGGTCCTGGCCTAGCTGCTTTCAGAGGCTTTCTACCACAGGGTGACCAAAGGTGATGTTGGGAACAAAATGTCCGTCCATTACATCCAGGTGCAGGTAGTAGGCCCCAGAGTCCAGTGTTCGGAGGCACTAGGCCCCTAAATTGGCCAGATCACTGTTGAGGATGGACGGACCTATCTTGCAGCCAGACGCCATGGTGCTGGTTCCCCTGCAGTAACACTTTTGTAGGCTGCATATGTAAGAGTCTTGTTTTCTTATCCAATCAACCACCCTATGTATTTTGATTGGCGTATTTAATCCATTTACATTTAAAGTAATTGTTGTTAGATATGTAGTTATTGCCATTTTGTTATTCATATTTTAATTTTTTTTTCCTTTTTGTGAAGCAAGTCCCTTTGACATTTCTTCTAATACTGATTTGGTTGTAATAAACTCCTTTAGAATATTCTTGTCTGGGAAACTATCTGTCCTTGGATTCTAAATGACAACTTTGCTATATAGTTTAATCTTGATTGTAGGCCTTTGCATTTTATCACTTTGAATATTTCATACCAATCCCACCTTGCCTGTAACACTTGTGCTGAGAAAACAGCTCATAGTCTTACGGGAGCTCCTTTGCATAATACTAACTGCTTTTCTCTTGCTGCTTTTAAAATTCTCTCCTTGTCTATAAACTTTTCAATTTTAATATGATGTATGTTGATATGGGACTCTTTGGGTTAATCGTATTTGGGACTCTCTGCAATTCCTGGGTTTGTACATCTATTCCCTTTCCCAACTTAAGAGAGTTTTCTGTCATTTTTCCAAATAGATTTTTAATTCTTGTTCTTTCTCTTATCCTTCTGGTACCCATATGATGAAAATGTTGATGTGCTTTATGTTTTCCCAGAGGCCCCTTAAACTATTCTCATTTTTTGGATTCTTTTTTTATTTCATCTGTTTTGACTGGGTGTTTTCTGTTACCTTGTCTTGCACATCACTGATTTGATCTTCTGTTTCATCTAATCTACTGTTGATTCCCTTTAATGTATTCTTCAGTTCAGTTATTGTATTCTTCAATTCTGACTGTCTTCTTCTTTTTAATGTTTTCTCTTTCTTTGTTGATCATTAGGCATCCTTATAACCAGTGTTTTGAACTTTGCATCTGGTAGAGTTCTTATCTCCATTTTTTTTTAGTCCTTTTTCTGGAGCTTTGTTCTTTTCTTTCATTTGGGACATATTTCTTTGTCTCCTCATTTTGACTTTCCCTCCTGTGTTTGTTTCTATGTATTAGGTAGAGCTGTTATATCCCCCAGTCTTGGTAGAGTGGTCTTACACAGTAGGTGTTCTGTGGGGTTTAGGGACACAGCCTCCCTAGTCACCTGAGCTGGGTGCTTCAGGTGTATCCCTTATGTGGGTTGTGTGTGTACCTTCCTTTTGTAATTGAGCCGTGATTGCCATTGGCATGTCAGCTGATTGGTTTTGAGGACTGCTGTGACTACAGTAAAAGAGTTGTGCAGGGGCGGATCCTATGGAGCTAGATTCACTTTAGTGGGTCTCTGGTGCCTTCCAAGTCTACCCTTTGTGGATGTCATTTTTTGAGGTGTTTGATTGTGTTCTGCTGTGGTCTGAAGCTGGCCATCAGGTGTGTTGGTTCTCAGGTGTCTTGGGAGAGGCTCTAGTGCAGTTTAAAGTTAGCTGCTTCCTATGCACAGCCCAGGGCCACTTGGTATGTAGTACAATGTAATATGCAGATGGTTGCCACTTGTGATGTGCTTTGAGTTGCTTGGGAGAAGCCAAGCTGAGAACTGAGGCTGGCTTCCACTAATGCCGGGGTTGGACTGCTTAGCAAGAGGTACAGGGCAGGTTGAGGTCAGGTGCTGCTTGTTTGGAATTTTTCAACCTTTGAGTGATTTTAGAAAGTTCCACAGCATGTCTAAGACAGGGTGGTTTTATGAAAAAGCCACTGGAAGTGGCTTGGGTGGGCCCACAAGATGAGTGGGGCAGGGTCTCAAGGAATTACCAGAGTGGTGTGAATGATGTTAGCTTGATTGATGGAGACTCAGAAATGTCACTGCCTGTGCATGCAAGCTGGGTGAGGTGAGGGCTCAAGAAGGTAGCAATTGCTTCTTTCAGAACTTCTATCTGGAAGGAAGCTACCCCTCCATTCCTTGCCCTGAAGACAGACAATTCATTTCCTCCCCATACATCCCTAGCACTTTGGGAACTGCTGCCCCAGTGGCAGAGAAACAGAGTTTGTCAGTGAGTATACCTATGTGTGGACCTTTAAGAGGAATTTCTGAGAATCAGTCAGCCACCATCTTTGCTGTTTTTCATAGCCAGAGGTTATGGGGACTTCTCTTCCTGGCACTGAAACCCTGGGCAGGAGGACCTCTGGGGCTGGGACCTCTCATTCTTCAGCGGGGACCTTTGCAACTAAGTTATCCTTCTTGATTTTTAACCACTACTTGTGGGTATGGGACTAGCCCGTTCCATGTCTACTACCCTGCTACCAGTCTCAACTTTTGCTTTTGCTGTATATCCTTAGTTATAGGACTTCTATTCAGATAGACTTCTGGTGGTTCTCAATGATGGTTGCTCTGTAGTTTAGTTGTAATTTTGATGTTCTGTGGCAGAAGGTGATCACAGCATTTACTTACTTTTAGTTCCAGTCACCATCTTGACTGGAATTAAAATAAATATTCTTAATATAAAATTTTGGAAAAAAATCTGTTAGTCAAAAATATATTTCTTCTTGGGCCTGCCGAGTGGCGTGGTGGTTAAGCGCTGGCTTGGGAAGCCAGCGGCCCTGGTTTGGGTCCCACATATGAGGGCCAGTGACACTGCCCTCAAAAAAAAAATGTTTCTTTCTTAACCTCCAAATTTGAACAGAGCCATATTTTTAAATGTCATTGTTGTTAGTTCTTGCCACAAAAGTGCTCTCATTACAATTATTCCTATATTGTCTAATCATGGAACTTTAATAGAAAGTAAAGACAGTAGAGCTTACTGACATAAACATTGGGTGATTTTTTAGGAGTTCACACTTATTTTGGGAGAAATAAATTATAAAATACCCTTTGTTAATTCTCTGAAACTGTAATTTAGATATCGTTGGCACATTAAATTATAGTATAAACTGAAATATCACACAACCAGTAAAATCATTTGGAAATGTTTAGCAATGTTTCCTATTTTCAGTCTTAACTTTATTTTATTTATTTATTTATTTATTTATTTATGTATTTATTTTTGAGGGCAGTGTCACTGGCCCTCATATGTGGGACCTGAACCAGGGCCGCTGGCTTCCCAAGCCAGCACTTAACGACCACGCCACTCGGCTGGCCCTTAAGTTTTTTTAAATTAAAGTTTGTTGGGGTGACAATTGTTAGCAAAGTTACATAGATTTAAGGTGCACAATTCTGTAATATATCATCTATATGTCACATTGTGTGTTCACCACTGAGAGTCAATTCTCTTTCCATTACTATATATTTGATCCTCTTCCCCCTCATCTACCATCCCCCTCCCCTCTTACTCTCTGGAAACCACTAAACTACTGTCTGTGTATATGAGTTTTGTTTCTTCATTTGTTTTTCTTGTTCTTTTGTTGTTTTCAGTTTAATATACCAAATATCAGTGAAATCACATGGTTCTCTAATTTTTCTGTCCAACTTATTTTACTCAGTCTTAACTATTTCAATGAGACATTTATAATTTATATTAAAGTTGTGAAAAAAGAGAATAGCCATGTTCTGTTTGCATTAGAAAATTAGTTAAGGGGTGAAGGGATGGGTTAAAATACTTTCACAAAATTGAATTAGAACAACATTAGGCACATCTTATGAAACTGATTGCAAACAAACTAGCCATATTTCTAGATTTTTTTCTTCCCAAATGGGAGCAAAAGACTATAATACCTTTATTATAGATAGTTTAATTTCAAGGAATAGTAATTAGATATCAGAGATGGCAGTGAACTGGTTGATTATATAAACACTTCATATTAAAAGCATAATTTTCTCTTTGAGTGATTATTATAAAGATGCTGTCACGTTTTTAAAGAGAGATGAGAGACAGAGAGACAGAGAGAAAGAGAGAGACAGACCAAAATCTGAAAAATCTAATGAGTTTCCTATTGTCATCTGTTTAAAGTTCAGTCATATTCTCACAAGAATTCTCCTTCTAGTGAGATTACATTCGATGGAAATGGCATATGTTTGCCATTGTACCTCTAATTTGGGCAATACAGAGCCACAGCTGCCAAAATGTCCAGTCTCAGTCATAGATGTCTTTTTCTCTGCCTTTTGCCTACATGTTCATTGTTTGAGGGGCAATGAGCCAGAAATAAGAGTTAATCATTATTAAAACCAAGTGTTATATTTACAACCATACATGATACAAGGTTTTGAGTGTCCCCAACCCAAGACTTAGGGAAAAAAAACACATATAGAAGTCTTTTTTCTGCAGAACATGGCAAGAGATAGAATTATAGTATTACAAGTAAGTCTAAAATGAGAGTCTGTAACATAGAAATAAATTTTATGACCAAAAGAGGGGGGTTAAACCCTCATTAATCAGACAAAGAGTCTCCCTTTTCCTGAAAAGCCTTAATTTTACTTGCAGGAAAAGAGAATTTATAGGGCTGTGGCCTGGCCCATCTTTCTCACATTTCAGACCCACAATAGCAACCTCCAAGTCTTGCCTTACTGGAACCAGCAACCACAGAGAGTATTGGGTGTGTTCATTTTGCCATATATAGCTTGTGTCATTTATGTGTATTTTGCTTCTGTCAATTTCTTTCAAACAGAGCATGGCCAGTTGCCTTTTGCCAAAGTAACCAAGCACAATGTTTTCTCTGCCTATCATACAATGGGGTCACACAAAAACATTTTTCTTTTTTTTTTTGGTGTTTTCTTCTAAGGAAAATAAAGAAAAATAAAGAAATGAAATAGAGAGTGGCTGTGTCCTGTAAGGGAAGAAGCCAAGTAACTTGAGCCCCTGATTTTATATCAGATGCCGCAATCACCATTGCTACCTAAGTTAGCCCCTGGACCCCTGGCCAGCAGACATAGAGAAGTAAGGTGTCAAGTCAGAGACATGTGTTCATACTTAGTCTTATTATTTGGTTCACCTGAGACTGGTCTGAAATCTCCTTCCAGGAATAGAGCCATGAGACACTAAAAAAGTCCAGATGTTATGTACCAAATATTTGCATCTCCCTAAAATTCACATGTTGAAAACGTAACTCCCAATGTAATGATATATTTGAGATTTTGGGAAAGTGATTTTGTCATGAAGGTGGACCCATCATGAATAAAACCAGTACTTTTGTGAAAGAGACTCCATGAGAGCTATCCCACCCCTCCTGCCACATGAGGACACAGCAAGAAAAGGGCTGACTATGAATCAGGATAAGGACACTGACCAGACACTGTATCTGCTGGCACTTTGATATTGAACTTCTCAGCCTGCAGAACTGTGATTTTTTTTTCTTAAGCCACCCAGTATATAACATTTTAATTTTTTTTTTTGAGGGCAGTGTCACTGGCCCTCATATGTGGGACCTGAACCAGGGCCACTGGCTTCCCAAGCCAGCGCTTAAACACCACGCCACTCGACCAGCCCAACATTTTAATTTTTACTTCTTTTTGTATTTATTAAACTTATTAGGGTGACATTGGTTAGTAAAGTTATATAGGTTTAAGTGTACATTTTTGTAATGCCATCTATATATTGCATTCAGTGTTCACCCCCAAAGTCAGCTTCCCTACCATGTATTTGATCCCCCTTTCCCTCTTCTACTAATCTTATAAGAAAATAAAGAGGATTTTTCCTCTTTCATTGAGTTACATTTAAAGATTTATATTGAGTGTTTCCCTTTTCTGCTCTTTTGTGTTAATTTTATTTGGCAGAAAAAGTGACAATATTTGTTTTTCCCCCCAAAGTTTCTGTTTAGGAAAAAAAAAGACAACCTTATTTAGGGGATCAGTGAAATAAATAATCTCTAGTATGGCCATCCATCTCTGATATGATATACAACTGCATTTTGAGGCTAGAGAGGCTTTCTGATTCTTCTTCACTCAGACCTTGTATGTAGCTGCTTACTGAGACTGGTCCTGGCTAGAAGCCTTGGAAAATAAAACTTAGTTTTCAAGTAGAGCCTACAGCAATAGTGAAGCTGAAAAAGGAAGATGAGTTTCTTATGCTCTCCTCTTTCAATCTCACAAAAGAAAAGAGCATCTGTCTCATTGAGGTCAGAGCTTTGGGAAAGATGATATGGTGCTTTTATTACAGTAGCACTAAAGGAACGAGGCACAAAGTAAAAGACATGAACAGGTTTTAGCAGGCTATACGTAGAACAGCAGCAGAGACCACAGCTCCAGTGACAGTTTCCACCTATGTCTGTTGGAGTAAGGAATGAGCAGGACAAACTTTACCCCTAAAATTCAGAAACTGCCAGAAAATAGGTGGCTACTGTATTGCAGCACTAATTGTTCATTGCTTGAACTTGGTTCTTTCCTCATTTTATTATTTCCCATTATCTTTCCAAAGGCTCTGACCCAAGTTAGACAGATGCTCCTTTCTTTTGGGAGATAGAAAGAGGGGAACATAGGAAACTTGTTTTCCTTTTAGAGCTTTACTAATGCTACTTGAAAAATAGGTTTTATCACTCAAGGCTTCTAGCCAGGGTCAGTCTCATATAGGCAGCTACATACAAGGTCTGAATGAAGGAGAATCAGAAAGTCTCTCTAGGCTCAAAATGCAGTCATATATTATATCAGAGATGGATGACCATAATAGAGATTATTTATTTCACTTATCCACCATATAGGGTTGTCATTTTTTTTTTGCTAACCAGAAACTTTGAAAAAAAATCACAACTACATATTGTCACTTTTTATGCCAAATAAAAATAACACCAAAGAGCAGAAAAATGAAGCATTTATTATAAATCTTTAAGTTAAGTGTAACTCTATAAAACAGATGAAATTTTATTTTCTTATAAGACTAGTAAAAATTTAGTCACAAAATAGCACTTGTCCATGGGAAAATATAACTCCCATTTTTCTCTCTCATATGATACATGTGTGCTTGATATATATATGCAAATTCGGACAATAAAGTTCGCAAACTTGTTGCAATTATGCTGCTAACCATTTTTTATATCAGAGGGATTATTCATTATGAATTTGTACTAACTGGACAAACAGCTAACCAAGTTTACTATTTGGAAAGGCTGCATGAAAAAGTTGACAACCTGAACTTTTTGCCCACAATTCATTGCTCTTGCATCATGACAATACACCAGCTCACACAGCACTGTCTGTGAGGGAGTTTTTAGCAAGTGAACAAATAACTGCGTTGGAACACCCTCCCTATTCACCTGATCTGGCCCCCAATGACTTCTTTCTTTACCTGAAGGTTAAGGAAATATTGAAAGGAAGACATTTTGATGACATTCAGGACATCAAAGGTAATATGATGAAAGCTGTGGTGGCCATTCCAGAAAAAAGAGTTCCAAGATAGCTTTGAAGGGTGGACTAGGTGTTAGCATTGGTGCACAGCTTCCCAAGGGGTGTACTTCGAAGGTGACTGTAGTGATATTCAGCTATGAGTTATATAGCACTTTCTCTAGGATGAGTTGAAGAACTTAATTGTCAGACTTCATACGTTTATATCTATCTAGATCTATCTATCCATAATTTACATATATATATATATATATATATATATATATATATATAATTACTCTCACTGATCTAGACTTCTACTGGTGAATCATTTCTTTATAAAATCACATGGACTGGGACAGAAGCGGTGTCTTTTAATATTCTAAATATGAATAAAGGGGGCCGGCCAAGTGGCATGGTGGTTAAGCGCTGGCTTGACAAGCAAGCGGCCCCAGTTTGGTCCCACATATGAGGGCCAGTGACATTGCCCTCAAAAAAATATATGAATAAAGGGATAGATAGATAGTTGGAGTAAAGTAGAGTGATATATGAGGTGTGATAAAATAAAATGGTGAATGTTTAAACCAAAAATTATTACAGTAAAAGACAAATTAAAGGGCTGGCCAAGTGGCGTGGTGGTTAAGCACTGGCTTGGGAAGCCAGTGACTCCGGTTCGGTCCCACACGTGAGGGCCAGTGACACTACCCTCAAAAAAAATGTCATTAACCCCCCTCACTTTGAACACATTTATTCCATCATTCTTGCCACTTTCTGAAGTAGTTCTGAAATCCTTTTTCATCAGGGTTTTTAGTTGCACTGTCATGGCTGCCTTGATGTCCTGCATCATTTTGACTTTGGGGAACAGCCAGAAGTCAAACGGTGCCAGATTCAGTGAATGAGGTGGATGAGGACACACTGTAATATTTTTTTGATAGAAATTGCTATATACTAGTAGCAATGTGTGACACAGAACATTGTCATGATGGAAGATGAATTACAACACACTTTAAAACGCAACTTTTCTCAACCTTAGCTCACACCTGACTGACTGCACTCAACAAGTTGAAACTTGATACATACCATTAGTAAGGTTTGATGCACCATTTCCCTTATTGAAGATCCCTGCCTTTTCAATGGACGGCACTCGGCAGCAGCATTCACCGTATTTTCTGATCACAACGGAGTCTCTGTGGCACACATCACTTCTTGTATGCCAATTTCTGTCAAATAAAAACATGACGGTGTGTCCTCATCCACTTTATTCACTGGATCAGGCACCGTGCAACTTCTGACTCTTCCCCAAAGTCAAAATGACCATGAATAGGCGCTGGCCGAGAGGCTCAGTTGGTTAAGAGCTCACTCAAAAGTGCAAGATCTGAGCAACAGCAGTTCATGGCCCAGCCCCAGCTGTGCTGCCCCTGGGCTGTCGCTGAGCTGCCAACAGGTGGCAGGATGGCTCAGCTAAAAATAAATTTTAAAAAAAATGACCATGAAAGGTAAATGTTTTGAATCAATTCAGGACACCAAGTCAGCCACGACAATACAACTAAAGACACTCACTAAAGAGGCTTTCCAGAGCTGCTTCTGAAAGTGGCAAGAATGATGGGATAAGTGTGTTCAAAGCAAGGGAGAGTATTTTTACTTCTTTTTTTTTTTTGAGGGCAGTGTCACTCGCCCTCACATGTGAGACCTGAACCTGGGCCGCTGGCGTCCCAAGCCAGCGCCCGACCACTGCGCAACTCAGCCAGCCCAGGGGAGACTATTTTTTTTTTTGTTATTAGTTTCAGGTGTACAACACAATGCAATAGTTATAATCTTTATTCCCCAAAATGACAACACCCCTCCCCCAGTTTGCCACCCCCTCCCCCCCATATCATACATATCTATTACAATTCCTTTGACTCCCTTCCACGGTATACTCCACATCCCATGACTATCTATATATTTAGTTACAGTTGGCATACAATATTTTACAACATCATCTTCAGGTATACATTGCAGTGATCAAGCCTCTACTTCATCCATGAAATGGTCTCCCTAACAAGACATGTGACCATCTGACATGTCACAAAACTTTTACAACATTATTATATTCCCCAAAATGTGTTTCATATCCCTGTGGCAATATTGTAGTTGTCTATTTATGCTGTCTAATCCCTTCCCCCTTATCCCCACCCCCTCCCAATTAGCAACACTCATTTTTTCCTGTATATCTATGAGTCTGGTTACTTTGATCGTTCATTCAGTTTTACAGATTCCACTTATAAGTGAGATCATATGGTACTTGTCTTTCTCCGACTGACTTATTTCACTTAACATAACAGTCTCTTCACAACATTATCAATTACATTCCTAGAACTGCCCCCATGTCCCTGTGGCAACATTGAAGTCACCCACCTACACTGTCCAAAACCTTCCCCCTCTCCCTCATCCCCACTCCCTCCCAGCCAGCAACCATCAGTGTTTCCTTTATATCTGCTTGATATGACTTCAATCTTCTTAAATTTACTGAGACTTGTTTTGTGGCCTAACGTGGTCTATCTTGGAAAATGGACCATGTGTACTTGAGAAGAATGTATATTCTGTTTTTTCAGGGTGAAATGCTCTAAAAATATCAATGAAGTCCAGCTGGTCTAAAGTGTCATTTAAGGTCCCTCTTTCTGTGTTGATTTTCTGTCTAAAGGGTCGGTCCATTGGTGACAATGGGGTGTTGAAGTCCCAGGGAGACTATTTTTAATGGATGTTAATGGCAATGTGTCTTTTACTGTAATATGTTTTTTAATTAAACATTCATCCTATTTCTTGATCACAACTCATATTTCAGAAATGGAACAAGGTGAACTATACAAACCTCTTTTCTGTTTCTTCTTGTTGTGCTAGTCTAGACTGGGCTGAAGCTCTAGAATCATTTAAGATACTTAATATTCATCTTGAAAATAAATCATATTTACAATGACAAATTTCCAAAATATGGAAAAGACAAAATATGGAAAACATGACTCAAATTTTTTGATCACTTAATAATTTTGGTATTCTTCAATATTTTTTCAAATAAATGTACTTAGTATAGTATTATACATACTTTATTAGATTTTTTATTTCATAAAAATAAATGTGTATACATTTAGTTAATGAAATCAATGACTATAATATTTTATAATATGAGTATACTATAATTTAATCCAGTTCTTATTGCTGGAAACCTAATGGCTTATAATCTTTTACTGTTATAAATACTGTTGCATTGAATAGTTTTGTATTTAAAGTTTGTTTATATTTGGTATTATTTTCTGAGGTTTGATTTGCCAAAGTGAAATTACTTAATTGAAAGATATATGAACATTGTATAGTCCCTTAGTAAATGTTGTTAAGTTGCCTTAAAATGGTTATAGCTTATTTTCACTTAACCCAGAGCTAGAGAAGGCTGTATCTGAGCAGATGAGCATTTGAACATTTCATGAGCATGTCTCTCATTACTGTAGAAAGCCAGACTATTAGCATATCTGTTTCTTAGGGAGATGGGCCATTTCATTAAAACAAACAAACAAAAAAAAACACCTTAGGCTACCTTTTGTACATAAAGGATACAATGGCAATGAGTGATTCTTATTGTTAAGTACTTCCAAGCATGCATAAAGGATAGCTTTCTACTCCAAGTGCTGGACAGTTGTATTTACTGGGACGGTTCAGTTGCATTTCAATAGCAGTTTTCCACACTATTCACCTGTACAATTGTTTTAAATGTGTAGCGTCAGACAAATCTAGGTATTCTGATCATTTGCATGTTCTGTGACTAAAAGGGAATGAAAGTGATTCTTTTAAAATACCAGACATGTACATCTAATGAAAGTTATTCTTCAATGAATTTAAATTGGGAGGTTAAACATATAATCCAATTATGCTATCAATAGTCTGAACATTAGTGGAAATCCTATATTTGAAGAGCTTTCAGAACCACATCCACATTCCATATTCTAATATTCAAGTACCTTTGAAACAATTTTTAACTCATATGTATGTATATTCATCAATTCTGTTTCTTTTCTTTTTTTTCATTTTGTTAGTTTCAGGTGTAAAAAACAATGTAATAGTTAGAGATTTACACCCCTCACAAAGTGATAACCCCCTTTCCCAATCTGCTACCGCTCTGACATCATATATATCTGTTACAATTCCATTGACTCTATTCCCTATGTTGTAACCCACCATTAGATATAATCATTTATTTTTATATAACCTCAGTCTGTATAAGCTAGTTTATGACAATGCAAAAAACAATACCACAATATCAGTGGCTTAAAGTAACAAAAGTATATTACAAAGTTTTATGTGGTCTCAGCCATCTCTTCAGGATAGCTGTACTCCTTGTGAAAGCTCAGTCATATAGGATGCTTTGATTTTGTGGTATCACCTTCTCTTTACAAAGCTGCAGGGTTTAAATCAGCAGGGGAAGAGAGATTACAATTGTATGCCTGCTTGTAAATGCCTCTGCCTGCAAATAACTCATGACACTTATCTTTCACTGGCTACACTTAACTTCAAGGATGCAAGGAGATTCAATCTTCCCCTGTATCCAGAAAGAAAGGATAAGTGGAAGTCTAGTAAACACTATACCATGGCTTATCTCCTGCTACTTTTCTACACATACTCCATGCACAAATTTCAATGAAGACACTACTGGTATTTGCAGTGTAATTGTTCATTTTGCAAGATGATTGTGTGCATTGTAGAGTGCTTCCATTTTTGAGAGAACCTAACTTACCCTTACTCATTTCTAAACATCATAGCACTACTGCCATGATTGAGTACCACTAATTGAACCAATTTTAATCACTCAATGCACTCCTTAGTTTCCTCTGTGTATGCCTTTGCTCTTATTTGAAATATCTACCTCTTCATGCCCACCTATAAAAATTCTATCAGACTTTTAGACCCCAACTTAAATGTATCTTTTATAAAATCTTACTATCCTGAGCCAGAAATTCTCTCTCCTTGTGACCTCAAGTATTACAACACTTAATATCCCATGCCTTGTATTGTTCTTATTTGAAGCAATTTTGTACAGTAGATGGGACAAGAATTTTGAAGGCAGACAGGCCTGGATCTGAATCTTGGCTCTGCTATTTACTAACTGTGTGACTGGATGGATGCAAGTTATATAAACTCTGACTTTCACTTTCTCATTAATTAAAAAAGAGAGAAGTTATTATCTTAGTTTGTACAGAAAAATATGAAAAAAAAACACCACAGACTGGATATCTTATTAACAACAGAAGTTTGTTTCTCATAGCTCTGGAGGCTGAAAGTTTAAGATCAAGGTGCCAGTAGATTCACTGTCCTAGATGACACTGTCTTGCTGTGTCCGAAGGTGAAAGGGGCTAGGGATCTCACTGGAGCCTCTTTTATAAAGTATTAATCCTATTCATGAAGGTTTTACCCTAATGATTTAAGCATCTCCCAAAGGCCCTATCTAATAATACCATCACCCTTTAGGATTACGATTTCAAAATATGAATTTTGAGAGGATGCAAATATTCAGACCATAGCAGTGATATACTTCATATAATTGTGGAGAGGATTAAATACTGTACAACATATAGAGACCTAAGAAAACTGCTTGGTATAGAATAAACACTCAGTAAATTGTACTTTACTTTCACCCTTTAGTCTTACTCCATAGCTTATGAAGTCATAACAGAAGCTCATAAAATAGGGAATAAGAAGCAAATTTCCCTCAGTTGTAGTCAGCTATTTGTCTTACACATCTCTAAATCTTTACCTCAGCCTTTTACAACTATGGCACACATTATAATCAACTGAGTTTATTTTTAAATTTTTACATCAATTCCTAGGCCCCAGCTCAGACTAAAATCATCATTTATGGGAGTTGGACTCAGTTTTTTAAAAGCTTCCCAAGTAATTTTATTGTATAACTAGTGTTAAGAACCTCTCTCTATAGCATCTAAAACACAGCGTTTCATACACATCAAATATTCAGTAAATATCTATTGAATAAAACTAATTTTAACCACAAAATTAAGCTAACCATATCACTGTGTTTTAAAACTTCATTTGTTAGCCTAAAATTATATTAGATGACTTATTCAGGACTGTAGTCATTTTACTTATGTTTTGATAGTATTTTAATTGAAAATCAAGCCCTTCTTCAAAAGATTATGATTTGTCAGCATCAAGAATATTGAAAATAATGTGGCTCACTCACAGAAGGTGTTTTTCTAAGGGGAGGAATGTCCAAAACAGGTTTGAACATGTTTGAACAGTGACAACATTATTACACCTCTGTTAATGGCTTCTCAAATAAATCAATTTGGTTGTAAAGACAAGTTTTAATTTATATGTTTGTATGTGACATTTTGAGTAATGAAGATTCTTCCATGTTAATTGTGTGTGTTATTCATTTATGACCCAAGGAGTTTATGATATATTTTCTATGGCAAATATCCATATTAGTGCAATTTTTTTCTACAGTTATTTTTCTCCTTCCAAGGTTTCTCCAATGTATATTCTCATAGAGCTGAGAAATAGGATAAAAGAAATCTGGAATAAGAAACATGAATTGAGATCATAAGCATGAAACAATTTAATTTTTAAAATTATACAATTCTATCTGGCATACATATTATTGAATGATGTCACCATATATACACAACTAGGCGAGTGCATTACAATTTTCATGAATTACTTCCAATCAATTAAAAAATAATTATCATGTATTACAGTGCATTACTGTACCAGTTATCTGTTACTTTTTAGGGTTTTAAAAATGCATAGCTAGCAATGAAGTCACAAGACACAGTTAGCATTTTAATATCTGACAACATTGAAGATAAAAGATGTTTAAGGCAGTGAATGTGGTACTTAGGAGAACTGACTCTGGGTGGTGAGCATACAATATGATGTATAGATGATATATTTATAAATGCACACTTGAAACCTATGTAATTTTACTAACTATTGTGACCCCAATAAATTTAATGGAAAATAATAAAAACATATTTTTGCTTAAAAACAGAAAAAGATTTGTTTTAATGCTATGGTGAATTCTAAGTAATGTACTTCTCTTTAGCATATGAAAGTTGACATGATACTAAACACAACATGATTTCCATATTTCTTTTCCACATTTTCTCTTTTTTATTATTAGTTTTAGGACTACAATACAACATAGTGATTAGTCATTTATATTCCTCGCGATGTGATAACGCTTATAAGCCTATTACCCATCTGACACTGTACACAGTTATTACACAATTATTGACTATATTCCCTATGCTGTACTTTATATCCCATGGCTATTTTTAAATTAATGTTTATATTTAATATTATTTTATACTAGTTTCAGGTTTCAGAGTAGTTGGTAGACTTTATATAATTTATAAAGTGATCCCTCCAACAAGTCTAGTACCCATCTGACACTATACAGTTTTTACAACATTGTTGACTATATTCCCCATACTGTATTATACATCCCCATGGCTATTTTAGAACTACCGATTTGTACTTCTTAATCCCTTCTGATTTCTCACCCAGCCCCCTAATCCCTCTCCGATCTAGTAACCATCTATATCTATGAGTCTATTTCTGTACTTTTGGTTTGTTTATTCTGTTCTATAGATTCCACATATAAGTGAGATTATATGGAATTTCTCAGTCTGACTTATTTCACTTAATATAATACACTCTGGGTCCATCCATGTCATTGCAAATGGTAAGATTTCCATTTTATGGCAGAGTAATACTCTATTGTATATATGTAAAATAATTTATTTATCTGATCATCTATCCATGAGTAGTTTATGTTGCCATATCTTGACTACTGTAAATACCACTAGAGTAAATATAGGAGTGCATATATCTTTTTAAATTAGTGTTTTGGGTTTCCTTGAATAAATACCCAGGAGTGGAATTTCTGGGCCATAAGGTAATTCTATTTTTTACCTTTTGAGGCACCTCTATATTGTTTTCCATAGTGGCTACACCAATTTGAATCCCACAGAGTTCACAAGGGTTCCCTTTTTTCCACATCCTCTCCAACACATTTTTGTTGATTTATTGATGAAGGCCATTCTGACACATGTGAGGTGATATCTCATTGTGGATTTTATTTGCATTTATCTGATGATCAGTGACATTGAACATTTTCCATATATCTATTGGCCATTTGTATATCCTCTTTGGAGAAATGCCTATTCAACTCCTCTGCTCATTTTTTATAAAATTTGGATATTAAGCCCTCACCAGATGTATCACTGGCAAATATCTTCTTGCATTCAGTTGTATGTATTTTCATTTTGCTGATAGTTACCTTTGCTATGAAAAACATTTTAGTTTGATGTAGTCCCATTTGTTTATTTTTTCTTTTGTTCCCCTTGTCCGAGGAGATATATTAGTAAAATATTACTAAGGGTAATGTCTGAGAGTTTACTTCTTATATTTACTTCTAGAAGTTTTATGGTTTAGGATCTTACATTTAGGTTTTTAATTCATTTTAAGTTAATTCTTGTATATGGCATAAAGAGGTGGTCCAATTTAATTTTTTGCATGTATCTGTCCAGTTTTCCCAACACCATTTGTTAAATAGACTGCCTTTACCCCAATGTATGTTCTTGCTTCCTTTTTCATAGATTAAATGATAATATAGGGATGGATTTATATATGGGCTCTCTATTCTGTTTCATTGAACTATGTGTCTGTTTTTTATGCCAATACCATGCTGTTTTGATTACTGTGGACTTGTAGTACAGTTTTATATCAGTTAGTGTGTTGCCTCCAGCTGTGTTCTTTCTCTGGTCTTTTATGGTTCCATATAAATTTTAGAACTATTTATTCTTGTTCTGTGGAAAATGCCATTGCTATTTTGATAGGGATTGCAATGAATTTATAGATTGCTTTGGGTAGTATGGGCATTTTAACTATATTAATTATTTCTATTCATGAGCATGGCATATGTTTCCATTTATTTGTATGTTCTTTAATTTTTCTCTTCTATGTACTATAATTTTCTGAGTACAGGTTTTTTACCTATTTGGTAAATTTATTCCTAGGTATTTTAATTTTTTGATACAACTATTAATGAGATATTTTTCTTAATTTAACTTTTTGATAGTTGCATTTGTTGCATAAAAATGCAACCGATATATGAATATTAATTTTGTATTCTGCTACTTTATCAAATTCAATTATCAATTAATAGATTTTTGTTGGAATCTTTGGGATTTTCAATATATAGTATCATGCCATCTGCAAATAATGACAGTTTTACTTCTTAATTGCCCATTTGAATACTTTTATTTTTGTCAGACTGCTGTGGCTAGGACTTCCAGTACTATGTTGAAAAACAGTGGTGAAAGTGAGAATCCCTGTCTTGTTCCTGATCTTGAGGAGAATTCTTTATTTTCTCCTCATTGAGTGTGATATTAGCTATGGGTTTGTCTTATATGGCTTTTATTATGTTGAGATATGTTCCCTCTATTCCCACTTTTCTGAGATCTTTTATCCTAAATGGATGCTGGATCTTATAAAATTCTTTTTCTCCATCTATTGATATGACCATGACTTTTATTTTTCATTTTGTTTATGTGCTGTATAACATTAATTGATTTGAATATCCTGAACCAAGCTTGCATACCAGGAATGAATTCCAGTTGATCATGGTGTATGATCTTTTTAATGTATTGTTGAATTTGGTTTCCTAATATTTTGTTGAGGATTTTTGTATCTATGCTCATCAGGGATATTGGCCAATAGATTTTGTATTTTTGGTAATATCTTTGTCTTGTTTTGGAATCAGGCTAATATTGTGTTCATAGAATAAGGTTGGGAACCTTCCCTTACTTTTTAATATTTTGGAATACTTTAAGAAAAACACGTGTTAAATTTTTTGAATGTTTTGTAAAATTCACATTTGAAGCCATCTGATTCTGGGCTTTTTTTATTGGCAGCTGGTCGATTACTGATTCCATTTCATTATTAATAATCAGTCTGTTCAGATTTTCTGTTTCATTTTGATTCATCCTTGGAAGATTGTATGCTGCTAGGAATTTATTTATTTTTTTCCAGATTGTCTAAATTGTTGGTGGATAACAGCTTGTAGTATTTTGTTAATAATTTTTGTATTTCTGTGGTGTCCATTGTCCTTTCTTTTTTTTCATTTGTGATTTTATTTATTTGGGTCCTCTCTCTTTTCTTTTATTGAAAGGTCTGTCACTATTGTTTATCTTTTTAAAATACCAGCTCTTTATATTGTTTTTTCCCCTCTATATCATTTATTTCTACTCAGATCTTTATTATTTCCTTCCTTCTACTCACTGTGGGCTTTGTTTACTATTCTTTTTCTAGTTCCCTTATGGGTAACGTTAGACTGTTTAATTGAGATTTTTTTTTTAGGTAGGCCTGCATTGCTATGAATTTCCATCTTAGGACTCCATTCTCTGTCATTGAGTCCCATAGGCTTTTGGTCATTGTATTTTCATTTTTATTTGTCTCAAGGTGTCTTTTGATTTCTTTCTTGATCTCATTGTTTACCCATTCATTATTTAGTAGCATGTTATTTAGCCTCCATGTGTTTGTGTGTTTTTCAGTCTTTTTTTCTTGTAATTGGTTATTTGTTTCATATAAAGGTGGCAAAAGAAGATGCTTGATATGATTCCAATGTTCCTAAGTTTACTGAGATTTGTTTTGTGGCCTAACATGCAGTCTATTTTGGAAACAATTTCATGTGAACTTGAAAAAAAATGTATATTCTGGAGGGTTCTGGTATGATGGCAGAATAGACGGACACTTTCTTAACTGCCTCTTAGGAGCACATCAAAATTACAAATAATTTATACAACATTTAACCTCAGAAGTCCCCTGAACACTAGATGAACAGAATCTCTAAATGAAGGACCTAAAGAAGAGGCCACATCAAGTCTGGTAGGAGGAGCCCAGACAAGAGAAGGTGAGACACGTGAGGGACGTCCCAGCTGTGGGGAGGCTTCTCCGGTTAGGGAGAGACCCTCCGGCCACACACCAAGCTCACTAGCCCAGAGTTGCTTTGCCAGGAAGAGGACTTCTGCGATAGGAGGCAGTAGAAATTAGTGAGGAGTCTCTTTGCTTGGCGTCATGAGTATGAGGGTGGCTGGAAACAGTGGGGCCGGCACATGGGTTTGCTCGCCTGTGACACTCAACCAGTTCCAGTTGGAGGCAGTAGAAATTAGTGAGGAGTCTCTTTGCTTGGCGTCATGAGTATGAGGGTGGCTGGAAACAGTGGGGCTGGCACATGGGTTTGCTCGCCTGTGACACTCAACCGGTTCCAGTTGGAGGGAGTAGATGTGTGAGTGGGGCCAGGAGCCTGTGGGGAAGGACTGAACTGAGCACCATTAGTGCAGAAGCTGGAGGTTTTGGGATCGTTGTTCCCCTGGTGTGCAGCTTGCACACGAACGGTGTACAGAGGAGGCCATTTTTTCAGGGTTGGGCCCACCTACAGGGTGTCAGATCTGGGAACACATTGGTCTGGTGAAATTGACACAGGAATGCGTGCGTGCATGCGTGTACATGCGGCCTTGGATTCCCACCCTAAGCCCTGCTTGTGCTGCGTTGCCAGGGAAAGGCTGGGCAGGTGACTTCCGGCTCCACCAGGCTGCTCATTGAGACACAGGAGTGAGCGAGCCACCTTGGATCCCCACCCTCCACCCTGCATGTGCTGCGTAGTCAGGGAAATGCAGGGCAGGTGCTCTCCAGCTGCATCACTCTGTTCACTGAGACTTAGGAGTGTGCAAGCTGCGTTCGGTCCCCACGCTCCAAACTGTTCAGAGTTGCCAGGCTGGGGATTGGCTGTTGGGTGTCTTAGCCCAATCTGTGGGCAGTTGTTTGGGACTGGCTGAAATGGGGAGTTTTACTGAGACTGTTGGGCCGGGAGCTGTGCACCTGCGTGATCTGATCAAGGATTTCCTGGAGAGTTTGTGTGGACTGATTGCTGGTGCCGAGGGAATGCTGCTCTGACTTCGTGGGGGCCACTGACCACATCAAGTAATGCATTGGGGGCCTGCACCACCCAACTAGAGCTGTGTCGCCAGAGGCACCCTGAGCCCCTGGTGTCTGGCCCACATCTCCGGAGGCCACAGAAGGTTCTTTTGCAGTAGCAGACAACCTGCAACAGCCTGTGAAGATTTTTTTTTTTGATAGTGAGCACGGTTTCAGAGCACACAGCAGCTAATTCTGGAAAGCTCACTGCATGCCTGAGAGGGAGGCCGGTGCATAACACATTAAGCTCTTCCACCCAATAGCTGGTGCTGAGTCGCCCAGAGACTCTATACTGCTGAGTAAGTGGTCTGCAGATTAAAGAGGATGGAGATCCCCTACACCTCTCTTTTTTTCTCTCTCTTCTTTCTAGGTGATCTATCTAACACATTGAAGCATTCACAGAACGACAGCCAGAATGAAGAAACAAAGAAACATATCCCAAGTAAAAGATCAGAAGAAAACTCTAGAAATGGAACTAAATGAAACAGAGGTATCCAAGCTTTCAGAGACAGAGTTTAGAACACTGATGATAAGAATGTTTAAGGAACTTAGTGAAGACATAAAGAACGACAGGGAAAGCACAAAACAACCAGTTAGAACAAAAAAAATACACTAACTGAAATGAAGAACACACTTGAAGGAATCACCAATAGAATAGATGAAGCAGAGGAGTGAATCAGTGAATTAGATGACAAAATAGCAGAAATCACCCAGCTGGAACAACAAAAAGAAAAAAGAATAAAAAAGAATGAAAATAGTTTAAGAGACCTCTGGGACAACATGTAATACAACAATAAGTAAATCATAGGAATACCAGAAGGAGAAGATAAGAAGCAAGGGATTGAAAATGTACTTGAAGAAATAATGACTCAAAATTTCCCTACCCTGTTGAAGGAAATCGACATACAAGCTCAGGATATTCAGAGAGTTCTAAACATGCTGAATCCAAACAAGCCCACACCAAGACATATCATAGTTAAAATGGCAAAGCTTAAAGGCAAAGACAGATTCCTAAAAGCAGCAAGAGAAAGACAGCAGGTTATATACAAAGGAACTCCTATAAGACTAACAGCTTACTTTCCTTCAGAAACTCTGCAGGCCAGAAGGGAGTGGCAGGAGATATTCAAAGTGACACAAAATAAAGGTCTACAACCAAGTTTGCTCTACCCAGCATGGCTATCACTTAAAACTGAAGGAGAAATTAAGAGTTTCTCAGAAAAGAATAAGCTTAAGGAGTTCATTACCACCAAGCCAGCATTGCAGGAAATGTGCAAAGGGCTTTTCTACACAGAAGAAAGGGGACAACAAGCTAACCCAGGAAGGCAAGAAATACAAATAACAAAATGGCAATAAATAAGCACCTATCTATAATCATTTTAAATGTGAATGGGCTAAATGCTCCAATCAAAAGACAGAGAGTGGCTGAGTGGATAAGAAAAGAGGACCCATGCATATGCTGTCTACAAGAGACTCATTTCTGATCAAAAGACACACAGAGACTGAAAGTAAAGGGCTGGAATAAGATATTTCATGAAATTGGAAATGAGAAGAAAGCTGGACTAGCAATACTTATTTCAGACAAAATAGACGTTAAAATGAAGACTACAATAAAAGACAAAGAAGGGCACTACATAATAACAAAGGGATTGATTCAACAAGAGGACATAACCCTAGTAAACATCTATGCACCCAATATAGGAGCTCCTAAATATATAACAGATTTTGACAGACATAAAAACGGTAACACTATCATAGTAGGGGACTGTGACACCCTGCTGTCACCAATGGACAGATCCTCCAGACAGAAAATCAACACGGACATAGTGGCCTTAAATGACTTTACACCAGGTGGATTTAATTGATATTTTTAGAGCATTTCACCCCCAAACTACAAAATATACATTCTTCTCAAGTGCACATGGAACATTCTCCAAGATAGACCACATGTTAGGAGACAAAACAAGTCTCATCAAACTTAAGAAGATTGAAATCATATCGAGTGTCTTCTCTGACCACAATGCTATGAAACTAGAATTCAATTGTAAGAAGAAAACTGGAAAGGTTACAAATACATGGAGGCTAAATAACATGCTACTAGACAGTGAGAGGGTCAAAAATGAGATCAAGGAGGAAATCAAAAGATACCTTGAGACAAACGAAAATGAAAACAAAGCAACCCCAAATCTCTGGGATGCAGTGAAAGCAGTTCTAAGAGGGAAGTCCATAGCAGTGTAGGCCTACCTATAGAAGGAAGAAAAATATCAGATCAACAGACTATCTTTACAACTAAGGGTACTTGAAAAAGAACAGCAAAGCAAGCCTAAAGGAAGTATAAGGAAGGAAATAATAAAGACCAGAGCAGAAATATATGAAATAGAGACCAAACAAACAATTCAAAATATCAGTGAAACCAAGAGTTGGTTTTTTGAAAAGATAAAAAAATGTCGACAAACCATTCGCCACACTAACCAAGAAAAAGAGACAGAGGATCAAATTAATTAAATCAAAAATGGAAGAGGAGAAGTGACAACAGATACCAAGGAAATACAGAAAATTTTAAGAAAATACTATGAGCAACTATATGCTAACAAATTAGCAATCTGGAAGAAATGGATAAATTTCTAGCAGCATACAATCTACCAAGTCTGAACCAAAAAAAAACCCCAGAAACTCTCAACAGACTGATTACTGCCAAAGAAATTCAATCAGTAATCAAAAATCTTCCAAAAGACAAAAGCCCTGGACCAGATGGCTACACAAGAGAATTTTACTAAACATTCAAAAAAGAATTAGTACCAATTCTCCTCAAAATATTCCAAAAAATACAGAAGGAGGGAAGGCTCCCAAACTCTTTCTATGAAGCCACTATCACCTGATTCCTAAGTCAGACAAAGATATTATAAAAAGGAAAACTACAGGCCGATATCCCTAAAGAACACAGATACAAAAATTCTCAACAAAATACTAGCAAACCGAAATCAGTATCACATTAAAAACATAATACACCTCGATCAAGAGGGATTCATTCCTGGTATGCAACGTTGGTTCAATATCCGCAAATCAATTAATGTAATACATCACATTAACAAAATGAAAAATAAAAATCATATGATCACATAAATAGATGCAGAGAAAGCATTTGTCAAAAATCCAACAGCCATTTATGATAAAAACACTTAGCAAAGTGGGAATAGTGGGATTACATCTCAACATAATCAAGGCCATATAGGATAAGCCCACAGTAAACATCGTACTCAATGGGGAAAGGCTAAAAGCTTTCCCCTTAAGTTCAGGAACAAGATAAGCCTGCCCACTTTCACCACTTCTATTTAACATAGTTCTGGAAGTTCTAGCCACAGCAATCAGACAAGAAAATAAAATAAAAGGCATCCAAATTGGAAAAGAGGAAATAAAATTTTCAACATGTGCAGATGACATGATACTGTATAGAGAGTTTCCCAAAGACTCCACCAAAAAACTGCTAGAACTGATAAACGAATTTGGTCAGGTAGCAGGATACAAAATTAATATTCAGAAAGCAGCTGCATTTTTATACACAAATAAACTATCAGAAGAAGAAATGAGGAAATCAATCCCTTTACATTTGCTTCAAAAACAATAAAATATCTAGGAATCAATTTAACTAAAGAAGTAAAAGACCTGTACTCAGAAAATTATGAGACAGTGAAGAGAGTAATCAAAGAAGATATGAATAAAAGCAATACATACCATGTTCATGGAGGAAGAATTAATAGTTAAAATGTCAATACTACGTAAGGCAAAATATGGATTCAATGCAATTGCAATAAACCTACTTAGAACATTTTTCTCAGAAATAGAACATAGAATCCTAAAATTTATATGGAACCACAAAAGATCCCGAATAGCCACAGCAATCTTGAGAAAGAAGAACAAAGTGGGAGGCATCACACTGCCTGACATGAAAACATACTACAAGGTTACAGTAATCAAAACAGTATGGTACTGGCATGAAAACAGACACATAGACGAATGAAACAGAATAGGGAGCCCAGGAATAAACCCATCCATATACGGTCATTTAATTTCTGACAATGGAAGCAAGAATTTATATTGGAGTAAAGGTAGTTTATTTAAAAAATAGTGTTGGGAAAATTGGACTGACACGTGCAAAAAAATGAAAACGGACCACCTACTTACACCATATACGAGAACAAAATCAAAATGGATTAAAGAGTTAAATGTAAAACCTGAAACCATAAAAATCCTAGAAGAAAACATAGGGCGTAAGTTTGCAGACATTACTCTGAGTGTTATTTTTACTAATATGTCCCCTCGGGCAAGGAAAATAAAAGAAAAAATGAACATATGGGACTACATAGAACTTAAAAATGTTTTCACAGCAAAGGAAATCATCAACAAAACTAAAAGGCAGCCTACTGAATGGGAGAAGATATTTGCCAATGATATATCTGATAAGGGGTTAATATCCAAAATTTATAAAACACTCTTGAAACTCAACACCAGAAAAACAAACAAACCAATTAAAAAATGGACAGAGGATATGAAGGGGCATTTCTCTAAAAAGGACATACAGATGGCCAACAGGCATATGAAAAAATGTTCAACCTCACTAGTCATCAGAGAAATGCAAATAAAAACCACAATGAGATACCACCTACCTCCGGTCAGAATAGCTATCATCAATAAACCAACAGACAACAAGTGCTGGTGAGGTTGTGAAGAAAAGGGTACCCTGGTACACTGTTGGTGGAACTGAAGATTGATGCAGCCATTATGGCAATCAATATGGAGATATCTCAAAAAACTGGAATTGGAACTACCATATGACCCAGCAATTCTCTTGGGTATCTACCCAGAAGAATCCAAGATGCTAATTCGAAAAAATATATGCACCTCTATGTTTATTGCAGCTCTATTAACAATAGCCAAGACTTGGAAACAACCGAAATGCCCATCGGTAGATGACTGGATGAAGAAACCGTGGTATATTTATACAATAGAGTATTACTCCGCTATAAAGAAAAATGAAATCATACCATTTGCAACGATATGGATGGACCTAGAGACTATTATGTTAAGTGAAATAAATCAGTTGAAGAAAGAAAAGTACCATATGATCTCACTTATATGTGGAATCTGAAAAACTGAAAAAATGTGCAAAGGAAACAGAAACTGTCTCATACGTATAGAGGAAATACTGAGGGTTACTAGTTGGGAAGGGAGTGGGGATGAGGGACAAGGGGAAGGTATTAGACAGCATAAATAGGTAACTACAATATTGCCACAGGGATATGAAAGACAGTTCAGGGAATATAATAATGTTGTAAATATTTTGTGGGGTGTTAGACGGTCACATGTATTGTTAGTGAGACCCCTTCATGGATGGAGTAGAGGCTTTATCACTGCGCTGTATACCTGAAACTGATGTTGTATATTATTGTATGCTAACTGTAATTGAATATATAGATAGTCATGGGATGTGGGTTATACTGTGGAAGGGAGTCAAAGCAATTGTAATAGATATGTGTGATATGGGGGAGGGAGGAGTCGGGTGGCGAATTGGCGGAGGGGCGTTGTCACTTTGAGGGGTAAAAAGTATAACTATTGCACAGTGTTGTACACCTTAAGCTAATTTAAAAATGTTTATTTCACAATAAAAGAATAAAAGAATTTTTAAAAAGTATGTTCTGCTGCTTTGAGATGAAATGCTCTAAAAATTATCAACTAAATATAATACATCTTTTCTAGGGTGTCCTTTAGGGTTGTTGTTTCAGTTTTGATTTTCTGTCTGAGAGATCTGTCCATTGGTGTCAATGGGGTGTTAAAGTCCCCTACTAGGAGTGTGTTACCCTTAATCTCTGCCTTTAAGTTGGTCAATTTAAAAATATATATATTTAGGTTTTTCTGTTAGGTGCATAAATGTTTACTAGGGTTATGTCCACTTGTTAAATTTATCCCTTTATTATTATGTATTGTCTTTCTTTGTCTCTTACTATAGGTCTTCATTTTAAAGTCTATTTATCTGATATAAGTATTGTTACTCCAGCTTTTTGAATTTCCATTTTAATGAAATACCATTTTCTATCCTTTTACTTTCAGTTTATGTGTGTCCTTTGATCTGAGGTGGGCCTCTTTTAGACAGCATATGCATGTGCCTTGCTTTTTAATCTATTCAGCTACCCTATGTCTTTTGATTGCATCATTTATTCATTTTACATTTTTTTTGAAGGTGGAAACATATTTTAATTAATTAGTGCAATTTCCTTGTTTATACATCCTCTGTCCATGAGCAAAATAACGAAAAATACTTAGCTGAGCATTATACATACCTGACATTTTTCTAAAGACTTTATATCCAGTCCTCACAAAAGCTCTATAGGGTAGGCTCTATTATTATTGTACCGTATCACCATTTTACACAGGAGGAAACCAGGGTTCAAAGAGGTGACTAATTACCCAAAGACACGCCCCTGGTTAGTGGTGTGTCTGGGACGACTAATGCTAAAAGTTGGTTATTTGCCAGACTTCCTAATCATTGGTGCTTTATGTATTTGAAGTGGTGTTTTGCATATTTAACAGTACATTACAAAACAGTCTAAAACAATAATTTATTACCTTCTTTCACTTACTAGTTTATTTGAAGACTGGCTACAACAGATGTGCTCTCAGCCTTTTTCTTTCTTTTTTTTTTAATGTCTCTTACGCTAGACTGAGTAAATTAATGAGAATCCAGGACACAGGATACCATGGGGTGAGAATGACGATGGTGGTACAGCATGTCATAGTTTGAATGAGGAGTCAGATTGGAGGCAGGCAGAGGAGTCCAGGTTAATGGTAAAGAGGAAGTGTCCAGCATAAGAATCAGGAATACCATTAAGAATTGTGCTGTGCCCTTCAAAGCCTGACTCCCTTCTTCAGTTGTATAGACTTCAGCATAGTATGAGCACAAGTTTGGAGGTCAGAAAAAGGAGGAGAGCAGGACATTGCACTATTGAGAAGGGCATGGCCTCCTCAGACTCCCATTGAACTGCATTTCCAAGATGCAGATGCAAAAGCCATAACTGTATTTCTCCTCCCCAAAACTAAACTGGTAAATTGTTATGTTCAACAAGCAAAGATAAAAAATATGAAGAAAATGGCACTAACTATGTACCTATCAATAATCACTGTAAATGTAGGGAATTTTTTTTTTTTTGAGATCAGTCCCTCTTATGTGGGACCTGATCAGTCCCTCTTATGTGGGACCTGAACCGGGGCCGCTGGCTTCCCAAGCCAGTGCTTAACCACCGCGCCACTCGGCCGGCCCTAAATGTAGGGAAGTTCTTAGTCATTACAGCTGCAAGTGGATTCTTGATCCCTTGTGCTCTCTCTTCTTCTGGTACTCCTATGATTCATTGTTGTTATGCTTGATGTTGCCCCCAAAATACTATCTTCATTTCTTTTGTAATTTTTTGTTCCAATTGGGTTTTTTCTGCTACATTATCCTCTAAATCACTGTTAGATCCTGTGCTTCACCTAACCTGCTGTTCATTCTTTCTAGTGATTTCTTCATTTCAGTTATTATATTCTTTATTTCTGAGTCATTCTTTTAATGGTTTCTATGTCCTTCTTCATGCTTACTATCTCTTTGTTGAAGTTTTTCCTATGTTCCTTAAATGCTCTTATAACCAGTGTTTTAAACTCTGTCTCTGGTAGGTTGGTTGTCTTTGTGTCATTTAGTTATATTTCTGGAGGTTTCTCCTGTTCTTTTGCTTGGGACATGTTTTTTTGTTTTCTCATTCTGGCTGATTCTCTGTGTTTGCATCTATGTATTTGGTAGGTTCCTATGTCACTCAGTCTTTGCTGGGTGGACTTATGCTGTAGGTGTTCTATGTGGTCCGGTGGCACACTCTCCTGATCATCTTTGTGTGTGCTCTAAGAGGGCCTCTTGTGTGTATTCTCTTGTTGTAGTTGAGCCTTGATTGCTTTTGATGCTATAGTTGGTGGGATTGACTCCCAGGCTGACAGAATCTTGTATGCCCACAGTGTACGAGCTACTGGGTTGTTGGGTGACACTTCAGGGAGGAATTTGTTTCTATGGGCTCTTGTGCCTGTTGAGATCACCCTTTGGGCATGCCTCTAGTCTGGTCAAGTAGTGCTCTGGGTGGTCTGAGTCCAGCCACTGGGAGTGTTGTTATTGATGTCTCTTGGGAGGGATTCCATGCAGGCCTGTGATCGCATGGGGCAACCTGGTATGATTTACAAACCTATATGTGGTTGGTTGCTGACTCTGGTAGACCTGGAGGCATGTCTGCATGGCTTCACTGTAAACTAATATTACCTACCACAACTATTGTTCCTGGGGCATCTTAGCAACAAGTCTAGGCCCCCTAGTCCTATTACCACCTGCCAGCACACCATAGGAGCCATTTCAGCAGCTCAATCATTGATAGAGACTCCTTAGGTTTGCAGACTAGGCTTGCTGAGCCAGTCCTGAGAATGCCTCTCCCATTGCAACTCTAGCTGGCCAGGGAAGGATACCATGGAATCACAAGTCATGGCTGTTAGATTTACAAGGTTAATGCCGATTTAGTCCTTGGACAGTGCCTAGCCTTTAATCACTTTGCAAACACCCTGAGAACACTACAGCCAGCCACCACTCGCCTCAGGCTGGCAGGCCTCCAAGAGCCACCAAAGAGAGGTTGCAGTGTAATTTGTGGCTCACTGCTCACCTTCAAATTTACTTTGGCCACCGTGGGCCATTCATTGCTATAAAGGCTTCTTCAGCTAGTGGGGCAGTGGATCCAGTGCAGAGAAGCCAGGTGTGCTCCTGGTAATGAAGTACTAGCAATGTGGTATGGGGACCCAGGGCATCATGAAGGTGGTGTGTACACGTGGAATTTACCAGACCAGTGTGGTATCAGATTTTCCCTTTGGGAAGGGTTCAGCATAGAAAAGATGGTGCCCTCTTGTAGGCAACATATGTGTCAAGCTCCATGCAGAGAAAATGGATCCTGTCCTTTCAGCCCTTGCCTCAGAGCCACACAACTCAGTCTTTCATGACATGTCTCTGGTTCCTCTCAAGTTTCCATCCCTCCACTAGAGACCAGGTGAGTATTTGCAAGTGAGTCTGTGTGGGCCCTGTAAGATGACATCTGTTTTTCCAGCTGCTTTCCATCTCACTGGGATGGACAGAGTCCTTGCTGATTTTTACTGCCAAACATTGTGGGAACTCTTCTTCCAAGGTCAGGACCCTTGGGCTTGGGAGCCCACTGTGGGGCTGGGACCGCTTCATCTTTCAGGGGGTCCTTCACCACAGAGTTGTCCCTTCTGGTGTTGAACCACTATCTGTGGGTTTGGAGTCAGCTCATTTCACATCTCTGTCTCTCCAGTCAGTCTCATTGTGGCCTCTTCTTTATATCCCTTGTTATAGGGGTTCTGTTCAGCTAGTCTTCAGATAATTCTTGAGGTTGATTATTCTGATTATTTGTAATTTTTGTGTGATCCTGGGAAGCAGCATGCATAGTGTTTACCTAATCATCTATTTTGGACCTCTTCTTTCAGCATTGACTTCATAAAGTGTGGCAATTCTTGTTGTCAAATATACACAGGGGAAAAGGCAACTCTCTTTAAAAAATAAAAAAGAACCAGAACTGAAAGGCAAGTGGCTTATTTGAACTGCAGCATGAAAAATTGGCTTTTCTTGCCTGGCCCACTCAATAGTGTCAAGAACTCCAGGGTGGAGTTCATGGAGGCTGAGTAGAAACACAATTCTTCATATGTAGAGGAAGTTAATAATGAACATTCATCCTTTTGGGATGAATTGTATATACTCCCAATGGCACAGTTCCTACAGAATATGAGGATGAGCTTATTCTGTTGGGATGTCAAGGCCATATTTTTAGAATCATGGATGTTTTGGGACTTTTAATCTTCTCTCTATATTTTATTATTTGGTGCTTATCCCATATATTCATGCAACTTCAGTGAATTATATCCCATTTGGGCCAACAGGAACTAAAAATAGATTGGTTTCATGCCTGGGAGAGAGCTTTGAAGAGCTTTCAGAGAGTGGCTCTCCAGGATCCCAGATGTTAATGGTACCATTCAGTGGAAAGAAAGGCAGTGTGGAGGTTCTTCAAAAAAATATGAATAGAATTACCATATGACCCAGCAATCCCACTCCTGGTATTTACCCCAAATATATGAAAACATTTATCTGTAAAGATAT
The DNA here is from genome assembly GCA_033961575.1 of Aselliscus stoliczkanus. NCBI lineage: Eukaryota > Metazoa > Chordata > Mammalia > Chiroptera > Hipposideridae > Aselliscus > Aselliscus stoliczkanus. The sequence goes on from CM066737.1 coordinate 77,943,428, forward strand.
ATGTGTTCTGAAGTTCATTGCAGCTTTATTTACAGATGGCCAAGACAAGAAAACAGTGACAGTGTCCTTCAATAAATGAGAGGATAAAGAAGATGAGGTATATAAACAAAATAGAATATTATTCTGCCATAAGAAAAGATGAGATAGAGCCCTTTGTGACAGCATGGATGGGTCCATAAGATTATTATGTTAAGTGAAATAAGTCACACGGAAAAAAGTCAAGAACTGATTACATCATAGAAATGGTGACATGAGGTGATCCTTTTGAAATATAGCCTGGAATTTACAACAAATTGAATAGTTTTAATTTCACAAAGGACTCTGTGTACAGCAGACAGACAAGACTAAGAGATGTGCAATTGAAATCATCTAAAGTTGGACAAATTGGATGGGTGTGGGAGAAGGGAAAATGGTATTGCGGAGACATAGGCCACACATGCCATAGAATGCAGACCAGAACTCTGAGCTCCCTGCATTCCAGAGCTACAGTAGTAATGTGAGGGAAGAATTTGGACTGCTAGCACTTCCCTAATGGCCCACAGTCCCACTTGAAGGATCAGCATATAACACAGCAGAACCCAAAGCACATAGCAAAAACCTTGGAGCAAAGACTGAGGGAAAAAGGATGAAAATGTAGTTTAAGTCCTCACTGCCAAGGAGACGACAGAAGACATAGGCACAGAGCCTAGCCAACCTCACCCCACCTTCCCACAGCTCAACTCAACCCACCCTCCTAGTGCTAGAAGTGGAACTGTAGAAGTGCACATCAAAAGAACAGAATATTGGCAGTTCTGAGAACTGTGGCCCTGTAGTCATGGACTCTTGGCCCAACTAGTTACTGTGAAAGGGAGGGAGCTTTGGTTACAGGATTGGTTTTGCTGGTGGTCACCACCATTGCTCAGAATCACCTCTCACAACCTACCCAGTCCCTACCCCCACCTATCTAGGAGGATCCCTGAAGGGGTAAACAGAGCCCTATATTGAAACACACAGGCCCTGAATCTGGTGCAGGAAGAGCTTCAGAATTTCAGAAGCTCTCCACAAACCCCAACTGAGGTGCGGCCTTGAGACACAGGTGACTTGTCACAGAAAAGAAGTCCATTTTCCAGGGAATTCCCCCATTGTATGAGAAGCCAGAACAGTGTAGAAAAAATATTAGACACTACAGTGTGAAAGAGAATAAAAGGCTGCAATTGGAGAGAAAATAAAGCATTCTACGAACACCTCCTGGAAAGCAAAAGAATGACCTCTTTCTACCACTCTGTTGCAAACCCACTCCTGTAGATGCCTCAGAAGGGAAATAATAATTCGTTAATTGCCATGAACAATCAAGGTAACAAAGCAGCACAGAAAAAAAATGAAAAGTCTCCAGAAAATGAACTTAAAGACATGGAAATATGTGATTTAAATGACAGTGAATTCAAGATTGCAGTTCTGAAAAAAACTCAGATGCAAGAAAACAGATAGGAAGTTTAATGAACTCAGAAACACAATCAAAGAACAAAATGAACATTTTACCAAAGAGATTGACATTCTAAAATAGAACCAAATAGAAATTCTGGAGATTAAGAACTCAATAAAAGAAATGAAGAATGAAATAGCCAGCTTAGGTAATAATACTGACCAGATGAAGGAAAGAATCAGAGACATTGAAGATAGAAATGTGAAAATGACACAGATCGAAGACAGAGGCTTGATAGTTGAAAGAAAAGAGAGTGCTCTAGAAGAACTTTCTGACTCCAACAAGAATAATGGGCATACCAGAATGAAAAGAAAGAGCGATGGTAACAGAGAGTATATTCTAACAAATAGTCCATGAGAACTTCCCAAACTTGTGGAAAGAACTTGATCCACAAGTCCAAGAAGCAAACAGAACACCTAATTACCTCAATCCCAACAGGCCTTCTCCAAGGCACATTGTAGTGAAGTTCTCAAATATTAATGGCAAAGAAAGAATTCTCAAGGCAAAAAGAAGACAGTAACCTACAAAGGAAAGACCATCAGATTTTTCAGCAGGAATTCTACAAGCCAGAAGGGAGTGGAATCAAATATTCATAGTATGGCAGGAGAGAATTTATGAGCCAAGAATAATATATCCAGCAAAGATATCCTTTAGATATGAAGAAGGAATCAAGACCTTTCCAGACATACTGAAGCTGAGGGAATTTTCTAACACATGACCTGAATTATAAGAAATACTGAAGGAGGCTATTTGACCTGAGGGGAAAAAAGAAGAATATGAAATCATGATTAGTTTTATGTACAGATAGACAGAAGCAGGAAATAGCAAACCCTATACCAAATAAGACACTATACACTTAAACATATCATACAGAGTAATGAAAAAAAAACATTAAAAAAGAGGTAAAAGACAACTTGCTACTTCAGTGCAGACATCGTGTCACAGCATAAATAGGGATAACTTGTAATAAAAAAATATAAAAGGGGAGAGAGTAAGAGTCTGAACGACCACATGGGAATGGAGAAAGAAAGCATGCTGAAGAAAGTGGAATACTCTAAATATGGAACTTTCTTTTACATAAACTTAATGGTAACCACACAAAAAATTAACTGAAATGTATAATGCAAAAAAGAAGAAACGAAGGGAAAAATCATATAATACCACCACACTGAAATAATACACAGCAACAAAGAGGCAAAGAAACAATGGAGACACAGTCCCACCAGAAAACCAAAGATAGGCAGCTCACGCACTCCCGGGTCTCAGCGAGCAGCCTGTTGGAGTCCAAAGGCACCCACCCAGCGTTTCCCTGGTGGGGCAGTGTAGGCCGTGCAGAGGGTGGGGATCCGGGGCCGCATGCGCATGTGCGCATACGCGCACTTCTGCACCGGTTCCACCGGATCACTGAGGTCCTGGACTTGGTCCTCAGTGGGGGGGCCCGGCCCTAACCGGATGGCGCCCTCCTTGCACCACTCGCGTGCGGGCTCTGCGCCACCGGGGGAACAATAGTCCGAGGGCCTCTGGCCTTTGCACCAATGGTGCTCAGTTCAGTCAGTCCCCATGGGCTCCTGGACCCGGCTCTCACAGCTACTCCTTCCACCAGCAACCTGGCTATTTTTATGATTCCCACAAACCCACCACCAACATTCAGGAAGCCAGAACTTTGGTCTGATGATTTCAGCGATTTTGTCAAAAAGTGCCTAGTGAAGAATCTTGAGCAGAGAGCTACTGCCACACAACTTTTACAGCATCCTTTTATCAAGAATGCAAAACCTGTATCTATTTTAAGAGATCTGATCACAGAAGCTATGGAGATCAAAGCAAAAAGACATGAAGAACAGCAGTGAGAACTGGAAGAGGAGGAAGATAATTCAGTTCGTAATTGCCCTCAAAAACTTGATTTGTTTCTTCTGAGTCATTTTTCTAACATTTTGGGTTTTTTCTTTAAATATATCAATAGCACTTACTGTTTTATTATACAAATGCGTTATGTTTGTTCTTTAAATCTCAAAATAAATTTTCTTTGCAAAAAAAAAGACCAAAGATAGAAAGATAGGAAATCCTCATACATCAATAATCACTTTAAATGTAAATAGACTGAACTCACCAATAAAAAGGCACAGTGTAGCAGATCGGATCAAAAAAACTGAACCCAACCATATGCTACCTCCAAAAGACACACCTCAGCTACAAGGACAAACATGGACTCAAAGTGATAGGGTAGAAATTGACACTCCAAGCATATGCTAATCAGAGAAAAACAGGTGTAGCTATACTGATATCAGATGAAACAGACTTCAGGATAAAAAAGGTAACAAGAGACAAAAATGGACATTTCATAAAGATAAAGGGGACTATACAACAAGAAGACATAACAGTAAACAATATGTATGCCCCCAATCAGGGAGCAATGAAATACAGAAAGCAACTAGTAACAGAACTAAAGGGAGAAATTGACCAAAACACAATTATAGTAGAGGACCTAAATGCATTATCCAAACAGAAAATAAGTAAATATCAGTACTAAATGACACATTAGGTGAAATGGATATAATTGACATTTGTAGAGCACTTCATCCTAGAATATCAGACTATATACATTCTTTTCTAGTGTCAGGGAACATTTTCAATGATAGAGCGTATATTGAGACATAAACCTAGCCTCAGCAAATTTAAGAAGATCAAAATCATACCAAGCATGTTCTCCCATCATGACGCTATGAAATTGGATATCAACTGCAAAAAGAAAAGAAAATCTACAAACATGTGGAGATTAAACAACATATTTTAAAAAAAACGACTGGGTCAAAAAAATAAATAAGAGGAGAGATCAAAAGATACATAGAAACAAATGAGAATGAAAATACATCCTACAAAAATATTTGTGATGCAGCAAAAACAGTTTTAAGAGGGTAATTAATATTATTACAAGCCTATCTCTAGAAACAAGAAAAATCCCAGATAAATAACCTCACGTTACACCTTATAGCACAAGACAAAAAGAACAAATGAAACCCAAAGTCAACAGAAGGAGGGAAATAATAAAAATCAGGGCAGAACTAAATGGAACAAAGAACAAAAAGACAATAGAAAATATTAATGCTACAAAGAGCTGGTTCTTTGAAAAGATTAATAAAATTAACAAAGCCATGGCTAGACTCACTAAGATAAAAAAGAAAAGGTACAAATAAACCAAATCAGAAATGAAAGAGGGGAAGTTACCAAGGATGCCACGGAAATCAAAGGATTTTCCAAGAATACTATGAAGGGCTATATGCCACCAAATTCAATAACCTAGTTGAAATGGACATGTTCTTAAAAACATATACCCTTTCTAGGCTGAATCACGAAGAATTAGAAAATCGAAAGAGACTGACCAACAGTAAGGAAATTGAATCAGTCATCGAAAACCTTCCCAAAAGCAAAATCCAGGACCACATGTCTTCACTAGTGAATCCTACCCAACATTCAAAGAGGATCTAATTACTGTCCTACTCAAATTCTTCCAAAAATTTGAAGAAGAGACAATACCAAAACCTGGGAAGGATAATACAAAAAAGGAAAATTACAAACCAATACCTCTGATGAATATATATGCAAAATTCCTTAACAAAATTCTAGCAAATTGAATGCAACAATGCATTGAAAAGATTATATCATGGATGGAGTAGAGGCTTGATCACTGCACTGTATACCTGAAGCTGATGTTGTATAATATTGTATGCCAACTGTAATTGAATATATAGATAGCACTGGATGTGGAGTATACTGTGGAAGGGAGTCAAGGGAACTGTAATAGACATGTATGATATGGGGGGAGTGGGGTGGTGAATTGGGGAAGGGGGGTTGTCACTTTGAGTGGTAAAAATTATAACTATCGCATTGTGTTGTACACTTAAAACGAATTTTTTAAAAAAATGTTTATTTCACAATAAAAGAATTTTTTAAAAAAGATTATACATAACGACCAAGTGGAGTTCATCCCAGGGCCACAAGTATGGTTCAACATATGCAAACTGATCAATGTGATACATGCTAAAACAAAAAAAAGGACAAAAATCATATGATTATATCAGTAGATGCAAAAAAAGCATTTGACAAAATACAACACCCATTTGTGATTAAAACACAATAAAATGGGAATAGAAGGAAAATATATTAACATAATAAAGGCCATATATGGCACACCCTCAGCTAATATATAGTTAAGAGTGAAAAACTGAAGCCCTTCACATTGAGGAACATGACAGGGCAGTACCCTATCACCTGTGCTTTTCAACATAGAATTGGAATTCCTAGCCAGAGCAATCAGGCAAGAGAAAGTAATAAAAGAAATCCAACTAGGGAATGAAGAAATTAAATTGTGACTTTTTGCAGATGACATGATGCTAATAGAAAACACTTTAAAGACTCCACCACAAAGCTTTTAGAAACAATAAACAAATACAGTAAAGTTGCCAGCTACAAAATCAATGCACAAAAGCCTATATGCTAACAATGAAACCTCAGAAAAAGAAACAAAAGAACAATCCCTTTTGTAATGGCAACAGAAATAATAAAATACCTAGGAATAAACTTAACCAAGGATGTGAAAAATATATACAATGAAAAATATAAGACATTTTTAACAGCTATTGAAAAAGACACAAAGAAATAGAAAGACATTCTGTGTTCATGGATCGGAAGAATCAACATAGTGAAAATGGCCATATTACCCAAAGCAATAAACAGATATAATGCAATCCCCATCAAAATCCCAATGGCGGGCCGGCCAAGTAGCTCAGTTGGTTAAGAGTTGGTTTAGAGCGCAAGTTCTGATAAACAGGGTCGCCAGTTCGATTCCCACATGGGCCAGTGAACACTGAACCTGAGCTGAGCTGTCAGTGAGCTGCCAACAGGTGGCAGGATGGCTCAGCTGGTGTAACAACAAGATTGCCTGTTCAATGGTGGGCTGTGCCCACCCGCAACTAAGCCTGAACTTGGCACCTTGAGCTGACTGAGGCTTGGATGTCTCAGTAGACAGGTTTTGCGCTCTTAACAACAAGGCTGCTGGGTTCAATTCCCGCATGGGATAGTGGCTACGTCTACCAGCAACTAGGATTGAACACAGCACCTTGAGCTTAGAGGCCACGAGCTGACAACAGGGAGCCAGATGGAGACTGGTGCCCTCCACAATGAAGATTGAAGAACAACTTGGCCAGTCCCCTTCACCAATTCCCCAACACTGTTCCCCTCCCCCAATTCCTCAAGAAAATCTTAAAAAACAAACAAAAAAACAATAGCACTTTTTAAATAAAAAGTACAAAAATGCCATCAGATTTGTATGGAACCATAAAAGACCCCGAATAGCCAAAGCAATCCTATGGAAAAACAATGCTGGAGGTATCACACTCCCTGACTTCAGCTTCTACACTAGGGCAACAATAATCAAAACAGAATGGTATTGGAAGAAAAACAGACACACAGACAAACAGAATAGAATGGAGAACCCAGAAATGAGCCCATGTAAATATGGACAGATAATTTTTGACAAAGAAGCCAAAAGCATACAATAGAGAAAAGACAGCCTCTTCAATAAATGATTCTGGAAGAATTGGAAAGCCACATGCAAAAGAAAGAAATTGGACTGCTATCTGTCACCATGTATCAAAATTAACTCAAATTGGATCAAAGACCTAAACATAAGAACTGAAACAACAAAGTGCATAAAAGAAAACATAAGTACTCAAATATGGACTTTGGGGGCTGGCCGAGTTGCGCGGTGGTTAAGCGCTGGCTTAGGAAGCCAAGCGGCCCCAGTTCGGTCCCACATACGAGGGCCAGTGACACTGCCCTCAAAAAAAAAAAAAAAAAAGAACAACAACAAATACGGACATTGGGTTCAAAGAGCACTTTATGAATTTGACCTCAAAGGCAAGGGAAGTAAAAGATAAAATAAATGAATGGGGCTATATCAAACTAAGAAGCTTCTGCATAGCAAAAGAAACCATCAATAAAATAAAAAGACATTCAACTAAATGGGAAAAGTCTTTTTCAAACATAGCCTCCAATAGGGGCTAATATCCAAAATATATAATGACCTCATACAACTCAACAACAAAAAGAAAAACAATCCATTTAAAAAATGGGCTGAGGACCGAATAGACATTTCTCCAAAGAGGACATACAAGTGGCCAACAGACAAGTGAAAAGATGCTCAACATCATTAATTATCATAGAAATGCAAATAAAAATCACAATCAGATGCCACCCCACTTTGGTCAGAGTGGCTATTATCAACAAGACAAATAATAGCAAGTGTTGGAGAGACTTAGTGAAAAAGTAACCCAGATGTAGTGTTGGTGGGAATGCAGATGGGTGCAGCCACTAGGGAAGGCAGTGTGGAAATTCCTCAAAAATTAAAAATAGAATTACAATATGACCCAGCAATGCCTCTCTTGGGTATCTACCCCAAAATTTTCAAAATATTTAACCATAAAGATATATATTATTCCAGTGTTCATTGCGTCTTATTTATGGTGGCCAAGACAGAAACAACCCAAGTGTCCTTGGATAAATGAAAGGATAAAGAAGTTGTGGTATATATACACAATGGAATACTTTTCTGCCATAAGAAAAGATGAAATAGTACCACTATAAAGTTTAATTAAAAAACTAGTAAACATGCCTTTGTAAGGAAGATAAGTTGGTCAGGATAATCTATATGAAGGAAATATTATAGAGAAAGGCCATGAGGAAGGAAAGGGCTACTTGTGTTCAGAGGGTTGGTCAAAGAGTAGGCTGTGTACAGAAATGTGGCAATGAGGGTATGAAAATAGATTGACTAGGTTGTAAAATAAAACCTGAGGATATTGTTATTTCCTGTGAAAATGAATTAATTTTTCCATCCATAAGAGACAGATTGTAACAATTCTTATATCAAAGTCCCACTTCTTATCCAAGTAGAATGTGCTCCCTTTTTGGATGCTTTTATAATTCAATATTTTGGATGCAAACCCATGATTACACACATGTATGTGTTGCACCAGTGCACAGTACAGCCAAAACTAAGCCCCCCTTAGTCACCTATTAGTTACATAACATTACTGGGAGATTGAAACAAAGTTACACTTCTCTCAAAATAAGGACATTTGAAGTTATTTAGTCAACAGTGTTCTTGAAAGTGCCTTGAAGAGTCATTGGGTTTTATTGAAAGAATAAATGTGGCAGTGACAGCACTGAGTTTTGATTTTCAAAAATTGTTCATAAATTGGCAAGACTAAATTTTCTGCGTTGTCTTTTCTCCAGGATATCTATTCTTAGATACACACACACACACACACACACACACACACACACACACACACACACACATAAACCTTGCTGCCAACACAGCCAGTAATTGCTGGTTTGAATCTGAAGTCTAAAGACATTATTATCTTTTAAAATAGAGAACAATTGAAGTAGCCACAATTAGAGGCCTACTGATGAAAAATCACAGTGGCACAATGACACTGATCCAGCTATTTCCACCTGACACTCAATTCTTAAGGTAAAAAAATAAAATAAAATAAAATGGTAGAACCAAGCATATATGTCAGCTTCTGAAACATAGGTTTGAACAATTAGGCACTAAATATCTAGCGATAAACTTTCTTCCCACTCTCCACATCAAATTGACAATTGGAACCATCCTTTATATTCACATAATGTTAACTATTCTGTTTTTGATATTTTTTCATTGGTCAGTTCCCTTACCCCTGTAAAAGAAAGGAACAGAGGAGAGAGAGAGAGAGAGAGAGAGAGAGAGAGAGAGAGAGAGAGAGAGAGAGAGGAAGGGAAGGGAAAGGAAGGGAAGGGAAGGGAAGGGAAGGGAAGAGAAGAGAAGAGAAGAGAAGGAAGGAAGGAAGGAAGGAAGGAAGGAAGGAAGGAAGGAAGGAAGGAAGGAAGGGCGAAAGGAGTCCCTTGAGGGAAGCAACTGTTTTGTTTGTTTTTTGTTTTAATTTCTGAGACTCTGGCACTTATCAAAGTACCTGGTACATTAGTACATAGTGGAACATCTTGTTGGCCGATTAAATAAATGTAACTGTTGTGTAGAATAAGTTCCTCATAGTAATGACACAGGACACAAAATTTATAAATGCAAATAGCTTCCAGAAACATCTAAAATAATAAAAGGTAGGTAAGTGAGTAGATATCAAAAAAGACAAATGCAATCACTAAGAAAATGTATAGAAAATTATACAAAGTATGACAATTAAGTTAGTGAACTTGTTGCAATGATGTTGCTAACTTTTTTTTTTTTGAGGGCAGTGTCACTGGTCCTCATGTGTGAGACCCGAACCGGGGCCGCTGGCTTCCCAAGCCAGCGCTTAACCACCACGCCACTTGGCAGGCCCGCTAACCTTTTTTTGATATTAGAGGGATTATTCATTATGAATTTGTACCAACTGGACAAACAGTTAACCAATTTATGAGTTGGAAATGCTGAAATGGCTGCATGAAAAAAGTTAGATGACCTGAACTTTTTGCCAACAATTCTCAGCTCTTGCATCACGACAATGCACCAGCTCACATAGTACTGTCTGTGAGGGAGTTTTTAGCCAGTAAACAAATAAGTGTATTGAAACACCCTCCTTACTCACCTGATCTGGCCTCCAATCACTTCTTTCTTTACCAAAAGATAAAGGAAATATTGAAAGGAAGATATTATGATGACATTCAGAACATCGAGGGTAATATGATGACAGCTCTGATGACCATTCCAGAAAAAGAGTTTCAATATTGCTTTGAAGGGTGGACTAGGTGCTGGCATCAGTGCATAGATTCCCAAGAGGAGTACTTCAAAGGTGACCAGAGTGGTATTCAGCAATGAGGTATGTAACACTTTTTCTAGGATGAGTTCATGAACTTAATTGGCAGACCTTGTAGTTATTATATAAGTATTCAGAGTGAGGGGTCGCAGGAATTGTGCCTGATAGACAAAATAGCAGGAAAAAAATTCATCACATAGGTAGAGACATTTTTAAGTGCATTTATAGTCAGATTTATAGGCAAGCGAACTGCAGAAAGGTGGATGAGAATGGAAGAATGAGGTTAGACCATAAATAAGACTTTTTCTATATAGTGGCATGAGCTGCCAGATATCCAAGAGTTTTTAGGTCTGTTGGGAAGAATGTCAGCTCAGAAGTCATGAACCATACATACATTTGTTTTTTAGTATCTTCATGGTAGGAGGTGGAATGGTAATGTGGCTACATGTCAGGACTTTAGAGTAACATAAACTGAGAAATATATTCTTGATCTGCCAGGAATTTATTGTTAGATCTTTGACATGTTTTCTCATTTATATGTGTCATTTTTCTTCCCCTTAAAACATGGATTACAATAATACTTACAGGCTCCTGTTCTGGGTAATGTGGAGTAAATATATTCTTCCCAGTCTCTCCTACTGAAAGTAGCTATAAAAACTGGAAAGAGTGTATGCAGTAGTTATTTGAGGACATTGACAAATAAACAGTAGCAACCAGATTAGGGAATAAGAAAATAATTTGAAGTACTGCCAAACTTGTTATGATTGGGTTGTTGGAAAAGTCATGACGTAGTTTTCCATGTTTTTCATTGCAAAAAGGTGTCATGAATTTTTTGACAACCCAATAGTTTCCTTTTCTTTTTCTTTCAGTATTCTTACCCAAGACACAATGCAGCTCAAAACATGGAAGTGGAAGTTGGCTTCAACAGAGAGAATTTCAGAAGAAGCACTAATTCTGGATCAAAGAATGGAAAGGGTATCTCCCAATGCTCAGTAAAAGGGGAAAGGAATCACTTTTTTTTCTTTCTTTTCTTAGTACCCTTTATTCCCTCCTCCTAAGACACCCTGTGGTGGTCAGTATAGCAACCAAAGGGCCCAACAGAAACCTAACAGTCTCAGAGAAGTGGATATTATTTTCCTATCAGAGTGGCTATGCACTCAAAAGTGTTGGGCAAAGCCCAATTGCCATTTTTCTCTGTCTTCTTATTGCTTGGCCTTGAATGTCAGTATAGACACTGGAAGCATAGAAGATAAATAAAACCCCAGATTTCTGATTGGAAAATCAAAATTAGGAGAACCTCAGAAACAATGTACTGGCCATATTTCAGAGAGAATGGGGTTCTGGAAAGCAACCATGTAAAGTTATATATAAACTTCTAGGCTCAACCTAGAGCTGCACATGCTTTCATTTGATCTTATTTAGCATAACAAAGGCTCTGAGAACATAGTAACAGTTTTGTGATAGATCACTCCCCAGTACTCCAGATTGGTCACTGAGTGGCACTATATGAAGTTCTAAATAACATTGCAAATTATTTGAAAATAGAATTTATGTTGAAACTACCACCCACAGAAGTTGAGGCTTATATCCAAAGATCTATTGCATGTTAAAACAAAGTTTAAATAAAATACAATGTCTAATAACATAACATTGACAGTTTTTAGATTACTATCCAAAATTATTCTACATATTAAGAACAAGAAAAATTTCAGTTTACATAGAAAAAGGCAATCTGCACACACCAACACTGTAAAGACATAAATGTCAGAAATGACTGAAAAAGACCTTAAAGCAGCTATCACTAAAAACAAAATTCTTCAGGAAATAATGAAAAGTGCTCTTGAAAAATAAAAATAAAATCTTAACTCAAGATTACAAAATATAAAACAGAACTAAATTTAAATTTTGGAAATAAAAAACTACAATATCCAAAATTAATAAATCACTGAAGGATACCAGAGTAAATAGTGGAGTGAGAAACTCAGAAAATCTGCTTCTCAAAAAATGAATGAAAAAACTGGCAAAAATTTTGAGAATCCACTACTTTAAAAACCTAGGTATTAACCAAAGAGTTGCAGAAACAGAGGGAGAACTTATTCAAGAAAATTGATAAGTTTCAGAAGATCAGAGAGCTTTTTGACATTTTAAATTATACCAGCCCAGTGCCCCACTTCCTAGAGTAATAAAAGCCTTCAATATAGCCATTTCCGGAAGGTTGCAGAACAGAATACTTTATCTTTCATAAAGTACTGCCACTATTGTTTTGAACTATCTGGAAGCTCCCTATAAGACTGACTTGAAAAGCTTGTCTTTATTTCACCAAAATCAAACTCACTAGTGCTAAAGATGCTATTCAGGATGGGGTGGATTTAAAAAGTAAAAATTTTGGCAAATTTTTTCATTAATATTGCCTGAGGTGATAGAAAATAGTTGGGGCAACAATAGAATAACCAAAATGCTTAGGAAGAAAGGCTGAGGAATGAAATGTCAATTAGGGCTTTGAAAAGCTCCAACATATTGTTGGGAATGTAGAATGCGTCCGACATACCCGGGGATTGAACATGCTTAGAAAATACCTGAGAATGCTCAAAGATCTTAACTCTGACTGACTTTAGCTCTAAAAATCTGGCAGAGGTCAAAGCAAAATTGTAAACTTTCTGGCTGAGTATTCAAGATGTGCCCTAACATACAAATAGAGCCATTAGTATTGACTATACTCCCTGTACTTTACATCGCATGAATATATATATATATATATATATATATATATATATATATATATATATATATTTGGCATTCAGTATTATTCTACTTCAGCTTCAAGTGTGCAGTGCAGCGGTTAGGCATCAACACAATCTATGAAATGATCTCCCAGTACCAGTCTGGCACCCTACAAGGTCTTAACAACATTATTGATTATATTCCCCATAGTGTATTTTACATCCCCATTACTATTTTTGACGACCAATTTGTAGTTTCTAATCTCTCCCCAATCATTAGCTGACCAATTACTGAATGGAATAGATACTTCAGTGAACACAAATGACAAATAAAGCAGACTTTAGAGAATAAGGTCAGTATAATTGCTAACCAAGCAATATTACAACCAGCTGGAAAACAACAAACTCTTGAGGAAGGAGAGAATATGATTTCCAGAGGTGCCATATTATGATAATAACTGTGTCCAGTTAACAACAAAAAATGTTGAGGTATGCAAGGAACCAAGAAATTATTACCTATTCACAGGGTAAAAAATCAATAAAAACAGTACCTGAGAAAGCCTAGAAATTTGATTTTCTAGATAAAGACTTTATATCAGCTCTTGAAATTGGCTATTCGTATATTGTAAAATTATGAGCTAAAAGTTATTTGTAAATAGTTTTTAAAATGTTTGAGAGTGGCTTAATTGGTTAAGAGTTGGCTTAGAGTGCATGCTCTGAGCAATAGGGCCCTGGCTCGATTCCCACATGGGCCAGTGAATGCTGTGCCCTAACTGAGCTCTTGCTGAGCTGCCAACAGGTGGCAGAATGGCTCAGCTGGTGTAACAACAAGATTGCCTGTTCAGTGGTGGGCTATGTCCACCCACAACTAAGACTGAACTCGGCACCTTGAGCTGAGCTGCCGCCCAGATGGCTCAGTGGATACAGCGTGTGCTCTTAACAACAAGGCTGCTGGTTCCACTCCCACATGGGATGGTGGCTATGCCCACCCCCAACTAAGATTGAACACAGCACCTTGAGCTTAGAGACCATGAGCTGCCAATGGGAAGCCAGATGGTGATGGGTGCCCTCCAAAAAGAAGACTGAAGAACAACAACTTGGTTAGTCCCATTCCCCAATTTCCTAACATTGTTCCCCTCCCCAAATTCCCCAATAAAATGTTTTAAAAAAAAGTTTGAGAATGATGTTTCATCAAATAAAGACTATAAATAATGAGATATAAATGATTAAAAAAGAATCAAAATGAAATTTGTAAAGTTAAAAAGTACAATAACTGAAATAATTAGAACAGGTAGAAGAAAAAACTTGACTATAGGTCAGTTGAGATTTTTTAGTATAAAAAATAGAAAGGACAAGTTAAGAAAAAAATAAAATTCTCAGAGAATTATGGGACACTCATATTTACCGACATGTACATAATAGGGGTCCCAGAAGGAGAGGAGAAAGAGAAATGGGAAGAATAAATATTTAAAGATATAGTGGTCAAAATCTTCCAAAATTTAATGAAAAACAAACCTATACACACACACACACACGCACACACACACACACACACACAAGTCAACAACCTTGAAATAGAAGCTCAAAAGATTCAAAGTGGGACACTTCATAATCAAACTGTTGAAAATACAAAGAATATTTTGAAAACATCAATGGGGAAGAAAGTCATTACACACAAGGAATTCTAAATACATCTACCAACTGATTACTCATCATTAACTATAGAGGCCAGAACGCAATTGGAGGACACATCTGAAAGAAAAAAAAATTGTCAATTCTATATCTTGTAAACTATTCTTCAAATACAGGGAAGATTAAAACAGTCCCAGAATTATAAAAAAAAAAATACAACTGAATTTTTCACTTGCAGATCTGCCCTACAACAATTAGAGGGGGAGCAATTTATACTGAAATGAGAGGACAGTAACTCATTTCTACATGAAAAAATAAAGATGAATGACTGAAAAATTTTTGAATAGGTAGCTTCAAGCTGGAAACATGAAAAAATAGGATTAAATAATTTTATAGAAGGTGGGGGAAAATCAGAGTTTTACAGAAACTATATAAGTGCCCAATCAAGGAAAAACACAGTCAAAATTGTAGGAAATCCCATGACATTTTATTCAGGATTGCTCCACTCCTTTACTGGTTTTCTTGGTCTTGGTTTGCAGGAAGAATCAGACCCAAACCCAATGACCTCCCTCAACATGAAGGGAGCCGATTAGATGTTATTTGGCTATGTTCTAATCTGACTGAGGGTTTCCTGAAGGACTGTTCTTGGTATTGATTGACTTGGATCTCAAGTGAGGTAAATCTATGGGAACAGCTCATGAAAGCTGGTGGGGAACTACAGACTCAAGCACACTTGAAACTTATGTGATTTTACTATTTATTATCACCCCCAATAAATTTAATTTTAAAAATGCAAGGGGCATGGGCCGGCCGAGTGGCTCAGTTGGTTCAGAGCTCACTCAAGAGTGTGAGCTGAGCTCTGAGCAACAACAGTTTGATGCCCAGCCCGAGCTGAGCAGTTGCTGAGCTGCCAAAAGGTAGCAGGATGGCTCAGCTAAAAAAAAAAAAAAAATTCAAGGGGAAGGTGATTTCAGGAGGAGACATAAAATAGACCTTAAAGAGAAACTGGGATGAGACTCACTAGAAAATTAAGACATTCCAAAGAAGGTATACATATACAGAAGGATGGAAAAATCCACATGCAGAACAAGACAAGACAAAAGTTCAGAAAAGACTGAAGATGATGTAAGTGTTAATCTCAGGATGATCCCTAGGATGAGAGAATGCTGAAATTATCAATAAAGGACTACTTTAGCACAGCACAAGTCTGCAAAAAGTGGCAGAGAAGGCTTCTATTTTTCAAATGACCAACTGTAACAAAAAGCACAGTGGATACAAAACAATAAGAACTTGTGGTCGTTTAGTAAAATAAATTTTGAGAAACCATCACTAATAAAGCACAGATATTGGATTTACTAATCAAAGAATTTTAAAATACTGCCTTAATTATTTTCAAAGAACTAAAGGACAACAATATATTAACAAAGAGAACATAAACAAATGGAAAGTATAAAAAGTAATGACACAGAAATTGTAGAGCTAAAAAATAAATAACTGTATTGAGAAGTTCACTGTAGGTCTTCAATGACTTATTTGACAGAGAAAAGAAGCAAGAAGTAAGTTAAAGATAGAGTAATTGAAATTGTCAAGTGGAAGAACAATAAAAAAAAGAAAAGTGAACACAACAGACTTATTGAAACAAATCAAGCAGTCCATACCACAATGGCAGTCCCACAAGAATAAGAAAGAGGCAGAGAGACTATTTGAAGAAATAATGGATGGAAACATCCAAAATTTCATAAAACACATGAATCTACAAGTCCACAAAGCTCAACATAATCTAAGAATAAACCCAAAGAGAACCACACTAAAATATATTTTAATCAAACTGCCATTTACAAACACAAAGAAATAATTTTGAAAGCAGTAAGAGAGAAACAAGTTGTTGCATACAAAGGATTCTCAATACGATTATCAGCTTAATATCAAAAAGATACCTAGGAGCACAAAAGGCAGCATATGATATATTTAAAGTGCTGAAAGAAAAAAAAAACTTCTAACTGAAGATTCTATATCAGTCAAAACTGCCCTTTAAAACAAGTCAATGGGACATTGTGTAAAATGGCAGAAGAGACAGATGCTGTGCTAACTACCTCCCAGGATTACACCAAAATTACAAACAATTTATACAACATTCAACCCCGGAGGTCCATGGAACACTAGATGAACAGAATCACTAAATGAAGAACTTAAACAGGAGGCCACGTCAGGTCTGGTAGGTGGGGAGGAGATCAGAGAGGGCGAACCCCGTGAGGGAAGCCCCAGCTGTGGGGAGGCTTCTCTGGTTGGGGGAGAGACCCTCTGGCCGCTCACCAAGCTCACCAGCCCAGAGTTCCTTTGCCGGGAAGAGGAGTTCCACTTTATCTGGCAGTAAATTAGTGAGGACTCTCTTTGCCTAGCTCGGTGAGGCTGAGAGTGGCTAGAGAGTCAGTGGGGACGGCGCACAGGTTAACTTGCCGGTGAGCACTTACCAGGTTCCTGGTGGAGGGAGTAGCTGTGTGAGCTGGGCCCAGGAGCCTGCGGGGATGGACTGAACTGAGCACTTTTGGTACAAAAGCTGGAGGTTCTTGGACTATTGTTCCCCTGGTGTGGAGCTTGCATGTGACTGGTGTAAGGAGGGTGCCATTTTGTCAGGGTTGGGTCTATCCACAGAGGGTCAGGACCGGGACCTCATTGGTCAAGTGGAATTGGCGCAGAAGTGCGTGCATGCGTGCACAGGCATGCGGCCTTGGATCTCCACCCTCCACATGGCTTATACTGCGTTTCCAGGGAAACACTGGGCGGGTGCACTCCGGCTCCAGCAGGCTGGTCCCTGAGACCAGGGAGTGCGCGAGCCACCTCGGATCCCCACCCTCTGCACAGCTTGTGCTGCATTGCCAGGGAAATGCCTGGTGGGTAGGCTCCGGCTCCAACAGGCTGGTCACTGAGACCGGGGAGTGTGCGAGCCACCTCAGGTCCCTGCTTTCTGCACTGCACTTGCAGAGTTGCCAGGCTGGTGATTGGTTGTCAGGCTGCTTGGACTGATCTGCGAGCAGTTGTTTGGGACAGGCTGAGACTGGGAGTTATCCTGGGAGTGTTGGGGCATGAGCTGTGTGCCTGCATGATCCAGCCAGGGCTCTCCTGGCCAGAATGAGGAAATGAAGAAACATGTCACAAGTAAAAGATCAGAAGAACTGGCAGCCGAGTGGAGTGGTGGTTAAGAGCTGGCTTGGGACAGCAGCAGCCATGGTACGGGTCCCACATATGAGGGTCAGTCACACTGCCCTCAAAAAAACAAATCACAAGAAACCTCTAGAAATGGTATTAAATGAAACGGATGGATCCAACCTTTCAGAGACAGAGTTTAGAACACTGATGATAAGAATGTTTAACAAACTTAGTGAGGACATAAGGAAAGATAGAGAAATCATAAAAAACAACCAGTTAGAACTAAAGAATACAATAACTGAAATGAAGAACACACTTGAAGGAATCACCAGTAGAGTAGATGAAGCAGAAGAACGGATCAGCTGTTTGGAAGACAAAATTGCAGAAATCACCCAGTTGGCACAACAAAAAGCCCAAAGAATAAAAACAATGAAAATAGTTTAAGAGCCCTATGGGACAAGATGAATCGCAACCACCGTTGCATCATAGGAATACCAGAAGGAGAAGAGAAGAAGCAAGGGGTCAAGAATGTATTTGAAAAAATAATGACTGAAAACTTCCCTACCCTGGTGAGGTAAATCAACATAGAAGCCCAGGAAGTGCAGAGGGTTCCAAACAAGTTGAACCCAAAGAGGTCCACACCAAGACATATCATAGTTAAAATGGCAAAGGTTCAAGACAGAGACAGAATCCTAAAAGCAGCAAGAGAAAGATAGTAGTTATATACAAAGGAACTCCTATTAGACTAACAGCTGACTTGTCTACAGAAACTCTGCAAGCCAGAAGGGAGTGGCAGGAGATAGTCAAAGTGACACAAAATAAAGGCCTACAACCAAGATTGCTCTATCCAGCATGGCTCTCACTTAAAATTGAAGAACTAAAGAACTTCTCAGAAAAGAATAAGCTTAAGGAATTCATTACCACCATGCCAGCATTGTAAGAAATGTTAAAAGGGCTTTTTTAAACAAAAGATAGGGGTAAACAAGCTAACTTAGGAAGACCAGGAATACAAATAACAAAATGGCAATACATATGCACCTATCAATAATCATTTTAAATGTGAATGGGCTAAAAGCATCAGTCAAAAGACAGAGTGTGGCTGAGTGGATAAGAAAATAGGACCCAAGTATATGTTGTTTACAGATGGAATAAGATATTTCATGCAAATGGAAATGAGAAAAAAAAGCTGGAGTAGTAGTATTTATTTTGGACAAAATAGACTGTAAAATGAAGACTACAATAAAAGACAAAGAAGGGATGATAACCCTAGTAAACACCTGTGCACCCAACATAGGAACTCCTAGTTATATAAAACAGAATTTGACAGACATAAAGACACAGATCAACAGTATCACTATCATAGTAGGGGACTTCAACACCCCATTGTCACCAATGGACAGATTCTCTAGACAGAAAATTAACATGGAAAGAGTGGCCTTAAATGGCACTTTAGACCAGCTGGACTTCGTTGATATTTTTAGAGCATTTCATTCTGAAACAACAGAATATACATTCTTCTCAAGTGCACATGGGACATTTTCCAAGATAGACCATGTTAGGCCACGAAACATGTCTCAGTAAATTTAAGAAGATTGAAGTCCTATCAAGCAGATATAAAGGAAAAACTGATGGTTGCTGGCTGGGAGGGAGTGGGGATGATGGAGAGGGGGAAGGTTTTGGGCAGCGTAGTTGGGTGACTACAATGTTGCCGCACGGATATGGGGGGCAGTTCTTGGAATGTAATTGATAATGTTGTTAAGAGACTATCATGTTAAGTGAAATAAGTCAGTTGGAGAAAGACAAATACCATATTATCTCACTTATATGTGGAATCTGAAAAACTGAATAACCGAGCAAAGTGAACAGACTCATAGATACAGAGGAAAAACTGAGGGTTGCTAGTTGGGAGGCGGGTGGGGATAGGGGGGAAGGGGAAGGGATTAGACAGCATAAATAGACAACTAGAATATTGCCACAAGGATATGAAACACAGTTCGTGGAATATAATAGTGTTGTAAAAATTTTGTGGCATGTCAGATGGTCACATGACTTGTTAGGGAGACCACTTCATGGATGGAGTAGAGGCTTGATCACTGCACTGTACACCTGAAGCTGATGTTGTATAATATTGTATGCCAACTGTATCTGAATATATAGATAGTCATGGGATGTGGAGTATACTGTAGAAGGGAGTCAAAGGTATTGTAATAGATATGTATGATATATTCGGGGAGGAGTGGGGTGGCAAACTCGGGGAGGGGGTTGCCACTTTGAGGGGTAAAAATATAATTATTGCATTGTGTTGTACACCTGAAACTAATTTTAAAAAAAAAAGTTTATTTCACAATGAAAGATTTAAAATAAAATAAAAATATGAATATAATTAACATATGACTCAGAAATCACACTTCTGGATGTTCATTTAATAGTGTTGAAATCAGGATTTTGGGGAGATATTTTCACTCCCAAGTTCATTCCAGCATTACTCAACATAGCCAAGAAAGAGAAAGAACCCAAATATCCACTGATATGTGAATGGATTTAGGAAACATGTTTTATACCTACAATGGAATATTATTCATCTTTTAAACAGATGGCAATCTGGTCATACGCTACAACATAGATGAGCCTTTAGGACATTATGCGAAGTGAAATAAGCCAGTAGCACAATAATTACTGCATAATTCCAATTATATGAGGTATCTAAATTAGTCAAACTCATTAAAGCAGAAATTAGAATGATGCCTGTCAGGGGCTGGGGGAGAGGGGGAATGGGGATTTGTTATTCAAGGGGTATAAAATTTGAGTCATGTAAGATGAATTCTAGAGATCCGCTGTATAACATTTTGCCTATATTTAGCAATACTGTACTGTATAGTTAAAATTTTGTTAAGAGGGTAGATTTCATATTGTGTTTTATTTATTTTTTTAAATTTGTTTTCATTTATTTTTTTTACCACAATTAGAAATTTAATTATCATTATATAGTCACTTTCTTATTTTCCCTGGTTCTATCAAAGTAGTGTCAAATAGAGAGCCTGGCTCAAAACCTTTTGTACACTTCTTTAATAAGAGTACAAGACCTCCCAGTACCCTACAAAGAGGTGTTTGTGAGAAACAAGAACATGAATTCATAGCAATATTTTGACTCACAATCTCTTCACAATGTTAGCCATCTTTCACAATATTGACCTCTTTTGCAACAGTTATATATTTTCTGTACCAGAGTTATCTGCATACTTAAGACAACCCATTCTGCCCCCACCACAAGACAGTGAATGTGAAATATTTAAATTTGTATTGCTGTACCATCCAGAAAAATGTGTCTTCAGTAAGCACATTGTAAGTCTTCAATGATTACTGCAAAAATTATCCACTAATATATATTTGATGACTTAAATTGAAAGAGTCTGTCTCAAGTTTATCTGCAAAAGCATCAGTTTTTACGGTCTGTAAGTACTTAATAAAACTTAAAAGTAATTCTTTTATTTCAGACCTACATACCAATTTCATACTTTCTATTATGTGAATGATATATGACCACATCATACAGGTAGTTTCAACCATAATTGTGAAATGCAGTAAAATAAAAGACATACTGAGTGCTAATGACATCAATGCATCAGAACACTTGGACTGGTTGTTTGTTCACTAATATTGTTTCATAATTCTACTTTAACTCACACACTCTATTATGTTTTTTTTTCTTTGTCATCTTTAAATTACTCAATTAGCAAGCAAGGTCCCAATGTCAAAGTTTCATTTTACTGAATTGTAGTTTTCAAACAATTATGGAGGTGATAAGGCAGAAACTTTACAAAACTTAGAATACACTTGGAGAGCAGAAGTGATGGCAATAACAGCCACAGCAGCAGCACTGCTTTCAAAGTCATTCTGTTCGCAAAGGAGTTACTTAGAACACAGTGTCAAATAATCATCCTGATTTAATTACCACTAATATGGATATTGAAATAATGTAGCATTTAGATCTACATGTAAAAAATCAGTGCTTTGCACAATGTGATATATAGATGATGTATTATAGACTTTTACACCTGAAATCTATGTAATTTTACTAATTGTTGTCACCCCAATAAGGGACTAATATCCAAAATGTATAAGTACCTCATACAACTCAACAACAACAAAATACAATCCAATTAAAAAATGCGCATGGTATCTCACTTATAAGTGGAATCTGAAAAACTGAATGAATGAGCAATGTAAACAGACACTGTCTCATAGATATAGAGGAAAAACAGGGTTGCTAGTTGGGAGGGGGGTGGGGATGAGGGAGAAGGGGAAGGGATTAGACAGCAAAAATAGGCAACTACAATATTGCCACAGGGATATGAAAGACAGTTCAGGGAATATAATAATGTTGTTAATATTTTGTGGGGCGTCAGATGGTCACATGTCTTGTTGGGGAGACCATTTCATGGATGGAGTAGAGGTTTGATCACTGCACTGTATACCTGAAGCGGAGGTTGTATACCAACTGTAATTGAATATATATAGATAGTCACGGGATTTGGATTATACTGTGGAAGGGAGTCAAAGGAAGAGTAATAGATATATATGATATGGGGGGAGGAGTGGGGTGGTGAATTGGGGTAGGGGGGTTGTCACTTTGAGAGGTAAAATGTATAACTATTGCACTGTGTTGTACACCTGAAACTAATTTAAAAATAAATAAATAAATAAATAAATAATGTGCAGAGGACTTGAATAGACATTTCTCCAAAGAGGACATACAGATGGCCAATAGACAAGTGAAAAGATGCTCACCATCACTAATCATCAGAGAAATGCAAAGAAAAACTACAATGAGGTATCACCTCACACCAGTTAGAATGGCTATCATCCATAAGACAAATAATAACAAGTATTGGAGAAACTGTGGGAAAAAAAGGAACCCTCATACACTGTTGGTGGAAATGTATATTGGTGCAGCTGCTCTGGAAGGCAGAGTGGAGGTTCCTCAAAAAGTGAAGAATAGAATTGCCATATGACCCAGCATCCCTCTCCTGGATATCTACCCCAAAAAAACTGAAAACATTTACCCATAAAGATATATGTGCTCTGATGTTCATTGTAGTTTTATTTATGTTGGCCAAGACACGCAAACAACCAAAGTGTCCCTCAAAAGATGATTGGATAAAGATGTGTTATATATACACAATGGAATACTACTCTGCCATAAAAAATATAAAATAGTGCCATTTGCAACGACATGGATGGATCTTGGGATTATTACGCTAAGTGAAATAAATCAATCAGAAAAAGTAGAGAACCATATGATTTCACCGATATGTGTGGTGTAACATTGAAAGCAACAAAGGAACAAATAAAGAAACAAAAACTCATAGACACAGAAAATCATTTAGTTGTTGCCAGAGGGTAAAGGAGAAGTGTGTGGTTGATGAGGGTAAATGGGGTCGAATACATGGAGACAGAAAGAGAACTGACTCTGGCTGATGAACACACAATGTGATATGTAGATGATGTATTACAGAACTGTACACTTGAAACATGTAATTTTACTAACCATTGTCACAATACATTTTAATTCAAAAAATTTAATTAAAAAATAAAAAAAAGTAAAGTGAGTGCATTAAAAAAATAAACAACTAGTGATTTTAAGAACAGTAGTAGAGGGGCCGGCTGAGTGGCGTGGTGGTTAAGCGCTGGCTTCGGAAGCCAGCGGCCCCGGTTCGGTCCCACATATGAGGGCCAGTGACACTGCCCTCAAAAAAAAAAAAAAAAAAAAAACCAAAAAAAAAAAAAAAAAAAAAAAGAACAGTAGTAGAGCTTAATAAACATGCATATACTGGGACTCTACCTCCACTGATTCTGATTCAGTATGTCTGATGTGGCACACAAGAATCCACATTTTATAATTTCATTGTTTTAATTTCTTTTTTAAAATTCTTTTATTGTGAAAAAAACTTTAAAAAAATGAGTTTCAGGTGTACAACACAATGCAATAGTTATACTTTTTACCACCCAAAGTGACAACACCTTCCCCCAATTCGCCAACCACTCCCCCCAATATTATACATATCTATTACAATTCCTGTGACTCCCTTCCACAGTATACTCCACATCCCATGACTACCTATATATTCAATTACATATGGCATACAATATTATACAACATCAGCTTCAGGTGTACAGTACAGTGACAAGCCTCTACCCCATCCATGAAGTAGTCAGCCTAACAAGACATGTGACTATCTGACACCCACAAAATATCTACAACATTATTATATACCTTGAACTGTCTTTCATATCCCTGTGGCAATATTGTAGTTACCTACATATGCTGTCTAATCCCTTCCCCTTCTCCCTCATCCCACTCCCCTCCCAACTAGCAACCATCAGTTTTTCCTCTATGAGTCTGTTTCTGGTTACTTTTCTCATTCATTCAGTTTTTCAGATTCCACATATAAGTGAGATCATATGGTATTTGTCTATCTCTGACTGACTTATTTCACTTAAAATAATAGTCTCTGGATCCATCCATATCGTTGCACATGGTACGATTTCATTCTTCTTTATAGAGCAGTAATATTCCTTTATATAAATGTACCACAATATCCTTTTTCTTTTTGAGGGCAGTGTCACTGTCCCTCACATATGGTACCCAAACCGGGGCCGCAGGCCCCCCAAGCCAGCGCTCAACCACCATGCCACTTGGACGGCCCAATGTACTAAAATTTCTTAATCCAGTCGTCTACCAATGGGCATTTCAGTTGTTTCCAAGTCTTTACTATTGTAAATAGTGCTGCTCTAAACATAAGGTTGCATATATTTTTTTCAAATTAATGTCTTGGATTCTTCTGGGTAGATACCCAAGAGTGGAATTGCTGGGTCATACGGCAGTTCCATTTCCAGTTTTTTTGAGATACCTCCATATTGATTTCCATAATGGCTGCACCAATCTGCAGTCCCACCAACAGTGCACCAGGGTTCCCTTTTCTCCACAACCTCGCCAGCACTTGTTGTTTGTTGATTTATTGATAATAGCCATTCTGACCGGTGTAAGGTGGTATCTCATTGTGGTTTTTATTTGCATTTCTCTGATGATTAGTGAGGTTGAGGTTGAACATTTTTTTCATATGCCTGTTGGCCATCTGTATGTCCTCTTAAGAGAAATGCCTCTTCATATCCTCTGCCCATGTTTTAATTGGGTTTTTTGTTCCTTTGGTGTTGAGTTTCAAGAGTGTTTTATAAATTTTGAATATTAACCCCTTGTCCCCTTGTCAGATATATCGTTGGGAATTATCTTCTCCCACTCAGTAGGCTGCCTTTTTTTTTAGTGATGATTTCCTTTGCTGTAAAAAAACTTTTAAGTTTGATGTAATCCCATGTGTTCATTTTTTCTTTTATTTCCCTTGCCCGAGGTGATATGTCAGTAAAAATATTACTCAGGGTAATGTCTGCAAATTTACTCCATAAGTTTTCTTCTAGGATTTTATGGTTTCAGGTCTTACATTTAAGTCTTTAATCCATTTTGTGTTTGTTCTCATATATGGTGTACTTAAGGGATTCATTTCATTTTTTTGCACATGTCAGCCCAATTTTCCCAGCACCATTTATTAAATAGACTATCTTTACTCCAATGTAAATTCTTGCTTCCATTGTTACAGATTAAATGACCGTATATGGATGGGTTTATTCTTGGGATCTCTGTTCTGTACCATTGGTCTATGTGCCTGTTTTTATGCCAGTGCCATAATGTTTTGATTACTGTAGCCTTCTAGTATGCTTTGATGTCAGATAGCATGATGCCTCCCACTTTATTCTTATTTCTCAGGATTGCCGTGGCTATTCGGGGTTTTTTGTGGTTCCATATAAATTTTAGGATTCTATGTTCTATTTCTGTGAAAAATGTCCTTGGTAGTTTGATTGGAATTGCATTGAATCTATATATTGCCTTAGGTAGTATTCATATTTGAACTATATTAATTCTTCCTATCCATGAACATGGTATGTATTTCCATTTATTTGTATCTCCTTTGAATTCTCTCTTCGCTGTCTCATAATTTTCTGAGTAAAGGTCTTTCAGTTCTTTTCTTTTAAATTCTTTTATTGTGAAATAAACACTTTTTGAAAATTAGTTTCAGGTGTACAACACAGTGCAATAGTTATACTATTTACCCCTCAAAGTGACAACCCCACCTCCCCCAGTTCTCCACCTCACTCCCTCCCCCCAAATCATATATATCTATTACAATTCCTTTGACTCTCTTCCACAATATACTCCACATCCCGTGACTACCTATATATTCAATTACAGTTGGCATACAATATTATACAACATCAGCTTCAGGTGTAGAGTGCAGTGATCAAGCCTCTGTTCCATCCATGAAGTGGTCTCCCTAACAAGACATGTGACCATCAGTCACACTACAAAATCTTTACATTATTATATTTCCCGAACTGTGTTTCATATCCCTGTGGCAATATTGTAGTTGTCTATTTATGCTGACTAATCCCTTCCCCTTCTCCCTTATACCCACCCCCCTCCCAACTAACAACCCTCAGTTTTTCTCTATATCTGAGTCTATTTACTTTGCTCATTCATTCAGTTTTTCACATTCCACATATAAGTGAGATCATATGGTATTTTTCTTTCTCCGACTGACTTATTTCACTTAACATAATAGTTTCTTCACAACTTTGTCAATTACATTCCCAGAACTGCCCCCGATATCCCTGTGGCAACATTGTAGTCACCCACCTAAGCTGTCCAAAACCTTCCCCCTCTCCCTCATCCCCACTCCTTCCCAGCCAGCAACCATCAGTTTTTCCTTTATATCTGCTTGATATGTTTTCACTCTTCTTAAATTTACTGAGACTTGTTATGTGTCCTAACGTGGTTTATCTTGGAAAATGTCCCATGTGCACTTGAGAAGAATGTATATTCTGTTTTTTCAGGGTGAAATGCTCTAAAAACATCGATGAAGTCTAGCTGGTCTAAAGTGTCGTTTAAGGCCACACTTATTGTGTTGATTTTCTGTCTAAAGGGTCTGTCCATTGGTGACAATGGGATGTTGAAGTTCCCTACTATGATAGTGTTACTGTTGATCTCTGTGTTTATGTCTGTCAAAATCTGTTATATATAATTAGGACATCCTATGTTGGGTGCATAGATGTTTATTAGGGTATCGTGCCCTTCTTTGTCTTTTATTGTAGTCATTTTAAAGTCTATTTTGTCCAAAATAATTATGAGTATTCCAGCTTTTTTTTTCTCATTTCCATTTGCATGAAATATCTTATTCCACCTGTAAACAGCATACACATGTGTCCTATTTTCTTATCCACTCAGCCACTCTCTGTCTTTTGATTGGAGCATTTAGCCCATTCACATTTAAAATGATTATTGATAGGTGCATACGTATTGCCATTTTGTTATTTGTATTCCTGGTCTTCCTGGGTTAGCTTGTTTACCCCTCTCTTTTGTTTAAAAAAGCCCTTTTAACATTTCTTGCAATGCTGGCTTCGTGGTATTGAACTCCTTAAGCTTATTCTTTTCTGAGAAGCTCTTTATTCCTCTAGTTTTAAGTGATAGCTGTGCTCAGTCGAGCTATCTTGGTTGTAGGCCTTTATTTTGTGTCACTTTGAATACCTCCAGCCACTCCCTTCTGGCTTGCAGAGTTTCTGTAGACAAGTCAGCTGTTAGTCTAATAGGAGTTCCTTTGTATGTAACGTGCTGTGTTTCTCTTGCTGCTTTTAGGATTTTGTCTCTGTCTTTAACCTTTACCATTTTAACTATGATGTGTCTTGGTGTGGACCTGTTTTGGTACAGCTTGTTTGGAACCCTCTGCACTTCCTGGGCATGTATATTGATTTCCTTCACCAGGGTAGGGAAGTTTTCAGTCATTATTTTTTCAAATACATTCTCGACCCCTTGCTTCTTCTCTTCTCCTTCTGGTATTCCTATGAGTCGAGGTGGTTGCGCTGCATCTTGTCCCATAGGGCTCTTAAACTATTTTCATTGTTTTTTATTCTTTGGGCTTTTTGCTGTGCCAACTGGGCGATTTCTACTATTTTGTCTTGCAAATTGCTGATCCGATTCTCTGCTTCATCTACTCTACTGGTGAGTCCTTCGATTGTGTTCTTCATTTCAGTTATTATATTGTTTTGTTCTAACTGGTTGATTTTACGATTTCTCTATCCTTCCTTATGTCCTCACTATGTTTGTTAAACATTCTTATCATCAGTGTTCTAAACTCTGTCTCTGAAAGGTTGGATCCCTCTGTTTCATTTAGTTCCATTTCTAGTGGTTCCTTCTGATCTTTTACTTGTGACATGTTTCTTTGTTTCCTCATAATGGCTGTCACTCTGGGATTGCTTTGATGAGTTAGATAGATCACCAGGAGAGCCCCAGCTGGATCACGCAGGAACAAAGCTCAGGGGCCAACACTCCCAGGAAAACTCCCAGTCTCTGCCTTTCCCAAACAGCTGCTTGCAGATCAGGCCAAGCAGCCCAACAACCAGTCACCAGCCTGGCAACACTGCACGTACAGTGTAGAGAGCAGGGACCCGAGGCGGCTTTTGCACTCCTGCATCTCAGTGAGCAGCCTTTTGGAGCTGAAGCATTCCCGCCAGGAATTTCCCCGGCAACGCAGCACAATGCGAGCGGAGGGTGGGGATCCAGGGCTGCATGCGTGCGCACGCACACACAGACTTCTGCATCAAATCCACCAGACCAATGAGGTCCCATACCTGACCCTCTGTGGGAGGGCCCAACCCTGACAAAATGGCACCTTCCTGTATACCACTCACTTGCAAGCATCACAGCAGGGGAACAATAGTCCCAAAAGCTTCTACACCAAAAGTGCTCAGTTCAGTCGGTCCCCATAGGCTCCTGGGCCCGGCTCCCACAGCTATTTCCTCCACCAGGAACCAGGTGAATGCTCACCGGCGAGCTAACCCATGCACCGGCCCCACTGATTCTCTAGCCACCCTCAGCCTCACTGAGCTGGGCAAAGAGAGTCCTCACTAATTTCTACTGGCAGCTATCGTGGAACTCCTCTTTCTGGCAAAGGAACTCTTGGCTTGTAAGCTTGGTGTGCAGCCGGAGGATCTGTCCCCAAACGGAGAAGCCTCCTCATGGCTGAGGCATCTCTCATGGGGCTCAACCTCTCTCATCTCCGCCCCTCCTACCAAACTTGACGTGGCCTCCTCTTTACGTTCTTCGTTTAGAGGTTCTCTTCATCTAGTGTTCCGGGACTTCTGGGGTTGAATGTTGTATAAATTATTTGTAATTTTGGTGTGATCCTGAGAGGCCGTTTACATGGCGTCTGTCTATTCCGCCGTTTTAATGGAAGTCCCTTTTAGTTCTTTAGTTAAATTTATTCCTAGATATTTTATTGTTTAGAAGCAATTGTAAAAGGGATTGATTTCCTGATTTCTTCTTCTGATAATTTATTATTAGTATATACAAATGCAACTGATTTTCAAATATTAATTTTGTATCCTACCTTACCAAATTTGTTTATCAGTTCTAACAGTTTTTTGGTGGAGTCTTTGGGATTCTCTATATATAGTATCATGTCAACTTCATATAATGAAAATTTTACTTCTTCCTTTCCAATTTGGATGCCTTTTATTTCATTTTCTCGTCTGATTGTTGTGGCTAGAACTTCTCTGTCTTTATATCTGTCAATTTTTTTTTTTTTTATATTTAGGAGCTCCTAAGTTGGGTGCATAGATGTTTACCAGGGTTATATCCTCTTGTTGGATCGATCCCTTTATTATTATGTAGTGCCCTTCTTTGTCTTTTATTGTAATCTTCATTTTAAAGTCTATTTTATCTGAAATAAGTATTGCTACTCCCGCTTTTTTCTCATTTCCATTTGCATGAAATATCTTATTCCATCCATTTATTTTCGGTCTGTGTGTGTCTTTTCATCTGAGATGAGTCTCTTTTAGACAGCATATGGATGGGTTCTGTTTTCTTATCCACTCAGCCACTCTCTGTCTTTTGATTGAATCATTTAGCTCATTCATATTTAAAGTGATTATTGATAGGTGCACATATATTGCCATTTTGTTATTTGTATTTCTGATCTTCCTGGGTTACCTTGTTTTCCCCTTCCTTCTGTTTAAAAAAAGTCCTTTTAACATTTCCTGCAATGCTTGGATTGTGGTAATGAATTCTTTAAGCTTATTCTTTTCTGAGAAACTCTTTATCTCTCCTTCAATTTTAAGTGTTAGCCATGCTGTGCAGATCAATCTTGTTTGTGGAACTTTATTTTGTGTTACTTTGTTTTTTTTGCTGAGCCATCATGTTACCTGTTGGCAGCTCAGTGGCTACTCAGATCAGGCTGAACATCAAACTGCTGTTGCTCAGAGCTCAGTTCACACTCTTGAGCGAGCTCTTAATCAACTGAGCCACTTAGCCAGACCTATTTTGTGTCACTTTGTTTATTTCCTGCCACTCCCTTCTGTCCTGCAGACTTTCGGTGGACAAGTCAACTGTTAGTCTTATAGGAGTTGCTTTGTATGTAACCTGCTGTCTTTCTCTTGCTGGTTTTAGGATTCTCTTTGTCTTTCACCTTTGCCATTTTAACTATGATGTGTCTTAGTGTGTGCCTGTTTGGGTTCAGCTTGTTTGGAACTCTCTGCACTTCCTGGACTTGTATATCAATTTCCTTCACCAGGGAGGGAAGTTTTCAGTCATTATTTCTTCAAATACATTTTCAATCCCTTGCTTCTTCTCTTCTCCTTCTGGTATTCCTATAATGCTTGGGTTGTTACACTTCATCTTGTCTTAGAGGTCTCTTAAATTATTTTCATTGATTTTTATTCTTTTTTCTTTTTGTTGTTCCAGCTGGGTGATTTCTGCTATTTTGTCTTCTAATTCACTTATCCAATCCTCTGCTTCATCTAATCTACTGGTGATTCTTTGAGTGTGTTCTTTATTTCAGTTATTGTATTCTTTAGTTCTAACTGGTTGTTTTTTATGGTTACCTTATCCTTCTTTACATCCTCGCTAAGTTCCTGAAACATTATTATCATCAGTGTTCTAAACTCTGTCTCTGAAAGTTTGGATACCTCTGTTTCATTTAGTTCTAGTTCTAGAGGTTTCTTCTGATCTTTTACTTAGGACACGTTTGTTTGTTTCTTCATTCTGGCTGTCATTCCCTGCTTGCTTCGATGTAATAGGTAGATCACCTAGAAAGAAGAGGGGGGAAAAAAGAAAAAAATAGATGAAAAAATAAAAGAAAAGAAAGATGGAAAAGAAAATAAAGAAAAAAATAGTGGTGGAGTTCTCTGTCTTCTTTAATCTGCATACCACTTGCTTAGCAATAATGAGTCTCTGGGGAACTCAGCACCAGCCATTGGGGAGAACGGCTTAACCTGTTATGCGCTGACGTCCCTCTCAGGCTTGCAGTGAGCTTTCCGCAATTAGCTGCTGTGTGCTCTGGAACCGTGCTCACTACCAAAAATCCTCACAGGTTGTTTCGGTATGTCCATGGCTGTAAAAAAAAACCGCTCTGGCCTGTTCAGGTGGGGGCCAGGCACCAGGGACTCATGGTGCATCAGGGAACACAGTTCTTGGTGGGCTGGGCAGGTCCCTGAGGTACCACTGATGTGGTGAGTGGCCCCCACCAAGTCATAACAGCATGCACTCTGCAGCAGCAGGCAGGCTTCACAAACTCACCAGGAAAGCCCCAAATGGATCATGCAGGCGCACAGCTCCTGGCCCAACATTGTCAGGAAAAGTCCCAGTCTCAGCCTGTCCCAATCAGATGCTCGCAGATCAGGCTGAGCAGCCCAACAGCCCATCCCCAGCCTGGCAACTCTGTACAAACTGTGTGGAGAGAAGGGATCCAAGACTGCTTGGGCACTCCTGTGTCTCAGTGAACAGCCTGATGCAGTCAGAGCACACCCAGCCAGCGTTTCCTTGGCTACACAGCACAAGCAGGGCAGAGGTTGGGGACCCAATGCGGCTTATGCACTCCTGGGTCTCAATGAACAGCCTGATGGAGCCAGAGTGCACCTACCCATCATTTCCCTGGCTACGCAGCACAAGCAGGGCGAAGGGTGGGAATCCAAGGCCGCATGCGAGCGCATGCATACTCGCACTCCAGCTCCAATTTCACCAGACCAATGTGGTCCCAGACCTGACCCTCTGAGGGACGGCCCAACACTAACAAAATGGTGCCCTCCTGTACACTACTCATGTGCAAGCTGCACACCAGGGGGAAAATGGTCCCAAAACCTCAGGTTCTGCACCAAAGGTGCTCAGTTCAGTCCATCCCCGCAGAACTGGGTGAGTGCTCACTGGCGAGCAAACCCGTACGCTGGCCCCACTGGTTCTCCAGCCGTCCTCAGCCACACTGAGCTGAGCAAAGAGAGTCCTCGCTAATATTTTACGGCCAGCTATCATAGAACTCCTCTTCCTGGCAAAGCAACTCTGGTCTACTGAGCTTGGTTTGCGGCCGGAGGGATTCTCCCCCAACCAGAGAAGCCTCCCCACCACACGGGGCTCACCCTCTCTCATCTCTGTCCGTACTACCAGACTTTATGTGGCCTCCTCTTTAGGTCGTTCATTTAGAGGTTCTGTTCATCTAGTGTTCAGGGGACTTCTGAGGTTAAATGTTGTATAAATTATTTGTAATTTTGGTGTGACCCTGGGAGGCAGTTGACACAGTGTCCGTCTATTCCGCCATCTTACCAGAAAGCGAAGAATCTCCATTTTAAAAATTTATCCAGCTGGTTGTTATGGAGTTTCTATATGCCATATAACAGCAAATGTCATAACATAGGGTAAAAATGACAGATAATAAAATGTGGTTCAGGAATCAGGAGACTTGTATCCCAGTTCCATCTCTGTCCTGATGAGAGTGGCTTCTATTCTCAGGACTTCATTTTCCTCAGCTATTGAAGAGATGGATTTAGAATCCACGGTCTCTGTGTTCTGTAAATCTCTCCTGCTCTGAAAATGAACAGTTTTACCATAAGTTAAAAACTATATGTACCTGTATAAGCTATATACATTTCTTTTCTCATAAGTTTTATCTTAAGTGCCTATAGGATGCTGTGACCATCTGTCAACTAAGAAGTTTGGCACAAGAGTTAGCAAATATTTATATTTACTTCCTAGACAGTGATGGGGCTAGTCTCAAGTTCATTTGATTAACAATCATGTGATGTCTAGACCAGCAACATTAGTACTACCAGGGCATTTGTTAGAAAATCAAATGATCAAAAGTCACTAGCTCAGACCTACAAAATCAGTAATTATTGGGATGGGTTTCAACATCTGTGTTTGAAAAATCCCTTTACTTGAAACCTATGTAATTTTGCTAACCATTGTTATCCCAATAAATTTAATTAAAAACAAGAAAAAGAAAAAGCCCTTCAGGTAATTCTCACACACACTTACGTTTAAGATCCATTGGGTTAATACATGATACTAAGATCATGGCTACAATTTCCCCAATGAGATTCAGTTGCTTCATTCTGTTCCATGGTCATATGATTTACATTGAGACATTTCTATTGCAAGGGAATGAAGCAGCAAGAGTGGTTTTCTTGGTCCCCAAATAAAAGCTTGCCCCAAATACCAATATATACTTGATACTACAAATGCCTGCTTCTCTATTAAACAAATATTTTTTGTTGTGTTCTAATGCTGTATATAACATGTTTCGCTAGTTAAGAACCTGTGAAAGAATTCCATATGTGAACATGTGCCACACCCTTTCAAGACCTTTCATTGGATTCTGTACATAAATCTCTGAGATTACTCAGGGCTTGAATGACATGATGTGTGTCAATATTTTCTCCTCCTAGCTTTGTGAGGTTTTTATGTAGCTGAAGGAAAAAATAAAGTGTTTACACGTATTGGGCATACATATTGAATCTTCAGAAAAGTCATGACGTAATTAGTCTATGTTTTTCAAAGGTTATTTAGTTATATAAAGAACAAAGATCAATCAATGATATATTGCCCATTTTGCTCAGTAACCTTCTGTCATCTTTCAGTGAACTTCATAATTTCTTGTTCATAGAAGGACCTATCTGATTTACAGCCTCAACTGAATTGAACATTATACCATGCAAGGTGTTTTGAAGAGAGCAAAACAAGTGGAAGTCTGATGGCTCAAGATCAGGTGAGTGTGATGGGTGTGGCAACACATCCCATCCAAGCTCCAATAATTTTTGACCAGTGATTAAACTTGTGTGTGGTCTCACATTGTTGTGACAGAACACAACTCCTGTACAATTAACAAGCTCTGGATGTTTCTGGATGATGGATTCATTCAAACTGTCCAATTGCCAACAGTGCACATTCGAATTGATTGTTTGGTTCCTTGGTAGGAGCTTGAAAAACACAACACCTTTAAAATCCCACCACACTGAGAGTATAACATTCCTCTGATTAATGTCTGCTTTCGATGTCATTTGAGGTGAGTCATCACGTTGGGACCAAGACCATTTGCACACCACATTGTTGTAAACAATCTACTTCTCGTCACCAGTTATCAGTCACTTCAAAAAAGGATGGTTTTCCTCACATTTAATGAGTATATTGAAGATGTCTATAAACTCCGTCAAATGAACTTCTTTGAGTCCATGTGAAACCCAAATATTGAGCTTGCTTACTACATAGCCCAGCTTCCTCAGGTGGTTGTGAGTGATTTAATGATGGATGTTCAATGCCTCTGCAATCTCATGTATTGTGTAACATGGGTTTGACTCAATCAATGCCTTTATTTTGTTGTCATCAACATAGGTGGGATAAAAATTGTTGAGATAAAAATCACCAGCACATAATTTCTTCAACCATCGCTGGCACTGACGTTCTAGTAGTGCATTGTCACCATAAACTTTATGTAACTTTTTACAAGCTTGACATGCGTTCTTCATGGAAGCAAAACAGCAAAATATGGCAAAAATGCACAGTTTGGTCTTCCATCTTCAACTTGTTGTAAAATCTCCCAAACTCAACCAAGTCACTCAATTTTTTTTATAATGAAGCTAGAACTGTCAGCTGTCAAACAACATAGCAATAACATAGATGTGAATGACTCTAGTACTTCCAAAAATGAACTAGTGCTATCTGTTGCAAACATGCATCATGACTTCTGAAGATGCAATATTAAAAATAAAATAGAAAGGGGCCACATAGAAATGGATCGTTACATTTAGTTTTATGAAATAAAACCCCTCACAATATATATGAAATTTTTCTTCTTTAAGCTGAGTATGCAGTTTCATTGAAATATTTTTAGTGATGGGAAATGTGCTGTGAGGAAATATGTACACTTCTCAGTATTTACATACTCAGTTACACATATATCAGTTAACTAAGGAGCATTTAATTGTTATAATGTCAATGAGGGAAGACTTGAGGGTTGGTAAATTGAAATGATTCCTCCAATTCTGATTAGATTCCTCCCAAACATATCTCCTAGCACTGCCTTGCTCTCTCATATGCTGAGAAGATAAGGTAAATCAACAGAAAAGAAAAGAGTAAGTAGGTCTGGCAATGAAGTTAGCGAGCTTGTTGCAAAAATGTTACTAACCTTTTATCTATATATCAGAGGGTTTATTCATTATGAATTTGTACCAACTGGACAAACAGTTAACAAAGTTTATTATTTGGAAGTGCTGAAAAGGCCATGTGAAAAAGTTAGATGACCTGAACTTTTTGCCAAAAATTCATGGCTTTTGTATCATGACAATGCACCAGCTCACACAGCACTGTCTGTGAGGGGGTTTTTAGCCAGTAAACAAATAACTATATTGGAATACCCTCCCTACTCACTCTATCTGACCCCGAATGACTTCTTTCTTTACACAAATATAAAGGAAATATTGAAAGGAAGACACTTTGATGACATTCAGGACATCAAGGGTAATACAACAACAGCTCTGATGGCCATTCCAGAAAAAGGGCTCCAAAATTGTTTTGAAGGGTGGACTAGGTGCTGGCATCAGTGCATAGCTTCCCAAGGGGAGTACTTCAAACGTTAATGTAGTGAAATTCAGCAATGAGCTATGTAGCACTTTTTCTAGGATGAGTTCGAGGACTTAGCTTTCAGACCATAAGATGGAGAGAAATGTAAAGGAAAAAGCAGAAGAGGATATTCCTCTTTTTTTACCTTTACCCACAAAATCAATTTACAAATTCTATTGTATACCTACTATATACAAAACCCAGTCTTTTGTACAACTATGCAACATTTAAAAATATTAGTTAGATTGTTGCTATGGACTGAATTGTGTCCTGCTAAAATTCATATGTTGAAACCTTAACACCCATGTAATAGTATTTGGAGATCGGACCTTGAAGAAGGTAATTATGGTTAAATGAGGTTATAAGAGTGTTAAGATTACTGTATTTATAAGAATAGACACAAGAGAGGTCACCCTCTCTCTTTCTGCCATTTGAAGACACAACCTGAAGGTAGCCATCTGAAAGTCAGAAAGAGCTCTCTCACTAGAAATCTGGCCCTATTAAAACCTTGATCTTGGACTTTCCAGATTCCAGAATGATGAGAAAATAAATTTCTGTTGTATAGACCACCAAGTCTATGGTATTTTGTTATTAGTCAGCCTGAGCTTACTAACACAGTTGCCATTTTTAGATCTCTTTATAAAAGCTAGCTCATCCCCTCTTTAAAGCCTCCCTGGGAGATAGTTACAGTGTGCTCCAAGATTCAGACAACAGTTATTAATAATTCACTGCTGTAATGGCCCTGCCTGTAAATTGCACCATTGAATTGTATTGTAATACAAATCCCCAGAAATGCTTAGCCCGATGCAGAGTGAAGCCTCTCTCAGGAAGAGAGATTATAGACTGCCTGGAGATAGCCCTACCTCTTCTATATAAGGATGTGTTCGGAAGTGTTCTTGTTCTTTTCTACATGCTTGGGATCCCAGCAGGCTAAACTCAAGTGAAACTTAAGTATAGCAAAGCCTCTTGGGAGTTCATGACTTTTAATAGGAAAATTAACCCAGGAAAAAGACACTGAAATAGAGATTGACTCCCCAAATAATACAATATATTTGTAAATGTATTCAAAAATACTTGAAAATGCTTGACTGTTTAAAAAGTGTCCAAAGGGATTTGTAGACTATGTTGAGGGAAGGCTATGGAGGGAGAAATATTATATCCATATGAGTCCCAAGAATGATCCTATCATTTTAATTGTACACATTGGAACACTGAAGCTCAACACTTTGCTCAAAGTCACACATCTATAATGTGTTAGAACTACAAATCAAACCATAATGACTGCCCAACCATGGTCTAAATTAGCATAGCATATTTAATGTTATGTTTTTGTGGAAAAATATACAGGCTCTACCCCTCCAAAAATTGCAAAACAAATATTGCCAAAAATAAAATACTCAAAAACATCACAATAATTTAATCATGTATAATATAAATTCAAAAATACTACCTTGGGAGCTGGCCGAGTGTTGCGGTGGTTAAGCGCTGGCTTGGGAAGCCAGTGGCCGTGGTTCGGGTCCCACATATGAGGGCCAGTGACACTGCCCTCAAAAAAATACTACCTTGTATTTGTTTCAGTAACAAAAATTGTGTAATTTTGAATAAAGTCTTCCAATAGGTATATCACAGCACAACTATGAGTTTCTCATGCAACATCAGTCAGAGTAATTGGTACTCTGTGTAAAAAGTACTCATTTAAGTGATACAGAGAGATTGCATGTAGTTTCTACACTCAAAATACTTATAGTCTAATGTCCAGAAAGGATTCTAAGACAAGTAAACAAGTTTAAAACAAGACAGAATGTGACAAATAGAGGTTTAAACAAAATGTTAGGAATTTTCAAAGAAGAAAGGAATCACATTTGTTTGGAGAATCTTCTTTGAACCACATGTGGTAGCCACTGATTTCAGTATTAGTGAATCCTGTTAGCCAACCCAACGATTCCACACTTGGTTAAACTCCAACCCATTCTATATCACCTTCTAGCCAACTCTTCCAAAAAAATTTATTCTACACAGTAAGAGTACATAATAGAAATTTTACTGGATATTTTGTGAGAATTAAAGAGAAATAATTTACATTTCATATCACACAGGCCTCCATCTTAATAACCCCAATTAGATATATTGACACTACCTCAGAATCCCTTCACCTTTAACTTCCACCTCACCAGGACTCCCTTTCTATTTGCTTCTCCAGGAAAGCCTAAAATATCCCCTATTCCAGTCCCCTTTCTGCCCCAAGTTCTTTGGTCCTTCCCTCTAGGTATGTCTATACAGACTTTCTTTTTTTATTTATTTATTTACTTTTTTTTATAAATTTATTTATTTATATATTTTTTAAATTAGCTTCAGGTGTACAACGAAGTGCAATAGTTATACTTTTTACCCCTCAAAGTGACAACCCCCCTTCCCCAATTCTCCCCTTCCACTCCTACCCCCCCATATGATACTATCTATTACAATTCCTTTGACTCCCTTCGACTGTATAATTCACATCCTGTGACTATCTATATATTCAATTACAGTTGACATACAGTATTATACAACATCAATTTCAGGTATATAGTGCAGTGATCAAGCCTCTACTCCATCCATGAAGTGGTCACCCTAACAAAATATGTCACCATCTGACCCCCACAAAATTTTAACATTATATTCCCCGGACTTTCATATCCCTTTGACAATACTGTATTTACCTATTCATGCTGTCAATCCTTTCCCCTTCTCCCTTATCCCCACCCCACTCCCAACTAGCAACCCTGTTTTTCCTCCATATCTATGAGATACTCGTTCTGTTTCTTTTGCTCATTCATTCAGTTTTTCACATTCCACATAAAAGTGAGTATATGGTATTTGTCTTTCTCAGACTGACTTATTTCACTTAACATAATAGTCTCTAGGTCCATCCATATTGTTGCAAATGGTACGATTTCATTCTTCTTTATAGTGGAGTAATACTCCATTGTATAAATGTACCACAGTTTCTTAAGCCAGTCATCTACCAATGGGCATTTCAGTTGTTTCCAAGTCTTCGCTATTGTAAATAGTGCTGCAATAAACATAGGGGTGCATATATTTTTTTTTGAATTAGCATCTTGGATTCCTCCGGGTAGACTCCCAAGAGTGTAATTGCTGGGTCATACGGCAGTTCCATTTCCAGTGTTTTGAGATAATTCCATACTGATTTCCATAATGGCTGCACCAATTTGCAGTCCCACCAACAGTGCACCAGGGTTCCCTTTTCTTCACAACCTCGCCAGCACTTGTTTCTTGATTTGTTGATGATAGCCATTCTGACTGAAGTAAGGTGGTATCTCATTGTGTTTTTTATTTGCATTTCTCTGATGATTAGTGAGGTTGAACATTTTTTCATATGCCTGTTGGCCATCTGTATGTCCTCTTTAGAGAAATGCCTCCTCATATCCTCTGCCCATTTTGTAATTGGGTTGTTTGTTTTTTTGGTGTTGAATTGCATGAGTGTTTTATAAATTTTGGATATCAACCCCTTATCAGATATATCATTGGCAAATACCTTCTCCCATTCAGTAGGCTGTCTTTTTTGTTTTATTGATGATTTCCATTGCTGTGAAAAAACTTTTAAGTTTGATGTAATCCCATATGTTCATTTTTTGCCTTTATTTCCCTTGCCCGAGGGGATATATCAGTAAAAATATTACTCAGGGTAATGTCTGCAAACTTACTCCCTATATTTTCTTCTAAGAGTTTCATTGTTTCAGGTCTTACATTTAAGTCTTTAATCCATTTTGAGTTTTTTCTCATATACGGTGTAAGTAGGTGGTCTATTTTCATTTTTTTGCACGTGTCAGTCCAATTTTCCCAGCACCAATTATTAAATAGTCTATCTTTACTCCAGTGTAAATTCTTGCTTCCATTGTCATAGATTCAATGACCGTATATAGAAGGGTTTATTCCTGGGCTCTCTATTCTATTCCATTGGTCTATGTGTCGGTTTTTATGCCAGTACCATACTGTTTTGATTACTGTAGCCTTGTAGTAGGTTTTGATGTCAGGTAGTGTGATGCCTCCCACTTTGTTCTTATTTCTCAACATTGCTGTAGCTATTCAGGGTCTTTTGTGGCTCCATATAAATTTTAGGATTCTATGTTCTATTTCTGAGAAAAATGTCCTTGGTAGTTTGATAGGAATTGCATTGAATCTATATATTGCTTTAGGAAGTATTGACATTTTAACTATATTAATTCTTCCTATCCATGAGCATGGTATGTATTTCCATTTATTTGTATCTTCTTTGATTTCTCTCTTCAGTGTCTCATAATTTTCTGAGTACAGGTCCTTTACTTCTTTAGTTAAATTGATTGCTAGATATTTTATTGTTTTTGAAGCAATTGTAAAAGGGATTGATTTCCTGATTTCTTCTTCTGATAGTTTATTATTGGTGTATAGAAATGCCACTGATTTCTGAATATTAATTTTGCATCCTGCTACCTTACCAAATTCCTGTACCAGTTCTAGCAGTTTTTTGGTGGAGTCTTTGGGATTCTCTCTATGTTGAATCATGTCATCTGCATTTAATGAAAATTTTACTTCCTCTTTTCCAATTTGGATGCCTTTTATTTCATTTTCTTGTCTGATTACTGTGGTTAGAACCTCCAGATCTATGTTAAATAGAAGTGGTAAAAGCATGCAGCCTTGTCTCGTTCCTGATAAGGGGAAAGCTTTCAGCCTTTCCCCATTGAGTATGATGTTTGCTGTGGGGTTATCATATATGGCCTTTATTATGTTGAGATATGATCCCACTATTCCCACTTTGTTAAGAGTCTTTATCATAAATGGCTGCTGGATTTTGTCAAATGCCTTTTCTGCATCTATTGATATGATCATATGATTTTTATTTTTCATTTTGATAATGTGATGTATTATGTTAATTGATTTGCGGATATTGAACCATCCTTGCATACCAGGAATAAATCCCACTTGATCGTGGTGTATGATCTTTTTAATGAGATGCGGAATTCAGTTTGCTAGTATTTTGTTGAGAATTTTTGCATCTATGTTCATTAGGGTTATTGGCCTGTGGTTGTCCTTTTTTGTAATATCTTTGTCTGACTTAGGAATCAGGGTGATAGTGGCTTCATAGAAAGAGTTTGGGAGCCTTTCCTCCTTCTGTATTTTTTGGAGTAGTTTGAGGAGAATAGGTACTAATTCTTTTTTGAATGTTTTGTGAAATTCACCCGTGTAGCCATCTGGTCCAGGGCTTTTGTTTGTTGGAAGATTGTTGATTACTCATTCAATTTCTTTGGCAGTAATCAGTCTGTTCAAAGTTTCTGTTTCTTTTTCGTTCAGACTTGGTAAATTGCATGCTTCTAGAAATTTATCCATTTCTTCCAGATTGTCGAATTTGTTAGCATATAGTTGCTCATAGTATTTTCTTAAAATTTTCTGTATTTCTGTGGTATCTGTTGTCACTTCTCCTCTTTCATTTCTGATTTTATTAATTTGGGTCTTCTCTCTCTTTTTATTGGTTAGTCGTGCTAAGGATTTGTCGATTTTTTTTATCTTTTCAAAAACCCAACTCTTGGTTTCACTGATCTTTTTTATTGTTTTTTTTTTTTGTTGTTCTCTATTTCATTTATTTCTGCTCTGGTCTTTATTATTTCCTTCCTTATGCTCAATTTAGCTTGTTTTGCTGTGTTTTTTTTTTTTTTCGAGTTCCCTTAGATGTAAAGAGAGTCTGTTGATTTGAGATTTTTCTTCCTTCTTTAGGTAGGCCTGCACTGTGATGAACTTCCCTCTTCAGACTACTTTTGCTTCATCACAGAGATTTTGGGTCGTGGTGTTTTCATTTTCGTTTGTCTCAAGGTATCTTTCAATTTCCTCCTTGATCTCATTTTTGACCCACTCACTATTTAGTAGCATGTTATTTAGCCTCCATGTATTTGTAAGCTTTCCATATTTCTTTTTATAATTGATTTCTAGTTTCATAGCATTGTTGTCAGAGAAGACACTTGATATGATTTCAATCTTCTTAAATTTGTTGAGACTTGTTTTGTGGCCTAACATGTGGTCTATCTTGGAGAATGTTCCATGTGTACTTGAGAAGAAAACATTCCCCTTTTTATTCCCACCTCTCTGACCCCAGGCCTTATTATTTCTATTTATACAACTTTCTGTGATGGACTTCATAGACCAAAACAAAGAGACTGGTCCACCCTTCCTTCATGTGCATTGTGACATGATATCAAGGACTTTGAATAAGGTTCACACTATCTTTCCACCACCAGTAAAGGAATAAAAGAGCACCTTTTATTTCAACCACAGCCTAAAATACATCATTCTGCCACACTTTTTCTCTAGCAAGTCTACATTCTTAAATATTATCAATGTTCTGAAATGCAGGATATTATTATTGCAGTGTAAGTGATCCCTAAGTGGA
The DNA here is from genome assembly GCA_033961575.1 of Aselliscus stoliczkanus. Lineage (NCBI taxonomy): Eukaryota > Metazoa > Chordata > Mammalia > Chiroptera > Hipposideridae > Aselliscus > Aselliscus stoliczkanus. The sequence goes on from CM066737.1 coordinate 77,985,585, forward strand.
AGGTATATTCTCAATTGAAATCCCAGCCTAGTTTTTGAGGGCCACTTGTATATCTTCACAAATTTCTTGGCTCCATTCTCCACTAATTTTCTAATCCATAGGTCTTGAGAATACAAGACTCAGTATAGTTGGTAGTTTAAAACAGTAGTCAAAGATAGGAGGACATTTATGCTCAGAGATCTATTTTGACCCACTCAGGGTAACAAATTTTATTTATCCACTAGGGTGTACTAACCTAGTAGGAAGTGATGCTGAAGCTTTGGAGTAGAGACACTTGAGAAGAATTTGAGAATAAAATACAGAATGTAGCATAGGGGAGAGAGAAAGAGAGAGAGAGAGAGAGAGAGAGAGAGAGAGAGAGAGAGAGAGAGAGAGAGCAGTTTTCCTGAAATATTACCCCCAAAAAAGGATTCGGTTATTAATGAAGAATGTGAGAATGTGTGTTTGTAGACAATTCTCAGTCTTTTCCATAAGGATAGCGTTGGGTTCTATGTTATGCAATGGCTCTGGAAAAAGTCTATAGCTTGCCCTTTCTCCTTCATTGGAAAGTAGTGCAATTTGTTATTATTTTAATCTGGCCTATGCTCTTTACAATCTAAACCTGTTTTAATCTTTTGGAATTGCTAATTACCAATCCCAGCTATAAAGGCTCTTTTGCTACAACCATAAAATATTTGAATGTATTCTGAATTTATTGCTAAAAATAATGTTTTTCTGCAAATAAACTTGTATGCTCCTGTTAGACAAAAGGCAGGGCACATAGTGGTTAATAAACTTTAATAAGTTCTCAAGTGAATAAACCTGAATAAACTGGAGGCCAAGCCTTAGCGATTCACTGTCCAATCAATTCTATATGATCTCTCTTTACTGTTTTCCATTTTGAATCTACCATAGGCCACTCCCAATATTCTATTTTGTGTAAAAAGGTAAAAATGAACACATTACTTGTGGACATGTCCTATACTACTTTGTAAATTGGATGTGGTTTGAAAAGACATTCAGAAGATATGGGTTTAAAATCCAGATTCAGGAAGAACAAGTGATGTTGGGCAAGGAACTGACTGTCTACTTAGCTCTATTCCCTAATCTGTATAATGAGAACAACAATCCTTTCCCTATCTACCTCAGAGAATGATGGTTAGGACTGTCTAAAATCTCACCGATTTATAATTTCCCTCTATTTTTAACACACATTAGTTCATACCACCAATGTCCCTCACTTGGGCAATTGTAGTAGCATCATACTAGTCTTCCATTTTTCACTGTATATTTTATTCGAGTTTAATATCTGTACTCAATCCAAAGTGATATATATTTTCTTTTTTTTTAAATGAAAGTTTACTGGGGTGACAATTGTTAATAAAGTTACATAGATTTCAGGTGTACAATTCTGTAATACATCATCTATATATCACATTGTGTATTCACAACCCAGAGTCAGTTCTCCTTCCATCACCATATATTTGATCTCTTTTACCCTCATCTACCACCCCCTTCCCCTTACCCTCTGGCAACCACTAAACTATTGTCTATGTCTATGAGTTTTTTTTCCTCATTTGTTTTTCTTGTACTTTTGTTGTTTTCAGTTTTATATACCACATAATCAGTGAAATCATATGGTTCTCGACTTTTTCTGTCTGACTTATTACACTTAGCATAATATTCTCAAGGACCATCCATGTTGTCGCAAATGGTACTATTTCATCTTTTCTGATAGCAGAATAGTATTCCATTGTATATATATACCACATCTTCATTATCTAATCACCAATTGAAGGACACTTTTATTGTTTCCATGTCTTGCTCACCGTAAATAAAGCTGCAATGAACATCAGAGCACACATACCTTTATGGATAAATGGTTTAAGATTTTGGGGTCGAGATACCCAGGAGAGGGATTGCTGGGCCATGTGGTAATTCTATTCTTCTTTTTTGAGGAACCTACATGCTGCATTCCAGAGCAGCTGCATCAATATGCATTCCCACCAACAGTGTATGAGGGCTCCTTTTTCTCCACAGCCTCTCCAACACATATTATTTGTCTTGTTAATGTCAGCCTTTCTACTGATGTGAGGTGATGTCCCTTTGTGGTTTTTATTTGCACTTATCTGATGATTAGTGATGTTGAGAATTTTTTCATATGTCTATTTGCCATTTGTCCTATTTGGAGAAATGTCTATTCAGGTAACTTGCCCATTTTTTAATGGGATTGTTTGTTGTTTTGTTATTGAGTTGTATGAGTTCCTTATATATTTTGGATATTAGACCTTTATCAGAAGTGTCGTTTACAAAAATCTTCCCCCATTCCTAATTTTTTTTTTTGAGGGCAGTGTCATTGGCCCTCATATGTAGGACTGAACCGGGGCCGCTGGCTTCCGAAGCCAGCGCTTAACCACCGTGCCACTCGGCCGGCCCTGCCTCATTATTTTGTTGGTCTCTTTTGCTGTACAGAAGCTTTTAACTTTGATATAGTCCCATTCATTTATTTTTGCTTTACTTCCCTTGCTTTTGAGGTCAAATTCATAAAATGCTCTTTGAACTCAAGGTCCATAAGTTCAGTGCCTATGTATTCTTCTATGCAGTTTATTGTTTCAGGTCTTATATTTTGGTCTTAGATCAATTTTGAGTTGATTTTGTTACACTGTGACAGGTAACAGTCTAGTTTCATTCATTTGCACATGGTTTTCCAATTCTTCCAGCACAAATTTTTGAGGACACTGCCATTTCTCCATTGTATGTTTTGGGGTTCTTTGTCAAAAATTATCTGTCCATATTTATGTAGATTCATTTTTCATTTCTGGGTTCTCAATTTTATTCCATTAGTCTCTGTGTCTGTTTTTCCTCCAAAACCATGCTGTCTTAATTATTGTTGCCCTGTAATACCAGCTGAAGTCTGGGAGTGTGATACCTCCAGTATTGTTCTTTTTTCTCAGGATTGCTTTGGCTATTTAGGGTCTTTTGTGGTTCCATACCAATCTGATGATTTTTTGTTCTACCTCTTTTAAAAATGCTGTTGGGATTTTGATGGGGATTGCATTAAATCTTTATATTGCTTTGAGCAATATAGTCATTTTAACTATGTTGATTCTTCTACTCCATGAACATGGAATGTCTTCCATTTTTCTGTCTTCTTCCATTTCTTTAAAAAATGTCTTATAGTTTTAGTGTATAGTTTTTTCATATCCTTGGTTAAGTTTATTCCTAGGTATTTTATTCATTTTGTAGCAATTGCAAAAAGAATTGGTTTTTGGCTTTTGGTTTTTCTAAATTTCTTCTCTGAGGTTTCATTGTTAGTATATAGGAATGCAATGGACTTTTGCATGTTGATTTTGTAGCCAGCAACTTTACTGTATTCATTTATTGTTTCTAATAGCTTTTTGGTGCTGTCTTTAGGATTTTCTATATATAGCATCATGTCATCTCCCAAAAGTTACAATTTAACTTCTTCATTCCCAATTTGGATGCCTTTTATTTCTTTCCCTTCCCTGATTGTTCTGGCTAGGACTTCTAATATTATGTTGAAAAGCAGAGGTGATAAAGGACATCCCTGTCATGTTTCTGAATGTAGAACAAAGGGCTTCAGTTTTTCAGCATTAATTATGGTATAAGTTGAGGGTATGTCATATATGTCCTTTATTATGTTAAGGTATTTTCCTTCTACACTTATTTTATTGAGTGTTTTAATCAAAAATAGATGTATCTTGTCAAACACTTTTTCTGCATCTATTGATATAATCATATGATTTTTGTCCTTTATTTTGCTTATGTGGTGTATTGCATTGATTGATTTGAATATCTTGGACCATCCTTGTGCCCCTGGGATGAATCCCACTTGGCCATGATGTATAATCTATTTATTGCATTGTTGCATTCGATTTTCTAGAATTTTGTTTAGGATTTTTGCATCTGTCTTCATCAGCGATATTGGTCTGTAATTTTCTTTTTTTGTGTTTTCCTTATCAGGTTTTGGTATCAGGGTAAATGTTGACACCATAAAATGAGTTAGGGAGTATTGGCTCTTCCTCAGTGTTTTGGAAGGTTTGAGTGGGTCATGTATTAGATTCTGCTTGAAAGTTTGGTAGAATTCACTAGTGAAGCCATATGGTCCTGGACTTTTCCTTTTTGGGAAGGTTTTGGATGACTGATTCAATTTCCTTGTTGTTGATCAGTCTATTTAGATTTTCCAATTCTTTGTGATTCAGCCTAGGAAGGCTATGTTTCTAAGAACATGTCCATTTCTGCAGCCACTATGGAAGTCAGTATGGAGGTATCTCAAAGAACTGGAAATAGAGCTACCGTTTGACCCAGCAATTCCACTCCTAGGTATTTATCCTGAAAAAACCAAGACACTTATTCAAAAAAAGTTATGCACCCCGATGTTCATAGCAGCACAATTTACAATAGCTAAGACTTGGAAACAACCAAAATGCCCGTCAGTAGATGACTGGATTAAGAAACTGTGGTATATTTATACAATGGAGTATTACTCCGCTATAAAGAAGAATGAAATCATGCCATTTGCAATGATATGGATGGACCTAGAGGCTATAATGTTGAGTGAAATAAGTCAGTCAGAGAAGGACAAATACCATATGATCTCACTTATATGTGGAATATGAAAAACTGTATGAATGAGCAAAATAAACAGAAACTGTCTCATAGATATAGAGGAAAAATCAGGGTTGCTAATTTGGAGAGGAATGGGGATGAGGGAGAAGGGGAAGGGATTAGACAGCAAAAATAGGCAACTACAATATTGCCACTGGGATAGGAAAAACAGTTTGGGGAATATAATTAATAATGTTGTAAATATTCTGTGGAATGTCAGATGATCATAGGTCTTGTTAGGGAGACCATTTCATGGATGGAATAGAGGTTTGATCACTGCACTGTATTACTAAAGTGGAGGTGGTATTCCTACTGTAATTGAATATATATAGATAGTCACGGGATGTGGATTATACTGTGGAAGAGAGTCAGAGGAAGAGTAATAGATATATATGATATAGGGGGGTGTGGGGGGGTGTATTGGGGGTGGGGGGTTGTCACTTTGAGGGGTAAAATGTATAACTATTGCACTGTGTTGTACACCTGAAACTAATTAAAAATAAAATAAAATTTAAAAAAAAAAAAAAAAAGAACATGTCCATTTCAACTAAGTTATTGAATTTGGTGGAATATAGTACTTTGTAGTAGTTTTGGATAAGTCTTTGTATTTCTGTGGCATCTGTGGTAATTTTCCCTCTTTAATTTCTTATTTTGTTCACTTATGTCTTTTCTCTTATTATCTTAGTGAATCTAGACAAGGTTTGTCAATTTTATTAATCTTTTCAAAGATCCAGATCTTTGTTGCGTTAAATTTTTCTAAGGTCTTTTTGGCCTTTATTGCATTTAGTTCTGCTGCAATTTTTATTATTTCCTTCCTTGTGCTGTCTTTGGGTTTCATTTGTTTTTCTTTTTCTAGTTCTTTAAGGTGTAAAATGAGGTTACTTATCTGTGATGTTTCTTTTTTCTTCAAATAGGCCTGTAGCCATATAAATTTCCCTCTTAAAACTGCTTTCACTGCATCGCAAATATTTTGGTAGGATGTATTTTCATTCTCATTTTTTTCTATGTATCTTTTGATCTCTCCTCTTTTTTCTTCTCTGACCCAGGCATTCTTTGAAAGTATGTTGTTTAATCTCCACATATTTGCGGTTTGTCCTGCTTTCTGTTTGCAATTGATATCCAGTTTCAAAGCCTTGTGATCAGAGAATATGTTTGGTATGGTTTCAGTGTTCTTAAATTCCTGAGGCTAGTTTTATGTCCCAATATATGGTCTATTCTTGAGATTGTTCCATGTACACTAGAAAAGTATATATAGTCTGATGTTCTAGGATGAAGTGCTCTATAAATGTCAATTATGTCCATTTCATCTCATGTGTCATTTAGGGCTGATATTTCTTTTTATTTTCTGTTTGGATGATCGATCTATAGCTGTCAATGATGTGTTTAGGTCTCCTACTATAATTGTGTTTTGATCAATTGCTCCCTTCAGTTCTGTTCGTAGTTGCTTTGTATATTTTGGTGCTTCCTGATTGGGGGCATACATATTGATGACTGTTATGTCTTCTTGTTGTATAGTCCCCTTTATCTTTATGAAATGTCCATCTCTGTCTCTCATTACCTTTTTAATCCTGAAGTCTGTTTCATCTGATATCAGTATAGCTACACCTGCTTTACTCTGAATAGCATTTGCTTGGAGTGTCAATTTGTATGCTTTCACTTTGAGTCTATATTTGTCCTTGTAGCTGTGATGTGTCTCTTGGAGGTACCATATGGTTGGGTTTAGTTTTCCAATCTAATCTGCTACTCTGTGCCTTTTTATTGGTAAATTCAGTTCATTTACCTTTAGGGTAATTATTGATATATGAGGATTTCCTATCATTCTATTTTTGGTTTTCTGGTAAGACTATTTCTCCACTGATTCTTTGCCTTTTTGTTGCTGTCAATTATTTCAGTGTGGTGAATTCTATGATTCTCCTCTGTTTTTTTTTGTTTTGTTTTTTTTATGGTATATATTTCAGTTTTGAATTTTTTTTGAGTGGTTACCATTAAGTTTACGTAAAATAAAGTTTCATATTTAGAGTATTCTGTTTTCTTCAGCATGCTTCCCTTCTCCATTCCCTTGTGCCAGTTCAGAAATTTACTCTCTCCCCTTTTGTTTTTTTGTCACAAGTTACCCTATTTATGCTGTGAGTTGATTTCTGCGCTGCTATAGTTCATTGTCATTTTCCTCTCTTTTTTAAGTATTTTTTTTCTTCTTTACCCTGTATGTTATGTTTAAATGTATAGTGTGCTATTTGGTGTAGGGGTTGCCATTTCCTGCTTCTGTCTGTCTGCTCATAATATTACTCATGGTTTTGTATTCTTTGCTTTTTTGTTCAGATCAAATAGTCTCCTTTATTTCTTGTAGTGCAGGTCATGTGTTAGAAAGTTCCCCTAGCTTCTGTATGTCTGGATAGGTCTTTATTCCTCCTTCATATTTAAATTATATCTTTGCTGAATATATTATTCTTGGATCATAATTTCTCTATTTCAATACTTTGAATATTTGATTCTACTCCCTCCTGGCTTGTAGAGTTTCTGCTGAAAACTCTGATGATAATCTAATGGACTTTCCTTTGTAGGCTACTGTCTTCTTTTCCCTGACTGCCTTGAGGATTCTTTCTTTGTTGTTAATTTTTGACAGCTTGAATACAATATGCCTTGGAGAAGGCCTGTTGGGATTGAGGTAATTAGGTGTTCTATTTGTTACTTGGATTCGAGGATTCGGTTCATTCCACAAGTTTGGGAAATTTGCGTTGACTATTTGTTTGAATATACTCTCTGCTTCCTTCTCCCTTTCTTCTTCTTCTGGTATGCCCATTATTCTTATATTGATCTTTCTGATGGAGTTAGAAAGTTCTACTAGACTTCTTTCATTTCTTTTAACTCTCAAGTCTCTTTCTTTTTCAATCTGTGTTATTTCCAGATTTCTATCTTCAATGTCACTGATTCTTTCCTCCACCTGGTCAGCTCTACTACCTAATCTGGCTATTTCATTCTTCATTTCTTTTATTGAGTTCTTAATCTCCAGAATTCTATCTGGTTCTTTACTACAATTTCAATCTCTTTGGTAAAATGTTCATTTTTTCTTTGTTTGTGTTTCTGAGTTCATTGAACTGCCTGTCTGTGTTTTCTTGCATCTCGTTGAGTTTTTTCAGAAGTACAATCTTGAATTATCTGTCATTTAAGTCCCATATTTCCATGTCTTTCAGTTAATTTTCTGGAGACTGTTCATTTATTTCTGTGCTGCCTTGTTATCTTCATTGTTCATGGCAATTAATTAATTATTTCTCTTCCTAAGCATAAACCAGAGTGGGTTCTGCAACATGTTGATAGGAAGAGGTTTCTCTTTGGTTTTCCAGTAGGTGTTGGTAGACTGTTTTATTTTCTCTCTGAATGCAACCTTTTGTTCTCTCTCACACTGTAGTGTTGTACTTTCTCTGCACTGTCTGGCTTCTTGCACAATGTGTTTGTGGGAGTTCCTTGGATGGTGGACTTCTCAACTGTTAGCCGGTCACCTGGGTCTCAGGGCACCACCTCTGGGGGGGATGTGGAGAGTTTCTGAATTTTCAAAGGTCTTCCTGCACCAATTTCAGGGCCTGTGTGTTTCAGGGGCTCTGTTTACCCCAGCAGGGATCTGCCCAGATATGTGGAGTAAGGAATGGGGTCAGTTGTATGAAGCAGCTCTGAGCAATGGTGGTAACCACTGGCACAGCCAATCCTGCACTCAAGACTCTACTCCTATATTCAAGAAATCAAATGTGCTATCCTTGGAGAATGAAGATGTGGTTAGAAATAAGCCCCTATGAGTTACCTAAAACCCAAAAGTGTGCCACTGATCAAGTACAAATCATGTGAGACTTATAAAGCTATAGAACCCATGGAACTTGTGGTATATCACATATCTATTAGTAAACAGCACTACTTTTTTTATTAAGGGCAGTGTCACTGGCCCTCATATGTGGGACACGAACCAGGACTGCTGTCTTCCCGAGCCAGTGCTTAACCACTGTGCCACTCGGCCGGCCCTAAAGAGCACTACTTTTTAAAAACCATCATTCACTTTAATGTAAAACAAATTATTCAAATTTATTCTCTTATTATTATCATCATCATCGTCATCATCACATCACCTTCATCGTCTTCATCTTAACTTGGAATCCTCAAAGGTGGCTAGTGGGAATAAAAACTGTACAGTAGAAATAATATTCAAGGGAAACATTTTTAGTAAATATATAAAAGGAAAATGGCTAAAATTGTCTCATAATTTTACTTTAAAAACCTCCATTTCACATGTGTTAATGATTCATTAGTACTCTATAACAAATGAACTTTATATGGAAGAATCAACTAATCTCAAAGTCCTGGTCAGGCTGATAACGCTATTTTCTATGTGTTAATAAAACAGAAAATTCACCAAAAGTTACATCATGTGGGTGTTATAATACAAAACATGGTCAAATGATCCACATTTACACTTGAAATTTATGAGAAATGAATAAGCAATTCAATTACCAAATCTTTCTGAAACATTCCTAAAACTCTATAATTGTAGCTTTTAATTAAACTTAGCATACTTAACCTAAAAAATTCTTGAAAGGTATTTGTGAACAACTATACTAACTATAAACAACATAATGACATTTTATAATATAAAATGAAGTTGAAATATATAGAAGATCCAGGATAGTAGGCATGAATGCTGTGCTTGCCTCCATCCAAGATCACATTAAAATTACGACTAAATGATAGAACAATCAACCTGGAGAACCAACTGAAGTCTACCTAAACAGAAGTTTTATAAATAAGGATATAAAGAAAAGCCATGTCCAGAATGGTAAGAGGGATAGAGACACAGAACGGGCTGGCCCCACACCTGCGTGTGGCATTTGAGAATCAAGAGGGATAGCTCAGCCATGAAGGTTCACCCTGGAGGTGCACAGGACCCTAGCTCCACACCAGTCATCCTAGTCCAGAGTACCAGTGCCAAGAAAAGGAGCCCTCACAATATCTGGCTGTGAAAAACAGGTGGAGATTCCAACCATCCAGGTGGGACATAAAGCTGCAGGAAACCCAGACATCCTCTTAAAGGGTCCACACACAGATTCACTCACAGACACTCACACTGGGCTCCAGGGGAGGGACTGTGGCTTGGAAGGCATCAGAGACTTACAGTGAGAGACTGAGTTGTGTGACTTCAGGGCAAACTAGAGGGACATTCACAATTTTCTTGTGCAGCTGGCGTTTGGGCACCATCTTTCATGTGTTGAGCACTGCCCCGTGTAGCCAAACTGAATCTACACTGGCCTGGTGAGCTCTGCTTGCTCCACACTGGTGACTCCCTGGAGCCCTGCCCCACCCAACTTGCTCAACGCCTGAGGCACTTTCTTGGGAGCATCCAGCCCAGTCCATGTTGCACTGTTTCTTGGACAACTTTTAAGGGTCCAGAGCCCTCAGGTGGGCAGTAGCTGGTATTGGAGTGCTCTTCAGCTTTTACTGCATAGCTTCAGGCTTAGCACTGACAACAAACAAGAATCTACATTAACATGGGGAACAACACACACCTCACCCTGGAGACTCCCTGAGACCCACTTCACTCAACTTGAAATGACAAGCAGCACTATCAGTAGCTGAGTCTTACAGGAGCCTGCAGGTGGTAGCAGGGCTCAGAGTATCGTGGGATTTTTGCAGAGCTACCCCAGGCTCAATACTGGTAGCAGCCATCCTTGGATCACAGAATGGCCTCTCCCACCCACCTCCAGATCCATCACAGGTAGCGACCAACCACAGATCACTTTGTAGCTCCTTCCAAGTAGTCCCTGAATGGTCACAGGAAGTGGATGACCTGGTCTTGCAAATGAGCCCCTCCCAAGAGGCCGCAAAAACAAAATCCATGGAGGTCAGTTTCTGACTACAGCAGAGCAGCACTCAATTAGCCCCACAAGCAGCACATACTAAGGGTGGTCACAACAAGGACCAGAGACCGCTGGGGCCAATTCTACTCTAAGGGGTAAGTGCCACACACAGCAGCCCATAAGCTCTGGACATGACACAGTCCCTCAGTCAGCCTAAGGGTCAATCCCATACACTCCTGTGCCAATAGCAATCCAGGTTTAATGGTAATAGAAGGGGACACTCAACACACAAAGGAACACTCCAGGAGCACCTAGTGCAGGTGACCAAAGAGAATGTACCATTGGGCCCCACAGGATGCCTACTACATAAGGCCACACTGAAAAGGCTGGGAAACATAGCAGATCAACCTAATACGTAGAAACAAACAAAGAGAGACAGCCAAAGTAAGGAAACAAAGAAATATGTCCCAAATGAAAGAACAGGAGAAGACTCCTGAAAAAGAACTAAACAAAATGGAGGCAAGCAACCTACCAGAGACAGAGTTCAAAACAACGGTTATAATGATACTCAAAAAAATTAGGGAGAACTTCAACAAAGAGATAGCAAGAATAAAAATGGACATAGAAACTGTAAAATTAAATCAGTCAGAAGTGAAGAATAAAATAACTGAAATGAAAAGTGCACTACAAGGAATAACAAGCAGAATAAATGAAGCAGAGAACCAAATCAGCGATTTGGGATGCAAGGTAGCAGAAAATACCCAATCGAACAGCAAAAAAACATTTTTTTTTGTTTTTTTAAGAGGGCAGTGTCACTGGCCCATGGGATCCGAACTGGGGCCGCTGGCATCCCAAGCCAGCTCTTAACCACCATGCCACTCGGCCAGCCCAAAAAAACTCATTTTTTTAAAAGAGAGAGAATTGTTTAATAGACCCCTGGCACAACTTCAGGTGTAACAAAATTTGAATAATAAGGGTAACAAAAGGAGAAAACAAAAAGCAAAGGACAAAAGGAGAAAACAAAAAGCAAAGGATTGAGAACATATTTGAAGAAATAATGACCAAAATCTTTCCTAACCTGGTGAAGGAAATAGACATACAAGCCCAGGAAAGGCAGAGTCCCAAACAAGATGAACCTAAACAGACCCACAATAAGACACATTATAATTAATATGGCAAAGGTAACAGACAAAGAGAGAATCCTAAAGGCAGCAAGAGAAAGGCAACTAGCTAGTTACAAGGGAGCTTCCATAATAGTCAGCTGATTTCTCAACAGAAACATTTCAGGCCAGAATTTACTGGCAGGAAATATTCAAAGTGATGAAAAGCAAGGACCTAAAACCAATATTATTCTGACCAGCTAGTCTATCATTTACTTATTTATTTATTTTATTATTTCAGGTGTAGAAAACAGCATAATTATTACACATTTACACACCTCACAAAGTAATAACACAAATAAGTATTCTACACATCTGATACTGTACATAGCTATCACAATACCATTGACTATACTCCCTATGCTATACATTACATCCTGTGACTATACATATTTTAGATATGGTTGATAGTTATTTTATATTAGTTTCAGGTGTGCAGCACAGTGTTTAGGCATTTATAATTTGTGAAGTGATCCCCTCGATAAGTCTAGTAATTATAAGTCTGGCACCATACATAGATTTACAACATTTTGACTATATTCCCCATACTGTATTTCACATCTCCATGACGATTTTGTGACTACCAATTTGTACTTCCTAATCCCTTCATCTTTCTCACCGATCCCGCAAACTCACTCCCATCTAGCAACCACCCTTTGGTCTCTATATCTATGAGTCTATTTCTATTTTGTTTTTGTTTGTTTGTTTGTTTGTTTTTAAAGGTTTTATTGGGGAATTGGGGGAAGGGAACAGCGTTGGGGAACCAGGGAAGGGGAACAGACAAGTTGCTGTACTTTTGTTCTTCAGTCTAGTTGTGGAGGACATCGCTTTACTGGCCCATGTTGGTATCCTCATTGCGCTCTTCTCAGGTGAGGCCGATTGGTCGCCAGGCTCTGGACGGGTGCTCACATTGGCTCTTGGCAGCTCACACCGGCTGCCAGCTGCTCAAGCTGGCTGCCAGCCACTCACTGTAGCCTATGGCAGCCCACTGCAGCAGGGGCTGCAGCTTTGCTCTCCCAGGGAATCACAGCAGCCCAGCTCCAGGTGGAGCTGTTGCTTACCATCTTAGCTGTAGAGGGCAGTGTCACTGGCCCTCATATGTGGGACCTGAACTGGGGCTGCTGGCATCCCAAGCCACCTCTTAACCAACATGCCACTCGGCAGGCCCTATTTTGTTTGTTTATTCTGTTCTTTAGATTATGCATATTAGTGAGATCATATGGTATTTGTCTTTCTGATTCGGACATTTCACTTAGTAAAATGTCCTGTACGTCCATCTATGTTGTTGCAAATAGTAAGATTTCATTCTTTTTTATGGCAGAGTATGAAGGTACCGCAATTTCTTTATCCATTCATTCATTTAGGGGCATTTTTGGTTGTTTCTATATCTTTGCTGTGGTGAATAGTGCTGCAGTAAACATAGGGATGCATATATATATTTTAAATTAGCATCTTGGATTTCTTTGGATAGATAACCAGGAGTGGAATTGCTGGGTCATAAGGTAGTTCTATTTTTAATTTTTTGAGGAACCTCCATACTGTTTTCTAGAGTGACAGCATCAATTTGCATTCCCACCAAGAGTGCACAAGGGTTTCTTTTTCTCCAAAGCCTCAAAACACGTGTTGTTTGTTGATTTATTGATGCTAGCCATTCTAAGAGTACTGAGGTGGTATCTCATTGTGGTTTTTTGTTTGCATTTTTCTGATGATTAGCAACATTCACCATCTTTTCAAACATTGATTGGCCATCTGTATGTCACCTTTGGAAAAATGTCTATTCAGGTCCTGTGCCCATTTTTTAATTGTGTGTGTGTGTCTGTGTGTGTGTGTGTAGCTCTATGAGTTTTAATAAATTTTGGATATTAAACCCTTATCAGATGTATCATTGGAAAATATATTCTCCCACTCAGTAGGATGTCTTTTCAATTTGTTAATGGTTTCCTTTGCTATGAAATAAACATTCTAGTTTGATGCGGTCCCATTTGTATATAAGTTCTTTTCTTTTCCTTGCCCAAGGAGATATATCAGCACAAATATTACTAAGGGTAATGTCTGAAATTTTACTTTCTATATTTTTTTCCAAAAGTTTTATGGTGTTGGGTATTAATTTAATTATTTAATCCATTCTGAGTTTATTCTTTTTTTTTTTTTTGAGGGCAGTGTCACTGGCCCTCATATGTGGGACCGAACCAGGGCTGCTGGCTTCCGAAGCCAGCACTGAACCACCAGGCCACTCGGCTGGCCTTTATTCTTGTATATGGTATATGAAGGTCGTCCAATTTTATTTTTTGCATGTTTCTGTTCAGTTTTTCCAGCACCATTTATTGAATGGACTCTCTTTACCCCAATGCTTATTCTTGCATTCTTTGTCATTTATTAAATGACCGTATAGAGATGGATTTATTTCTGGGCTCTCTATTCTGTTCCATTCATCTATATGTCTGTTTTTATGTCAATATCATGCTGTTTTGATGTATATGACCTTGTAATATAATTTGATATCAGGTAGCATGATACCTCCTGCTTTGTTCTTCTTTCACAGGATTGCCATGGCCATTTGAGATCTTTTATGGTTCCATATAAATTTTAGTATTATTTGTTCCAGTTTTGTGAAAAATGGCATTGGTATTTTGATAGAGATTGCATTGAATGTGTAGATTGTTTTGGGTATTATGGACATTTTAACTATGTTAATTCTGCTATCCATGAGCATGTATATGTTTCCATTTAGTTGTATCTCCTTTAATTTCTCTCTTTAATGTTTTATAATTTCCCAAGTACAGGTCTTTTACTTCCTTGATCAAGTTTATTCCTAAGTATTTTACTTTTTTGTTTCAGTTCTAAATAGGATTGTTTTCTTAATTTCTTTTCCTGATAATTTGTTATTAGTGTATGAAAATGCAACTGATTTTTGAATTTTAATTTTGTATCTTGCTACATTACTAAATTCATTTCTCTGTTCTAATAGTTTTTTGGTAAAATCTTTGGGGTTCTCTCTGGGTAGTATCATGTCATCTGCAAATAATGACAGTTTTCACTCCTCCTTTCCCATTTGGATGCCTTTTATTTCTTTTTCTTGTCTGATTTCTCTGGCTAGAACTTCCAGAAATATGTTGAATAAAAGTGGCAAAGTGGGCATCCTTGTATTCTTCCTGAACTTAAGGAGAATGCTTTTAGCTTTTCCCCATTGAATATGATATTAGCTGTGGGTTTGTCATAGTTGGACTTTATTATGTTGAGGTATTATGTTCCCTCTATTCCCACTTTGTTGATAGTTTTAATCATAAATGGATACTGGATTTTGTCAAATGCTTTTTCTGCATCTATTGAAATGACCATACGATTTTTGTATTTCATTTTGTTTATATGGTATGTCAATGTTAATTGATTTGCAGATATTGAACCATCCTTGCATACCAGGAATTAATCCCACTTGATTGTGATGTATAGTCTTTTTAGTGTATTGCTGAATTCGGTTTGCTAATACTATGTTGAGGATTTTTTGCATCTATGTTCATCAAGGATATTCGCCTGTAGTTTTCTTTTTCTTAATTTTTTTTAATGTTTTGAAATCAGGGTAGTGTAGGCCTCATAAATTTAGCTTTGGAGTCTCCCCTCCTTTTGAATTCTTTTCATTAGTTTGGGCAAAATAGGTGTTATTCCTTTTTTTTAATCTAAGTTTATTAGGGTGACAATGGTTAGTAAAGTTACATAGGTTTCAAGTGTACAATTCTGTAATACAGAATAGATGTTAATTCTTTTATGAATATTTGGTTCAATTCACCCGTGAATCCATCTGGCCCAAGACTTTTGTTTGCTGGGAGCTTGTTAATT